>OX381707.1:69864369-70545799 GCA_947462335.1 Harmothoe impar
AATGTCCATTTACTTTTCCCCTGGATTTCTCTCTACATAGCCCCATTTCAGCTGTTTTGACGCATGCTGGTCAAAGAGGTCACCCGGTCAAAGAGGTCACCCGGTCAAAGAGGTCACCCGGTCAAAGAGGTCACCCGGTCATACACTATCGACTTGTATCGATCTGGTGAGACTTAACCCTAAATGACAATGGTTCAGCAACTACCAGCAACTAAATACACTGAAAAAGTAAACTTGTCCCCAGACTTGTCGAAGTGACTGTCATAAAATGAATGAGTCAAAAGTTGTCTAACGAATCAGGTTACCATCCCACAAATAGAATCTAGAGCTGGCAAATGTCGGGTTTTGGGCTGGTACATACCAAGTGGGTCTTCTATCTCCAGCTAGAAGACCCCCTTCCTTGTCATTTAGACAAGTTTTTGACTCGTTTATTTTATGACCGTCACTTTGAAGAGTCTGGAGACAAGTTTATTTTTTGAGTGTACGAAACTAGAAATGCATTTCACGCACCATCCTAGCTTTAGCTATGAGGGAATGTGGTGGTTTGTGCCAGTCCATTATCCATACAAAGTCGACAGTCTCCACATCATCAGAGTATTCCAGTACAGTGTAACCCAGAGCGTTCAGTTCTTTGCATCTAAGCCATGTTGTCTGTAAATAGAATATACTATAGCAATTAATGTAATGAATACAGTATACTATGGTAATGATGCGGCTGGATAATTCCGTAACCCCTACACCGATAAAAATAAAGCGTACAGCTTTGTCGCAATAGTTGTCTTCTAACAAGACTTTAGGGTCTTCTAGGTGACTGTATCCCACAAGACAACACAGATCAAAGCAGCAAGAAAGGGTGACTTTCCAGAAAATTTGTCGATAATGATTTTTAAATTTATTGAGTGTGAGCGACGAATACACAAATGTATCGTCAAAGTCCTGCATTTTGATAATGTTATTTGAAAGATAATTATCCTGTGAATCTCCTGATATGAGAAGTTTGTAAATATAGCCATTACGGATGATACTATAAGGATTATGCTGAAACCAACGTAAATACAACTTTACTGTGAAAATGTCACCCTTTCATGCTGCATTGGTCTATAGTGTTGTGGGTCATCTGACTAACAATTTTAGTCCCGGGTCTTGTCAAGTGACAAGTCTAGTTTCGTCAAATTCACAACCCTAGCATTTAATCAATTCATTTCCCCACTCTGTACATACTGCAGGCTACAATGATGCCACCTACAGGGGTGATGGCGAATCAGTTCCTGGTTGACACCTTTAGGGTTGGCGACATAGACATTGTCGTTCAACAAATTAGTGTGCATGTATGGTCAGAAGGGGTGAGACCTTTTGGTTCCATGGCTATGGGAACCTGGTGATTCAAAATTAACCATCTCAACCACTTTAGGATTTAAAAGGTATTAACTCAGGTCCCCAAAGTCATTGATTCAACATCAACCATCTCAACCACTTTAGTATTTAAAAGGAATTTCAATTCTGGGTCTCACCAAGTCACAGAATCCATGGAAGACATGATAATTATCATGGTGTTGGAATGGTATCATCATTTATCATCGGATTACTGATTACCCTTCATGATTAGGCACTGTTTATAACATCAGATACGACTGAACTCAATCACCCAATCACTCAATCGCTTATTGTATGTATGGATTAAACTGGATGCATTTTCCCAACTCACCTGTCAAAGTAAATAAAAGTATGGCCATGACTATTGACAGTTTGAACTGTCAATAACAGAATGAAATTCCCTTATTGACAGTTCGAACTGTCAATACCAGGATATAATTCCATTTTAACAGTTCGAACTGTCAATAAGGGAAAAAAGATTCTCTTAATGACAGTTCCAAAAAGGAACTGTCAATTAGAGAAAATTAATCTCTTATTGCCAGTGTGAACTGTCAATAAGGGAATTTTATTCTGTAATTGACAGTTCGAACTGTCAATAAGAAGATTGATTTCGACTATTGACAGTTTGCACTGTCAATAGTTGACCCACCTTGGTTTAGCTATTGACAGTTCAAACTGTCAATAGTGGAAAACTTTCCTCTTATTGACTGGTGAAAAAGCAGATTTTGGTGAAAAAGAAAACACACAACAAATTGTAACCTACCCCATCACATGTTATCATGGCTGTCTGATGGCGCTTCCCAACACGGACCAATCCAGGTGTTACATGCTGGGCTGTCTGCACCACTGCCCTGTTACAGTAGAGGGGGGAGGTACAGTTTCTGGTTATTTCTATTTATAGGACTCCGGGGTAGGCGGAGGAGGCTAATAAAGCTTTGAACCGGTCCATGTATGGCACAAATTCGTGAGTTATGCAGGTTGGGGGCTGAGGAAGGAAATATTAGAAAGTTCTTAACATGTTTAAACAAGTTTATCATATTAAAAGGTATATACCTTGGCTCATTGGAACACTTTTCAATATATCTCTGACCTTAGTGGTTATGTTTTTAATCCCCTTGCGAAGTTTATTGTCTGTTTTTTGGGTGACTCCATGATGAAAAATCCATGATCATGTACATGATTTTTTAAATACATCACAGCAACTGATAATTTCGTTTACACAAGCTGGGACAACATATATTTAAGCATACCAAGTATGGTTATCCCCGGGGAAATAGTTTATGAGACACAGCCCGATGAATTTTGAACATTTATAAAAAATAAGAAAATTTCATCTACATAATCTCAACTTTATCTCAAAATGGTCCATTATTGTTTAGAATCACACATTATGATATTTGGTTCGAGCTAATTTCACAGTATACCGGTAGGCCTAAAGTGACCTTTGTTCACCTATTTTTTTCAAGTAGTAAAATGTCTTTACAGCGATGGTGCTTTAAAGTGTGCCAGGAGGATAACCGATATATGACCTTAACCTGGACGGTTGCTTGAGTATCTTTTTAAACTAATTTCAGTTGTGATACATGCAAAGGTCCATTCAGCAGAGTTTGGTCACAATGTTATTCTTCAATAGCCTCGTGTGGTACACCCTAGGTCCACATACTCATTCTGAGTGTGTAACAGTCTGTCCAACTTGATTAGTAAATGAACGTTGTGGAAATACTTCACTGTATACTGAGCATTTTTCTATATGTATTGTACACAACAACATCAACAACAATGTATCATACATAGTCAAAACTGCAGACTACTACAACCCCGGTCAAATAAATGAAATAAAGTTCATAATAATGGATCTGGGAAGGTCCAGCTACCTAACCACGTGGAGGCCTTAGTTTGCCCCCAACTACTACCCTGTGACGTAGCAGCAAGCTACAGTCTTTGCGAAAACCTGCAGGACAGTGGCAATGTCCTTCTAAAATGCCACCGGTCCAGCAGATCTAAAAGTGTAGCAGGACCGAATGACCAGTCACATGTTGGGCTTTTCTGAACTCTTTTATACTTAAAATGCGGAAATAAACAGATACGTGGCTATCCGGTCGTCCAAAAATGAAGCCGGTCTTTCAACATTGAAAATTTACAGGACCGACTGTCCTGTGGGATAAAAAAGTTTTGCAAAGACTGAAGCTAGATGTAACTTACCCTACATCAAATACATCACGTGGCTCCTTCAGCTGGGGGGTTGGCACTGAGACCGGTACAGGAGCTGACCGTTTGTGTGGTAGGGATATTGCATATAAAGCCATCGGTGTGAAAATCATGATTGCCAATAGGAATTTCTTGGTTTTTCGTGCAGGGCAGAATCTGACCATTCTCGCAGAGATGTACCTGGGGATTAAAGATAGTTACTGTCAATAATCGTTTGTTTAGCCCATCAAGGGCCATGTTGCTCCCTTACAAACATGTGAGCAAAGAACAAAACAATGATATTAGTTTGACCTAAGTCTGGCGCTCTTGACGCCCCTTACTTTAATAACCAAAACAAAGGAAAAGTATAAGAAATGTGGTGCTGGCTGTGGCTGAGGGGTGACTGCACTGAAAAAGTAAACTTGTCTCCAGAATCATCTAAGTGACGAGTCAAAAGTTGTCTAACCTATCAGGTTATCATCCCACAAATAGAATCTGGAGCTGGCAAATGTTGGGTTTTGGGCTGGCACAGGCCTACTGGGTCTTCTATCTCCAGCTAGAAGACCCGCTTCCTTGTCACTTAGACGAGCGTTTAACTCATTTATTTTATGACAGTCACGTAGAAGAGTCTGGAGACAAGTTTACTTTTTCAGTGTGAGGCCCAGTACACTGATATTCCTAGGCTCCCTATATGACCAATCTCTCACTCACTAGTACCTAACCTAGTTAGTCTTTTTTTTTGGCTCCACATAGGACCAACCTAGGTAAGTTATTATTGTCAGGTTGGTCAGTACTGACCAACCCACCTGCGTCTTTAAATTTCCAGGGGAGCCACTGAGTGGTCAATATAGTATCTTACAGGTGGCACCAACTGGTGGTATACAAATGAAACACACCAATGATGAACCTAGGTTAGCCACTACTGACTGACCCCTCAGTCATTTTTGAATATAACCTTACCATCGTGACTAACACACACTGTAAAAATTTCCTGTTGAAATTACGGGGAATCAGTGTAAAATTTTACAGTTTATCACCGTAATGTGATTTACGGTGAGACAGTGTCAAATTCAACATTTTTACACTGAACATCCATAAACATGTACAGTGAAACACCTTATTTTCATTTACGGTGAATCTCACGTTAAATATTTGCCCACCAGGTGGCAGCCTGGGAGATATGAGGACTTTAGTAGAACCTCTCACTTTAAAACGTATCTAAATGTGTTAAAATGATAATAATGTCCAATTACCTCATCAATCACAGGGTCAACCTAGAAGCCTATGGTACAATATAGATAATAGAAATATAGTTTCCTTTTCTATATCAGTGGGAACAAGCAAGGATTGTAAAAACACCCATTTTGTGGTAATTAGAGTTATAGATAATCACACCACTGTCAGAGTTGCTTTGTAACAATCCTAGACTACCCTTTGCTCATGGATTATACTTGCACATTACTGTGAGGCATTCAATTATGTCTCCTATGGCCTAATATTTATAGGCCTGAAATAAAGTTGATATGAAATATACCAATGAATCAAGAAAAAAGAGAACCATCAATGAAAAGCAGAGAATCATCATATAATAATGATGGATTACCGTAAAATGACAACGGGAAAGTTCCGTAAAATTTACGGGGATTAGGAGAATACGGTGACCGTAAAAAAAACGGTGAAAGCTTGGCATTAATTGATGCCAGTGAATCACCGTAATTTTACAGGATATTTTTAAGAGTGCACATATGACGAACCTAGGATAGTCTGTACTGACTAACCCTTTCAAGTTATGGATTTTCAGTGTAGTCCTAGCATACCAATGGTGCAGTTTGGCAAGCAATTTCTGTTCCAATGTAATCGTTTCCCTCATCTGACAAGTGTCCTTGGGTAACACTATAGGGCACCTGACCGTTGATGGCAGCACCACCTGTGCTAAGTTGAGAACCTTCAGTACAGGCCCTTGGCCACTAGGTACAGCAGCTTACCGGGGGTTATGACATCACAGGGCAGGCCACTATTGCTTCTGTCTGAGGTGGTTCCCAGGACTTAGCCCTTCAGTTAGTAGGCCTATATGGGCCTAGTTACTGAGGGCCAGTGCTATTCACATGTCTTCAGGGTAACACAGACTGAAGCAATCACTATCCCAACTTAGGCCCCATCTAGAGGCAACCAAAGGAAGCACCAGGGGTTGGACATGGCCGTGCCTATGGCCTAACCCCTAGGAGCCCTATATACCATGTTCTCCCTGTCATAAATGGGTTATTTGGATGTGTTAGATGATTAGAATACAATCAAAGGGGTCTCTGATTTCCACACCAGTACCATCGTTTGAAGCCACTTATAACTAAGGATTTCAGAGTTGAAATGCAAAGTCATTGCCTGGTTGATGGTCATCTTGGTGTCAGGGTGGCTCCCCAACCTAGATTCTCAGTGTAGTGGGGGTTGATACAACAGGTAGGGACTGGCCAGTGGCCACCTAGTGGTCAGCCATGGAACCTGGACCTCAGTTAGTTTAGTATAAGCAGCCAGCCGGTGATAATACAAACACAGAGACAGACTCCAATATATATACCGTCATAATGCAAGTAATATCTCCCATAATTATGCGCAGTCCAAAATGATTGGCACGAAGTGTGAATGCAGCCCCGGCGAGTAGATACGCCAGGGATATATTCATGTATCATGACGACTCTTTATAATGCCCTTGATATTGCATTAAGGTTGAGTCAACCGTGACAATGAGGACGGCAATAGTTCTATTACCTGTCCAAGCAGAAAAATGGTTTGGGAGCACTAAGGGATCCATGTTATTTGAAACCCATGAGTAACCATGTGCATTGTCCAATATTGGCCGCCATAATAGAACTTTAAAGATCAGTATTAATCCTATGGTAATGTTTACTGTGTGGATAGACGGATATAAGATAAATTACAGGATTCTACATACATGTATAAGAATATATTTTGTAAGCTAACTTTGGCTTCTATGTGTGATACAACTGAAGGAAATGTGACCACCTAGCGCCATCCGTCCTTCCAATCTGCTTCATTTTTCTCGGCATGATGAACCATGAACCATTGTAAAGTGAATGGAACATGGTGTGAGACAACTCGAGCTACATTCGCCGAAAAGAATGAAATAAATAAATCTATTTTACCCACCTTTGAAAAGTGATAAGTACCGGGTCACAGGAGGATCAGATACAAGTTTGGCGTTGTTTCCACTCTGGATACCTCCCTCCTAATGCAGCTGGACCACAGCAGTTACACTCTCCATGTCCTAAATACTGCCGTTTAGAAAATAGATTCATGCATGGTACATTTGCCTGTATATTTATCGGGCCATATCAATAAATTGGTATGACTTGAGGCTGTGTCTCACAAGATCAGGCCAATGTGAAAGTCTTTGACTGGGTGCAATCTTTGACCAGGTACAATCTTTGGCTGGCTGCAATCTTTGACTGGCTTGATAAAAAACAGATGAAGACATAAATGGGCTACTAATTGCTAATTTAAAGTGTTATAACATCCATTAACCTTTTCAACCCATTTATATCTTCATCTGCTCTAAATAAACTGTTTCTATCTAGATGGTTAAGGATTGCACACGGTCAAGGATGGCACGCGGTCAAAGACTTTGACATTGGCATGATCACGTGAGACACATCCTTTACTATATATTCAGAGAGAGAGAGAGAGAGAGAGAGAGAGAGAGAGAGAGAGAGAGAGAGAGAGAGAGAGACACACAGAGAGACAGAGAGAGAGACAGAGAGAGACAGACAGACAGACAGACAGGCAGACAGACAGACAGAGAGACAGAGAGACAGACAGTGACTGTGACCGACGGGTGACACCCATGTGATATTGCGCTCATTTTCTACTCCAATATACTACCTGTGTTTATAACCACCTGGCTGGAGGGAAGATTATTGGGATCTAGGACAGAAGGTCTATGTGCCTGGTATGAGTTCATACCTTAGGGAGTGTTTGCTTTTTAAAGCAGCAACTCGACCTCTTCAGACCTCTTGAATTGAATTATATTTATTGGCTGAAAAATCTACATGGAAATAGTTTTTCATTTAGCAGCCAAGTCACCTCCCGGAAAAGAAGGATTGGATAGAAAAGAGTTCATGTTATGTCTAGAATTATTCACAAGTTCTGTATCATGGAGACTACAAGAGTTTCAGCATTCAGTTTGTGCGCGCATCAGTGGACTACACTATAAAGCACTAAGGAATTTCCGACTGTCTTTCAGTTTCTGGGTCTCTGGGGGCAGTCTATTCCAGTCCACCATTCCGCGTAGCAGTGGGCTCTTGTCGTAGACATCACTCCGGGATCTCATGCATTTCAGTTTCACTTTAGCATTGGCGCATAGAGCTCTCCTAGGCATCACTATGTTGTCCACATACTGGGAGGCCTTGTGGAGATAGCTCAGTAGCTGCTTGCGTCTAGCGATTTCTAGCTTTGGTACACCGTTACGGGTGTGAAGTTGATCAATATTGACACCGCGGGGATCTTTTATCCTTTCACAGATCCTAAGGGCGTCGTTTTGAAGAGTTTGCAACTTTCGTATAGCCGACTCTAGCATGAATTTAATATGTATAGGACCATCATTTGTTTTTCTTTAAGGCAGAGCAAAATAGCATAGCATATAAGGCCTCTCTAAAGCATAATGGATGGGTGAAAATACAGATATTAATTCCTCTATGGTGAGAAGGAAAGCCATATATGCAGGGGCCAATGCCAATATGACATCTTGTGGTCAAAGATGGAACTAAAATGGCTTAGTCTTGTGTGGCTAGTACACTTAGAGCAATCAGTACACACTTATGGTGGAGGTCTACATACAACTAATAAATAGGGAAGTATATATAATGTATAATCTGCATGAATACACATGAAAACCCTCATGGTTGTGGATGGGAATAATGCTTTCATTATACATATAAATAGGAGTATAGTGAGAGGTAGTTCACCTCAAGCCCAATAGGAGGCAGCCTGGAGTAGGTTACCTGCTGATCGTTATGTTATCTGGTTTACAGTTGGTTGACTGTTATTCTCACAGGAGGTATTCCACCTATTTTCATACAGAAAGAAGCACTCATATTATTTGTAAATCAACCTGTCCACATATGAGTCTGTGAAGATTGCTGACATGTTATTATCTAAAATTCGATGCTTGGAGCTCGAGTAGCTGCTTTAACACCAGGGGGGATCAGTGGATTTTCACATGAGCGAGTCAAAAAAAAAGTTGGTCTCCTTGCAAGAATTTCGGTCACCCCCCCCATAGGGGTTGTGATTTAGTGAGACCAGTGCCTTTAAGCTGTAGTAGCGCATGTGCCTTTTTGCTATAAAGGGGTGACATCTTTTTGGTCCCTCCCGTGGCTCAAGAGGGGTTTTATTTAGTTGGTTCCCCCTCCCCCCACCAAATCCATCAACCCCCCACCCCGTAGTAAAAATAAAAAGACCTAAGGTATGAACGCAAGTTAGGCACACAGACCTGCAGTCTGAGATTCCAATAAACTTCCTGCCAACATTACGCCCTAACAGCCCGGTAGTAATAAAACCAGGTAATATGTCGGAGTAGTGCAATAATTCATCATGACAACAAATGGCTTAAAACATTAAAGTATTATGCATGAATTACAATGACTGTATTTTCGGTCTAGCAACAGGGTCGCCCACACCTGTCCTCGTCTGCCGGTCCCCTTGGACGGCATCCACAGACTGTGTAAAAATGGGCGGTCAACAGAAGTAAAACTCAATGCTCTTCCTGATAAAACATCATTTGGAAGAGGAGCCTAGGCCCCGGATTTCGAATCTACTCCTACCCATAATTCAACAAGCTTAATCTGACATGTATAAGTTGAAGCAGTTTTCATGGGCTGTCAGAATATGGTTGTTAGAGATTGTGAGAATTGCCATTTTCTGAATGTTGACTGTTGAAACCTAGAAATATCAATATTTTGGTGATGCTTTCCCTGTTCTAGGTCAACTCTAGTGACCTTGACCTTGGCCAAGGTCATGAATATTGATATAATGGATACTAGCCTTGGATATCTGTCTCATGTCAAAACATGTGAGCGGATCACCGTCATACATACATTTCTCATGTCAAAACATCAAAACTCTAGCTATAGTGGTTGGAAAAATGTGGACATTTTTTTATATCATTGTTGCCTTGGAAACCATTAAAATGGCGGTATTTGTACCATTTCCGGCAAGTGTAAAATCAAGTTTTCACTTTCAGCAGGAAGTAAAATTGCGCAGTAGTAACTGCTTAACCCTTTAGCCCTTTAAGGAAGGATGTTGCTTAAAGATAACAATTGTCGTCATGATGCACCAATGCAGCCCCAGCAAGTAACTAGCTGGGGCTGCATTGGCGCATCATGACGACCCTTCAGGGCTATATCAACCCCGTAGTGTCGGCATGATGCTTGAATGCAGCACTGGTGAGTTACTCGGAAACCCATGACGACCAAGGGCATGATGCAGTAAGATAGCATACCGTCTTTAAAGGGCCCCCCCACCATGTCTAATTTTGAAAAACAACCAGGTAGTATATTAAGATAGAAAATAACGTCACCAGGGCGTCACCCGTTAGTCACAGTCACTGGTCGTCCAGGTGGATATAAAGGGCATTAAGCCCCGAGTCACAGCACATTGTCACCTGGTACCAGGGGCGTCACCTTCTACCAGCCACCTCCACCTCCTGCTCCCGCCGCGTCTACTTGCGCTCACCTTCAACTCCATCTCTCCACCTCCTGCACCTACATAACTACAGGTAGCTACCATTTTTTTCGATTCCCATTATCGTGGATATTTTGTCTCGATTTTACAATTTTTGTCGATGTCAGAATATAGTAGAACAAAGCATTAGATTAGGCTGTTTTATTTTAATAACTTGGATCACGGATTCGCCGCTGAGATTTTTGGCTTTTTGCAAAAAATAAAGCCTTTCAGATTGGGGATATTTCTCAAAATAATTATTATCTTCATTAGATTACCCAAAATGTGATTTTCCATGCCTTTTTTCCCCTTTTTTCCCCCTCTGCCATATTTTGTGGTTGTGGATTAATATGTGTCTCTATAGGATTAATTGTTAGCCTTCTTAATATGAATTGTTGGACTAGTTTTTTTGCCTGCATTTCCTTTTAGGTAATACATGTTGTTCTAGTTGGTATATTTACTAAATTCTTTCAGTTTTGAAAAGAGAATTCACCATGCTTTTCAGTGGTTAAAGAGTGTATCAATGTAACGTTTTTCTTGATGAGATATTCGGAATTTCGGAAATGTCGGTATTTACTTTTGATATGTATCGATGACATCCCTATTAGCTACTACAATACATATGGCCACTCAAAAAATTAACTGGTTTCTCATCACCGCGTGTATCATGAAAATCGTTTTTTGGGGAAAACTTCTCTTTTTTTAAAAGATTTTCAACAAAAAATATGTCAAAAAGTGGATGAATATTGGCAAAATTAAGGCCTAGTCTGTCAGTTATGCGGTGAGCTAGGAATAACTTACAATATAAAACTTTTTGTGTATCACTTAACTCTTAACTACTAATACATGAAATTCATTTACAAAAAGTATCAATTTTCCTATACATTTTGGCCCTCAGTAAAAAAAATGAGATGAAATAAAAAAAAGCTCATATTTTTCACCGCCGAGTGATGAGAAACAATTTTCTTTTTGAGTGGCCTATATATGGCGCAGAAAATGAGAATATTTTAGTGCGAATGCTGTCTCAAAGTTTTAGTGGAAGCCTGTGAATTGCTATTTTCTTTTTTTTTAGTCGAAACTCAGAAGAGTGCAATTTCCAGAAACAACTTTAGCCTTAACTCACTTGCTCTCGTTTTCCTGAGATTGTGGCCATTCTTTAACAAAGGGGTTGGCGAAAAGTTGAGTTGAGTTTTGTATATTTTATTGGCGCAAAACAATACCTGCAGAGAGTGGTTCCTATTACGGCCATGATTTGTATTACATGTATTGTATTAAATGGGCAACTCCATTCCATATGGTCATTCAAAGAAAATAAAAGGGTTTCTCTTTACCAAGCAAAGAAAAATATGACGAGGGTGTTTTTCCCTATCTTTTTACTGAGGGGACAAAATGAAATATAGAATTTTCGTGGACAATATTCACACGTTAGTGGTTAAGAGTTTATTAATCTGCAAAGGTTGCGGAAAAGTAAGTTATTCCTAGTTATACCCACTGAACTACTGACACCGTAGCTCAAGCTTATAATTTAATACCAAACATGAAAATGATTGTCAATTTTTAACGTATTATTTATCGAGA
This sequence comes from Harmothoe impar, assembly GCA_947462335.1. Lineage (NCBI taxonomy): Eukaryota > Metazoa > Annelida > Polychaeta > Phyllodocida > Polynoidae > Harmothoe > Harmothoe impar. The sequence goes on from OX381707.1 coordinate 69,876,238, forward strand.
ATGAAATTCTATTTTTTAAGTTTTCCCAAAATCGATTTAGTGTGTTCTGGAGTGTTCTGGAGTCCATAGTTGGGTTGGCCCATTTTAGCATGCGTGGTATGGTAGACATCCACTTCCTATATCAATGAGAAAAAGATAAACCAAAGCTATTCTACATAAATTACATGAGGGAAAACATACGGAACACATAAGAAACATTGATAGGCCAGTATCCTAGCCACTCCCCTGTTGCGGAGGTCCACGGAGAGCTGGCATAAGTGTTATTCAACTGTAAATTATTCAAAAGGTTCTGGCCCCTAAAGCTCAACAGTAGCGTTGGAAAAGGGGGGGTCCAGGGGGGCCCGCCCCCCCCCCCCCAATCACTGAGGAGGGGGGCCTGAATATGTTTGGGCCCCCCCAAATTCTGTCAAGACTGTAATAAAATTTCCAATTGTTACCTCTTCTGCATAGGAAAAAGTTGGGACAGAGGGGCCAGGGGTCTGTTACATAACAAATGAACGGGTATGAAAAATGGAATAAGTGAAGTTCAGTGTTACAAGGCTGTAAATGACTGTACCCGTTAATTTATGGTATCCTTTAGGGGTTAAGGGCATAATATGCCTTTTCTATACAAATTTGTGCAGTGTTACCTTGCCCGCAAGAGGGTGGTCGTTAATAAATAATCATACCCTTTAATATCATATATATGGTGTTGCATAGGGCAAAGTTATACATGTATCAAGCACACGTTTAACTTTTTTTTAACCATATACCACCCTTATTTTCAACTAAATTTAGATGATTATATATGTATAAAGGCTTGTATATATATTTGTGTGAAATTTATAAATATCTAATATCTTTCCACAGGAAAATGCTGAACAAGATATGATGCCCATACAGCCATGCCCACTATTTAAATACTAGAATACAGTTAATGGTTGTAGATATTTTATTATATTTGTTATATGGGGTCTTATATTATTTTCATTGACAAATTCGTGTCCGTTAATTATTCACTAATATGATATTTTCTTTGTTGTGTGGAACCTTTCCTATTTTCATTGATATATGTTTTCCAACAACTTGTGACGTAGTACACAAAAATGTGTACTTTACCATGTACCCTGCCCATTTTGGGCATATTCTGGGCATAATTAACGGGCACAAATTAACAGGCACAAATATTAACGGGCACAAGATATGGTATTGCCCTTTAATATTTTTATTCACTCTGCAACACTTCAATTTCTTACCCGTCACTGTACCTGTTAAAACATACCCGCTATTATATATACCACCCTACTAACGGGTACGCATTATGTAACAGACCCCTGGGCCCCCAATCAGAACTAAAGGGGCTCAAATACTTCTTTTCTATACAATACAATATACAAGTGTGTATATATGATACATCATTCATAAAGACCAATATCGAAAATTGGTTGGAGTGGGCCCCCCTGGGCCCCCCCAATGAAGATTTGCTTCCTACGCCTCTGCTCAAGATTTCGGACATGACAGGAACCAGCGTCAGCTAATGGGCTGGGTGCTACAGTTAGCAGAGGAAAGAGCACTCCCTGCTAGCACCACTCGTCTGAATTATATCATTATTATGTAAAACTGATGTGTTTCTTGTAATTTTTACGTAATATTCACATGATTTAGACGAGTGGTGCTAGCAGGGCTGGTACCAGACAAAATGGCGCTGTACAGTGATCATCTTGCTAATGCGGAATAGGGGCCGTACCATGCTGGGGAGGGGGTGGGGGTGGCTCTTGGTCTGATTGTGATGACAATGATGGAGGTATGGGGAAAAGTGTGATATGGGGGTGGGTGGTTGTTCAAAATAACCTTCAAAATGTTTTGATGGTAGCTGGCCGGTGGCAAGATGCCTGGGGCCCATTTCTTAATTGGAAACGAACGCACCATATGCAAACTATTAGGGTAAACCGCCCATATGTGGCCCTGTTGAGGAGCTGAAACCCACAAGACTGACTTTGATACAATATTACATGTAGAAAGAGTGATCCAATCCTCATGAAGTATGCAGCACTTTTCATTGGGACACTGTTTGGAATGCTATAGACATGTCAAAAATATTGATTTCTATGTAATATATTGTGAAAATGCTGATTAAAGTAAGGTACCCTTTGGACATTGAATTGGTACCATGACTGGCCCACCTTGTACCTTGAGTGGCCCACTCCAATAAAACACTGTTTATGCATCTGTAACTTGGTAAATGTGGTTACAATGTTATGTCCCATTAGAATATAATGAAATATAGCCTCATGCACATTGTTAGTTCCAATAGCAAGCCTATGAATATGCTTTAAGCCTACTCTTCTATCTTGACTTCTTAGGGGCTGCCTTCTGTTCTGTTAACCTCTAGGCATAATTATGCCCATTTCTGCTTCTGGGGGCATAGTGTACCAATGAACAAAAAAATAATTAATATTCAGGAACTTTTCTATGTATAACAATATTTTATGTTCTTATGGTTCACCAAAAAAACTTTGTATGCACAATGTCTACATTTTATGAGCTACAGCATGGTTGCTAAAGGTCTCATCTGTGGGGAGACCGGAACCAGGGACCTCTCACACTAAAGTTCTAAGCCCTGCCTATGTAGCCACGGAGGCCAGACAAGTGTGGGGAGTGTAGAAGTGCCCCCATTTTTTGTTCAATCAGCCCTAAGCTGTGGCTATAAGGTATAACCTATCCAAATAGGGACCTTTAGCAATCCTGACATAGCTCATGAAACATAGACATAAGGTCCCTCATTACAGAAGGACTGGATCTGAATTCCCAAGTTACATACTCAGTCTCAATGTCATACAAGTATAGCTTTCAGCAGTTCTAACACCATATCCAGAATAGAGTAGGGGTACAGCATTAGCCTAGCATACAGAAGATCCTGGGTTCGATACTCAATGGAGTAGTTTTTCTCTCACCAGAAATCAGGTTGATTTCCATGTAAATTTATAATCAAATAATGAAAAAAACGTTTTACCCACATCATATAATGTATTTGGTTTATTGGGTTCTAGGGGGCAATCCATATATTTTGTATTTAATCTTCAAATAGATTTCACCCTACACCTGACAAAGCACAGCATAGCCTATACTGTTGGTGGGCTACTCATGGTTGAGTCTCTGGGCCACTTTAGGTACTCCTGTACTGGTGACAGTTAATCAGCAAAATCTACCTAATTGATATAGGATTTTCACCGAATGAAGATGGCATGTCAATATAAAGGTAATATGTGTGGAAAATGAGGTAAAAGTTTGGATCTTACTGGAAAACTATAGGCACACTGTTGAGGTATAGAAACAATTTTACAATGTATAATGAGGGGCCTATGGGTACTATGCGTGTAAAAAAAATTAGGGGGCTACTCCCATTTTTGACAGTACCAGGTGGATTCAAGTACATTTGGTGACGCGTTTTCGTTACGGACTTTCTCAGACATAACCATGCATATATCCAGAAATATCACCTACCTTGCTATTTAAAGCAGTTATAATCCTCAGGGAGTACATGTTCTATCATTCTGGTAAGTTTTAGGGCCTAATATTGCTTCTGTCCAGTCGAATTGGGTACTAAACCGCGTATCGTGAAAGTCCGTAACGAAAACCCAAAATAGTACAGTCGACGCGAACGTGGGTATGCTGCAAAAGTTTGCGGCCGTTTGCGGCGCCGCGAACGATTTCCGGCAGTAGGGAGAACACCCGGAATCAAAACAACCAAGAAGTGGAACATAGCAGCAAGAATTTCGCCGTTTTTGGCCATCAAGGTAAGAATTTTGTGAAAATCTCTCAATGTTTGGCATGTTGAAGGTCCAGGGCACCCCCCAATCGCTTTTATTTGGTGCAAAACTGTGCATTTTCGGTTAGATTGACTTGTATCCGACGCGCGGGTGGCGAAATTTCCACTCGCTCGGGGTGCCGGTGGTCTGTCCGAGGCCCGCCAAGGCGGCGCGCCGAAAGTCCGTAACGATAATGAAAGTCCGTAACGAAAACTCACGGGCGCTCTAAAAGGCCCAGAGATTGCGTATTAATGCCCATCCAAGGCAAATTTGATGTTTATACGGTACTCTGGGTGCTATTACATGAGGGTAGGACTTGTGGAGCCATTTGGACATGTTTTAGTTTACTCTATGGGTGCCCAATGGCGGCCGAGGTGCGCAAAATGGCAAAATTTCCATCAAAATCCCTCCACCAGGCCCAAATTATGGACATTCTGGCCCCCCTCTGTCGTCAAAATTGTACCTACTACCCCCCCCTTCGTTTTAGTGTGTTAAAAGCATTATGGCTATCAGTATTTTAGAGTTACACCCCGAAATAGTGAATCTACCGGTTATCGTTACGGACTTTCGGCGCGGAGACAAAAAGTCTCGTAGCCATGTTAATAATCAACAGAATTGCACCATTCTTGGTTTGGATGTTGAAGTCTACTCTATTCTAACTCCCTGTCGCCAGAAATATATAATTATGCTGTACTTTCAATTGGTCAGAGTGCATCTTGTGTTTCGGAAAGTCCGTAACGAAAACTATATGTTTGAAAAAAATGTACTTCCCCTCAGTCAATCGTCACCATATTTTAAGGCAACATGCCCCTATAGTACTAACATCATCCCAGATGGTCATTTGCCAAATACTAGATACTTTTTTTTCCACCCTACAGGCCTCATCTCTCTTTTTCACTTTAAAATGCATTTCTGTGGGTTATACTTGGTTTACAATGCTAATTTTGGTCTACAATTTTTACAGATGCCTAGGCCCAAACTGGAAGGGGGTGCGTTGACCGGGGCTCAGCGGGCCCAGAGGTCAAGGGACAAAAAACGTGCTGCGGATGAGGAGGCATTCAAACAGAAACAACGTGAGGACCGGGCCGCCCATCGACTCCTGTTTGAGTCAAAGCTCACGCCTAAAGAGAAGGACGACCGAAAGGAGGTGGCAAACAGACAAGTGAGTATTACATGTCCCCATTATTTATTTTTGTTTGTTTTCAGGCAAAATACATTCAAGAATAGACTGTAAATAAAGTTATAAATAGCACACTGTTGAAGTCTAGTTAGGACTAAATTTATATCAGCTTTAACATTGTCTACCTCCTCCAACTCCACTTTTTGTATGTATAATAATTATAATATACACTGTTAATTCAATGTGATTCAAATGTGCTCTTTAAGGTAAAGGAATGGAGGGACAGAGGGTGCGTACCCAAACCTCGGGCGGACAACATCCCCAACCGTGTCCCAATAGCGGTCCAGGATGAACCCGACCTGATCGACGAGGAACCTGGGGCTGCGGCTGCGGCTGCGCTCCCTGTCCCGGAGGAGATGGCCACCCCGCCTACACGGAGGAGCAAGTCCCTTCTGGTGTCCCCCTCCCTCTTCAATCCCAGGAGACGGGCACCAGAAGAGGTCCTTGCTCGGCCACTTCCTCCGGACAGTGACCGCCCATCGCCCTCCCAGCTTGCAGCTGTAAGTATAAAGTGTACATTCGTTTAATTGTAGCCTTGTATAGATCTATGTAAAGTTGTGGGTGTAGTGAGGGTACAGTGTACAGTACAGATATTGCCTTAAATGCTGGCAGCAGTATAGTATTTCTAATTTATAAAGTGTACATTTGTTTAATTGTAGCCTTGGGCTGTAAAGTGTAACTTTGTACCTAATGAAACTCTTTCCTAATTACAGACTGTGCGCCGGCGGGCACCTACTGCCCGGACAACAGTGACACCACCAGCAGCCACCCGCCGCGCCCCGACGGCCACCGTGACTGCACGAGTGACAACGCCAGCAGCCACCCGCCCCGCTCCGACGGCCACCGTGACTGCACCACGTGCAACACCAGCAGCAACACCACCAGCAGCAACACCACCAGCAGCCAGACGCCCCGCCCCGACGACCACTGCGACCGTCCAGCCCGCTCACCCACCCACCAAGACCACCGCCACGGTGAGGCAGGCCACAGCTGATGTCACTCACACAGCGACTGTGCAGGTAAGTTTCAATTTTTGTGATCATAAATCACCAATAAGCTTTGTACAGTTTATGAGCAGCATTATTATTATTATCATGGAAAAAGATTAAACTGTTAATTAAACTGTTAATGACATATTAAGGCTATTCCTTTAGATGATCTTAGTTGTACCTGTGTTGTGTATTAATTGATGCATTATGCAGCCTCTAAATTTTTACAGGCGCCCCACCCCGCAGCCGGTCCCCGTAGGGACGGCGCGGGCTCCCGGGCTACGGGCTCCCGGGCTGCAGCGACCGGTCGCGCGCTCCCAGGTCCGACCGCGCCAGCTTCCAGGCCACTCCCGTCCTTCCCCGAGGAGGTGGCGTCTGGCGGGGCCGTCCCGGAGGCTCGCCAACAGAGGGCCGCGGCGGCTGTGAAGCCGCACCCCCACGGAGACTACGCGACGCGAGTCAAGTACCGTGTGGCAGGGCAGGTTGTGTAAGTATCTATAGAACTTAGAAATGCATTCATGTATTCATTGTGTATGTATAGTAAATGATAAATATACTGATTATGATTATTGAATTGTCAATTTAATGCTACCATAATTTCCATAATAGTACTCAGCATTGTGATTCATTATCTGTTACTGATGATTTACAGAGAACAGATCTACAAACATTTAGGCTCCAAGGCCCCAAAAGTAATTGTAGATAGTATAGTACATTAGAATAGAATAGATTACTGGTTACTGGTTCATTGTTGTTGTTTAGTTGTAGTTGTTTAGATGTTTGTTGTCTTCTGTTATGTTGTGTTGGGTTTTGTTGAAAATGATTTTGGAATTTTGGAATTGAAACTTTGATGCATGATACATGGAGGTAAGACTGGTGAGTTATTGCGCCGCTTACATGCATGCATCATGCACTATAACAATGTATTAATCCTTACCCTCCTTACCCATTTCTTCCAGACGGAGCCCTCTGAGAAGCCCTCTTAAGTCCCCGCGGAGGGGCAGGGGGGGGAGGAAGGTAGAGACACCAGGGAAGCGCAGGCTCAGATACCGCATATCTCAGCTACTTAAGGACATGCAGCTTATCAGGGAGGGAAGGGACAATGTTACACAAAAACACAGGTCTACAATCAGGAAAGAGAGGAAGGCCCTCAAGGCAGCGGAGGCTCAGTTGGTGAGGCTCCGAGAACAGCAACAGGCCAGCAGGAACACCCACAGGAGAGACCGCAGGAAGATCCGCCGCCAGCTTCTGCGTGTGGACCCCGACCACTCGTCGACGACAAAAAGGCAGCAAAGATGTACCGAGCGCTCGCGTCAGGCATGCGGCTGGTCCCCCGTATGACTCGGTTGCGGGTGGTCCGTAAGTTCACCAGCAAGTTAAAGGGGTCCAGGCTGACCAGTAGGTTTGCCGCCGACATAGGTCTGGACCGCCGGTCTCTTCTCAAGGATACTCAGCCACGAAGAGTGTCCGGTAAGCAACTGGCCTACCTCGAGCAGAAGGATGACATCATCCGCTTCCTGAGTGATCCCTGCAACTCGTACACCCTGCCAGGAAAGAAGGACACAGTGACCGTGTGTGGTGTCAAGCACCAGAAGGTGATCCTCACTGAGATCCTCTCTGTGCAGCGCCAGCTCTATCTCAAGCGGTACCCGGGTCGGACATGCAGCCAGAACTTCTTTAACAGAGTTCGGAGGATGGCACGGTGGATCCTACCAGTGAGGTGCAACAACACCCAGATCTGCCTGTGCCAGAAGCACCAGAACTTTACGCTCCGTCTCCGTGCTGCAAAGCAATCTGGTACCCCCGACTCGGTTGTACGCAACACCACTGTGGAGGAGTTTACGGCGAGGCTCAGTGAGTCAATCACTACACCCACGGTCACCTGCGACACCTGGCAGATGGTGGATGTCCCCTACGGCCCCGTGGACGCGGAAACCGGGAAGCAGAAGACCGTCAAGAAGCTGCGCCTTGTCCCCAACACCCTGACGAGGGCGGCCTTCATCGAGATGATGGAAGCGGAGTTCAAGACGATGCGTGAGCACAGTCACCGAGCGCAGAACCAGCACCGTGTAGTGCGGGAACTGCGTGAGGGTATGTCTGAGAAGGAGGTCACCATTCAGATGGACTTTGCAGAGAACTGGTTAGTGAACTATCCAGAGGAGGCACAGAGCGCGTTCTGGGGTAAGGAGCCAGTCACAGTCCATCCGGCTGTGATCCACTACAAGGCCCCAGACGGTACGACCAAGCACAAGTCGATCGCTCTGACCTCCGATGACCGGAAACACGACGCAGGTGCCATCCTTGCATTCCTGACAGTTCTCTGCCTCTGGATACAGACCAACCTTCCCCACGTGACTACCATCCACTACTGCACTGACTCACCATCGTCTCAGTACCGGAACAAGTCCATCTTCTCCATCATCTGCCAGCACCTCAAACTGTTCGCCCTACGCTGCACCTGGACCTACTTTGAAGCAGGTCATGGTAAAGGCCCGTGTGACGGTGTGGGTGCAGCAGTCAAGCGGATGGCCGACCTCCTCATCAAGTGTGGCCAAAGGATCGACAACGCCCTCCAGTTTGTGCTGAAAGGCAACGAACAAGGCAGCGCTGTTCACTACCATCATGTCTCTGCTGCTGATGTGGCGGAGGCACGCCAGCGTCTGGAGGGGTTGGCCTGTGCCAACAGTGTCCCTGGTACCATGCAGGTACATGCAGCAGTGCCCGTGATCCCTGACCGCTCCATCTCTGTACGTGACACCTCCTGCTTCACCTGCTGCTGGGAGGACAACGAGTCTCTGCGCCTCTGTCCTGGCTGGACCAACCACCAGCTGTTCGCAGGAGGCCCAAACCCAGCAGCCAACCGGGAGGAGGAGGAGGAAGCAGCAGAGGAGCCCTTCGAGGTTGGGGACTATGTGGCCTGCATGTACAACGAGGAGTGGTATCTTGGACAGGTATCTTGGACAGGTCATCACTGTTTTTTATTGCCAACACCGAGGGGCACATTGAAGTGTCCTTCATGGAGCGTGGCAATGTGGCCATCAACCAGTTCAAGTGGAACCCGCGGAAGGACATTGTCCACGTGCCTCCACAGGACATCGTCTGCAAGACTTGCCCTCCACAGCCTTTGGCCCGCAGCGGTAGGCGTGCAGAAATCTATGCCCTGCCACCCGCTGAGCTGCTAAAGGTGGAGACACTGGCCAACTAGCTTCTAGACAACTAAACACAGGGTGGACCTGTGCACCGACCTGCCGCTGGATATCGGGTTTGGACCCGTGTGGCGGCAGATTTGACCTCACCGACCTGCCACTGGATATCGGGTTTGGACCCGTGTGGTGGCAGATTTGACCTCACCGACCTGCCACTGGATATCGGGTTTGGACCCGTGTGGTGGCAGATGGGAACCCAACATCAATTGGGTCCATGTATGTGTTTATATACGGAAAGTCCGTAACATTAACTCCTGCTCGAGTGTGATTATGCCAGGTGCTTCCGAGCGCCGAAAGTCCGTAACGATAACTCTCAGTTTAGTGCCTTGTCATAGCCATATTACGTGAAAATGTGTGTTTTAAAGGTGTAAATGAGTAGTCCAACCTGCGTTGTACATGTAGACATAAGATACACAGGTATGGTAGATGTTTGAGATGTATGAAACTGATAATGCTAGGCGCCTCCGAGCGCCGAAAGTCCGTAACGATAACTCTCAGTTTATTAGCAGCCTCACTATAGCGCTGGTATGCATAGCATGGTGGTTAAACTTATTTATGATACATTTTTGTCTTCCGGGCTATTCTGTATAGCCATAAGATGTGATAATGAGTGTTTTAAAGCTTTAAATGTATAGCCCAACCTGTTTTATACATGTAGATACCAGATAGATAGGTATGGTAGATGTTTGAGATGTATGAGAGGGATTATGCTAGGGGCCTCCACTCGCCGAAAGTCCGTAACGAAAACCCCTGATTTTATTGAATCGCGTACCTCTCGGTAGCTGCCTCACTAAGGCTCAGGTATGCATAGCATGGTGTTTAAACTTATTCATTCTAGTAGTGGACATGTTGGCCTTATGTAATATGGGTTAATATGTGCCTTGATGGTATTTTAAAATTATTTTTAGTCTGTGTAATCTCAGGTACGGGGGAAAAATGATACATTTTTTGTCTTCGGAGCGATTCTGTATAGCCATAACATGTGATAATGAGTGTTTTAAAGCTTTAAATGTATAGCCCAACCTGTTTTGTACATGAAGATACCAGATAGATAGGTATGGTAGATGTTTGAGATGTATGAGAGGGATTATGCTAGGGGCCTCCACTCGCCGAAAGTCCGTAACGAAAACCCCTGATTTTATTGAATCGCGTACCTCTCGGTAGCTGCCTCACTAAGGCTCAGGTATGCATAGCATGGTGTTTAAACTTATTCATTCTAGTAGTGGACATGTTGGCCTTATGTAATATGGGTTAATATGTGCCTTGATGGTATTTTAAAATTATTTTTAGTCTGTGTAATCTCAGGTACGGGGGAAAAATGATACATTTTTTGTCTTTGGAGCGATTCTGTATAGCCATAACATGTGATAATGAGTATTTTAAAGGTTTAAATGTATAGCCCAACCTGTTTTGTACATGTAGATACCAGATAGATAGGTATGGTAGATGTTTGAGATGTATGAGAGGGATTATGCTAGGGGCCTCCACTCGCCGAAAGTCCGTAACGAAAACCCCTGATTTTATTGAATCGCGTACCTCTCGGTAGCAGCCTCACTAAGGCTCAGTTATGCAAAGCATGGTGTTTAAACTTATTCATTCTAGTAGTGGACATGTTGGCCTTATGTAATATGGGTTAATATGTGCCTTGATGGTATTTTAAAATTATTTTTAGTCTTTGTAATCTCAGGTACGGGGGAAAAATGATACATTTTTTGTCTTCCGAGCGATTCTGTATAGCCATAACATGTGATAATGAGTGTTTTAAAGCTTTAAATGTATAGCCCAACCTGTTTTGTACATGTAGATACCAGATAGATAGGTATGGTAGATGTTTGAGATGTATGAGAGGGATTATGCTAGGGGCCTCCACTCGCCGAAAGTCCGTAACGAAAACCCCTGATTTTATTGAATCGCGTACCTCTCGGTAGCAGCCTCACTTAGGCTCAGGTATGCAAAGCATGGTGTTTAAACTTATTCATTCTAGTAGTGGACATGTTGGCCTTATGTAATATGGGTTAATATGTGCCTTGATGGTATTTTAAAATTTTTTTTAGTCGGTATAATCTCAGGTACGGGGGAAAAATGATACATTTTTTGTCTTTGGAGCGATTCTGTATAGCCATAACATGTGATAATGAGTATTTTAAAGGTTTAAATGTATAGCCCAACCTGTTTTGTACATGTAGATACCAGATAGATAGGTATGGTAGATGTTTGAGATGTATGAGAGGGATTATGCTAGGGGCCTCCACTCGCCGAAAGTCCGTAACGAAAACCCCTGATTTTATTGAATCGCGTACCTCTCGGTAGCAGCCTCACTTAGGCTCAGGTATGCAAAGCATGGTGTTTAAACTTATTCATTCTAGTAGTGGACATGTTGGCCTTATGTAATATGGGTTAATATGTGCCTTGATGGTATTTTAAAATTATTTTTAGTCAGTATAATCTCAGGTACGGGGGAAAAATGATACATTTTTTGTCTTCGGAGCGATTCTGTATAGCCATAACATGTGATAATGAGTATTTTAAAGGTTTAAATGTATAGCCCAACCTGTTTTGTACATGTAGATACCAGATAGATAGGTATGGTAGATGTTTGAGATGTATGAGAGGGATTATGCTAGGGGCTTCCACTCGCCGAAAGTCCGTAACGAAAACCCCTGGTTTTATTGAATCGCGTACCTCTCGGTAGCAGCCTCACTAAGGCTCAGGTATGCATAGCATGGTGTTTAAACTTATCTATTCTAATAGAAGGCATGTTGGCCTTATGTAATATGGGTTAATATGTGACTTGATGGCATTTTAAAATTATTTTTAGTCAGTATAATCTCAGGTACGGGGGAAAAATGATACATTTTTTGTCTTCCGAGCGATTCTGTATAGCCATAACATGTGATAATGAGTATTTTAAAGGTTTAAATGTATAGCCCAACCTGTTTTGTACATGTAGATACCAGATAGATAGGTATGGTAGATGTTTGACATGTGTGAGAGGGATTATGCCAAGGCCTACTGAAAACCTGAAAGTCCGTAACGAAAACTCCAGAAATAAGGGTAGATGTACGAGCTTACCATGACAAGCAGAGTCTTAGTATATTCAAAACTAAACCTGATCTTGATAGTATATATGTTGAAGATAACACATAGCAAATATAATGATAAACAGAGCATTTTTAAAGAAATTAGAGTAAAGTTGGCTTTGTTATGTTAAAATTTCACCAAAATCCACGCATCTCGCAAAGTTTGTCGCCTCGTAAATAAAAAAGTCTTGGGTTTATGGTTTTCAAACTTGGCATGCCTACTTATACATATTGTGGCAACATGTGTACCAAATTAGAAGTTACTGTGGTGTTTATTTACAGTTTTACACATGGTTGAATGTTTATGACGGAAAGTCCATAACGATAACTCCGAGTTATGTTCGCCGGTGAATAAAAACTGACCCCCTGGGAGATAAGCTCTCCCTCGAGTTGATTCTGGGAGCCAAGATACATGTCTTTCAATAAAATAAACTTGTATAAAGATCAAAGAAGGTTGTTGGAAATTTTTACTGATCCAGAATAGGGACCAAAATTGGGGCATTTTTCGGATTTCTGATATATATGCTATGTGGATCCTGGCTTATAAACTAAACATCACATGAGCCCCAGACAAAAGCAGTGTAACATAGAGGGTGGTCATCTGTGGGTGCACTTGACCTAGACGATTCAGCTATATATAAGGGCTGCATGAATCATTCACTGCTTTATGTAAGGGTTGCATTAATCGTTCACTGCCATATGTAATCGTTCACTGCTTTACTAATATAAAGCAATATTAACCGGAATGAATCGTTCAAACTTGAGAAATGGGCCCCTGGTTCTGCACCACTTGCAAGAATAGTAGAGTGTAAGTGTATATGCTATTTAGGCTCGTTGCCACTTGGTAGCCGGTGAATCTCTGCTATACTCGATAAATTAAGAGTCATTGCCGTTAGATGTCAGACCATGATAACTATGGTGACTGTTTATTTATAAGACAATTAATGTAAGTACACCAGTCACTGGTAGGTCTCTTACCCTCCTGCAGCGGAAAACGTATGTTGCTAGCGGTTTAGGTTTGTACGCGAGAATGTACCGTTACGACAAAAGAAGCTATTTTCAAAGATTTTCAAACATCCTGATGTTACTGTGGTTAGTCCCCCAGATGGATAATCTAAGGGAGTCAGTGGCTGGGTCATGGTAGGTATGTTTAGACTAATTACATCCGACCCATTTTAGATATAGTAGCATGCTGGCTTTTCTTTTTGCTAAAAAAAGGGTGACATTTTATGCTTTTATCTATTACATAACTATGCTTTTATCTATTTCATAATTATGTGCATTGAGTCTGTTACATGATGTATTATTAATACTTCCCTTAGTACAAGGACAACATGAGGGTGTGCGTGCTCTTAGTCATCATGTCTGCTATAGCAGTCGGTGGTAAGTTAGAGGCATTTCTATTCTTCTTGAAACAATCAAATTTAGTTAGAAATAAACTACACATCATATTCTTTGCATCAAGGGATGCCCCTGCGGAGTCACTAGACGCCACTCATTCTGTGCATAGTCTTGAATCCCCACTTCTGGCGTAATCTTGAAGTCTTAAGTCTTAGTACTCATCATTATTATCAACATCAGACACCATCCATATTAGGACTAGATTGAGTTTCGTTATTAAGATTACGGGAAAAGTGGGGTTTCTTTATTAAGATTACGGGAAAAGTGGGCTTTTTAAGATAACGCACAGAATGGGCGGCGTCTAGTGACTCCGCAGGTTCGTCCCCACGTGGATATTCTTTGGTCACAGGGGATATTGATGTTCATGTCAACCATGTAATTTCGCAGACAATTCAAGTATAGCCGATGGAATCCACCATTAAAAGGTGTGGGTTCATATTTTAAAGGGAATATGCCTGTTTTAGGATAAAAAGAGACACATGGTGTGGGTGTGGGTGTGTGGGTGTGTGGGGGTGAGGGTATGTGGGTGTGGATGCATACATTTTTTATCAGATTGATACATATAGCAACAACTTTTAGAAATGATCATTTACATTATATTCTATAGGTCAATAACTTACATTATATTATGTAGGTCAATAACTGCTACAATACTGCTCCTATACTATTACAATAATCATATACTTCATAATTATATATTATATTTCCGCAGCATTGGGGACCTTCACCCATATCGGGTGTTTCAAAGACTTAAAGCGTACCAGAGACCTAGATGACGGGTTTACTCAGGATTCTACCACTATGACCGTGGAGTCATGCTTTGCCTACTGCTCCACCGGGTCCCATCAATACTTTGGTGTGCAGGTTGGTATCAGTGGGCACCTTTACACAACTGATTTACTTACTTTTTTACTAACACTTGAACGGGACACAGCCAAAAATAATTATCTCATTTCAAGAAAATAGCATTATTAAAGTTGACTGGCAGACAAACCACAAGTGGTTTGTCCATCAGACGAGTTTAATAATCTTATTTCTTGAAATGAGATAATTATGTTTGGCTGTAGAGCTAGTGCATCCTGCAATAAGGTCCTCTTTGCAGACAAAAACATGCTAGATTAATAAAAGTCACTTGAAATGTTAGATGGCTTCTTCTTGACAAGATTTAATAATTTGCCAATAATATTGTATTGAGAATGGGGTTTGCGCCCACTGGTTCCAATCATTTAGCTCAAAATTGATAAGCACACACATATGATGCACCCAACATAGATTCTGATAAAAATGCTGAATTATTTCCTTGTTATATGGGAAGATACCTTTATTAGTTCAAAATAAACATGTACCTTTATTAGTTCAAAATAGACAGGGACTCCCCTGGTCACCCGGATAGATAGCTAACCCTAGGCCTTTCCCTAACTATAATCAGAAAGAACTAAGCTAACCCTAACCCCTACCCTAACCATTGGGCAGGTATCCAGTGTAGTTGGTTTCTTAATAAAGCATCCCCTGGGGGACTGGGGGATGATCAAGCATGATGGCATCTTACAAAGCATCCCCTGGGGATACAGGGGAGCCCCTGTCTATGATTGAAGCATAAGATATGGCCAAAAATCGTATGCTTGAAGAATAAGATATTGTGCTAATGATGGTATTTTAGGCCACTTTTAAGAGCCACTTTTAAGAGCCTGTAATTTCATGGTCTGGCAGGTAGATGAAGTGACCCATAAAGTACTCATACAATGGCATATCAATATATTGAAAATTCATTTGCTTTTGAGTTTTGTGAAATGTTTTATTATAGCAAGTTGATAGATAAAACTCTCTTACCTTGTTAACCTCACTAATAACCACACCTGCACATTATGTTCTCAATAATGAACTTAATCATGAGATGTCTGTGATGGGCTATTTTTTCATTTTTCTGTGTTTTTTTTCTGATTAGCGCGGGGACCAATGTTTCTGTGGTGACTCGTATGGACGTCATGGTTCAGCAAGGCCTGCCACTGAGTGCTCCATGCCGTGTGCCGGGGATTCAACTCAGATGTGTGGAGCTCGGCGGAGGAACAACGTCTATCAGATAGGTACTGTCCTTATTTCACACGATACATTTAGTGAAAGTCCTACTTCAATTCTAATTCATATTGTATAATAAGTGTAGCGGATGTGAAAGTAAAAGTCAAACTCAAGTTCCAATTTGGTTTTAAATGCAACAGGGTTTATTTGATTCAAAGGTTCACAAAATATAATAGATGCTTCAAGCAGGTTAATATATACCCTCAACATTTAATGGGTTCTATACAAACATGGCTTTGTCGAGCATCAAACATGGTTCCTTACCCCCCCCCCCCACCCCAGGGTGAGTAGCAATTCCGCCCTCCTCTAGACAGGGGGGAGAACACCACGGTTCTACCCTGGTGTCCAACACATATGTAAAATTGTTGCGTCAAGCAGCAATATGGATGCTCAGTGGTCTGATACAGTCTTTGCGAAAACTTTTTCATCCCAAAGGACATTTGGTCCTGCAGAAAGTCCGGCTACATTTTTGAAGGACCGGATAGCAACATATTTGATGATATATGCATTTTTAACTATAAAATAGTATTGTGCTATATATTTGTAATGATTTATGGCCAAATCAGGATAAATACATTGTTTTACACAGTATATTGACGGTGACTAGTCGTAAGACTAGTTAACGAGGCTCAGGGGGGTTCCACTGCTAGACCATCTGTGACAAGTATGGAGGAAGGTCGGTCTTTTATACCACAACCTGCCTACTTCACCTGCCAGACTTCCAACTGAGTTGTGAATCACTCTCCACCAGAGGTTTGGTGGGGGTGTGACTAGTGGGGGCACACAGCTATTGGATTAGTATGGACCCCTGCTCTTCTGGGAGAGTGTGGAGACCGCTCACCTGGCCAGACTGTGAGTCTGTCCTGGTGTTGGACTAATACCAGACTCTTTGTTGTAAATTTTATTTACAGAGGAGTCTAAGAACCTTAAAACAGGTCCTAGCCTGGGCTGTGTAGTAACCCAATGTGTCCCAACAGAATGGTTTCGACATTAGTCTCATCAGTAGCCTTGTGGGAAGGTGTTTTTGGTATGAAACCAAAAAACTTAATTTATATAGGAACACAGTGTGTAGACTTGCTCCTGGTCTTCAAAATTTAGAAGATTCCCCATTCATAGTGTGTGTCACTGTGGTTGGGGACAACTCAGGTGGTCTGGGGTGCTCCCTTTTAAGGGGTCCTTGAAAGGTGACAGGTATAACTTGTCGGTCCACGGGGGAAGTGCTGTTGACACATTCATATGTGTTACTTTTCAGGTAAAATAGTGCTCCACAGGCGAATATTTAATATCCACCAAGGGCCGGTAGATCCTGGGTGGATCATGTAAATACCCACAACTGGTGGGTGTTTAATTTTCCCTGAAAAATTTATAACGAGGCATTGGGTTGCACTTCACCCGTTAACACTATCCATTGTGTTTAAACCGCGGGGTGCAGTTGTTCCCAGGCGATGAATCCAGTTGAATTCAATCGCCAGGCGCAATTTAAGCGCCTTTTTGCTAAGGGGATGTTCGTAGACAAAATCTATGATGTACACCTTCATGTCTTTGGTGACGTCATGCCCTTCTCTACTGAAGTGGTATTGTACATCAGTAGACATGATACCATTCAAGGTATCATATTTGTGCCTGTAGAGTCTTTTCATGACAGGTCTTTTGGTTTGACCCACATATCTGATGCCACATTTCCTGCATTCGAGGCAGTAGATCAGATTTGAGCTTTTGCAAGTTACGTTGGTCTTGGTATTAAAGCTCAGTTTAGTGCCGGTTTTTTCTATTCTGCCAGTTTTGTCTATCATGTGGCAGTGGGCACAGTTTTTCGTTCTGCACCAAGCCTTTTGGGTTGGGTTGGTGTCTGCTACAAAAGGATTGTAGTCAGTCCTGGCTCTGACTAAATAGTCTCGGAGATTTTTAGGTCTCTTGTAACTATTGACTACTCCGTTTCTGAACATAGTCTTAGTCGATTTTGAACGGGCTAGCGTAGGCCAGTTCTCTTTCACTGTTTTAACCAGTGTGTCGTCACCCTGCCTATAGGTGGTTACCAGGTAGGAGGGTTTCTCATTGGGCAAGATCACACTTTTGACTTTGGGGGTCAGTGTGTCTAGTCTGGATAATTCTTTACATTTTTTCAGAGCTTGTTTCAGGAGGTTAGTGGGGTAACCTCTTTTGGTGAATTCAGTAATTTTTTCCAGAGAGTGTTTCTGGAAATCCTCCTCCCTGTTGCATATACGCATCAGGCGGAGGAATTGGCTATATGGCAGGCTTGACTTGCACCTTTTTGGGTGTGCAGAGTTGAACCGCAGATAGCTGTGGGAGTCCGTTGGCTTACAGTACAGGTCTGTGTACAGTTTGCCATTGTGATCTTTGATCACCCAGGTGTCAAGGAAACTGACCAACTGCTTTGAGTGGTCAGAGGTGAATTTGATGGAGGGGTGGGCATTGTTCAAATGACCCAGCCATTCCTGGAGTTTTTCCTCTCCATGCTCCCATACAAAGAATATGTCATCTATGTATCGGAGCCAGATGGTCGGTTTTAGAGGATGTTTGTTTAGAACGTCTTCCTCTAAATCTGACATAAATAAGCAGGCGTATGAGGGTGCTAGTCTAGTACCCATGGCTGTACCTCCAATTTGGAGGTAATTTATGTTATTGAACTGGAAATTGTTCTTTTTTAGGACCATTTCCAAAAGGTCAGTCAGACTCCCATTTTTTGGGTTCTGGAGGGGGTGTCGATTTTCATCGAGAACTCTCTTGATGCAAGTTAGGCCTTCGTTGTTTGGTATATTGGTGTATAATGACCCAACATCTAAGGTGCCGATTATGGCATTGTCATCAAGATGTTTGATTTTGTCAACCTTGTTGATAAAGTCAGTTGTGTCTCTGACAAAAGACTTTATCTTTTTGGTCAAGGGTTTCAAAAAAATATCTACAAAAGCAGATATTTTTTCTGTGGCGCAGCCATTTGCACTAACAATGGGTCTGCCTGGGGGTGGTTTTACCCCTTTGTGGATCTTGGGGTTGAAATAAATGTACGGTGAACGGACCTTCTTGAGTTTCAGAATTCCCGTCCCCTCAGCATTTATTTCATTTTCAAGAAACATGAGATCAATCTTTTTGTTAACCTCTAATCTGTGGATTTCACTCGGATCTTTTGACAGTCTTTGATAGGTGTTCCTATCATTGAGTTGTCTAAGGGCTTCTTCCACATAGTCAGAAGTGTTTTGTATGACCAAGGCACCGCCTTTGTCTGCAGGTTTGAAAGTGAGGTCTTTGTTTTTAGAGAAAGCTTTTAGTGCCTTGCGTTCTAAACTGGTTATGTTTTGTTTCACATGCCGGACTGGTTCACTTTTGGACAAGCAAATTTCATTTATATTTATGAAAGTTTCTAGATTGGCCGATCCAGTTGGGGGTTTCCAATTGGATGGTTCTCTGAATTTTCTCAATTCAGTGGCTCTAGAATAGGGTGCTGTTAGACATTCAGGATATAACCCTCGGTCTGTGGTTTCACCTTTATCAAAAAACTGTTTGGTTCTCAGTTTTTTGTGGAAGGTGTCTAGTTCCCTTTTCAGGTCACCAGGGTCAATTCTGCTTTGTGTAGGGCAGAAAATTAAACACCCACCAGTTGTGGGTATTTACATGATCCACCCAGGATCTACCGGCCCTTGGTGGATATTAAATATTCGCCTGTGGGGCAGGAGTAACACCTTACTTTACTTTACTGTGGAGCACTATTTTACCTGAAAAGTAACACATACACAGTATATTGACAAACGTATTTAGGGTTAGAAACCCAACAAAATTATTTTAGTCAGAAAAGCCCGACATGTGACTGGACATTTTGTCCTGCTACCTTGTCAATCTGCTGGACCGGTGGCATTTTAGTAGGACATTGCCACTGTCCTGCATGTTTTCACAAAGACTGCTGATAGCCATCAGGTAGTGACACCAATAGCAGTTATGGGAACTAGTGACTTTGCATCATACTGGTATGTTGTGTTATACACTATCTAAAATATTTTTTCAACTACAAGCACGGATACTTTCATACATCACATATCACTCTATCTCTTTCCGATTTTAGGTTCAGTTGAACCTCCCTTTAAACAGTTAAAACAGTTCAAAGTTGACCCATTTCAGGCTTCATGGACAACCAAATGTCAACTCAATTACCACAGATTTTTCCGTTTGCCTGCATTGATATTTCTCTAACATGTATCAGACCCAAAGGGTTAGGTCTTTTTCATGTGGATGTAGCATTGGCTTCTTGTCACATGTGGTAGTATTAGAGCATTATGACATTTTCTCAGACATGCTGAATTGAAGAGCCAACAGATCAGTTAACAATGTTACGTACACGTTTGACATCAGGCAGAATATCTATCATATACGGAGGTTGCAGGATCCTTAGTAGGGGGCACCATTGCTTGATCTGGTATCCGGGGAGATAAGCACTGATAACAGCTACCCAATGGGTACCACTTGTTACATAATGCCCTAGAAATTCTACAGTGAAGGCCAGGTAATTATCTGATTGGTTGATAATGCATCCAGCTACATGCCTATAGCGACCGAGCCACACACAACGGATAACCAGTGTGGTGACATTGGCAGATCCATGGAGTGGTCCGATGGGCCTTGCCCCCCCCCCCCCCCCCAAAAAAAAAGAGATGGGGAAGAAGAGAGGAGAAAAGAAGGGGAGAAAAGAGACAAGGGGACAATACCATGCCTCTACATGGGTAAAAATCGACACGGGCAACACAGCGACACAGCCGTTTTAGGGCTTTTTAAAAATCGACGGACACAGGAAAATCAGGGGTAAAAATCAACCCACAGGGACTTTTCTCTATGTTCTTTATACCTAAAAATCGACACAATGACACGGTTCTTCTGCTAAAAATCGACACAGCGACATGGTTAAAGTTGTGGGTACCCATTAGAGGCAAGATACCTTATAGACAGAGACCATCAGCATGTTCTTGGGTGCGATTTCCTTGTGTTGCGCTTCGTTTGCACTTTGCACATGAACAAACAGTCACTCCAAGGTTGGCCAGGTTTGGCCCCCCCTCTGGAAAATCCTGGATCCGCCACTGGGTGACGTAATATCCCGAGTGCTTCCACTTATGGACTGTTATAGAAAAATAGTGTAAAAAGCGCTAATTCTTAACCTAGTTTTAGTTATTTACTTTAATATTCTATTTACAAATTACGGAAATGTTAGCAAATACTTAATAATTTACGTTAATATCTTCACATTAATGCCAATGCCTCAAAATCTAGACTAATTTAGGCTAATTTACTCTATTTTTTAAACACCACCCTTGAAAAAAGATGTTTTTTAGGGTAAAATCGTACACTAACGTAAGTAAATCAGTAGCATAGCTTTTTATCTGTGACACCCCCCTGAAAGTAACGTTAAAAAACATTTTGTGACACTTTTTTATGCTATTAAATTACAAAAACGCTATTGACATTTGAAACTGTCATCTGTCTCATTGACAGTTCCTCATGCAGACTGTCAATAATGGAAAATTTCTGTCTAATTGACATTTCTCACTTTTTGCACTGAAAAAAACGGTTTTGCACTGAAAGACGGTTTTGCACTGGAAAACAGTGTTCCATTCGACTTCTCCATCAAAATCGAATTTTGCACCAAAATTGTTCTCAGGGTTATGACAGTAGAGAATTCACACTGTTGACAGTTTGGTGAAGAACTGTCAATAATAGTATAATTCATGACTATTGACAGTTTGAACTGTCAATAGGAGAGAAATATCCCACTACTGACCATCTGAAGTGTCAATAAGAGATTACAGGTAAAATAGGTGGTGTGTTGTCACTTGGCAGGTTCGTCCTCACGTGGGGCCTTCACCCATATCGGGTGTTTCAAAGACAAGTGTACCAGAGACCTAGAAAATGTGTTTACCCGGGATTCTACCAGTATGACCGTGGACTCATGCTATGACTACTGCTCTGCCAGGTACTTTCAATACTTTGGTGTCAGTGGGTATTTTAGTAACACAAGTGATTGACTAGCACTTAAATACAGAAGCCCAGAAGGGTCAGAAATTTTATTTTTATTTTTAAACAATAAAAGATTTTTTTTCTTTTTTTTTGTAAAAGTTTTTTTTCACTTTTGTAAAATTTAATTTTTTTTCATTTCCGGAAGAGTTTTTTTTTCATTTCTGTAAAAGAATAATTTCACTTTTGTAAAAAGTTTTTCATTTTTGTAAAGTTTAATTTTTTTTCATATACTTGAAATATTTATTTTCATTTTTTGTGAAAATCTTTTTTTTGATTTCCGGGAAAATGGCCGATTTGGCGAGAGAAAGGTTCAAAATCAGAAAAATGCCGATTTTCAGGAAAATGGCCGATTTGGCGAGAAAAAAATTCAAAATCTGAAAAATGTTGATTTTCAGGATGGCATTTTGAAATTCTTTCTCACCAAATCGGTCATTTTGACGTGTTTTAATTATAATATGCCAAGTTGTTGGATAAAACTTGCTGACCCTCTTTAACCTCACTAATACAACCACACCTGCACATTATGTTCTCAATAATGACCAAAACATGAACTAAATCATGAGATGTGATGTGCTATTTTTTTCATTTTTCTGTGCTTTTTTCTGATCAGCACGGGGACCAATGTTTCTGTGGTGACTCGTATGGACGTCATGGTTCAGCAAGGCCTGCCACTGAGTGCTCCACGCCGTGTGCTGGGGATTCAACTCAGGTGTGTGGAGCTCAGCGGAGGAACAACGTCTACGAGATAGGTACCGTCCTTATTTCACACAATACATTTAGTACAAGTCCTACTTTAGTTCCAAATCACATCCTATAAGTGTAGTGGATGTGAAAGTAAAAGCCAAATTCAAGTTCCAATTTGTAGACCTTGAGCCCGTTTGAAGAGTATTGATTTTGAGTACCAATCAAGTGTAGTAAGCCAGACAGTGTTTTTTTTCTGATTTGCACACGCGTAAGGAATGTGAATCACTTTGCTAGACAACCAGGTCACCCAGCTAAGCATCAGAATCGTATAAGATATACGGTAACATCACACTTTTTTCATGTTCTCCCCGCAAGCAGTGTATCAGTCATAGAATGGTTAATATTTGAAATACAAAGCTGAAAACAACAATAAACCAAAGCTTTTCTATAACTTTTCACCATAAAATCCTCATATAACAGCTATCTAATTTGTATATATATTTGGAATAATCATTGAAACAATACTCTTTTTATGAAATATTTGTCAAAGCTTTCATTTCAAATTGAATAAATCACATTTGAACTATCTTTCATAACACTCAAAAAGTCACCTAGTATATTATATAAAGGGAAGACCGTCTATTATAATAATTGTGTTGTTATCATTATATCATTTATGGCTGTTTCCACAACAACAAAGATTAGTTGATATCTGGTTGCCTCTACTTACCATTGGCTCTGAACTGCCCCCAAGCAGCAGGTAATGGAACTTTTAACTGGGGATAAGCAGCTCCTCTGCTGCCACCTGCTGGCTACTCATGTAAGCTTAACCTTATAATGTATAGCCTGAAGTAAAGTGGGGGGGGGGCACTGGAACAAGGACACCTGGTGGTGGAATCACGAACTAAAGGGCACAAGTCTTGGTCTCCAGCTCAGCATGCTTCAGGGAATTCCAAATTACTGTAATATTACAGCATGTGGCTATCTGTCAATGTTACCTCAACATTAAATATACTCTCCTCTTTGCGTCTGATACATTATAGAGGATTGCCGATGGATGAGACAGTAGGATTCACACTGTTCAGTTGACATTGTGCTTTTTCTGAAATCTGGAAATTAGCTAGCTTTAAGCAGTTGATACACAGTGTTGTGTTGAGGTCTATTGAACTTGTCATTGTTGATAAATATACCAGATTCTGATACATAATCAGATCCTGTAGAGATCATTGGAGACCCTGTGTTTGTGGTTAAAATAGATGTTGAACAACTACTAATTTGGAATGGAAATTAGTCAAAGTCTATACATTGTAGTATAGGTGTTTCCCCTAGTACCCACTCGGGGTCTCCACTGTGCCCTTTTGCAGCCATGCTCTAATTTATATTGATGATATCTGTCTGTAGTTCCTGATTCCAGCACGAGATGTCCTTGTGACAGCGTTAACCCCCTTGCCTGAAGTTCAAGTATAGTGTAATGTACCCCTTAAACCCCTGGTCGCCTGCACTCCAACTGTTGCTGCTGGGGCAGCAAGTTCTATGACTTTAAAATGGGACAGGTGATATCATAGATATGAGCAGAGATCAAGAGCAGACACTAATGTCAATGATGACACCTCACTAGAAGGGCATGCACGCACAACATTCCCGACCAAAATCATTCAAATTGTACATGAACAATAACACAAATTGTGGTGCCAGAAATGTATTGTTCTTATTTCCTCTTACTTTGACAATATTGCAGGAGCCTGCCAGACTTGCCATCCTGGCAAAACGTGTACCTGGCCGAAAACCTGCAACTGGGGTGGGTGCAGTGGGGATGCAGCCAAATGCCAGACAGGTAAGGTCCTGTTCACACTGAAAAAGTAAACTTGTCTCCAGACTCGTCTAAGTGACTGTCATAAAATAAACAAATCAAAAGTTGTCTGACCTATCAGGTTACCATCCCACAAATAGAATCTGGAGCTGGGAAATGTCGGGTTTTGGGCTGGTACATGCCAAGTGGGTCTTCTGTCTTCAGCTAGAAGACCCGCTTCCTTGTCACTTAGACGAGTTTTTGACTCGTTTATTTTATGACTTGGAAGAATCTGGAGACAAGTTTACTTTTTGAGTGGCATAGAGACTGGTTTGAAAAGAGCAGCAGTGCTATGCCTGCTTAAATAAAAAGTTATTGTGATTTGCAGGTAGGAATAGACTGAATGTATAGGGGCTGCATACAAGTTATTGTGTTGTGATTGGAGGCTGAAATCCAATGGTGTAATGATGCTCCCCTAACAGGTCTTGATTTCTGCGAGCCGACACTTATTCAATTGTGACAGTATAATGGTTTTAATATGCTAAATGATGAAGGAGAGCCTTTAAAGTTCCCATACTTGCATGCAATTTTATGGATCATGTAACCAACCTAAAATAGGAAAATCACCTAAAATTAGCTGACATACCGGTAGTAGCTTCAAGCAATTGTCTGATGTCTACATTCTTTTACAGAGTATTTGGGGTGCTACGAAGACAGAAATAGCCCGAGAGCCTCAGCCCTGCCTCATGGTTATAACCAGATTCAGCGTGGTTATATGACATTGAAGACATGCTTCGACTTTTGTACAGGTGTTCTGCCTGGCGGCTTCTCATACCTCACCATCCAGGTAGGTCATCGGTCTTTGCGAAAACATGCAGGACAGTGGCATTGCCGGGGGGGGGGCAATTAGTAAATTTTGTATACACAGGTGTGTGGCTGGCAAGGGTACTTTTTCAACAAAATCTCCCTAGCAAGGATCCTGGTTCAGAGAAAAAAATCTCCCTAGCAAGGGTCATTTTTTCACCAAAATGACCTGTTTTTTAACAAAATGTCCCATTTTTGTCGAAATCGTGCGGACACGGGTAAAATTTCTTGGTGAAATTACTCATCCATGATGCATTTCGTGTTTTTCCTCTTCAAAACAAGGACTTTTTCGGGTGGAAATGCCCTAGCAAGGCTAGGTTTTTGAAATAAAAGCTCCCTAGCAAGGGTAAGGGTTGTCATTGGTCCAGCTGCACACCCCTATCAGAAAAAATTCAAGTACCCCCCAGGGGTAGACACTAACATTTGAGGCCATGGGCCACCTGCACCCGCAGCCTTTGAAAGTTGTGGGCCCGGGAATAAAGCTGTGAGCCCGGGATTTCTTATTTTTAGATTGCCGTCAATCCCTTTATTTTCTACAAAATAACGAGGCTCTCTGTTTTACTCTCTAGAAACCTTAATAATGGTCTGATTCCCAAGCCGTTAAAACTGGCATGTAGACCAGGATTGGAGCCTTGCTACAGGCCACCCGGGCCCGTAGCAAAGTAAATAGCCTGAAAACTACGGGCCTGGGCCCAGAACTACGGGCCATTGGCTCCCGGGCCATCGTTAGTGTCTACCCCTGCCCCCCCCTGGTGGCAATGTCCTTCTAAAATGCAACCGGTCCAGAAGATTGACAAGTGTAGCAGGACCGAATGTCGGGCTTTTCTAAACTAAAATAATTTAGTTGGGTCTCTAAACTTGAAATATGTTTGTCAATATACTATGTAAAACAATGTATTTATCCTGATTTGGTCATAAATGATTACAAATATAATATACAATACTATTTTGTAGTTAACAAGTGGACACACTCTCGTGGGAATGTGGACAAGACAATCTATCCAATCTTAAAATGGCCTATCTTAAAAACATGACAATATTAAATTTAAGATTCTAAATACCAGGTGGAAAAAGAAAGAAAATAAAAGAAAGAAAGAAAGAAAAGGGGATTTGGATTTCTAATGCTTGCACTACATTTGTTATTTCTAATGCTTTCACTGCATATATATGTCATTTCTAATTGATTGATCAACTTTTATTATTTAGACTGAACGTGTAAAGGCAGGAATTTCGCCTGAAATTTGGAATGGCAATTAGTCAAAGTCTATACATTGTAGTATAGGTGTTTCCCCTAGTACCCACTCGGGGTCTCCATTGTGCCCTTTTGCAGCCATGCTCTAATTGATATTGATTCCAGCACGAGATGTCCTTGTGACAGCGTTAACCCCCTTGCCTGAAGTTCAAGTATAGTGTAATGTATCCCTTAAGCCCCTTGTCGCCTGCACTCCAACTGTTGCTGCTGGGGCAGCAAGTTCTATGACTTTAAAGTGGGACAGGTGATATCATAGATATGATATCAGTTTTGGAGGGAATACTCGAGTTTAAAAAAGTACATGCTGGTAAATAGCCTCTTTTGGTTTATTTGTTCCTGTCAAGTACTCTAGCCAGTCCTTCAAAAATATAGCCGGTCCTGCAACATTGAAAATCTGCAGGACCAAATGTCCTTTGGGATGAAAAAGTTTTCGCAAAGACTGAGCAAGTCCTTTTATAGATCATTGCAGCAAGAAAGGGTGACTTTTCAGAAGGATGTTGATGAAGTTTTTGAACATTTCTCACACGTAACCAACAAATACACTAATATAACCTTAAAATCCTCATTTGGATGTACACAATTTAAAAATGATTGTCCTGTGAATCTCCAGATTTTTGTAAACACAGCCATTACAGGCAATGTCATCAGGATTCTGCTTAAACCAACATAAACAAAACTTTATTATGAGAAAGGCACCCTTTCTTGTGGCATTGGTCTATAGGGATGAGGTACGCTTTGCTGACAGGGATTGAAGATTTACAAACATAATTCCCCCATACATACACTTTTAGTAACTCATTAGTATTCAATTGTACATATTCGGTACAAAGCAGCTTTTTTTCAGGTAGCCTTTTCTTCTTTTTTAAACTATTATCTATTCCTGAGGTAGGAAAAAGGTTCCTGGGTTCCTGTTTGGATCAACACATTATTTAGTATATTTTTAAAGAATAATACATTACATGGGTTATGGATTTCCAAGTTATGTACGATCATTTTTCATTTTTGTTCTATATCTCTGAATTAGAATCAAGAGCACTGTTTCTGCGGCCCTAACGATCCTACCGATGAGACCTATGCCATACATGGACTGAAGCCTGATGCCGAGTGTAACAAGACGTGCAGTGGGGACTCCTCTGAGTGGATGTGTGGAGGATGGTTCAGGATGGCCGTCTACAAGTTTCAATAGGTAGGCTCCTGATTCACACATAATGTCCATCATCACGCCTGGGTTACTTCATATATAAGGCCATAAAAAAGGTATATTTCATGTAACATGTCAAGAAAATGTAGGGTCAGTAAAAAAGGTATATTTCAGGTAACATGTCAAGAAAATGTAGGGTCAGTAAAACAGGTATATTTCAGATAACAAGGAAAGAAAATGAAGGGTCGGTAGGTCAGAAAAAATATTTCACATGAAAATACTAGCCAGCCTCTCCGAGGTCCCTAAAATTGACAAAAAAAAGGGTTATTTGCATTGGACGGGTGACTTGAAACTAACCTTCTTTTTTTGGCCTTAAGAAATATCTATAAATCTTTTATTTCTGATATTGATTAAGCTTTTTTTTTAATCAGTGATAGATTTATCCATATAGTTAAATGAATCAAGTCAAAGCATTTTCTGGAAGTCTAAGCAATGTTCTCCATGTTAAACTCCTGTTGTTCTAAAGTGAAGAATATTAGCAATCATATATTCTGACCCAAACCCTTTATATTTCTATGTTAGAGGCTAGATGAAGAAGACCCGGCAGTTTCTACAGACAGAAGGAAAGATCCACACTACAGCACACTAACACCGTGTTGGGGTCACAACACTGTCCTATTCCACAACAACCTACCCCAGTCTCATCTACCAACTGGCGCACAAGTGGACACACTCTCGCAGGAACGTGGACAAGAAAATCTTTCCAATCTTAAAATGGCCAATCTTAAAAACATGACAATCTTAAATTTAAGATTCTAAACACCAGGTGGCACCACTGTATTATACCTGGCGCAGTTGTCCATAGTTGTGTTTGATATCAATTTCGAAAAAGAAAGGGAAAAAAGAAAGAAAAGGGTATTCGGGGGCAGAGCAAAATTAGCAAAATCAAATCTTGTCTAAACAGTTTTATTACCCATTGAGACCCAAGTAAGGGCTAGAGATGGGATTTAGGAATGTAATTATCTATTCTCTGAGTACAGAACCACTCAGCAAAAAAGTTTAATATACAACATATTGTTATTGTTTTCCAATGCTTTCACTGCATATGTCATTTCTAATTTATTGATCAGGTTTTCTTATTTAAATGAACATGTAAAGGCAGGAATTTCGTCTGAAATTAATTCATATCCATTTGATGGTTTATAAATTGCATCTATACATGAATAACTTTCATAATGTAATAATTAGTTTGAACCATGAATACAATGATAGAATAGACGTGGAAAATATGTTAATTAGTAATACTTGCACTACATGTATACTTCCTAATCATATATATTGAATCTGGGACCTGCTGGTGAGGCCGACAAAGGGCTTTTCTAATGAGCTCACAGCTGGACTGGATACCCAATGTCTCAGACAAATTAGCAGAGCAATTAAATGTGGGGAGGGGTTGGTGCTATCTTCAAGGATTCCCACTGTGGGTTGTAAAACTGGTGGTAAATGTGGTAACCAGGAGGATGGAAAGTTTACAGATAGTGTCTGTAAATGATACTTAGGGTAGGTGTTGTCTAAATTTAATTGATATTACCAATGTGACCCATAATGAATGCACAGTTGGGGTCCTTGCCAGCAGGTCCCGGATTCAGTATATATTGGGATCCTCTTGGTCACTAATACTCTAAGAAACTAACATGCAATATGCCCTTTTAAGGTGGGTTGCTACCCTTTGATCAAAGTTAACAGAATTTCTTAATTTTTTTCTAGAGTCAGTTTAAATCATACTGACATGATAAATGAAAAGAAAAATGGGGGGTCCCGGACTACTTTTTGAGATATCGAATTTTGAAAATTTAAAGTATTTTTATTTATTTCTAAAAATTAGAAAAAATTGTGAAAACTTTGGTTATTTTTTTTCATATCAACCATTATGCACAGCAATGTAAAACTTCACATGTGACATGCCTATATGTTATACTTTAGAGTAAAAATAATTTTACAGTTGTACGCCATGGCATTCTGGGTAATAATATGATGATTCGGGAAAGAGTAGGAATAAATTGTCCTTATTTTTTAGTCTTATTGGCTAAAAATTGCATTCAAAATTAACAGAATTTTTTAAAAGATAGTTCAGCTCAATTGATAACATATAAAAGTGATTTTGATAGGGGGTCCCGGGCATATTTTTAGGTTTTTTGGCCTTTGAAGTTAGAAAATAATGCAAAAAGGGACTGAATTTCATATTCAGAGCATTATTTAAAGGGTAATATCATCAAAATCTTGCTCTTAAACGTCCTTATTAAATAACCTTGGTTGTTTAAAGCAACTTAATGCGCTCTGTAGTATTTCTGAGAAGATTCATTGGTAAATTATGCCAGTGTACTAATTCATGTCAAAAATAGGAAATAACATCTGTTACAAATATATCAAATTTTAAAAGTCCCATAAAATGTTCAATTTTACTTGAATTTGCCTAATTCTTGAATATGATAAGGGGAACTCATTTATGTATCAAACTATGCAATATGGGCGCATTCTGATACTTTTAAGCTGCATGCGCAGAGACCTGCGCAGTGGGTTCGTTTTCAACAGGTAGCGATCCACCTTAAAGGATTATTTGAGCTGTTAACATATTTGCACTAACTTAGTTTATAAGTTGTATTAACCCTACAAGGGCAGCATAGTGTGTTAACCCATCCTGCCCTTTATAAATACAAATAGTATCAATCTTGAAGTATGCCGTCCTGAAAGGATTACGGGTATGAGCAATAAATTCTCAGATTCCCCATCTGAATGAAGTTTATCATGAATAACGTTTATCATCAAACATGAGTACCGTAAAACCTCGCGTATAAGCCTAACTCCTGTATAAGCCACACCCTGAGTAACGGCCGATTCCATAAGCTGCACTGGCGATCTGAATGTGCCGATTTTAGTTCTGTATCATAGTGGCAAAAACTCGCGTATAAGCTGCACCCCGACCCTGGGCCTATCCTATAAGCCGCACTGCCGATCTGATTCGCGTACTAGCCGCGGCTTATACGCGAGGTTTTACGGTAGTGATTATCTCAATAAGCATTTATTAAATCTGTGTCACGTTTTTGTGATTTTCCAAATAAAGATGTTAATCTCCAAGTATAAATTCAACTCACCTGTTACTAGGTGCATCTGTGTCCAGTGTGGTTCGGTACTGTCAATATTACATCTTGTGTATCCTGTATTTGTCCATGTTGAACTACAAATATAGTACATTCCACAATGATACAACTTTTGTATACAACTACATTATGGTACATTCTGTTTCCTCTTACTAAAGAATAAAGGGTTTGCTTCTTTTCAACATCTGACTTTGCTATTTCTATGTTCTTAGCATTCATACCTAGTCTAAGAGCCCTCTTCTCTACTCCATTTGAGCATAGGTGGCCGTCGTGAAGTTGGGGTTGTTTATGCAACAAAATGTTGTCCTTTCTGTAGACGTTACGCATATTCACCAATTCACAATGTATATGATGTTATGACAGCGTGAGATATCTCTCTTATCAATTATTATAATAAGATATATATAATATATATATAAATTAGCCCCCATATCCCTGAACACAATGGCAACCGATTTCCATGGACACTTAGACATTATAGAATGGCACTGACTGAGGCTTCAAAAAAGGGTATGTTTCAGGTAACATGGAAAGAAAATTTAGGGTCGGTAGGTCGGATTTCTTCAATTTTTCAACAAATTTTTTTAACATGAAAGAACTAGCCAGCCTCCAAAGGCCCTAAAATTTACCAAAAAAGGGTAAAAATAGGGAGATTTCTTGATAGGGTCGGCTGGCTGACCTGAAACAAACCTTTCTCTTTTGGCCTGATCATAGAGGATGTAATCATGAGTCATCCGGTAGCTTTTTAAATCATTCTGATGTGTGTAAAGGCATAAGATATAAAGAAACCCAGGTTAGGAGACCACTTTCTGTAATAGAGTCGGGTCGCATGACCCATTCTGAGCATGATTTGCTCTACTTTTTATGGATTTATGTCTCTGAATGATTACAAAGCTACACACATATTCATATGGACAGCATGAACACAAATATGTTGAAAAAATGAAAAATAAAATTTGACCCCAAATTAGCTCCTAACCCATCTTTAAGACATCCATTTATAAGGACTATCCTAACTGTTTTATAAATGCTGCTTAATTCATTGTACATGTATAACACACTATCAGAACTCATCTCATCAAGTGCCTGTATAGTTTTTTTTATAATACATACAGATGGACCATTCGTATATGAAACAGTATTGGAGTCATAGCATAGCACATACAAAACCGCTAAATAAAAATGTAAATAGTCAGGGGTGCTGGCGGCAGAAGGGCAATGCACCCGAGCTTGTTTTTGGCCTACAGGCCGATTTGATCCAATAAAATATACTTTAAAAAAAAAGGTGTACTTTGAGGACTGTCAACTACTGCTGCTTCTAAGAATCATTACAATATTTCATATATTTTAGCAATCCATGATTAAACCAAAAATACATGACAAAACATTTTGCTCTAGGGCATTGTACATTTTGTTATATTGTTTAAATAAGGTTTTTTAAAATCTGTCAGATTTGTGTGAATCTGTTCCATTGAGCACAGTGTCAGTGTGTGTGAGTCTGTTCCATGGTACACCTGTGACACAAAATGCACGAAATGAGCACACAGTTCCAGGGGTAAAAAAAGGTGAAACAATCTGGAACTAATTTGCTGGGTCGCCACCACCGTCGCGGAGAGTCCATTCCCCTACAATTACATACCTGATAGCAGGATATTTGAAAAACCTCAAAAACACTGAGGGGTAATTCATTAATGAACACTCCCTAACCCTTCAGGAACAGAACAGTCGCTATGATGCATGAATGCAGGCCTGGTGAGTCTACTCACCAGGACCGCATTCATGCATCATGCTGATTCTTCAGGAGTGCATCAGCACTATAGGGTCGGCATGATGCTTGAATGCAGCACTGGCGAGTTACCGACTTGACAACAGAGGGCATATCTTATTAAAGCAATGCATCAGGAAGACTAGAATACAAAATAAAGTTTAAATCTCCCGGTCCAAACTAACTACCGTGGCCAGAAAAAGATTATTAAAGCAAGGAATTAGGAAGACTAGAATACAAAGAAAAAGCACACATGCGGTTATAAATTTACCCTCCGCTTATTCAACATACCATTAAGTGGCTTAAATTCTCAATTCTATACCCTCATTTACCCTGTGCATTTTCAAGACCTGTGCTTATTTGAGACCCCTGCGCTTAATCAACTAAGTCACTATATGATACTCTTTGGCCTTGGTATATAGATAACAGGATGTCTGAAAGTGTTAGAAAACACTGGGGACAGCTTATAAACAAAAAAGTGTTCCGGTAACATGGCCAGAAAAATTGGGTAGATCGGTACATTTTTCTATTTTGTTCAAAATATTTTTCTGGATCGTGAAATGAATTTCATGGGTCATTCTCATGAAGGGGATGTTAAAAAGTTCTACCAATGTATTAAAGCTATTGAATATCTGTCTAATTAGGCCATTATCAGGTCCGTTTCTGTCATGCAAAGAATCCCTTCCCTTCTAATCTCACAAAAGGTGACAGCTCTGATAGCTGAAGGCCATTAAGCATTTCGCAGTGGGGCTTTATGTTCATCTGAGATACACTTGTAGAAGTGTATCTGAGATACAGCAGAAACTGACCAGTCAGAAGCTGGCACCTGCTGCAGCAGATGCATCTTCTACTTTTCAAGATGGTTGACCTGGAAGTGTATCTGGGTTACACATGGGGAGGAAGTGTATCTGGGATATATTAGGGGATGGAGTGTATCTGGGATACACTTGGAGACTGAAGTGTATCCCAGATACACATGTACACTAGGGGAAAGAAGTGTATCTGTGATACACTAGAGTACAGACATGTATCTGGGATACACTAATTAAGAATACACAGACTGATGTAAATCTGACATAATAAGAGGGTAGTGGGGTCCTGAATCATATAAGGTGATCATTTATGCATTGTCTACCCAGTACTATACAATCATTGGTAGATCATGACAATCTGTATATAAGTTATATTATGAGCGATCAATAAAAAAAAAAGACATTTCCATCCTCTAGTGTATCACAGATACACATCTGTCTACTTGTGTATCCGAGATACAGTTCCATCCCCCAGGTATATATGAGATACACTTTCATCCCCCAGTGTATCCCAGATACACTTTCGTCCCCTAAGTGTATCCCAGATACACTTCTGTCTGCTACTATATCCCAGATACACTTCCTCCCCTAGTGTATCCCAGATACACTTCTGGTCAGCCATATTGTAAAGCCGCAAATGCATCTGCTGCAGCAAGTGCTGGCTCCTGATTGATTAGATTGTTGTGTATCTGAGGTGCACTCCTGGAAGTGTATCTCAGGTGAACAGAAAGCTGAACATTGGCCCCACTGCAAGTAGGTGTAATGGCGATCACCGAGTGAGGACGTCCCGCTGGCCGCTGCGCCAAACTTCCCTTCCTGTAACGCCCATGATAGGAATTAACGCTCAAGCATTGAACACAAAGGAGGATACATGTGCAAGTAACTTTCTTGAACATTATTAAGTAGGTACTTTGCACCTTTTGGTTTTAAACGGGTTTTTAAGACATTACCCCGGCTCCTTTTTACATACCATAGCCATTACACCGATCATCGCTCACCCCAACATGGCTGAGTCATCCTTACCGGTGCCCTTACCCGAGGGGGTGGAGCAGGCAGTTGATGAATTATTTCTCAACAGGAAGCCTTCAAGAACCCGAGATGACAGCGACTTAGTGAAAATTGGCACTATTTTGGTCTATCTTTTAAAAGAGGTTAAAAAGCCAGTTGATTCAAATGCCGAGGTTGATGCGCTCAGGAGATCTCTTGAATTTACACAAATCGAGTTGACGGGCCTAAAGTCTATAGTAGGGAAATTACGAGATGATGTCAAGAAGGTTGAGAATAAAAATTCTGTCCTTGAGGTAGATCAGCGGAGAGCAGATATGAGATATGAGGAGATAAAAGACAAACTGATCAATGTAGACCAACAAACCCGCACAAAACAGCTAATTTTGGAGGGTATAGACTACACGGAGGGAGAGGTACCTATTGACATAGCCTTTGACATATTGAAGAGGATTGCACCCCCACTACTACGTGAGGACATAGACAAGGTTATTAGGATAGGTTCCAGAGCTCAACCTAACCGCCCCCTCCTGATCCTGTTCACGACAGCTACTGCCAGGGACTCAGTGTTAAAAGCCAAGGTGAAACTTAGAGATCATGATGATTTAAAAGTTATGTATCTAAACCAAGATGACTGCATAGAGGTCAAACAGCAAAAGGCCGACGTGAGGGCAATCACACGCCTGGCTGCAGGCGCCAATATGGAAGTGTCCCCTAGAGGTAGAGGTATAGTGTATCAGGGTGCCTACTACTCACATGCCAATCTGTCGGATCTGCTGTATGAGTTGAGCCTTGAACATGCTAAAACAAGGGTCACAGAGAGATTTGTGGCGTATAACTCACCCCTAGCCCCCTTTTCCAACCTGTATGAATGCAGCATAGTTGATCAGGGCAGGACTTTTAATTCTGTTGAGCATGCCATCTCTATGCCAAAGCTATGTTTGCCAAGGTACCGCGGGCTAAAATGGAGAAAATTCTCCTTACCGAGTGTCCATACAAAGTTATGAGTCTCGCTAAGGAAATAATCTGTCCGGCCTGGGACGCAGTGGAGGAAACACAACTGGAGAGGTACAATGTCCTGAAATATGAACAGAACCTGTATCTAGGGGATCTACTAGTAGACTCTGGGGAAAAAAATTTGTATGAGACTTCTATATCTAGAAAATGGGGTACGGGCACTTCTATCTCTGCCCGCTCTCTACAAAATGGTTCTTTTCCAGGTCGCAATCTAGGGGGTCATATACTAGAAAAGGTCCGAGCTGAAATTAGGCGTCAGCGAAGTACACATGTACCTACCCCCCTTGCTGGAACACCCACCCAACCTGTGAGACCAGACCCACCCCAGCCCCCACCACAACAAGTGACGCAGGAGCAACCCCCTCCCCCTGCTGCTGCCATACCGCCAGTGTTACAGCCTTTGCTCCAAGCACAACCCCAGATCGTAGACACGACAGCGCCCACACTGTTAGTACAGGATCAAGCTCCAATCGTAGGTGAGGGTCAGCAGGCCGCGCAGGCAGCAGCAACACGTGTCGTACCACCCTCCACCCCTGTCGACCCCTCAGTGCTGGCCAGAGTACATACACAGGCGCCTGCACCAGCCGACAGTGGTCAGAAGTCTATACTACAGCGGGTTGGAGGCATGCTAGTCTCACCATTTCAAACACCGACAGCACACTCTCTATCACCAAAAGAACAACGTCACCCTACAGCAAGGCGAAAACTGCACAGCCCGGTGGTAAAAGCAGTCTAGCCTATATAGGCATGTAAGAACACTATAAGCCTGCAGTATATTGTACATAGCTCTAGCATCAGTAGAATAATTTTAACCTATTTATTTTACTCATAATTTTTGACATGCTATGGAAGACCACTGTTTAACCATTGTTTGACTATAATATTAATTAATTTATTACAGCATGAGGGTCTTAATAGTGTCCGACTCCAGGGGAGAGCACCTAGACGCGTGTCTACCACATTCCAATGCAGACAGTATTCAGTATCTAGTGGTGCCGTATAAATCACAAGGGCTACACAGTCTCGCAAGGAAGGCAACGCTGCTCTCGAGGTCGATAAGGCCAGATATTATTTTCCTATTCGGGGGCATTTGTGATATCACATATAGAACCAGGGACACTAAGTCCACTTCCTTAAGATGGGAAAATCCAATTCATATATATGAAAACTATAAATGTACCATGGACACTGCATTCTATATGATTAGAAACCACCCTTTCACCAGCCAATGTAAGATCATTTTCAGCCCTGTCGTAGGAGTTGAACTAAACAGGTATAATGACATAACCTCTAACACGCCCCACCCTCAGCAACGAGCCTTGAACGACCTGATGGTCAGGGTAAATAGATATATTGTTGATTTCGCTGCTAGTACTGGTCTACATACCCCGTGGATTGCCTCTCATTGTCACCCTTCAAAAGGCAGGGGCAGGTACTCCCATGTGTATCATGTACTGGAGAATGGGTGTCATTATGCTGAGACTGCACTGGAGCAGGTAGCAGCAGAAATACACGAGTCAATGGTGATAAATGCTAACCTGACCTCATACTATTAGTATTGTATACAGCAATGTATGTTGATAGCAGATAAGTCATTAGCTCCTGAGATTTTGCGTGTGCGACTCAGCTAAAATAATAAGCAATGAAATTACATTATTACTGGGTATCACTTTTTTGGTGAAATTCTCTCACCCTCAACCAGCAAAATGTCTGACCCTCTTCGATGGTGACAGAGTCACCGAGGGAGTCATGCATTGAGCCCAAAGTGGGAGGGGAGTATTTTTCCGCAAAAAATGACCTCAAGAGAACACAGTCCCAGGAGGTAATGACCCTGCTGGTTGGAATCCTCAGGGACACTCAGGACACGATGGCCGAACAGGCCACGATGGCCAACGAAAACGTCACCAAGACCATCGACAAAAAGATCGAAGGAGATGACGCGAAGCAACGCCTACTCGGCCGAGCCTCGGATGGGGTTAAGAAGAGCGCCTTCAAGGAATCTCTCAAAGTCCAAAGCCTGATCAACAAGGCCATCGCGAGCGGTGACCTCAAGGCCACGGATGAGGAAATACTGGACCCACAGTTTAAGTCTAAAGGTCCAGCTCCGAACCCCCAGGTGAACAAGGGCACCAAACGCCCTTTTCAGGACTGGGGGGCAGACCTGAACAAACAGGCCAAAGCCCCCTGCCAGTATGGCCACCAACACCAGAGAGGAAAAGGTGGTCAGAGCTCTCCCAAGGCCAAAGCCAAGGACCAACAGGAGAAAGAGAACAAGAAGAAGGGAGGCAGACGCCCCCAGAGAAAGAGCAACAACAAGAAAACCCAGTGACTATAGCCACAGTGGCCGAACAGTTGAACTCTCAGG
Organism: Harmothoe impar; assembly: GCA_947462335.1. Lineage (NCBI taxonomy): Eukaryota > Metazoa > Annelida > Polychaeta > Phyllodocida > Polynoidae > Harmothoe > Harmothoe impar. The sequence goes on from OX381707.1 coordinate 69,913,825, forward strand.
ATAACTCCATTCTCTCACATCTATGTTCTCTAGCAATAAATCAATCTCAACAGTATACAAACTGTCCTCCTATGTCATCTTCTAATGTAATTGGTAATTCCATTTTAAGCACTAACCAAACGGTAGTACATGACAATAACCAAACCCAGGGGCACCCAAGAGGGCCACCCCTGGACCAACCTCTCGTAAGGTCTCACGATAGTGAAACCACTCAAACAACCCCCGACAGCCTCGACCCTACACCATTAAATGGTGAAGAGTCAAACCAACCCCCACCCTGTCCTCCGATGGAGAACAAACTGGTGGTTAATCTCTCAAACCACTCCCTAACGGAAGTGGAGATCAGCCTTTTAGAAAAGGGACTGAAATTCTGTCCCACCAGATTCAAAAGTGAACCTGGTGATTTGAAGCGAGAATTGGACGCGTTCCACAAGAAATTGCGGACGATACAATTCTTCTCCAAAAATCAGAACACGGCCGAGGTAGTTGAACAGGAAACTCCTGAACAACCAACCACTGCCCCCTACTCCAGAACGGAGGATTTGAAAAAATTCAAACCCCCCTCCAAGTGGACCCCCCCACCGGGATCCGCTAATCTGGAAACTTTCATTAACTTTAATGAAATCTGTCTCGCGAAGAGTGAAACGGTCATCAACCGCAAACAGAATGTTACGGTTGAAGAACGCAGGGCCCTAAAAAGCTTAGCAAAAAACAAAGACCTCACTATCAAATCCGCCGACAAAGGGGGTGCTCTAGTAGTCATGAACACATCAGACTACGTAGAGGAGGCCTTCAGACAACTGAATGATGAAAACACATATCAACGTCTGAACAAAGACCCGAGCAAAGATTTCCAAGCCGAGATCAATGCGAAGGTGAGTGCAATGCACTCCAATAATGAGATTAGCAAAGAGGTAGCTGACTTGTTGATGTGCGACAAACCCCGCACACCACAGATCTACTTCCTCCCAAAAATCCACAAAGGCACCCTACCACCTCCGGGACGACCAATCGTCAGCGCGAACGGTTGCCCCACGGAGAAAATATCTGCCTTTGTAGATTGTTTCCTGAAACCGATTGTCAGAGACGTAGACTCTTACGTCAAAGACACTACGGATTTCTTGAACATTATCGAGAGCCAAAGGTGCCTACCAGTAGGCACCATCATTGGCACACTTGATGTAAGCTCTCTCTATACCAACATCCCACACGAAGAGGGGATTAAAAGTATAAGAGACCTGCTGACGCTGAAAAGAAGTAATTTCGAAAACCCTCGGAATGAAACTTTGGTTGACCTTCTGGAACTAGTTCTAAAAAAGAACAACTTCCAGTTCAATGGCACAAACTACCTACAAATAGGTGGCACAGCCATGGGGACGAGATTGGCCCCATCTTATGCGAACCTGTTCATGGCAGTCCTCGAGGAGAAAATCCTCGAGATCCATTCACAGAAACCCTCGCTCTGGGTGAGATTCATTGACGATATCTTCTTCATCTGGCAACACGGTGAAGAAAGCCTGAAAAATTGGCTGGAATATCTCAACAATTCCCACCCCACGATCAAATTCACGTCGGAATATTCCGCGAATGAGATCAATTTCCTGGACACCACAGTAAAATTCGATGAAACACGTAAAATGTACACCGACCTTTACTGCAAACCGACTGACTCGCACGGATATCTCCGTTACGACTCAGCCCATCCGCAATCAAGTAAGCGGAGTCTACCGTACAGCCAATTCCTCAGACTGAGGCGTATCTGTACCAAAGACACAGATTTCTTGAGACACGTCAAGGAAAAGATACTTGAATTTCTTGCAAGAGACTACCCAAGACATGTTCTAGAGGAGGCCTTTGAAAAAAGCCTCAAGAGCACGAGGGAACAACTCTTGCGTCCTGAGCCCAAGGACACCCGGCCAGCCGATGGCACGGCCCCGATCTACATGATCAACACCTACCGACCCAATGACCGAACATTAGAAAGAATGATCGACGAAAATTGGGACATCCTCGGTCGATCCAAATCGACCAAGGAAATCTGGGACCGAAAGGTTGTCAAAGGTCACCGCAGGCCAAAAAACCTGCGGGACTATCTGGTAAGAGCCAGATGTGAGTACAACTCCTTCGCCAAATCGAAGGTCGGTTCAAGCTGCAGCAACATTTGCAACCGCAAGAATTGCAGATACTGCCCGATGTTGGACACATCAGGGAGAATCCAAAAAGGAGACTCCAAACTGAGCTTTGAAACGAAGACGAATGTCACGTGCAACAGCTCCAATCTGATCTACTGCGTTGAATGCAAAAAATGCAAAATCAAATATGTAGGTCAGACCAAACGTAAAGTCAAAAAACGACTCTACAGTCACATGTACTTCACCAAAAAAGGTAAAGTTGTGAATGATGTCCAACGTCATTTCCTCAAAGAGGGACACGACGTTGACAAAGACATGAAGGTCTACATACTGGATTTCATACACGAATATCCACATAGTAAGGAGGCCAAAAGTCTGCGGCTAAAGATTGAATTCAATTGGATTCATCGCCTCGGTACGACGGCCCCGCACGGCCTGAACACCATGGACAGTGTATATGGTTAACACCCACCCTTTCCTCGTCATAAATTTTTTGCGGAAAAATACTCCCCTCCCACTTTGGGCTCAATGCATGACTCCCTCGGTGACTCTGTCACCATCGAAGAGGGTCAGACATTTTGCTGGTTGAGGGTGAGAGAATTTCACCAAAAAAGTGATACCCAGTGTATTGACTCTGGTGTTAACTATATGACCGCCACAGAACCAATAGAACCTATAGGACTAAGTGACTATAGCATCTATCTACAAACACTCACGCACCTGGCTCACTACCAGGCGCCCCAGGGCTGAGCTACTTCATCGAAGCAGCCGCCCAAAGTATCTATGTATACTTTCTTATGCCCGGACCTACTACACACAGGCTGTGTATAGGCCCTACCATGCAAAACCACCATTGTGGCCCGACATGGTACACCCAGATCTATATTTTTTTGTGTTTACAAGAAAATGATCACCCTACAATTTTATATTGTACCCTTAATGCTTCTGATGAGTCAATTGACGAAACCGAAACCATTTGTTGCTACCACTGAAATACAAATAAATAATAATTATTTTTTGTGTTCACCAGTCTACCTAGACACCAGTGTCAAACTATCGGGTTGTTCTACCTAAAGTACACCCTATGGGGATACAAGCCTTTATAGGCCTATACCCATAGGGTGGACACTAACCACTGTGGAAGACTGAGGTGTATGAATGCACTGAATAAAATTCAATGCATAATAAATTAGTCTCCACTGAGACTGAGTCAAGTCTACAGCTGGGTGGTCTCCCACCAAGCACTGACCTTGACCCAACACATAGACCTATCATAGGCCTAGTTTTGGGACACACCTTAGCAACAAAGTAAACACTGACCTGGATTGGTTCTAGGTTGGTCACATGGCACCTTGTGAGTTGTAGAGGGAAATCTATCCCCTGGTTCTGTGTCATATTCGGTCAAGCAAGGGTTCCCCACACTTCGTCAGCAAGTCCGCCCGGACTTGCCCACCACAAATTACATTATTACAATTGATAATATATGTTCTTCCTCTAACTAATAGAGCTTGGTGCTTTGTGTGTACGACACCTATGGAGCTATTAGTATCAAAATTAGATTAGAACAGTCATTATAATAAGATAAATTGTAAAAGTACTAAGTCTTCGTAGACATAATTTTTAAGGTCTCATTATATCGCCATGAGACATATCATTCCTTTAATCTCAATCTGATGATGGCGCAGCGACCCACCCCCTATCTCTGTATGAAGCCATTCACCGGATCGGGATTTTATACCCCCCCCTACCCCCCCCCCCCCCTCCCCCCCTTCCCCTCTGTGTTGGTGTCAAAGGTCATTTGTACTCTGTGAAACCAAAACATGCCTGTTGACCTAAGCTACCTTGATGACAAGAAGGGTCTTAAAGTCATGTGTCATAATGTTAGAAGTCTCACAGACAAGAAAATGGTAGACTATACTCGTATGCTATATAAGTTTGATATAGGTATAATTATAGAATCGTGGTATGAGCCAACAGACTCTGATGCCACATTAGATGTAATGGGCTATAACCATGTCAGAATTGATCGCAGGCCCTTTGTAGATAAGAGAGGTGGTGGGATTATTGTGTATATGAAGGAAGGCATAGATTTCAATATGGATGCAGAGTTGACGTGTGTCACGGCATTGTATGAAATGATGACCATTGACTTCACTATACATGAAAAGGTATATAAGTTAATTGCAGCATACAGGGATCCTCAAGTACACCCTAAACATCTGTATGATGCTATTGCAAATGTCATAGATAATAATGAGGGCAGGTGTTGTTATATCATAGCCGGGGACTTTAATGTAAATTATACGGTAGCAAATAGGAAAACTTTTAAAATTGATGATTTCTGCAATGATAGAGGCCTTAAGCAAGTAATAAAGTGTAATACAAGAGTAAATGCCAAGACCAAAACAAATTTAGACCATTTTTATACAAATCGTGACATCATTCAAGAAGCTAATGCAATTAACATTAATTATAGTGATCATTATCCCATCTATTTGATATTAAAACAAGAGAGAACAAAAATCATAAAAAAATCTATCAGGGCCAGAATTTATAAGAATTTAGATGTGGTTGATGTTGAAAGACGATTGCAGAACTCTGATTGGACTTCCTTTACAGTAAATGAGACACCTGATAAGCTATGGAAGATATTACACACACACATCACTAATGCAATTAATCCCACTGCTCCGTTTAAGAACATTACAGTCCCCTTAGAGGTGCAAGAATGGCTTACCCCTGTGGTACAGGAAAAAATGGTTGCTCGCGACAAATTGTTTAGTAAAGCGAGGAATAGCCATAAGACAGCAGATTGGCTCAGGGCGCATCTTAAGCGCAATGCAGTTGAGGCTGAGATATGGAGAAATAAAAAAGGCATAATTAAAAAATTAATGGATAAAAAGAATAAAAAGCCAGAAGACTTTTGGAAAGGCGTCAAAAAATTGTTTCCAAAAAATAAGAGAAATTCATGTATTAGAATTAAGGATGCCACTACTAAAGTTGAGGTAGATGAAGACAAGGTTGCTGATCACATAAATGATTTTTTCTCAAATGTAGGTGAGAGGTTGGCCGAAAAACATCCGGCTATAAATATACCACCTATGGAAGATGATATGGATAGCGACTCTGATCTAGTGGAGATGCCTTTTACTGAAGCAGACATTTTAGATATTTTAAAGTTGATTGATAGGTCTAAGTCATCAAATATAAAACATATCAAGACTTGGTTGCTATGTGATATTTTCAAAATTTTCCCAGAAAGATTATGTATAATTTATAATGCCAGTCTACAGCAAAGCTCCTTTCCACAGTCATGGAAAGTAGCCACAGTGTCGCCCATCCCTAAAAAGGGAAATTCTAAATTAGTAACAGATCTTAGGCTGATTAGCCTTTTGCCCCTCCCTGGGAAGATTTTTGAAAAGCTCTCGGCAAAAAGGCTGCGTGGTTTTATGGCTGAAAATGATATATTATATAATAATCAGCACAGTTTTCGCCCGAAACACTCTACAACCACTGCTACTACAGCATATCTCAGGTACATCTATGATAATATACAACAAGGTAATAACACATATTCTATGTTCCTGGACTATTCTAAAGCATTTGACACGGTATCCCACCCCCTATTATTAAATAAACTGAAAAATTTAGGCCTTAGTAGAAAAACATGTATGTGGTTTAAAAGCTATCTTTTTAATAGAAATCAAAAAGTTTTTGCAAATAATAAATTATCACAATTAAAATTAGTTAAATTCGGAGTACCTCAAGGGTCAATATTAGGCCCAATATTATTCACTTTATATATAAATTCTCTTCCAAATTGTGCCCAAAATTGCCAAACCTTTATATATATGCTGACGATGCCGTAATATCGTCAACCGACCTGCAAACGCTTGTGGCTAGCACAGAGAATATAGAAGACTGGTGTGCTAAGAACCTCCTTACTATAAATAAAGATAAAACTAAATGGATGGCCATTGGTTTCAATGAACATATACCTGACCTATGCCCCAAAATTAGAGGTATAGAGCTTGAGAGAGTGCCTGTATTTTATTATCTAGGTATAATGCTTAATGAAAAGCTTGATTTTACCAGCCATGAAGATAGAGTATATAATAATGTATTAGGCAAACTACACCAGTTTGGAAATATTCGCACATATTTGGATATTCCTGATGCATTAGTCATATATAAAACAATGATCCTGCCTCTGATGGATTATATGGATATAATCTGGGATAAACACACCGTAGCTTTCTCCCGCAGTTTTCAAGCATTACAAAATAGAGCATTGTGGATTGTCTATAAAGTAAGACTTGGTCCAAACCCATTGTATAATACAGATCAACTCCATGAGGTGAGCTGTTGCAAATCTCTCAGAGACAGGAGAAATATTCATCTATTATTTTTTGCTTTTAGTCTGCAATATAAGCCAAATATGATTGACCAAAGGTATGCAAACACACGATATAACACAGGACTGAGATACATTCAGAAATTCTCCAGGAATCCTGTGATTTATAATTGTTTCTTTGAGAGGGCTGTGCGCGATTGGAACAAACTCAAACCTGAAATAACTAAGATACCCTCATTAAAACTCTTTAAGCTTAAAATTAAGAGAAATCATCCTCAGTGCTATATGATAAACCCTGGCATACAATATTAGGTGGGAAAAGCTTTTTCCACCTACACATATATTTATATATCTCCCCCCCCCTATTATTATCTCTATTACCTTATTTATCTCCTTTCCTCCAAATAATTGAATATAAACGATTGGCATAAAAAGGTTGGTTCCAGTGCGGACAGCTCTCACTTATGTATGCCCTTTTTCATGTCAAACTGCTTGTAATGTAACAGGTAGCCACATGGCAATGAAAACCCCAGAGTTTAGTTCCTAAGTTGAATTAGAATTAAGACATGAGACGACACCACACACCCATCCCCCCCCCCCGCCCCCATACCCCTGTTGATATAAGTAAATATGTAATATTGATATTGATATAGATGTTGATATAACATGTTGTGCATCGCCATTACACATAATGAAGTACTTAGTTAGTCAGGCATTAGAGAAGGACCGGATGGAGGATCGGCGTATAGCTGTAATCCGGAACTCGGCTGTATACTATTTAGTATACTATGCTGTAAAATACCTTAATAAAAATCTATAAAAAAAAAAGGTCCATTGCCCTCTAGTGCCACTATACACCAGGGGAAATCTAAAAAGGAAAATTTAAAATAAAAGAAGGGTTGCACCAAAATGGTAGGGTCGGTTGGGACACAGGAACACAACCTTTTTTTAATTGGCCCTTATAGCATAGCGGGTCTCATTATGGCGAACATAGTACGGTAGTGTATGCATCTAAAGACTTATGTATTAGCCATGCACACTTCAACACTGCCCAGGCTGATCATACAAGCCGCACCAGCGATCTGACTCGTATACAAGCCATAGCGTCTACGCGAGGTTTTGCAGTAATCTAGATATTGTAACAGGGAAATGACCTGTGCTAAGGGAATAAAGAACAACATAACACAAGCAGGTTTACATATAATGAAAGGCAGTTCTGTATTGGCAATTGCTGCAAACTATGGCTCTTTCCAACAGCTAACTACGGCTCTTTCATACGGCAAACTATGGCTTTTTCTGACTGCAAAGTATGGCACTTCCTTACAGCAAACTATTGCTTTTTCTAACTGCAAACTCTGGCTCTTTCAGAGGGCAAACTATGGCAAGGTTTCAGCAGAAAGTATATGAATTATATTATTATAATTATGTTCAGCATTAAGTGCTTAACCCCTTAAAGGTAGCATACTAGGTCGCCATGATGAATGAATGCAGCCCCGGTAAGAAACTCGCCAGTGCTATACATCCATGCATAATGCCGACCCTTTAGGAGTGAGCCTGGCATGATGCAAGAATGAAGCACTATAGCAAGTTACTCAAGAGGATAAAAGAGACCCTACATGAATGCCAAATACTAAGAAAATAGTTAATGAAAGTAATCGCAATGTTATTTTGTAACTTAATTCTGGGGAGTTTTAACTGATATTGTATCTTTAAGTGAGTATCCTATGTTAATTAGGTAATTTTTACTGGTTGATTGTCACCACTATAATAGGCCCAGGGAGTCAACCATGAGTGGCCCACCAACAGCATACAGGCTGTGCTAGGCTATACTAGGCTATAAACAAGCACCAAGGTGTAAGGTGAGATCTGTTCTCGGATTGAATATAAAATAAATGGATTGTACCCTATAAACTTTCCCTCCAGAAGCAGAAATTGACAGATGCCAAGGGGTTTAAGGAACAGACAGCAGCCCCAAAGAAGACAAGAGAGGAGAGGAGACCTAAAGCTAATTCATTACAGTGGCCCAGGAGGGTCAAATCTTTTTGTAAGTTTTGAAATTGCAAATCCACTTCAACTTGCAAACAATCAACTTGAGTTGAAAGTGAAAACTCTAACTTCAACCATTTACTGTCACCTGTCAACTGTCAATTCAAGTAAAGCAACTTGTGACTGCTATCTTTCAACACTACATCAAACCAGAAACAAAGCAAATGTCAAAGTTGAAAATTAAAACTCCAACTTCAGTCACTTACTGTCAACTGTCAACTGTCAATTCAGGAACAACAGCTTGTGACAGCTATCTTTTAGCACTGTAGGTCACTCCATGTGTCCAATGGTATGCTTTTAAGGGTTCTGCATGTTGTTTCACACTGTGTGTCGCACTGTGAACAACTGTGTGGTGCACTGTGTAGCGCACCATGTGGCACAGACTGTGGTGCAGAGTGTGGTGCACTATGTTGCGCAGAATAACATTTACAAAATCAAATATCCATAAACAGTGTTTTAGTAGCGTGGGTCACTCAAGGCCATCGTACACATGACCGATGCCCTAATGTGAAATATTTGCTTGGACTACTATGAGTCCATTTGAACTGTATCGTATTTAAAGAATATCATTTTGTGGATAAAATAGGTTATAAACTCAAAAAAGGTCGAGGTGGGCCAGTCATGGTACCAATTCAATGTCCAAGCTGACTATATCTTAATCACCATTTTCACAATATATTACATAGAAATCCATATTTTTGACTAGTCTATAGCAATCTAAATAGTGCCCCACTGAAAAGTGCTGCATACTTAACAACTGGGCTTTGGAACACAAAAGCCAATCCTCGAGCCAATCCTCGAGCCGGCGTAATAGGAGTCTGTTACACATGAGTACCCATATTATTCAGGTACCTGGGCACACTGAAAATCCATAGATTGAAAGGGTTAGTCAGTACAGACTATCCTGGGTTTGTCATTATGTGTGTTAGTCATAATGGCAAAGTTATATTCAAAAATGACTGAGGGGTTAGTCAGTAGTGGCTAACCTAGATTCATCATTGGTGTGTTGTATTTGTATACCACTAGTTGGGGCCACCTGTAAGATACCTTGATTACCACTCAGTGACTCCCCCTGGAAATTAAAAGACTAAGGTGGGTTGGTCAGTATACTGATCAACCCACCTTAGTCGTATAGGGAGCCAAAAAATGACTAACTAAGTTAGGCACTAGTGACTGAGAGATTGGTCGTATAGGGAGCCTAGGAATATCAGTGCAGATTTAATGCTCTTGGGTGCGTTCATGATTTCATTAAGAGCATGCTGTGTTACACAGGCCACGCTTGAAGCTGTGACAACCAGATAATATGAATGGTTGCACATTAGACCCTAGATGCGAGTACCAGGGAGCTCTTATCTTGATGCTTGCAGGGGGGCGTCACTGCCCCAATAAAATGAAAATAATGAATATTAACTGAATACTCAATCAATGTTATAAGTGGTGTTTCTCAGGGAATACAAAATTGATGCTCATTGCATTTTAGATATGCGAGCATGATTTCTTGTCTGAATACCATTTTAGGTGGTGTTCCCATGCTTTCAAAACAGTGTAACTAGGTACTTTTTCATGCTCTCAAATACAGTTAGGACATGTTGTACAATAGAAAGTTAGGAAAAATAAAGTAGGTGTCTTAGCTTTTTTTTTATTTTGTGATTTTTCACTCATTGTACACTATGGTTCAAGGTGTCTTAGCTCTTTTCTTATTTTGTAATCTCTCACTCATTGTACACCGTGGTTCTAGGACAAGTATCTCCCGGACATGAAGCCCCCGGACATCTACCCCCTTGGACATCTACCCCCTAGGACTTTTACCGCCTTAGACATCTACCCCTAGACTTCTAGCCCCTTAGACACCCAGGACATCCACCCCCTTAACTAGAACAATTAGATAAATGGGATATACCTTGAAATAATGAGATCCTGATTGTGCTCTCGTTGTTATGCTTACACAAGAAAGATTACCTAACTTTACTAGAAAAAATGATTGCGAGCACTAAATAACAAAGAGCATGAACATGCTGTGAGTATTACCAACATTAATAATTTGTTTATGTTTTTTGAGATACAAGATTTACTATGCTTTAGTACTAGAATGGCCGTATTCAATGCCCCCATTGAATAATGTGGCCGCATTCAATGGGCTAAAGAAAAACTGTTTTTCCGTCATTATACGGCTTCAAGTAAAAAATAAACACGAATGACACAAACTACATTGATACCACTTTGATGTACTCTAATATTGTTTTAACATCGGTTGAATTTCAACGGAACAAGAGTTAGATGAGGCTTAAAAGAAAGTGTTTTATTTCTGGTTCATCCTACCTATTTTGAAAAAGTCATAATTTTTAGCTAATTAGGAATTAAAATTGCAGGAAAAGGTAGATCTTCTTGGAGTAGGATAAACCTGCTGAAAAGGTGCCATTCCCACTTGACACCTTGACTGCAGCTTTAATAAAGACAAAGGGTGGAAAAAGATTTGGACCCCTTGAAGGGGGGGAGACCAAAAAGATTTCGACCCCTCTTGAGGGGGGGACCAAACAAATTGCACCCCTTTTTACCAAAAAAAGCCCGCGCATTACTATAGCTCAAAGGGTCGGCCACGCTCAATTTCAAATTGCCTTAGGGGAGGGAACAAAATAATTTCGACCCTCCAATGGGGGGGTGACAATTTTTTTTTCAACCTGCTCGCACGAAAATCCACCTACCCCCCCCCCTGTTGTTAAAAAATAACCACTCCCTAATGCCGAACCGGTCAGAGACGGCACCTGGTCAGAGATGGCACCTGGTCAGAGACAAAAACTAAGTTGAAACACAGCCATGAATGCATGTCTTACTGTACCCAATCCGTGGGCAAGAATCACTGTTCAGTCAACATGATTTCCAACATAGGACTGTTGTGAGGGCAGGAGTTGTGGGATGTTTCATTGCAATTCAAGACCCCAAAAGTCATACTCATATCTTTTTCTGTTGCATAGTAAGGTGTGGATACCGGACTAGGCATGTTGGAGAGACCGGTGGGGTGTTTCACAAGGAGTAAATAGATACAATTAATTTTACATGTTTTCTAGGACCAACTTAATATCACCCAAAGTTAATTTTATCTTGGTGTTTCACAAGTTTCAATTGTATCTATGGTCATATACTTAGATACAATTGAAGATAATAATGCGGCTTGTGAAACACCAACATAAGACTAACATTTAGTAAAAGTAAGTCAACCTTAATAACCATGTAACATTAATCTTAAATACGCTCACCTTGTATGATGATCACATAGGTTCAAAGTAAGTGTTGTTTAAATGTGTATAACCAGTTTGTTTTCATCCTGAACAAACAAATATTTGCAGGGATTCTTGTGTGTAGTATGACACATATATTGCATGCCAAAAACGTGAAAAAATATGTAAGGAAAATATTAGCGGGCATGGTATGAGCTCCACGCTAATATGCATTGTGAAACACTAATACATTAGTTGTATCTCAATTGTGGGCCAAAGACCCTGACTTAACATCTTGGTTGCAGACCTTTGTGAAACACTTTTTAGAGGCAGTATACAATTGATACAACCAAATGTCGGTCTTTCTGGTTATATACAATTAAGTCCTCCTATAGAAACACTTATTCTACAATTAATTGTATGTCCCCCTTGTGAAACACCCCACTGACCTCCCTCCTTTTGCAAAAAAGAAAGAAAGAAAATACCCCCCTCGCTTCCTAGATTTATTCCAGTGTACACCAGAAACAAAGCTTCTATTTTTTAGGCCTTATGTGACTAAGACGTCAACTCTGCATACTTAGAAGCATCCATCCCTTACTGAATGCTGGTTGACATCAGGTAATATCTATAATTTTATTTACATAAGCCATGGACAGGATAACACTCCTGTAGTTTATACTATTGGACGCACAGACACGGGTAGAGACTTTGCCATCTTTTTATAATACCGATGTACAACATGTCATTATCTGAAGGCGCCGTGTTGTACATATAATTATATATATATACGAAGGGTTATAATTTGTACCACACATGTGCATGAAAATAGCAGGCATTGCAACACATACACCCTGACAATGGCTGGACATAGGATACCGTAATTATACAGAACCGCATAGTGCTTTAATGTCGGCATGATGCATGAATGCTGCCATGGTGAGTAACTCACCAACGCTGGATTGGTGCATCATGCCGACACTTTGAGAGTATCAATCCAGTATGGTCGGCATGATGCATAAATGCAGCACTGGTAAGCAACTCGGTAGGGTTGCCTTCATGAACCAGAATGACAAGGGGCATGACATATTAAAGCACTATGCCGACTTTAAAGGGTTAATGATAGAGGTTGGGAGGAGCAGCTCAGTCTGTATAAAAAGGCCGTGTCAGCAGCTCATAGACCGCAGACAAGAGCTGGACTCGAGTCACCACCAAGCCCACCTCTTCCACATCACTGTCCGCCATCAGCATCACCAACATGTCAGGTCAGTTTGAAATTATTCTAATTTTTTTATTTTATTGATATTGATGTCATCCTGAGAAGTGAATTCCTATACTCGGACTTTTCAGAAGGCAGTGTGATATTTTTGGTTTTGTGAATTCGGGGAGTGCTGTGTAATAGTAACATAACTAAGGTTAGTTCAAATTTAGTTATTCTAACATAAAATGGAAAAAAAAATCATATACAGGGGAGCTTACCCGGTTAAGTCACACGTTAGTTGACTTCCTCCTAGCTCTCTTGAAACGTTCTTACGGCCACTCTAAAAAAAAGGTTTCGCATCATAAAAATCAGGTTTTGAGGAATACTTTTTTTTTGCCACATCTTTTATGGAAAACCTGATGAAAATGCACAACAACTGTCGTATTTGGTATCAAATTAAAGCTAACAATGCCAGCAATGCAGTAGTATAGAGATGATTTACATTTTCTCCACTTTTAAAGATCAATTAATTCTTAACCAATAAAATGTGAGTTTTGTTCACGAAAAACGCAAATTATCCCATACATTTTAGCTTGCAGGTAAGGAAAACAACAACAAAAAACTCCCTAGTCAGATTTTTCAGACCTTGGTGATGAGAAACCACTTTTTTTTTGAATAGCCAAAATCTGTGACATTTTGTCTTGCCCACCCCCCTCCCTTTTAGGTTTATGGGTCGATGAATTCTCCTATGGTGAATTGAATGATATTTTATTGGCTTCTACAAAAACAAAACAAGTTGTGTCAGGTAAATTAGGACAACTTTCAAAGAAAGGTTTGTTTCAGGCAACCCGATCCTAATTTCAGCATAGTTATATTTTTTACCCTAAATTTCTTTTCAATTTCTAAAAATATAAACAAATATTTAATTATTCATATCTTTCTAAATTTAAGCATATTTTTGTGGTCAAGAAGAACATACTATCACTGACGTCAGTAACCTAAAGAGTGCTTTTGACAAGAATATGCAACAATTCAGGAATCAGTGATTCATCATAGTGATCCGCGATTCCATGTAGCGATTCGCGTCTCATTCCTGGTACTTTCAACATAAGGTATCATATATGGTGATACAAATGTACTTTTACCTTTATTATACACAACCCCAAAAAAATATTTTGGGCTGTGTATACACCGTAAGGCTGGGTTTTCAGCAAGACATTTCCTAGGAGGTAGGTTCACCCAGGATGAATAAAGAATTTAAAAAAAGAAGAGATCATCTTGGAGATCTATTTTAAAACAAGCTTACTCCCCTTCAACATCAAATTCAAAGAAACATATTCCAGATGCATTATTTCTGATACACCGAGTTATCTTACCCATGAAAGCTTCATGACTGACAGTGGTCACCAGTGGGGTGTTTCACAAGGGGGCCATACAATTAATTGTAGAATAAGTGTTTCTATAGGAAGTGTTAATTGTATATAACCACTAAGACCAACATTTGGTTGTATCCATTGTATACTGCTTATAAAAAGTGTTTCACAAAGGTTTACAACCAAGATATTAAGTCAGGGTCTTTGCTCTACACTCTAGATACAACTAATGTATAAGTGTTTCACAATGCTTATTAGCGTGGAGCTCATACCATGCCCGCTAATATTTTCCTTACATATTCTTTCACGTGTTTTTCATGCAATATATATATGTGGCATACTACACATAAGAATCTGGGGAAATATCTGTTTATTCGGGATGATAATAAACTGGTCATACACATTTAAACAACACTTATGTTAATCCTATGTGATCATCATAAAGGGGAGCGTATTTAAGATTAATGCTACATGGTTTTTAAGATCGACTTACTTTTACCAAATGTTTGTCTTAAGTTGGTGTTTCACAGCCGCATTATTATCTTCAATTGTATCCAAGTATATGACCATAGATACAATTGAAACTTGTGAAACACCATTGTTAAACTAATTGGTCTTAGAAAACATATGTAAAATGAATTGTATCTATTTTCCCCTTGTGAAACACCCCACAGAGGACATATCTGCTATATTCACTGATACAGAGGACCTCCCATGACACCACTGGTGTTAACAAGACCTCAGCTTGGTGAGTGTGTAGCCTATAGCCTCAGCTTGGTGAGTGTGCAGCCTATAGCCTACACACTCACCAAGCTGAGGTCTTGTTAACACCTGTGCATGACGCAGTACAGTTGGTCTATAGGTCGCTGAGTTTTCATCTTTTCTGATCGGTTTTCTTTGCTAGAAGGGCCACTACATTATCGGGGTCTCTTTGATATTCATAAACATCAGACCGTAGATTTTCATTCCCTTTATTCTTTAGCCTTTTGAAAGCGCATAAGGCATGCAGTTGAATACGACTAATTCCAAGAATTAAAAAAAGACACATGTATATTTAACATTGTTATACCTAGCATATGACATTGCTATTCCTACAACATAGAGGCGCTGGACTAGCTACGTGTGTGATACACACCTCTGTATTGCGACATGTGCGATACGGAAAATGGTGCGCAAACAGATGGGGTGGTGCGTAAAACAGGGCAACTCGCAAATGGATATTTCCATAGTATCTATCGTAATATCTATCGTAATTTATTGTAATCTTCCCAATGTCATATGCTAGGTATAATTAAACAAGAAGAGAACTCGTAAACGATGACTTGTTTGGGTGTCTGCATCGCACGGTGTGCACTCCTGCGCATACTCGTTCATTTTTATGTTACTATCTTACGGCTCTGCCTCACTAAAGTAATACAAGTTTGAACAGTGACGTATTTGCCTGGCTGACGTGTAATGACTGGCTGGATTTAAATAATACAGTACCATCAGGCAACACCTGGGGAATGAGTAAAAGAATAATGGGGCCGATCAGGGGTTACCGATCAAATATGTCACCTGGTCAAATACATGTATGTCACAATTCAAACCTGTATCAGTTTGATGAGACAGAGACCTAAAGCAGCATGCACATAAGGCTGTGTCTCACCACTTTGGGCCAATGGGAACGTCTTTGATTGGGTGCCATCTTTGTCCGGCCTACACAAAAAATAAGATTTAAAATAAATAAATTTCTTTGATATTTAAGGGAGAAAATCAATAAAATGGTGGTGGTTATATCTCTATATACATCTTCACCTGCTCTAAATGAACATTTTTCTGTGAGGAGGTCAAAGATGGCACCTGGTCAAAGACGTCACCCGGTCAAAGATGGCACCTGGTCAAAGACGTTCACATTGGCCCAAAGTGGTGAGACACGGCTATAACACTTAATATACTGTTAAAACGTTGGAATCAACTAAACCATATCCCATAATCTTGAAACAATATACCATATACGCTTTCATGTTAGAATGCACTAAACGAGATTATTCTGCATTATGGTTAAATAATATCATAATTCCCTGAGCTTCTACCTCTTCCATCCCTTAGAACACGTTAAGATGAGTTTAGAAAGCTGGAATTTTATTACAATGATGTACTGATGATATGATGTTTTTTTGTGTTAGAATTTTGAAAATCTAAATATGGAATATAGATATCCATAATTTAAGATTATTTGGGTTTTTCGTCTGTCCATGTTCTGTGTCTAATAGGGGCTGTTTGCATTCAGTATGCACACTGAAAAAGTTAACTTGTCTCAAGACTCGTCTAAGGGACTATCATAAAATAAACGAGTCAAAAGTTGTCTAACATATCAGGTTACCATCCCACAAATAGAATCTGGAGCTGTCAAATGTCAGGTTTTGGGCTGGCACATGCCAAGTGGGTCTTCTATCTCCACGCCCTTGTCACTTAGACAAGTTTATGACTTGTTTAACTTATGATTGTCACTTTGAAGAGTCTGGAGACAAGTTTACTTTTTGAGTGCAGACAGTTCTGATCTCAACCGGAAACTATTACTTTTACATGGATATGATTACAGCCCACAGGAAATTACATGCAATTACCCAACCGCTATCCATGTTGTCTTAATAGTACCTTGCCAATTGAAAATGATAATCATTGCAAATATATGAATGGTACAGCTCACCCAATGTCCAGTCATGACTCTAGCTGCATTGGAGTTTCATTATGCCATGAATAGTAGGGAGTGCGTCATGATTCATGATTAGGGTAGACCGCCCATGAGATGACTAGGTGGTGTATTGGTACCATGAGCTGACCACATTTGCTGCCATTTATCAGTGTGTTCTAGGGTCTTCATAGATTTTCAATGCTACAGATATGTTGCAATTAGTAATAATGTATCACAAGCAGCAGTCATATCTTTAAAATATAATTTCTGCTCTCTTGTATGGTCGATCAAACTTGGCATATTCCATGTGCATTTGCTGCTCTTTACGGTGCGGTTTTCTGGAAAATATACTTTTTACAACCCCTTAATCACATGTTTTCTTAAACCAAATAATACAATATAGGATTCTTTCATGACAAGTAGACTCTCTCACACATGATGTGATTTTCATTGTTATAGATTTATAAATGTTAATGCCATTTTTACCAAGTTATGGTGAACAGTAGAGTGGTACCATAAGAAAACCACCACTGGACCCTGAGGCAACTACTGAGATATATGCTGTCAGTCATGGCTATCAAAACTCTCTGAACATGTAGATAACCATGATTTATCTCATGTTACAATATTGATGAAAATGATGACATAGTTCATTATTTATCAATGGGAGGGGTTTTTTGTTGAATGAATACCACGGTTATGTATGTCTATTGTCAAATCAGTGCTTCGGATAGGTCTGTGCTGAGAGTGGTTGGGTCATGGTACAGGGTGGTTAGGTCATGGTACCAAATCGACCAGTATAGGTGAAAGCTTTTAAACAAGATCATTTAAAGAATGAATAGTCCAAATAAATATTCGAATCTAACTCATCACAATCTCACATATCCTGGGAATAGAATGAGCCTATGATATTAGGAAAATAACATTTCTTTCTATATAAGATACTTCCTCAAAGTCTAGGTTGCAGAGAATGCAGGCTAAATTGGTCATCTCATGGGCGGTCTACCCTAGGCCATCAGAGCAGCTGGCATACTGCCTTGGTAATTGTTTGTGGTCATGTGCGTAGGTGAGCTATACTTCCAATCAGTTTGAGTATGGTATGAGTATCTTGCCTTTACAATATTGTTACGGGGGTTCAATGGTACAAGGGTAACGAATGGGGACTAGAGCCAGGCATTCAGGATTCAATGTGCTATAGGTAGGGTGGCCGGAGGGTCTAGCTGTTCGCACAGTCTGTATCTGATCCTATGTTAAATGACCCTGTTATGATGTGTTCTCATTTTGGCTAGGGAACAGACAGATACTTCTAGTAGCTTGGTATCAAGAGATATTGAATGGCATTATGATATACAAACTTGAATAAGCATTATAAAATGTATTAAATAATGTAATTTAGGGGCAATGTTGACTGACCTTCAGATTTTGAGTCTCTTTTGAGCTCAAAACTGGGAAATCTCTTTGACCTGACCTTCGGGAAAATTTGCACTGGTTGATGGCAAATCCATGTATCAACGAGATTCTTTTTTTGTTTGAAGCATCTTGAATGCAAGTATCTCACTATGGGTCCTACAACTACTTAGGAGATTTACATCCTTTTGGTATAAGCCCCCTAAAAGTGTGTATTTTCAGGGTTCATTTTTTTATAGAAATATTAAATTGGTAGTTCACGGTTAATTACTAGAAATAGAGCTGAATTAACTAAAACTAATGCATTTGGAATGGAAATGATTCAAACTACCGCCAGCCAGCGTCAGGCTATCTCCTAGAGCCCATATTAGGGTATTAACCTCGAATCTGAGTGATTTACCTTAGAGAAATGCCACCAGACGGAGCCTGTGTCATTGAGCTATAGAGGTTAAATGGTGGTGAAATTAGTTTACTCCTTAGACACTGCAGCAGCTGAGTGCTATGGCTGAGATATTGACACTATATGTGTATGATATATATGTCTCCATATCTGTCAGAAAGGTTTGAGGGGTGAGGTATCTGTAATCAGCTACTGTCAGTGTTCTGATTGGTAACCCATCGTCAGAAAGGTATTTTGTTAAATCCGAGATTTGGGGCTTTCTGGACATGTAGGATACATATAGCTCGGATAAATTTGCAAAAAACCTCCGGCCACCCTACTATAGGCCTTATTGGTGGTTGTCCCTGTACTAATCTATTGGTCTGTGGGCTCAATGCTTTTGATGAACTAACGGCTTGTGGGGAAAGCACAAGTAAGGTATATCTGGCAATAATGCATGAGCCAAATGCGAATGCATTATCAGGCAGATATACCTCACGAGTGCTTTCCCAACAAGCCTTTAATGCGTTTGTACCACCATTTCTTCAAATATGTGAATATTATAACATATTATGCACGAATATATGTGAATATTAAAACGTATTACCCCAGCAGCAGGTCCCTGTGGATGAGGGTCAGTGAGGCCTCCCCAATGATGCACGCAGTCACTGGGGCTAAGTTGTCTCCCACAGTCAGACCCGCCGCACCCCCCCCCCCTTTATGCCGCTTTCCCAGTCTCACACTGAGCCTCTATGATGAAGTAATGTCACACTTCTGCCTATTATGACCTATGATGTAATAATATCACACTTCTGCCTATATCACCTATGATGTAGTAATGTCACACTTCTGCATATATCACCTATGATGTAGTAATGTCACACTTCTGCCTATATCACCTATGATGTAGTAATGTCAAACTTCAGCCTATATCACCTATGATGTGATAATGTCACACTTCTGCCTATATCACCTATGATGTGATAATGTCACACTTCTGCCTATATCACCTATGATGTTATTATGTCACACTTCTGCCTATATCACCTATGATGTAATAATGTCAAACTTCTGCCTATATCGCCTATGATGTAATAATGTCACACTTCTGCCTATATCACCTATGATGTAGTAATGTCACAGTTCCTTTTACCTTGCAGGTCTCTCTGTACAATGGCGTCACCCCTACCACTACCTCACCCTGAGGGGCATGGTTCTGTTACTGTTAACTTCCCTGTCCGCCACCAGAGGGATGTCGGTGATGGCACCCCGTGTGAACAACCCGTGTGCGGGGGGAACCCCGGCCATACTCTCATACCCCGTACACAGCCCGGAGAGGGTATTCATCTCTGAGCAAGTGCTACAGAGTTACTTCATAGTCAGTCAAGCCATCACCTACATAGACTCCCTCATCAGAGACTATGTAAGTATGAGAGTTTAAAAATCTTGTGTTGGGCTCAAACATGTAATAATGGCAATTAAGATTATCAGTTAAGAGCATATTCCTCCAATGCCATTTTATGGCATAATATGGCTAGGAATAGGGAGAGAGAAAAACCTTGATGATGATGATTGATTTTAAAACCCATCGCGTAGTGTTGTGCAGGCGTACAATGCCATTTGTAGGCTATGCCAAAATTAAAAATAGAATTTATAGGAACTTGGGAGCTCCAGAGGGAATTGGAGAGATGTGTGGGGCTAGGGAATGGAGCAGATGAATATCTAGGGCTATTAATACTGATCAATTTTGAATTTGTGCCAACAAAAGCAAGACTGTATATGTAGCACTCTCTTAGGGAGAGCACCAGTGTAATATGAAGGTCCCATTTTTAGAACAAAAAAGGACATGACAGGACTAGCATCACTTAACATGAATCCCACATAGCGGCAGGGCGAGGGCCGAGGCCCTATATATATGAGAAAAAAATGGCCTGGAAATGGGGGGGAAAACGGTAAGGGATATTTTAACATTGCATATTACAAACTTCCCTGCATTTTTGTGTACATAGCCCCCATTTCAGCCCTTTTGAAACTTGCTGGTAAAAAGACTACACCCTGTCAAAGACGCATGTGGTGACGAACCTGTGGAGTCACTAGACGCCACCCATTCTGTGCGTAATCTTAAAAAGCCCACTTTTCCCGTAATCTTAATAACGAAACCCCACTTTTCCCGAAATCTTAATAACGAAACTCAATATAGTCCTAATAGGAGGGCTCTGCCCCCCCCCCCCCCACACCCCCGTTCTTCTTTTCCTTTTTTTCCTTCTTTAATTATGGTGAAGTGGGGATTTAAGATTATGCACAGAATGGGTGGCGTCTAGTGACTCAGCAAGTTCGTCCCTTGTTGCGTCAAAGACTACACAGGTCAAAGACTACTCCCCGTCAAAGACGTTCCAATTCCGGCAATCTCATGAGACACAGCCAGTATCTCCACCCATTGGTCATATCTTATGAGCAAGATAATAATTCACCTAATGGAACACCTAGATACACCTCATCGTATCTTTATAGAGGTAGATACGACTGATTGGTCATAGGCTCTGGCTATTTACGACCAACGACCATATGTAGGCATAAAGACATTACCTGCAAGAATATAATATTGACCGTAGATAGTGATAGTCACAAAGTCAACCTATGTCTAATTAAAACTGTTTTCACTGGAAGAAATTTCGTGGAATTAAATAGAAACCCTATGTACCTCATACACTGAAAATCCATAGGTTGAAAGGGTTAGTCAGTACAGACTATCATGGGGGTGCAGAGGGTTCTCCCCCTCAGGTCGGAAAGTCGCTAAAATTAAGAGCCCAAGGTCGCAAAGTCGTTTTTTTAGACCATATTTACTATAACTAAATTTGTCCAAAAGTCGCCAGGTCGCTTTGATTATGGTGTCAGGTCGAAAAGTCGCCTGGAAAACAGCTCAGGTCGCCAGGTCACCGAAAACCCCTCTGCAGTCACTCTCATAGGTTCGTCATATGTGTGTTAGTCACAATGGCAAAGTTATATTTAAAAATGACTGAGGGGTCAGTCAGTAATGGCTAACCTAGGTTCATCATTGGTGTGTTGTATTTGTATACCACTACAGTCTATGGTCAACCAACAACGTATCTTTCCCATCTCTTACAGTTACATCAGCCTGTTATGTAACCTACACTGGGCTCCTGTACCTCTCCTTTTCTCAATGTCCTGGTCACCACAGACCCTCTCGGTGTCACGTTCCTTTACCAAGCTCAAGTCAATTCTCTGGTTGGCAGGGGACTGACTAGTTGGTGCCACCTGTAAGATACTATGATGACCACTCAGTGGCTCCCCCTGGAAATTAAAAGACTAAGGTGGTACCAACCTGACAATAATAACTTGTAAACCTAGGTTGGTCGTATAGGGAGCCAAAAATGACTAAGTAGGTTAGGTACTAGTGACTGAGAGATTGGTCGTATAGGGAGCCTAGGAATATCAGTGTACCACACATATTTATTTCAATATATTTTGGTATTATGTGATGGAAAAACTTTAAAGGGCCAATGCCACGTTCCTGACTACTATATACCATCGTCTTCAGTCTTTGTCATGAAGTCCACATCAAACCGGCGTACCCTAAACACAGTAAATTCGGGCAAGTAGTATAGTATGTATCGGAACGGGACTATAGTTAAGTACTGTTTATTACTCAATCGACCTGCAGCCAATCAGAGGCCTCCATTTGGTCACGTGACCGGAAGTGACCTACTTAGGGGATTAGTGGTGCATTCTGGGTAACCCTGCAGCCAATCAGAGGCCTCCATTTGGTCACGTGACCGGAAGTGACCTACTTAGGGGATTAGTGGTGCATTCTGGGTAACCTACTGACCTACTTAGAAGCTCTCAGCCAATCAGAGGCCGGCATTCTGGTAACCATGGTAACGTGACTTACTTACGTCACGTGACCTACTTAGGCTCAGCCAATCAGAAGCCGGCATTCTGGTAACTAGGGTAACGTGACCTACTTAGGGTTTGTTTGTAAACAACACCACGTGGCTCTCTTGTTTGTAAACAACACCACGTGACACGTGACTGTTTGTAAACAAACAATTCGACTTAGTCTGACATTTTCAGCTGTCGCATGCTGACCTGCTGCTATCATAAGAGAAACAAAAGCCCTAATCACGCTTTTCAGCTGGATCCTTCCACCCACCAGACATGGATCCAGATGGGAGGGTGGTTTAAAATTAATCCGTGTACCGACTGTCATACAATAGTGTAATTAGTTGAACACGTGTTACCTGTATAAAGGATTAGCAGGTCATGGGCTTAGAGTGTGTATAGAAAAACAACTACAGGTAGCGTGAACAAAGCGACCCCCTCCCTTTCTGTCACTCTGTCTGTGACTAGAGGGCGCGCGTGTGGTAAGCGGCTTAAATCTAAAGAAAAAAAATCACCCTCTCCTGTCGTCAGCAGTCAGCTGGCCGGCGGCTGGAAAATGCGATTAGAGGGATGATGAGCGCGGTTTTTTATATTCAATATATTAGAAGTGTGCTTTGTTGCTTATATAGTTCATTATGCGTTTAAAATGTTCGCGAGTATCGTAGAAATGTACAAAAATCCTATTGTGGCGCCATCTGACGAAAAGAGCGGAGAACTATACTAGGGTATGGCGAGCTAGACTAGAGCATGTAATCACCAGGCGGCAGAGTGGTCAAAAGACAATCTCGTAGTAGTAGGTCTACTTGGATCTTGAGTAGCCACCCTTGTGGTTGCAATTACCTAGACTAGTTGACCCTGCCAGCCTGGTCAAGTGAAATTAGTAAGGAGACCGCACATTAACGCGCTCCACAGTCTTTAGACAGTTAAGACTATAGTACCGTAGATTCTACTGTGTACTCACACTAACTATTTACAGTGCTACATATTCATACCCGTGTTCTAAGTGTTTTTTTAGAAAAAAGCGATCTACTCACCCATTTTTTTTAGACAAACTCCTATTAGCAGGTAACCCCTGTATAAACCATACTGCAAAGATCTGCTACTTCGAGCGTCTGCCTCGTGACTGATAGTGTACAACAAGACGAAGTGGGCAGAGGTGAAGTACTGTTCCAAGAAAAATTGAGGCTCTTTATATAGCTGAGAGAGCGGCTAATCCGGATGTTCTAAGCTTGTTTTCACCTAGAGCCCCACCCTCTTCCAGAGAGGAATCAAATTGCTTTCACCTGGACCCTTCCACCCCTCATCCATCAGCATGAAAAGAGGGATAACAAGTGTAACGTGCGCTACATGTATATGGGATTATAGCTGGTGAAGAGATAAAGCCAGGTCAACTGTGTATACAAAGACTACAGGAGGTGATTAACGACAGGTGTGACGCGCCAGCCCGTGGACGGATTATCTTCTAAGCTGACGCTTATTCAACTAGCCAGCTGCCGTCCGCTCCACTCACCACGGCAAGAGGAGGTGCTTTTGTTTTACACTTAAGTCGCTTACCACATGTACTCGTCTCTACCTCACAGACAGACACCCTCTCGCTTGCTTCACGACCCCTGTAGCTTTTTTTGTATACACACTCTAATCTCATAACCCCCTGATCCGTTATACAGGTAACGGGTATTCTCTTTTAAATAGCTGCCAGTCAGCCTGCGGCAGCTGAAAACGACGGTAAGTAGCTTAGCTCTAGAAGCAAGAAGGCGTATATAAGGAGGCTCACACGTGTATAGGCGCCTTATAAGTCGGCAGGGGGTAAATACTAGTGAAAAAGGAAGGCAGGTGTGCAGGTAGCTTTCTAACAGACACGTGTGTGCACTAAGCTGCTTAAGTCTAAACCCACCTGCAGTAGTCAGGTAGCATGTGAAAACTTACTTAACAGATCTCTTAATTGAGTAGAGACTCTGTACTGAGAGAGTCTTTTCAGCCGTTTAAGAGGATTATCTAGGACAGGGTACATAAGGAGTGAAACGACGCTCTCACCCATCACACTTTCTCGACCCGCCCTTCATCATCGTAGCATCGTCCACTCTACGCTCGCTCAGAATGTTATGATGGTTAGTTCTGCTATTTTCAGCTACTTTTCTTATCGAAGTGTTGACGCTACAGAGCATCGAAACTCTCTCCAAATGAGTCCAAGAAAGAAAAAGCAACTTCCACTTGAAGCAGGAAGAGAAACAGTGCCCTATGATGCATGTGAGGTAAAGAAACATTGGAAGGACGTCACCAAGGAGCAATGGATAGAAGCATGCTTCAACTTCATCGGAACGGAAGTAGTTTCATTTGGACAGAGGGAGAAGATTTTGTTGGAGCTATTTTTCTTAGCTCCGTATACTTGGCCTGACTGTGGTGAAATTCCTTCAGGTATTTGTTCAGTCTTCGCCATAGAAGTTATCAGGTCTTTGAAGGAGCTTCGATATATGCAAGGCACTCACGAGGAGATTGTTCAGAAAATGACGGAATTCGAAACAGGAGAAGACACAATATGGTGCGAGGAGACGACATATACGGACGATGATCTGGAGTACATCATTTGTAGCCCGTTGGAACATTATGTTAAAGACTTTGAGGACATGCTAGACAGCACTGAGATGAACCCGAAAGAGAGATCCCTTACTGCACAGAAAGAGGCCAAAGCTGTGTTGGAAAAGCTCAAGTTTGGTCAAGGATTCACTCTTCAAAGCAGCTGTGTGAGTGTGATAAAAGGCCTTGTGTTGAAACATCCAGACATGAAGTTTTCGCGTGCTGTCGACACACTTCCTTTGCCTGAACTGATGATGAACATGATCGATCCCATCGTACCAACATGTTTCGACTCTGCCAATTGTCCCATGTATAAAATGGTTTCAAGTTTTGCCCGTGGCCGATGGCTAAACGATCCACTGAAGTCAGAAAACCTCCTTGATTTAATCAACTGACTAAATGTATTTTCTCATACTAGTATTAGTAGCATTAGTAATAGCAGCTACTCAGTCTCGTGCAGCACAAGCAGCAGCATCTGTCAGCAGCATCCGTGACATCGTCAGCAGCAGCAGCAGCTGCACGAGCAGCACAAGCAGCAGCATCTGTCAACAGCATCCGTGACATCGTCAGCAACTGCAGCAGCTGCACGAGCAGCACAAGCAGCAGCAGCTGTCAGCAGCTGCAGCAGCTGCACGAGCAGCACAAGCAGCAGCACCAACAGCAGCAGCAACAGCAAATCAGCAGCAGCAGCAGCAGCAGCAGCAGCAGCAGCGGCGGTGTGGACCACTAAATTCGAGATGGCGACATGTCTGTTTCTTAGAATCGACATTCGACATGAGGCCTAGTGACATTTGACATGAAGCTTGAAAAACATAGTGACAGGTGACATGAGCAATTCTTAAAATCGACATGAGATATGAGCATAATTAAGCGACATCGACATGTGCCATGGCTATTTTTTTTTAAGACAAACGCCATAGACTCCTCATTCAAACCCCCACTAGTAGTGCTCTATAAGCGCAAGCTTTGCCTTAAGAGAGCTGTGGCTGTGAACCCTCTCCTCCCCCCGTACACACAGGTAAATATCAGAGTCAGCCAATGTCGCCAATACTACTCTCATACAAGGGTCAGGCACTGCTGGACTATAATAGATGGGTCAAGGACCATTCTACTGAGGGTCAGGCTAGGCTGGACATTCAATAACAGGCTGGACTTTGGCAAACTTGCTTGAAAGTCTGGCCAGCAAGAGTCCGTTGAAGGACTATACGGTAAAAAGGCTGCTGTTACAGTCAAGATACTCATATTTCAAGCCCAGAAAACTGTAATTAGCTTTCCAAGTTGTTTATTTAACAATATCCTGGCCTAGCAAGAAGCTGTCAGATGACATCTAAGAAAAATGGGGCTGTTAATTGATCAAGAGAGCTACATTGTTACAGAGTCCTATTCCTCTTTTGAGGTGGGACCAAATTTGAAAAAAGAATAAACTCAAAAAAAAAGCCTTAAGATTGAAACAGTTGTAGATGACAAATTTAATGAGGAAGTCGTATTAATTAGTTTACAAATAGCCGCTGCACGAGCAGCACAAGCAGCAGCTGACACTAGTGTCAGCTGCAGCAGCTGCACGAGCTACATTTAGTCAGTTGATTAAATCAAGGAGGTTTTCTGACTTCAGTGGATCGTTTAGCCATCGGCCACGGGCAAAACTTGAAACCATTTTATACATGGGACAATTGGCAGAGTCGAAACATGTTGGTACGATGGGATCGATCATGTTCATCATCAGTTCAGGCAAAGGAAGTGTGTCGACAGCACGCGAAAACTTCATGTCTGGATGTTTCAACACAAGGCCTTTTATCACACTCACACAGCTGCTTTGAAGAGTGAATCCTTGACCAAACTTGAGCTTTTCCAACACAGCTTTGGCCTCTTTCTGTGCAGTAAGGGATCTCTCTTTCGGGTTCATCTCAGTGCTGTCTAGCATGTCCTCAAAGTCTTTAACATAATGTTCCAACGGGCTACAAATGATGTACTCCAGATCATCGTCCGTATATGTCGTCTCCTCGCACCATATTGTGTCTTCTCCTGTTTCGAATTCCGTCATTTTCTGAACAATCTCCTCGTGAGTGCCTTGCATATATCGAAGCTCCTTCAAAGACCTGATAACTTCTATGGCGAAGACTGAACAAATACCTGAAGGAATTTCACCACAGTCAGGCCAAGTATACGGAGCTAAGAAAAATAGCTCCAACAAAATCTTCTCCCTCTGTCCAAATGAAACTACTTCCGTTCCGATGAAGTTGAAGCATGCTTCTATCCATTGCTCCTTGGTGACGTCCTTCCAATGTTTCTTTACCTCACATGCATCATAGGGCACTGTTTCTCTTCCTGCTTCAAGTGGAAGTTGCTTTTTCTTTCTTGGACTCATTTGGAGAGAGTTTCGATGCTCTGTAGCGTCAACACTTCGATAAGAAAAGTAGCTGAAAATAGCAGAACTAACCATCATAACATTCTGAGCGAGCGTAGAGTGGACGATGCTACGATGATGAAGGGCGGGTCGAGAAAGTGTGATGGGTGAGAGCGTCGTTTCACTCCTTATGTACCCTGTCCTAGATAATCCTCTTAAACGGCTGAAAAGACTCTCTCAGTACAGAGTCTCTACTCAATTAAGAGATCTGTTAAGTAAGTTTTCACATGCTACCTGACTACTGCAGGTGGGTTTAGACTTAAGCAGCTTAGTGCACACACGTGTCTGTTAGAAAGCTACCTGCACACCTGCCTTCCTTTTTCACTAGTATTTACCCCCTGCCGACTTATAAGGCGCCTATACACGTGTGAGCCTCCTTATATATGCCTTCTTGCTTCTAGAGCTAAGCTACTTACCGTCGTTTTCAGCTGCCGCAGGCTGACTGGCAGCTATTTAAAAGAGAATACCCGTTACCTGTATAACGGATCAGGGGGTTATGAGATTAGAGTGTGTATACAAAAAAAGCTACAGGGGTCGTGAAGCAAGCGAGAGGGTGTCTGTCTGTGAGGTAGAGACGAGTACATGTGGTAAGCGACTTAAGTGTAAAACAAAAGCACCTCCTCTTGCCGTGGTGAGTGGAGCGGACGGCAGCTGGCTAGTTGAATAAGCGTCAGCTTAGAAGATAATCCGTCCACGGGCTGGCGCGTCACACCTGTCGTTAATCACCTCCTGTAGTCTTTGTATACACAGTTGACCTGGCTTTATCTCTTCACCAGCTATAATCCCATATACATGTAGCGCACGTTACACTTGTTATCCCTCTTTTCATGCTGATGGATGAGGGGTGGAAGGGTCCAGGTGAAAAGCAATTTGATTCCTCTCTGGAAGAGGGTGGGGCTCTAGGTGAAAACAAGCTTAGAACATCCGGATTAGCCGCTCTCTCAGCTATATAAAGAGCCTCAATTTTTCTTGGAACAGTACTTCACCTCTGCCCACTTCGTCTTGTTGTACACTATCAGTCACGAGGCAGACGCTCGAAGTAGCAGATCTTTGCAGTATGGTTTATACAGGGGTTACCTGCTAATAGGAGTTTGTCTAAAAAAAATGGGTGAGTAGATCGCTTTTTTCTAAAAAAACACTTAGAACACGGGTATGAATATGTAGCACTGTAAATAGTTAGTGTGAGTACACAGTAGAATCTACGGTACTATAGTCTTAACTGTCTAAAGACTGTGGAGCGCGTTAATGTGCGGTCTCCTTACTAATTTCACTTGACCAGGCTGGCAGGGTCAACTAGTCTAGGTAATTGCAACCACAAGGGTGGCTACTCAAGATCCAAGTAGACCT
Organism: Harmothoe impar; assembly: GCA_947462335.1. Taxonomy (NCBI): domain Eukaryota; kingdom Metazoa; phylum Annelida; class Polychaeta; order Phyllodocida; family Polynoidae; genus Harmothoe; species Harmothoe impar. The sequence goes on from OX381707.1 coordinate 69,942,831, forward strand.
ACTACTACGAGATTGTCTTTTGACCACTCTGCCGCCTGGTGATTACATGCTCTAGTCTAGCTCGCCATACCCTAGTATAGTTCTCCGCTCTTTTCGTCAGATGGCGCCACAATAGGATTTTTGTACATTTCTACGATACTCGCGAACATTTTAAACGCATAATGAACTATATAAGCAACAAAGCACACTTCTAATATATTGAATATAAAAAACCGCGCTCATCATCCCTCTAATCGCATTTTCCAGCCGCCGGCCAGCTGACTGCTGACGACAGGAGAGGGTGATTTTTTTTCTTTAGATTTAAGCCGCTTACCACACGCGCGCCCTCTAGTCACAGACAGAGTGACAGAAAGGGAGGGGGTCGCTTTGTTCACGCTACCTGTAGTTGTTTTTCTATACACACTCTAAGCCCATGACCTGCTAATCCTTTATACAGGTAACACGTGTTCAACTAATTACACTATTGTATGACAGTCGGTACACGGATTAATTTTAAACCACCCTCCCATCTGGATCCATGTCTGGTGGGTGGAAGGATCCAGCTGAAAAGCGTGATTAGGGCTTTTGTTTCTCTTATGATAGCAGCAGGTCAGCATGCGACAGCTGAAAATGTCAGACTAAGTCGAATTGTTTGTTTACAAACAGTCACGTGTCACGTGGTGTTGTTTACAAACAAGAGAGCCACGTGGTGTTGTTTACAAACAAACCCTAAGTAGGTCACGTTACCCTAGTTACCAGAATGCCGGCTTCTGATTGGCTGAGCCTAAGTAGGTCACGTGACGTAAGTAAGTCACGTTACCATGGTTACCAGAATGCCGGCCTCTGATTGGCTGAGAGCTTCTAAGTAGGTCAGTAGGTTACCCAGAATGCACCACTAATCCCCTAAGTAGGTCACTTCCGGTCACGTGACCAAATGGAGGCCTCTGATTGGCTGCAGGGTTACCCAGAATGCACCACTAATCCCCTAAGTAGGTCACTTCCGGTCACGTGACCAAATGGAGGCCTCTGATTGGCTGCAGGTCGATTGAGTAATAAACAGTACTTAACTATAGTCCCGTTCCGATACATACTATACTACTCGGGCACAGCATCAAAAGGGTGAGACTGAGAATACCCAAACAATGCCTAGCATCGCTACACAGGTGGGCTTAGCAGGGAAGGTCACGTGGTGTATGACGTCAATGGAGGCGGCCACTGAGGTGTGACCAGAGCTGAAAGCATTAGGGTTTGATCATTTTTTATCAACAGGGGGGGGGGGGGATTTGGACCCCTTGACCAGGGGGGGTGTATAAACTTTGGACCCCTCTTGGGGAGGGGTCAAACAAATTTAACCTGTTTTGGGCCAAAAAGCCAGCGCGTTACTATGCTTCAAAGGGCCCACGCGCGTGCCGATTACCGACCCGTAGCGGGGGGGGGGGGGGGGTAAAATATTTCGACCCGTTGACGGGGGGGGGTGAAAAAAAATTTGCACGCTCCCCGCGGTAACCCCCCCCCCCTGTTGTTAGAAAATGATCACTCCCTTAGCTCAAGGCGTGTGTGTGGTTCACAGCTTGTTATTTATGTTTAAGACTTGTTTCCTTATTTTTGACCTTGACAATACAATTATCGTTTGTTAAAGAATTAGTATATCCCATACATTTGGGTCTACCTCTTTATAATAGCCAGTAATGCACAATGGCCCGGACTTCAGTGAAGGCAGCAGTATATTTTGTTCAGATCACTCTACACAATGGAAAAACGGCACATGCTCTGTGACCAAGAGCTTTTTTGCCAATATTAACTCATCAGGCACTTATAATTTATACAATGACTAATCCATTTATAGATATTTTAAATATGGACTTTCAAATTCATGCTAATGTGACGGATTCATTCCCAGTCTGGCTTATCAACTTTGCCACAAATTAGCCAGACCGGCTAACGTAAAAACATTCTATAGTGCTGACCCACTTCACAACAGTGTCAATTTACCCTGGGATATTGAATATAGGGCTGCTAAGCCACAGTTAAAGATGGATTAGGAGATGATTTTGAGTTGATTTAAATTTTTAGTTACAAAGTGTCTTTGTGTTCTTCATGTCCATATAAATATGTGTGTAGCTTTTTAAATCATTCTAAATTTTATAAATCAACGAAATATAGAGAAAATCATGGTCAGAATAGGTCAAGAGACCCAAATCTATTGGAGGAACCTCAAAGGGGTGTCCTGGCCTGGTTTTCTGTATATTTTCTGTATTCACAAGTAAAAGAATGCTTTAAAAAGCTACACACATAGATAGAGGCATTATGAAAACAAATACGTTGAAAAACTGAAAATTAAAAATCGCCCCCAAATAGCCCATCTTTAATGAGGGTCACCAAAAAATTATATACACATTGGGAGGGGGGTATTTTCTAAGAATTCTTGTGTTCAAAAACCCTTTGTTTTAATGTGTACAAGAGCTTCAGGTTGGGGGGTCAACTTGTGGAGAAAATGTGTAATCACCCAACCTCAAAACTTAGAGAAGGGTATTTTTGGCCATTTTCTGCCTTAAGATCGTATTAAGCGTACTCTCTTCATCCCAAAATCGTACTATTTAGGGTCAGTACAGTATATCTATCACACTCAAGAATTCCCCTCACATTTCCCTAACTTACCATCAAACTTCCATTACAACCGTGAAAATTAGTTTTTTTTCCCGCGACTATATGTATATAGTCAACATGACTTTGATGTCCATATTCTTCTAGCATTTTTGTATGCATTTCGCTTACCCAGGTAGGCTCATAGAGAGGTATTTTTTGAAAAACCTGCAAACCCCCAATCCAAATATCACAAAAAGATATCCACCATTGTCATAGAACATTTGTCAAAACTCCCAGAAAATCATCTTTGTGCTCGTTTGGGAATTCAAGATGGTGTACAAGATAGTCAATATCCTCTATTATATAAATATTACGTACAAAAACCTCCAAAACCTTTCTTTCAGATAAGTTGTATATAATTCAAATAGCAATGTGTTCAACAGCTCCTAGAAGTATGAATATCCCCTGAGGTATATCTCTATAAGAAAAAAGGCCACTTAAAAAAATGAATAGACAAAACTCCACACCATTGACATACATGCACATCATACTTCACGAGTTGAAGCTGGGTCATATCACACTCAGCCTTCGGTATCGTGTGATATGACCCAGCTTAAACGAGTGATGTGTGATGTGCATTTATGTTAATAAGTGGGGTTTTGTGTTTATTACATGACCCTACTGTCTTAAAATGCAGAAAATAAAAAAATGTGGAGGCCAAGGAGTATGGCTACACCATACTCCATGGGGGCATGGAGTAGGGCGGTCCCATAGGCTTAGCATAGAAAAGGCTGTACCACCATGTAATGAAATGGTTTCTCATCACCGCGCGCATCGTAAAATACTGCTTTTGAGGGAAACATTTTTTTGCAAATTTTTGATGAAAAACATGGACAAATATTGGCATATTTGGTATCAAATTATCACTACCAGTAATGCAGTAGGGTAGAAATAACTTACATTTACCCACCTTTAAAGACCAATAAATTCTTAACTACTAAAATGTGAATTTTGGTTGTGAAAATATTATATTATCCTATACAATTTAGCCCGCGAGTAAAAAAGAAAGAAAAAAGAAAGCCTCCCTCGTTATATTTTTCAGTTTTTCAGTGGGATTCAGTTTTTGTCTATTTTACATTACAGACACAACTTAACCGCGTGCCGCCCACCTCGAGTAGCTCCCACTGCCAGGCCCCTGTAGCATGCGACATCAGCTTCCACCTGCGGACCTCCGGTGTAAGTATACAAGATGTAGTACATGGTCATACAGACACTATTGTATTAGTTGTCACTCATTGGGCCCTACACACCTGACCTACAGCCTAGTATGTTATAAGGTTGACCACCTCTTGAAGTATACAAACGTAGCCCAGTGATTAGGCCAAATAAAAAAAAAGGTTTGTTTCAGGTAAAACATGAGATGGAAATCTAGGGTCGGTAGGTCGGATTTTTTAAATACTTTTTTACAGTCCCTCTACGATACCAAAAAAGTGTAAAGTTGGGGGAAAAAATTCAAAATTTTTGTAAACCTAAAATTGACCCCCAAAAAAGTGTAAAAATAAAAAAAAATTCTTCAAATTGCATAAATAAAAGGGTCGGTTCGGTGACCCGAAACAAACCTTTTTTAATTTGGCCTTATGGAAGGAAGTTGTCAACTTATCTTATAACACTGCCCGGCCCCCCTACCTTATGACACTGCCACCACCCCAGCTGTCTTATCTCCAAAGGTCAATATCAAAATCTAGCACTATGCTGTATTGATTTTTTTTTGCTTCCATCACATCATTGTACATTTATATATCAAACTAATATAATCCAAAGTGATTAGGAGATATTGTTGGTAAAATAGAATTTACCTAACCCTCCCCTATACATTTAGGGGCCCACATCTGGTTTGATTTAGAATTTGAGCGATTTGGGAAGAATAGATCATGCAGAATACACCCTGGACTACCGGTACTTCTATATACATGGGCTCTATCAAACACCAAGTAGCTCAAAATGCTCATTCTATGTGTCATGTCTAACACACTATCAATAGAATGAACGCTGACGTCATCAACTACTGAATAATAGGTTGGTGTTGTTTGAGTATTAACCATATTGAAGTAACTATTCATTAGACTAATAGGTAACCAATAGTTCGGGAGGTGGGACCATGATAGTCATGGAACTTGATTATAGGTAGCCTATGCGTCACTCGTAAAACAGTCTACCATTAGTATTGTGCAGCACATGTAATGCCATAGGACAAAACACGACATCGGAAATTAGTTGGGGATCCAAGCAGGCAAAATGTCATTATTTAACTTTGACCTGACATCCCAGGTAGAAAAATATCATGATAAATATCATGATTTATCATGTTTAAAAAAACATAGTTTTTTCGCGGAAATCATGATTTTTTAATCATGTTAAATCATGATAATAGTATACTATATTATGATTTTTATCATAATTTATCAGAGTAAATCGCCATCATTATGGGAAAACAGTGTTGAATTTATCATAATATAATTCACTTAAGCATGATTTAGTATACTTAATCATGATTCGTATCATGGTTTAATCATGCTAAGTATGATAGTTTTTATGATTTATGTTACTTTATCATGATATACATCATAGGGGCCTAATGAATATCATCATTTATCATACTTTAAAAATCATGATTTCCGTGAAAAAACTATGATTATTTAAACATGATAGTTATCATGATTTATTATACTTTATCATGATACACCTCATAACTAATATCATGACTTATCATATTTGAAAATCATGATTTCCGTGATAAAAATATGATTATCTAAACATGATAGTTATCATGATTTAGTATACTTTATCATGATATACATCATAATTAATATCATGATTTATCATATTTAAAATCATGATTTCCGTGAAAAAACTATGATTATCTAAACATGATATTTATCATGATTTATTATACTTTATCATGGTACATATCATAACCAATATTGTATTTTATCATACTTTGGAAATCATGATTTAACATGATATCCATCATTATTTATTATATTCTATTTATGGAGTTAGGACTACATCATTTGAAGATAATTATCAAACTTAATGCAGCAGTCTTGCAGATCTTCAGTAGGTAGGTGCAGGCACAATGCAGGTAGGAGGTAGGCAGGTGCAGGCAGGTGCAGGCAGGAGGTATGTTCCATGGTCAGACAGCAGTGGACTGAAGAGCTCACACTGCAACCCCATTATATAGGGGGTGCAGTGCTGGTCATGTGACCAGAACGAGACTTGCTTCTGATTGGCTGAGGGTTCAGTATTGCATTGACCACCATGGAGTGTACATGGGGTGTACATGTAGCCAGCCCTGGGCCTTGTAGGGCCAGGTAGGATGCACTGGGTGGCTTGTAGTCGGCACTGGGGTTTGTAGGGCCGGGTAGGATGCACTGGGGTGGCTTGTAGCCGGCACTGGGGCTTGTAGGGCCGGGTAGGACGCACTGGGGTGGATAGGCCAGGTAGAGAAGCCAAACACCTCCCACAGTCACCCACCACCTCCCACAGCTTTCTGGGGGTAGGATATGCCGAGTAGAGAAGCCCTACACCTCCCACAGTCACCCACCACCTCCCACAGCTTTCTGGGGGCGGGATAGGCCGGGTAGAGAAGCCATACACCTCCCACAGTCACCCACCACCTCCCACAGCTTTCTGGGGGCGGGGTAGGCGGAGTAGAGAAGCCATACACCTCCCACAGTCACCCACCACCTCCCACAGCTTTCTGGGGGCGGGGTAGGCCGAGTAGAGAAGCCATACACCTCCCACAGTCGCCCACAGATGCACTGGGGTGGCTAGTAGCCGGCCCTGGGGCTTGTAGGGCCGGGTGGTATGCACTAGGGTGGATAGGCCGGGTAGAGAAGCCCTACACCTCTCACAGTCGCCCACCACCTCCCACAGCTTTCTGGGGGCGGGGTAAGCCGGGTACAAATGACATGTACAGTAAAACTTCGTTATTACAAACACTGTTACAGCCCCCTCACCTCTGACCACTGGACTGGCACTCACACCTGCGACCCCCCCCCCCCCACACACACACACACACAGCCCCCCCCCCTCCGCTCCCTGCTCCCCTTGTCCCTTCCCCACTCACAGCTCCTTATCTACCTTTCTTGGACAGATATCCAAGCTTACCTCTGTTACAAGGTTTTTTGGTCTGGTAAGATTTTATTGATTTTATTGGCATAAATTCCACGGCGTTGACATGTCTCTCAAATAGAGCCACTGTTGTGGGCAAAGTGAGACATACAGGTCTCAAGAAGACATTTACAAGGAGCACTTGCTTACAACGAGGTAATTCTTACTGTGGTTGCAGGTACATGTACCTCGTTGTAACTAAGTTTTAATGTAACAGGATTTGAGTAGATTAATTTATCTCATTAAACCTACTTAAAATTGCTGAATTTGGTTACTACGAAATTCGTTTATAATGAACTAATCTTGCTGGTAACAAGGTGTTTGTAATAACGAAGTATTTACTATGTACCGGTACATATTGTTTATTTAGGCAAAAATCAGTTGGTCAAAATAAAGTACATGTAAACTGTACTATCTAAGTTAGGTAGGAGGTTCCCTGGTTAGTATCACGGGTTGTGCCCCTCCAGAAGCCTTAAGATAATGTCTAATAACGGAATGGGTCTTCCCATAGCTCCCCTGGTTAGTATCACGGGTTGTGCCCCTCCAGAAGCCTTAAGATAATGTCTAATCATCGGATGAGTCTCCCCAGAGGTCCCCTGATTAGTATCATGGGTTGTATCCTTTCAGAAGCCTTGAAATATTGTATAATAACGAAATGAGTCTCTCCATAACTCCCCTGGTTAGTATCACGGGTTGTACCCCTCCATCCTTAAAATAATGTATAATAAATTTATGGATGAGTCTTCCCATAGCTCCCCTATTTAATATCACAGGTTGTATCCTTTCAGAAGCCTTGTAATAATTAATGATTTATCTACAATTTCCAAAGCTCTCTATCACCTGATCCAGTAGCCCACGAATTTTTTCCTCTCAAAGTGTGATATCATGATGAATTAATATATGCATGTTTTCCCCATCTATGGGAGATATCATGATAAATCATGATACATTATGATAACTCATGGTCAAATAAAATCATGATGAGTTGAGTTTGAGTTTAATTGTTTTATTGAGGCAAAAATACGTCTCGACAATATGAGAGTTCTCCCCGTATCACCTGTTACATTGAAACATCATAAAATATAGTAAATGACATTCCAGGTAAGCGAATGCAAAATAATCAATATAGTAATTATGGTTATATTTAGTGTTAAACCGTATGTCAGATCAATTATTGACTCATTTCGATTTGTGTATTTGTGGATTTGGTTGATTTTTGTCGATTTTGCACTTTATTCCTAGTCCAATGGGGCAAGTTCAGCCGGTGTTAGTGAGCTTGTGAATTTTGCTCGGTTCCCCATGTGGTGTCTTGTGTGGTGACACCGATCCCAAAATTTCATGCCCCTATAGGCAGGGCTCTTCTTGTAGATGTCCTTGATGGGTCGCGCCGTCTTTAACTTGAGTTTGTTGTTTGTTCTCAAGACGCGTGTGGGTGCAACTAGATTGTCATCCTTCCTGCTCAGTTTGTACATCAGTTGAAGTAGATGTCGGTTCCTTCTCACATGCAGTCGTTCGACCTTGTATTGTGTGTGTAGATGGTCCAAGTCGGCATCCCTGGCATCCTTGACATTGGAGCAGATACGTAGGCCGGTGTTCTGAAGTACTTGTAGTTTGCGACTGACCCAAGCAGGTCCCCCGTCCAGTAGGAACGGACAGTATTCCATGATGGGTCGCACCATTTGTACATACACTAAGGCCGTAGTTTCTGGGTCAGTGTTTCGCCGAACGTCTCGCAACTGGTTCAGTCGTACCTTGGTCAAGTTCACAACTTTCTTGCATTGTTGTTTGAAAGACAGATGGGTATCTATCAGGACCCCCAAGTAGTTGAAAGTGTGTACAACCTCTAGGGGGCTCCCTTCTATGGTCAGTGACAGGTCGTCAATTCTTGGCCTACTGTTTTGGGGGTAGGACCACAGTACCTTTGTCTTGTCCGTATTGATGGTGAGTTTGTTCTGTGTGCACCAGACGGCTATGGCATTCAGGTCCGCTTGTAGGAGTAGTTTCACCCTCTCTGGGTCTTTGCCACTGACCATAATGGCCAAATCGTCGGCGTACATGTAACATTTGGAATTGTTAGCAACTGTGCACACCTGGTTGATGTAGCATAGGAACAGTAGTGGACCCAATACGGACCCCTGCGGAACGCCACAGGGGACCGTATGGGCCCGGGACACTTTGTTGTTGGCCATAGTAACTTGTTTTCGGTCGTGGAGGTAGCTACCGAGCCATGCTAATGTTCTGTCAGTAGCACCAAGCTCACGGATCTTCTGCAGAAGCAACAAGTGGTTGACAGTGTCGAAAGCCTTCCGCATATCGACGAATGCGACTGCGGAAGGCCTCCCCTGGTTTTGTGCCTCGTACAGATCAGTTACCAGATGGTAGACCGCGTCTGCTGTCGACCGCTCGGGGATAAAGCCGAATTGGGAGTCTGATAGTAGATCATTGGTCAGTAGGTGGTGAAGCAGTTGTTGATGCACCACTTTCTCGCATAGCTTGGAACATAAGTTTAACAAGCACACTGGTCTCCAGTTTCCAACTTTGCTGAGGTCTCCTGATTTCGCTAGTGGGACAACTCGACCTAGTTTCCAGGTCGCCGGGAAGATGGAGGATTTGATACTGGCATTTATCAGATGCTGGCCCAGTTCCGGCTTGGAGGTTAGAGTGTCCTTGACAATCTGTGAACGCAGGTTGGTAATCACGGATGATTTTGATATGTCCAGGTTCTTGATTTCCTTCAATGCCGTTTCAAGAGGTATTTCATGAAGATCAAGGGCAGGTGGATTCCCCTCATCTTCTCCACGCGCTCGGTCCCCATTTACAGGGTTGGGGGCCGCAGCTGGTTGTGCTACAGCTGGCAGTGCCGCGGCGAGCTTCTCTCCAACCGTGCTGTAGAATTCATTTATATAGTCTGCGGTGGCGGCGGGCGGTATAAATCATGTTTTCCTCTCATTGGGTGAGATCATGATAAATCATGATGATATTATGATTAATTATGGTAAGGTAAATTGTGATAAATCATGTTTTCCCTTTATTGGGTGAGATCATGATGAATCATGATACTCCATGATTAATCATAATCAGATAAAATTGTGATAAATTATGTTTTTCCTAAAAATGGGAAAGATCATAATAAATCACAATATATTATGATTAATTATGGTCAAATAAAATTGTGAAAAATCATGTTTTCTCTCTCAATGTGTAAAATCATGATTTATAATGATATATTATGACTAATAATGGTAAGGTAAAATCATGAGAAAACAAGTTTCCATCTCATTGGGTGAGATTATGATAAATCTTGTTTTTCTATCAATGGGAAAGATCATAGTAAATCATGATATATCATGATTAACCATGGTCGAATAAATCATGATAAATCATGTTTTCTCTCTCAGTTAGTAAAATCATGATTTATTATGATATATTATGATTAATTATGGTAAGGTAAAATCATGATTTCTCTCTCAATCTGTAAAATCATGATAAATCATGAAATATAATGATTAATTGTGGCCAGGTAAAATCATGATGAATCATGGTTTCCCTCACAATGGGTGAGATCATGTCCAATTATGATACACTATGATTAATCATGGTCAGGTAGAATTATGATAAATCAAGTTTTATCTCCCAATGGACAAAATCATGATGAACTATGATTAAATGTAATTAGGTAAAATCATGATCAATCATGTTTCCCATCTCAAGAGGTTAGACCATGAAAAAGACATCATAAAAATAAAACCATAATTTATCATGATTTCACCTCTCAGGAGGTAAGATAACAATATATTTTGATTATCCATGATTAATCATGATAGGAGAAAACATGATTAATCATGATTTCCCCTCCCAAGAGTTAATATTACCATAAAGCATGATTTATCATGATAGAAGAAAACAGCATTTATCATGATTTCGCCCCTCAGGTGGTAAGATCATGATATGTCATGATTAATCATATTTAATCATGGTAGTAGAAAATGTGATTAATCATGATTCCCCTCTCAAGAGGTAATATCATAATAAAGTAGGATTTATCATGATTAATCATGGTAGATAAAAACATGTTTAATTATGATTTATCATGATTAATCATAATAGATCATGGTTCAACATGATAAATCATGATATTTATCATGATATTTTTCTACCTGGGATGTAGAGCAATACTTGATATTAAGGTTGGATTAGGGTAATTTGAGGGTGCTGAATCCGATTCTGCCATGTATAAAGCTGTATCTAGGTCGGAACAAGGTCAAATCTAAGGTCAAAGGTCACGATTTGATTTATGGCAAAGTACATACATTTCCATCTAAAAACCAAAGATATTGTAGATAGGGAATTTATCTTTTATGATATTATCATACTCTCACACTGGATACATAGGTCAAGGTCAAGGTCAAGGTCACAATATAATTAGGAAAGTAACCAGAATCTCAAACTCTATCTGCTCACTAATACATGTACATAATATTCATGACCTGTCTCTCTCTGTCTTTCTCTCTCGTCACAAACCATATGTTATTTAGAATAGGTACACTGTAAAAATATTCCGTTGAATATACGGAGAATCAATGCAAAACTTTACAGTGGATCATCGTAAATGTGATTATGGTTAGGCAATATTAAGTCAACCAATTTTACTGTGAATATCTGTAATCCAGTACAGTGAAACACAGTTTATTCATTTACAGTGAAGCTATGTCTTGTGAAAATATTCCATTGAATATACAGAGAATGAATGTAAAATTTTACGGTGGATCATTATTATATATTATTACAGTGGGGCAATGTAAAATTGATCAATTTTACTTTGAATATCCGTAATTCAGCACAGTGAAACACAGTTTATTTTACAGTGAAATACAGCTTATTTATTTTACGGTGAAGCTTTGTTTAATTGATGTTTAGTTTTATCACACCATTTGGGTGTGTTGGCTGGGTCGGGTCTACATTTTTTATACTGTAAACGTAGATATTTTCGTGCTGTACATATTTTCGCGATTTTCGCTATTTATGTTATGATAATTGGTTAAATGTATATAACATAGGGGCTACAAGTGTAACTAGGGGATCCCTCCGGTCTACAGACAAACTACCCCTAAATAAGGACCAAAAGTCAATGGACTCTATAGGGAAAGCTATTAGAGCTAGCCTTCCGATTTTTTTTTATATATAGGGACACAATACACGTTTATTATACCATGGTTAATTAGTGTTCTTACTATATTATTTATACATCTGTATCAAAGGACCGAGTTAGTCCTCAGGACCCTCCTTAGGAGGCTCCACTGCCGTAGGCCAGGTACGAGTAGTTATCTCACTCCATAGCCCCAGTCTAGCTCGGCACAGCGGCCTAGCCTGTCCATCTCTTATATCAATGCAACTTGTTATGTAAGCTACACTGGACTCCTTTACCTCTCCCTTTCTCAGTGTACTGGTCACCACAGACGCTCTGGGTGTCAGGTTTCATTTGCCCATTTTGGCCAATGAATTGTCTGTCATGAGATATACTGGCCCGACTTTGACCTTCATCTTGACCTTGTTCCGATCTAGATACAGCTTGATAAATGACAGAAATGGATTCAGCATCCTCAAAATACCCTATATCAATATCCATACCAATTATTGGCTCCCATGTCAGCTCTTTCCCAGGCTCCCAGACTGGCTCCCCAACTAAATGTGCCTCTACATGGGTAAAAATCGACAGGGGCGACACGGCGACACGGCCCTTTTAGGTCCTTTTAAAAATCGACAGACACATGTAGTTAGAGGTAAAAATCGACCCACAGAGATTTTTCTCTAAGTTCTTATATACTTAAACATCGACACAATGGCACGCTCCTTCTCCTAAAAATCGACACAGCTAGCGACATAGTCAAAATCTGGGGTACCCATGTAGAGGCACTTTAATATGATACCAAACATGGGGTGCTTTGACTAGGACTTGTGAGAAAATATTTTCATCAATTTTGGGCAATATTTTTTCATGTAGCACAGTAGTTTCGATGCTCTGGCCGCTATAGCGTGTTGACGAGAAATTGCTGTATTTTATAGGTTTAAAGCCTTATTTCGCCGTAAAATAATGTATTTTTGTTAGCTGGGTAGACCCATCTGTTTAAACTGTATTTACATTTGTGTTACAGCAGGTAAGCTGTGTCCGTCAGATGTACGAGCGACTCGCCACTGATGTCACCATGATGGAGAAGATCTCGGCAGCCGAGGCCGACTATGAGTTAATAGTGAACACCTCCCTGTCCTACCAGATGAACAGGCTAAAAGGTAAGTACCATCAGGGATATAATTAGGGGCAGTCATAGAGAATATTTTAAAGTGGGTATATACAATTTTTAACAAAATTCTAAATCCTACATATTTATGTTCCAAATACTGTAAAAATGTATTATTCATGGGTTGGGAACATTGAAATGGAATCGTGGGGCATGTGGCGGGGAAAATCCCTTCCACATCAATGAGGGCGTAAAGATGAGATGAGACGTCAGTTTCGGTACTTGGTATCTTTTATTAATAATAGTATTAATATCAGAGTACCAGTCACTAGGGCTCAGTATAGATGATAAGTCGGTGGTAAGTTATTGATAAGTGATCTCCTCCTCCATCTGACCGGGGTATAAGTACAGGTACCCGGCAGGTGGAGGGGGTGCCCATGTGACCGGAAGTAGATGTAACAGTGGTTTTCATTGGATAATATACATTTGACATTTGATTGGATAATTATATATTCATGGCTTTAACATGTGGTGTGCGCTGGACCGCGGATGGGGAGCCTGGGTCCAGTGCACTATGGGTAATAGATTACATAATAAGTAGCATGCACACGTGGGGGCTTTGTCACCCACCTCCAGGTGGCCTCCAGCCGGCTCAAGTGGCTTGGCGGTGCCTTACTGATTAAGGGTGTCCAGCTTATAGCTTTGTTTATGTGTTGACCGTTAATCCTTGGGGTCAACATATAGTTTATTTGTTTGTGTATAGGTGACCGGTCGGTGCCTCATCGTCTGGAGGGGCTGACAGTTACCTATTGTCCATGGGATAAGGGTCTGCTTATGATCTATGGATTAGTTATGTATGGGGGTAAGTTAGGCTTGGCTTAATGAGTAATAGGTATGTCTGACGTCTAGGTGTACTTTGATGGACATATGGAGTGACAGGCAGTAAGCTCAGGAAGTCTATCTAATGGGGTCCAACTATAGGCTTTTTTAGTGTATTCACAATGGAGGGAATAAAATCGTGCACGATTTTATTCCAAAATTACCATATAATGAGCAATGAAATCAAATTTGAGCAAAATCAGAGAGAATGAGGGGGAATGGAATAGATAAAAAGTGAAATATGTCATATGTGAACATTCTGCCTCATTATTAGAAAAAAAAAAATTTTGTCCCACACATCTGATATACTCACTTTAACATTTTCAAATTCCCCTCACACAGTTTGTATTGTTGCCCAGAAGGGGGCGCCGGGGAGGTGGATACAGACCTGTCGCCTTGTCACAAACATTAGAAATATATAGGTCTTGTCCCTTGGTTAAAACTAACCTGATGCTTTCTTTTGTCCACACATTGATCTTTGATAGCTGTGTTACTTTTTAGATGAATATTGAAAATAGATTTCTTTTCTTATTTGGTGGGGAGGGAGGGGGTTACAGGCTGGTTCTCATGAACCTGATGCAACTTACTGAAACGTGCTATTTTCTATATATTTCCAACCCATTTATTTTTTTGCTCATTTTCTTTGGCCTATATGTTGCAAAGTATTTAGTTCTACCAGAATATATACAGTTTACCCTACCTCTATATCTTACTATGCCCATAATATGCCCAAAAGTGACCCAAAGTTGACGTTTTCTGACCATAAATGGGCTAAATCATGAATAAAAAAAGATTTTATAGGTGTATTGGGGTTATTTATGTCTTGAATCATTGCACAATATTACTTGGCATTATTCTAAGTCAGAATCATATACATACACTTTATACAGGTGATACAGTTCACTTATAAGTGTCTTTGGCCTAAATTCGCCTTTCTGACCTATTTTTTGTATTTTTGATGATTTCTAAACAGTTTCCCATTCCCCCTGCAGATTACAATTTTTTAAAGTGTCATACAAGTTCCCTAACAAAATCTAGCCCATGAAGCATCAGGTAGAAAAAGTAGCCCACTCATATCTGTCTCAAGTCCATGCACAGTGGCACTTGCAAAAGGTGTAACATGACTATTTTTCACAGGGATCCTTTCTGACCAGGTTTTGCACCTCTAGTCATATCGTGAAAAGTTCTTGTATTTAACTGTGCACTCTATATGCATTTTGTGGGCCCCTATGGCCCTCAAATATAATCCAAAAATCAGGGCTGGCCCACATGCACAAGCAACTGCATGTCTCATATTTTACCCCTGGATCCTAACCTAGCAAGGAAAATCGCCTTTCTGACCAGTCAGAAAGACTATTTTTCTGACCATTCTTTCACTGGCAATTGAGAATAGGAATGCATCATGGGTGAAGTTTGCTTTTTCCTAAATAGCATATTGATATGGAATTATATTGGTATCAATAGAAATGAGAAAATACATACAAAAATAGTATTTACTACCAGTATAACCTACAATACAAAATCGCCTTTCTGACCAGTCAGAAAGGCGATTTTTCTGACCATTCTTTTACTAGGAAAGTAGAATGGGGATGCATAATGGGTAAAGTTTGTGTTTTACTAAAAAGCATATTGATATGGCCTCATATATTGGCATAGATGGAAAAGAAAAAATATTGATAAAAATAGTCTTAACCACCAGTATAACCTAAGAAAGCAAAATCGCCTTTCTGACCAGTTAGAAAAGCAGTCAGAAAGGCGATTTTCCTGACCATTCTTTTACTAGGAAAGTAGAATGGGGATGCATCATGGGTAAAGTTTGTGTTTTACTAAAAAGCATATTGATATGGCCTCATATATTGGCATAGATGGAAAAAAAAAATTGATAAAAATAGTCTTAACCACCAGTATAACCTAAGAAAGCAAAATCGCCTTTCTGACCAGTTAGAAAAGCAGTCAGAAAGGCGATTTTCCTGACCATTCTTTTACTAGGAAAGTAGAATGGGGATGCATCATGGGTCAAGTTTGTGTTTTACTAAAAAGCATATTGATATGGCCTCATATATTGGCATAGATGGAAAAGAAAAAATATTGATAAAAATAGTCTTAACCACCAGTATAACCTAAGAAAGCAAAATCGCCTTTCTGACCAGTTAGAAAAGCAGTCAGAAAGGCGATTTTCCTGACCATTCTCTTACTAGGAAAGTAGAATGGGGATGCATCATTGGTAAAGTTTGTGTTTTATTAAAAAGCATATTGATATGGCCTCATTTTGGCATAGGTGGAAAAGAAAAAATATTAATAAAAATAGTATTAACCACCAGTATAACCTAAAAAAGCAAAATCGCCTTTCTGACCGGTCAGAAAGGCAATTTTATTTTATTTCAATAGTCTTATATAGTAGCAAAATAAATAGGAATGCTTTGATTCAGCAGCACAGTTACTTGACTAGTGAATAAGAACAAAAGTAATAAAGGTTTTACATTTAAAAACTACATATTATTGTATCTACTTACATATGTGATATATAGACATAGTAAGACAGTATTTTCGCCTTTCTGACCATATTTTTACATATGGGCCAGATGAGAAAAATTAAATAGATTAAACTGCTATAGATTAAGGTTTTAATTGGATGGTCAGATGACACAATTGGGTAATAGAATATTTAAAAAAGTCTGATTACATATATGACAGGTTTTACAGGAGAAAACTGCAAAGTTTGGCAATATTTCAAGCAGATAAAAAAGGGAAAAGAATAAGGAAATTCCATATTCAAAGATGACTGGGAAGGGATAATGGGATGCATGATATATAAAGTTTGGTGTTTCCTAGATTGGATACTGTTATGGCTTACAATTGACTGTTAAAGAAATCAAAAAGGGTAATAATTGATTGTCAGGAGGGTCAATCCTTGATTAGGTGCAAAGCATGGTCAGAAAGGCGAATTTGAATCATGGTAGTCCATTTGGAATGGTTGCCATGGTTACTCTATACCTATTTAACTACAAACACCTATCCAGTAGTGCCAACCCACACCTGAAATTGACCCATACACAAGGAATTGATCATATTCCATATTTACTCTGACCACCCGATCCTACCTGAGTTGCATGACATTGGTGAGACTGAGCCTACATTGCCATGGCAACAAACCCAGGAGGCAACAGGCCGTATAAAATTGAAGAACTGTTCACTATTTTAAATACATGTCTAGTTTAATGGTCGAGATTAATTCTAACCTCCTTCTCCCTGTGCCCACCTTCCAGAGACCATGTACAACCTACTCTGTGACCTTCAAAACGTCTTTGACAAGAAACGCGTCCAGTTGCCGACCATGGCGCTCCCCCACAGTGGCTCCATCTTCCTACGAGATCTCGAGAGATTCCAACGAGACTACGCAGCCTTCATCTGCATACGGGCCTCACTACGACAGACAAAAGACGACCTGAGGCGTTTGGAAACTGTCGGATTCTTTGCTTAATGTTAGTAAGAGTAGCAGAGTTAGAGTCGATCTCGAAATGAAAACAAATAAATGACAAATCATTAGAAGAGTGGTGCATCTAAAAGAAGCTATCCATGGCTGGTCCGTGAGTGTTATATTCAAAATAAATATATTGGGACATTTTGAGCTTTTGAGTACAGTATGATGCGTCAATGCTTAATGTTCATTTGAATTCATGGCTATGTATAGAGATGTGATGTTGGCGCTAAAAAATATGTTTTAGGGGTGAATGCACTGTGATCGTATAACAACAACAGTCGTCAGTGGTCAGTTTCACACTGGGCTGACGACGACATTGGCATAGTCTGGTACTATGTTAAAGAATCACTTCTATATAAAGTAATTAAAGTCATTAACACTGGTTATGAGTTTTTTGAAAGCAGCGAATGAAATTTATACAGGTATTATGTATGTCTGTCATAGAGGTTAGCATATACCACGCTGCCATGGTAGTCTTGGCAGTATAGGTATAGGCTGTATACGAGATTCTTGCATAGTTTAAGATACATACTAGTTCCATCCATGTATAGGATTCTTGTATTATAATCATGTATCTTGCATTACACTGATATGGCTATAGTGCCAGAGAGATAAGCCCACCTCCCCTATGATAAAGGGAGTGCTATGTGGAGTCTACTGCTATTCATAATACTCTATCAATAAAGATTATTTTAAAACTAGATGAATGGGAGTTGATTGTTACTGTATCTATTAGTTTAAGAAGAATTATCCAGAAGAAATGAAAGAAACACATGCATGCTACAAGAAAAGCATTTAAGATTACAGCAAACAAGCTTTTTATTAACAGACTTAATCACATATATGCATATGGTAAGCGGTCTCTACGCCGGAGCCATAGTTTGTATATACATAACACTTCTAAAACTATAACTACAAGTTTGGCAGCAGATTCTCTTATATGTATGTACCGGCACATCTTCCTTCTCATCCTACCCATCTGCGCTTTTAATACAACAGCACCAAGTGCACAGGAACTATTTTAACCAGCAACGTTTAGTGCCAGCGATGTCGCTCGGATGCGTCCGAGGACAAGTTGGGGCCAGTTTGGTTCATCCCGGCCCGGGGAAGGTGGGGGGGGGGGGGGGGGGGTGTAGATGCCTCCATCCAGTAGGGGGAGCCACTGCATGTAGATGAGGGGGAGCCGCTGTGGTCGAGGGGGGAGCTGCTGTGAGTGAGGGGGGAGCAGCTGTGGGTGAGGGGGGAGCAGCTCTGGGTGAGGGGGAGCCGCTGTGGGTGAGGGGGAGCCGCTGTGGGTGAGGGGGGAGCCACTGTGGGTGAGGGGGAGCCGCTGTGGGTGAGGGAGAGCCGCTGTGGGTGAGGGGGAGCCGCTGTGGGTGAGGGGGAGCAGCTGTGGTCGAGGGGGGAGCTGCTGTGGGTGAGTGGGAGCTGCTGTGGGTGAGGGGGGAGCCGCTGTGGGTGAGGGGGAGCCGCTGTGGGTGAGGGGGAGCCGCTGTGACTGAGGGGGAGCAGCTGTGGGTGAGGGGAAGCCGCTGTAGTTGAGAGGGGAGCCACCCTATGCAGGTAAGGGGGAGCCGCTGTGGGTGAGGGGGAGCCGCTGTGGGTGAGGGGGAGCCGCTGTGGGTGAGGGGGAGCCTCTGTGGGTGAGGGGGGAGCCTCTGTAGTTGAGGGGGGAGCCACCCTATACAGGTGAGGGGGAGCCGCTGTGGGTGAGGGGGAGCCGCTGTGGGGGAGGGGGAGCCGCTGTGGGTGAGGGGGAGCCGCTGTGGGTGAGGGGGAGCCGCTCTTGGTGAGGGGGAGCCGCTGTGGGTGAGGGGGAGCCGCTGTGGGTGAGGGGGGAGCCGCTGTGGGTGAGGGGGGAGCCGCTGTGGGTGAGGGGGAGCCGCTGTGGGTGAGGGGGAGCCGCTGTGGGTGAGGGGGAGCAGCTGTGGGTGAGGGGGAGCCGCTGTGGGTGAGGGGGAGCCGCTGTGGGTGAGGGGGAGCCGCTGTGGGGGAGGGGGAGCCGCTGTGGGTGAGGGGGAGCCGCTGTGGGTGAGGGGGAGCCGCTCTTGGTGAGGGGGAGCCGCTGTGGGTGAGGGGGAGCCGCTGTGGGTGAGGGGGGAGCCGCTGTGGGTGAGGGGGGAGCCGCTGTGGGTGAGAGGGAGCCGCTGTGGGTGAGGGGGAGCCGCTGTGGGTGAGGGGGAGCAGCTGTGGGTGAGGGGGAGCCGCTGTGGGTGAGGGGGAGCCGCTGTGGGTGAGGGGGAGCAGCTGTGGGTGAGGGGGAGCCGCTGTGGGTGAGGGGGAGCCGCTGTGGGTGAGGGGGAGCAGCTGTGGGTGAGGGGGGAGCTGCCCTATAAGTGAGGGGAGCCATCATGGGTGAGGGAGAGTCACTTTGGAGCTGCTTTGGGTGAGGGCAGGGGGGGGTTCCAGTGGGAGGACATGGGGTGAGAAACATTTGAACTAAAATTGGCCTTATGGACCTAAATATTTTTGCATATATATATATATATATATATATATATATATATATATATATATATATATATATACACTGCAACAATCCCACATCTGTTAATCAATTAGTTCATAGAGGGACATTGAGTGAGCTATCCCCTATGTGTCTGATACACTTTAAACAGATACACATGCAGGGATATATAGGAATCTCATTTGGAAATTGGTAATTTGAAAGCCAATAGTTAGCTCACTTTAAGAAGGCCCTACACACTATTCAGTGGATCTCTATCAAATATAATATTAATGGGCCTAATGGACAGACTGATATTTGATATCATATAAAAGTGAAGGAGCCCTGAGGGAGACAGAAGGTTTATGGGTGAGAATTATGATACCATAACTACTAGTGTGATGTGTGAATTCTAGTACATTCATATAACAAATTAGTTTCTATAATCTCCACAGGGCGGCACCACTCAAGTTCAAGTTCAAGTTCAAAATATTTTATTGAGTACTTCCATAACATGTTATTCAGTCTCAATAATGGGCCGACCAACCCTCGGGGATAAATTACATGTCACAAATTAGTGATGTACTTGCGAGTCAAGTAATGGGTGTAGTTTCATGAGATGAGACATATAGTTTATATACACGTACAAAGTAATTCTTGCTAAGAATAATAAAGATTATAAACCAGACATACAGGCTGGAGTTGTCATTTTCATAAAATATATATTAATCAATTGCTGGCATAAAAGTCACGCCTAGCTTTTGCGTTCTATCAAATAAATTACTACACACATTTATTACATTAGAGATGCGGTCTCATTCTACAGTCACCAAGTGTCTTTTCAATTTTATCACATGCTGTTAGGTTAAGCTGTTTACTCACCTGTGCCATGCCAAAGAAGGCACAGGGAACCATTAGTTCCTCTGATTTCCAATAGGCCCAAAGGGTGCTGTTAACCTCCTCTGGGTGAGGGGGAGCTTCCCTGGGTAAGGGGGCGCTGTGGGTGAAGGGGGCAGCTTTTGGTGTAGGGGAGTCACTCTGGGAGAGGGGAACTGCTCTGGGTAAGAGGGAAACTGCCCTGAACCTCCCATCAGCCCACGTAGCGCAGGCTCCCAGAACTTCACAGGACATTCTCCACCGCTGCTCTCATTCTCGTATAAGATAGGAGTGGGAATTTCTGAACATAATGGGGGTCATGTATTGCAGTATTTGCATGCATCCCTGGTTGGATCAGAATACATTCATACGTTTTGCCAACCACTGCTGAAAAGTGACCACTCCCTAAAATCCCTCTCTGCTGTGATATCCCTAGGCTCCCTATACGACCAATCTCTCAGTCACTAGTACCTAACCTATACATCATTTTTTGGCTCCCTATACAACCAACTTAGGTAAGTTATTATTGTCAGGTTGGTACCACCTTAGTCTTTTAATTTCCAGGGGGAGCCACTGAGTGGTCATCATAGTATCTTACAGGTGGCACCAACTAGTCAGTCCCCTGCCAACCAGAGAATTGACTTGAGCTGGGTAAAGGAACCTGACACCGAGAGCGTCTGTGGTGACCAGGATATTGAGAAAAGGAGAGGTACAGGAGCCCAGTGTAGGTTACATAACACTAACAGGCTGATGCAACTCTAAGAGATGGGAAAGATACGTTGCTGGTTGACCATATACTGTAGTGGTATACCAATACAACACACCAATGATGAACCGAGGTTAGCCATTACTGACTGACCCCTCAGTCATTTTTGAATATAACTTTGCCATTGTGACTAGCACACATTATGACGAACCTAGGATAGTCTGTACTGACTAACCCTTTCAACCTATGGATTTTCAGTGTACCAATACAACACACAAATGATGAACCTAGGTTAGCCACTACTGACTGACCCCTCAGTCATTTTTGAATATAACTTTGCCATTGTGACTAGCACACATATGACGAACCTAGGATAGTCTGTACTGACTAACCCTTTCAACCTATGGATTTTCAGTGTGAGCCGCACCCCATCTGCCCTCCTCTTGCCCCTCTTTCTACCCCTCCTCACCCCGTGAGCTGCTCCCCAGAGCTGCTCCCTCCTGCAGTTGCACAATTACCACAACAAACACCAAGATGATGAGAACTAAAATGCTATCTAACTTTAGACAAGTCGGCCTTCCCTCTGAGGGTGCTGAGGGTGTGTGTGTGATTATAGCCAACCCCACAAACTGGATGGACATGCACTGGATTTATATATGCAGTGGAAGAAGTATAGCGGAAGTTGCTGAATTTTGAGCCAATAATTGCTGAATTTAAAGTTCATGATTGCTGTTTTTAGAGCTAATATTTGCTAAATTTAGAGAAAAAAAAATCATTGAATTTAGAGCTCATAGTTGCTAGATTTAAAGGGGATAATTGTTAAATTTCGAGCTAATAATTGCGTAATTTAGAGTTAATAATTGTTGAATTTTAATAGAGCTTCCCGACGTCTCTGGCTGTCCGAAGATCATTATGTAACAGTCAATGACACTAAGGGTAGCTATAATTTATAATGTCATTTTATCAAATTGATTTCACAAAAACTATAAAATAAGTGGCAAGCTAAAGATGTTGCTCAATCAATACAATTTCATTATCAGGCAGCAAGATAAAGGCGTTCCTTCTCTCGGTTATAGCCTAAAAATCGAGCAATGTCCTAGAGAAAGCCTGGAAAATGTATTAGGGAAGTCTGTGTAGGAAACGGCAGGAAATAGTACTGTTTGATTTATATACAGTAAGCTGTTTTGTAAAATGTTAACCCTCTAAAGTGGTCTGATAATTTTCCATATTCTAAATCCTGTTCAAATCAGGACACACGTATTCCACTAGCCTTAGTTAAATTCTACTGTGAATTCTAGGGAATGAGATCAAATAAAGTAGGTAGCACATCAAGTATGGGTATAGGGAACACTTTCATTAATTTCAAACGAAATGTATTTTTGACCCCTAATGATTGGACAACTTAAGATATCTCATTTCTTCATGTCCATTTACCATCATCATGAGTTACTCGCCGATGCTGAATTAATGTATCATGACGACAAATGGGCACAGTGTGTTAAAGCTGCTATACCTCCTCATACTCTCAATCCTACATTTTCCTCATGTGATTCTCAGATGATTGTATAATCATTTCCCTCTTATAATCTCTCATCTATTCCGACAAGAAAGTCTTAATATTATGTTAGACAGGACTACCATCTTAACTACTATTTATATTCTGGAGGGGGTTGTTTAACAGGTTATTTAGTGTTAGCCATCAGGTGGCAGTACTGAGTGGAGACGAGCCTGGAGGTTTTCCACTACTCACTGTTGTACCTGTTGTATCCCTGTAGATGGCACTACATTGTTGATGTAATTAAGTGCTGGATGGAGCATTTTATTTTTCCTCACCTATTTCCTTAAATTCAACATGGTTTACAGACACAAAAGGTGTTGGGATGCTACCAGTACACCCCAACAAGGAGACTCTTAACTACTATGCAGAAATTGAACTATCTATATATCTGAGGTGGTACAGCAGCTTTAATCATTATACTGCCCTTAAAGGGTTAGAGAACACCAGTAATTGATGCGCTACAACATGATGTAATGTCAACATGCCCGAAAAGCTGTTTGAGGTAATTACAAACATCACTAGTTTCAGTATAGACGGTATTACACACTTGGAGTGTTTTACCAATAAGATCTCGCATGGTACATTTAGACAACAATAGTTACAATAGAGCTTTCAGGGCAGTTCAATATGGAATGATTTGCCACATGTAGGCCTAGGCATTGAAAATAAAATCCATAATTATACATGTATAGTCCAGTCAATCACTTCACTTCAACGATTAGATCACCATCTAATTGCCCTTAAATTGATAAAAGATAAGTTGCAAAACAACCAATACAGCCAACAATATAACTAGGGACGTCCACCGACACAGCCTGCAGTGACCAGTCATAAATTATATTAGAAACCAAAGGTATGGGCAGTTGTTATGAAACATTATGCATCACACTGTTGACTGCTCTACCTTGGTCGCCTACTCCAGAGTCCAGTCCATCTGAGTGGTGCCACTAGCTATACTAGAATGTAATAGGCAGATTGGGGCTTAGAAATGCACCTTCAGACTTTACAGAGACTGACAGTGATAATATACTTTCTTCTGGGTTGTGGCAATGGACTTTTCAGAGTCTCATTTACCACATTCTCAGATTATATTATGCATTTTCTTGTAAACCCAGGTAAAAAAATACCATGGTCATTACCATGGTTTACAATTCCGCACCATGGTATACCATGGTTTATCACAATGTACTATAGTATAGTATGGTAAACCAGTGTATGCATAACTCTAATTAACCATTGTACACCGTGGTAAACTATAGTTGCATTTACCACTATTGTAAATGGTAGTTAGATGATTAAAATAACACATTTGAATAATATAGTTGACCACAAATATTTCTGCAAGCATAAAACTCGTAATTTACCATGTTTATTGCATAATTGTTAACCATGGTTTATTATGATATATAGTGGTAATATATTCTACCATGGTATACAATGGTCGTCGTTACTATGATTTACCATTGTACATCAATACTATGATAAACAGTGGTTTATATATCACAGTATATCATGGTTAACTCAGGTATACTAGGGTGATTATGCTTGATATATGCAACTATGGTCTACTATAGTATTATTTTCACGGTTGTATACCACAATACATTCGAATAATGGTAAACTATAGTATTAAAACCAGAGTTTACCAGAATTGGGTTGGGCATACTAGAGTAGTTCCACCTAATATATGGAACTATGGTATACTATACTGTGGTGTTCAATCATGGTAAACTCTGGTCTTGATATTGTGGTTTACCATTGTTCCATTTGGCATATCTTTACACCTATCATTATCCAAGTATACTACATATATACTGTGGTTTTACCTTACTATGGTATACCACAATACGTTTGATAATGGTAAACAATATTCATTGTTTCCTCTATTCATCTTGTATACAGATGATTTCTATATTGATAGTGTGCTGTTGGCATCATGCTCCGTTCACTCACACCTAAAGAGGTGTGGAGGTCTCGGAAGGTAACTTGGCATGCAGGTGGTACACCGAGCACTCACACCTACAGGGGTGTGTGCGCCCTGAGGGGTACCTGGGGGTGTGGGTGACGAGTTAGAGGCGTCATACCCCGAGCACTCACACCTACAGGGGTGTGTGCGCCCTGAGGGGTACCTGGGGGTGTGGGTGACGAGTTAGAGGCGTCATACACCGAGCACTCACACCTACATAGGTGGGGGCTGCCTTAGAGGTGCCTGGGGGTGCAGTCAGTCAGAGTGTAATCAATGCATTGGTATAGGTACCCGGCCTTAGCCTCCAGTACCCTGCCCTAGCTTCTAGTACCGTACCCTAGCCTCCAGTACCCGGCCCTAGCCTCCAGTGCCTGGCCCTGCCCTCCAGTTCCCGACCTTAGCCTCCCAGAAAAAACAACAACTGATGGTTTATAACCTGACAATAAAAACATAGTGTTTAGATAATAGTTTACTATGGGGTATTTATTATGGTCCATTACAATAGTTACCATTGTAAACTATCATAGAATATAGTTTATTGTGGTATTTATTATAGAAAACTATTATTAATTTACCATGGTATTTACTATGGTGAATTACAATAGTTATTATTGTAAACCATCATAGAATATAGTTTATTGTAGTATTTATCATAGTAAACTATGGTTAATTTACCCTGGTTATTTGGCCAAACCATAGTATTTTGGATAATAATTTACCATGGTATATTTTACTTTAGTTAATTTTGTATTTCATGCACGATGATATATTATGCCTCCTGGCCTACCCAGCCCATTTCCACTCTACCCAGCTCATAGCCTGACATACCTCATTTCCAGGCCTAACCTACTCATTCCCCGGCCTACTGTGACTCTACATATACTGTAAAACATATACAAAATGTAGTACATTATAGTGATTCTACTATAGTTTACAACAGTATTTCCCGCACGCATTGCTAATACATCTACATATTAGCATACACATGTCTATGATATTGTGTGTACTAGGGTTAGCTTTTAATCAAGTTAAAAAAAAGAAAATCTCCATTATGCTAACAAGTTATACAATAAGTTTATAACATAGTGGACAACCAATTGCTGGTGGTCTATAAGGGCCACCATGTTCACCCAGTGGCAGCCAATGCAACACTGATCCGCTTCACTGCATATTAGAGGTCACATGACCCTCCTAGCCAATCAGAGGGAGGTCTCGCGGCGGTCACGTGACCGTGACAGCACCCCCTATATAATGGGGGTGCTGCTGGGTGTGCTCCTCACTTCACTACTGCCAGGGCTACTGGACACACCTTATGCTGCTACAACCTACCTCCTGCCCGACTGCCTGCCCAGCTGCCTACCTGACTGCCTACCTTACAGGATCCAACCCTAGCCTCCAGCACTCAGCCCTACCCTCCAGTACCCGGCCCTAGCCCCCAGTACCTGGCCCTAGCATCCCAGGAATATACCCCAATTGATGATTTATAACCTGACACTGAATAAAATAAAAGAGGCTAGTATTCACAGTAAAACAACATCAATTTCCCATCATCTTTTTTTGGGCAAACCATAGTATTTGGATAATAGTGTACCAATGGTATTTATTATCGTCCATTGCAATAGTTACCATTATAAACTATCATAGAATATAGTATTATTGTAGTATTTATCATAGTAAACTATAGTTTATTTACCCTGGTTATTTGGCCAAACCATGGTATTTTGGACAATAGTTCACCCTGTTATTTACTATGGTACATTACAATAGTTACCATTTTAAACTATCATTGTAAACTATCATAGTTTATTGCAGTATTTACCATAGTAAACTATGGTTAATATACCCTGGTTATTTGGCCAAACCCTGATAGAATTATCATGATATACTATGATATCAACCATGATGTATGATGATATACAGTGATAGATCATAGTAGTATAAAACATTTCATCGTAGTTGATATTATTATATACCATAGTAAATATTATAGTATATCATAGTAATGATACCATGGTTTGGCCAAATAACCACGGTAAATTAACAATGATTTACCATGGTGAATACCATGGTATTTTTTTACCTGGGTTAAACTATTTTCACTGAACGTCCCTAATATAACGACCTTTCAATCGTTGCCAATCCTAATCCCAAAATACCCCAGACAGTTATTTATATGCCTACATTATTCTGCCCCAATTCAGACGCTCTTGATAAGACAGAAAAGAATCATATTTGCTTGGTCAGGTGGACAAAATAAGAGCCAGAAGTGAGCAGAGTAGGAATGGCATCTAGCCAGTTTGCGTACTCCCTATTCTGCTTTATACAGTATCAAATATGTTTCCTTGGATATATCTTTGTAGTTGGGAGTCATGTAAATGCTGATTAATAAATGTGTTAGTGCGATTAGATTAAAGCTAAAGCCTCCTTTCTTATATTTTCTAACCCTTTAAGTACAGCAAATTACACTGGCAACAATGTTCAGTAATGTACCAAAGCGGACCAATGGAGTGACTCGCCAACACAATATGCATTGTTACACCATCAACGCCTATAAAGTGGATATGATACATTCATATAGCCCTAGGGCATCACTCAACCATGGCTGAATTCATGCATCAGTACGACAAAGCAATATAATATGCCGTCCTTAAAGGGTTAACGCACTCCCGTACGCAGAGAAAAGAAACAGGAGCAAGAGGGAGTCCAGGTTGCCTCCAGAATGACTCCCTTCTTTGGGGGAGCCCAGGCTGTCCAAAGGAGCCTAGGTGACTCCCTGGATGACCTAGAGGAGTTACCTAGGGGAGCTCACATAAGCACCTGGGCTCCCCCCATATACTAGGGAGTGGAGTCATTCTGAAAGTAACCTGGACTCCCTTTTGACGCTGTTTCTGTTCTCGGTGTACCACTGCTTACCACATACCTTGAAGGCGGGTTGATCCCCCTGCCCCTATACCTCCTGGCAGTGTAGACCCGGTATGTCCGGTATGCTGGGGGGATGGGGGATGGGTGAGGTGTCATGTAAGCAGCATCGTAACATGCCAACCACAGTTTACATGCCAAATCACACACACCAACAATCCATTCACCACCTCCCCATACCCGAGCTGCTGCTACCCCCTGCCACCTCACATACACATCTATAACACTCTGCCGCTACAGCGATGATAATCATTTACATGTATCCTCTTTTACACAGAATTTGTCTTGACAAAATTCCTTCCTTCCTTCCTTCCTTCCTTCCCTCCTTCCTTCCTTCCTTCCTTCCTTCCTTCCTTCCTTCCTTCCTTCCTTCCTTCCTTCCTTCCTTCCTTCCTTCCTTCCTTCCTTCCTTCCTTCCTTCTTTTTTTCCTTCCTTCCTTCCATCCATCCTTCCTTCCTTCCTTCCTTCCTTCCATCCTTCCTTCCTTCCTTCCTTCCTCCCTCCCTTCCTTCCTTCCTTCCCTTCTTCTTCCCTTATTCTTTGCTTTTAGATTTGCTTCACAATTTCTTTCTTCCCCCCCCCACATGGCCCTGGCTAGACCCCTAAATTCGAGCCATTTTGGGGCTTAGTGACTCTCAAGAGAAATAGATAGTGACATAGGACACAGAACATGGGGCATTTCTTAAAACCGATATGGCGAAATGGGCATGCCTGAAAATATCGGAAGAATAAAATGCCCATAATTTGCTCAGAGGTATTTGAAGGGGACCCGGGTGGACATGTTTGTTAGATGGGTGTGGATGGTTTGGGGTAGTGGGGGAGCTGATATCTGTGGTATGGTGTTTTACCACTAGGAGGCTCTGGTGCCTGTCCAACATATACATCCCCCGGGATACATCCGGGCATCATCATCCATGCATCATGTGGACCCTATATATGGGGTTGATACGGTCAAATTCTGCACAGGTGGTTCATGCCATGTGACAAATTAGCAAACCTTCAATTCTGAAATATCTGCCTTTATTATACGATTGGGGATCTGATCGTGCTTTTTTTGGATAACACAGTTCTGTTATCACAAGATAACAGCACGATTGAGGGGAATATTTAGAGTTAAAATCCTGCGTTTCGTCGTAGGATCGAACCCGGGGCCGCGAGACTACGAGTCTGATGCCCTATCCACTAGACCGTGCCGGCCATACCAAACAAGGAGGTAAAACAAGAAGTCTACAGACACATTCCCAGCCCTCTAGCCCTTATATTAAAGTTGGTATCCCAATTGGGGTGACTAGAATTGACCCCTCTCAATAATGACCTGAAAGTCCTGAATGTATACTTTTCTTCTCAAATGTGTACTTAATTTTGGTTACCATGAGTCTTAAATGCTTTAATATAACGTGTGTAATAACATCTAGATCTACAGCTTTCATGGAGAAAACTCGAGCTTTGGCAAACCATCTGAGATATGCTGTTACCTGTGCAGATGTCTATGCGCTAATGTGTTCGTGAATGGAGCTGAGCTACTGGGTCTGCAATGGGAATATCTTGTAAACACTATACACAGCTGCCACCTTGTGGTTGAGAAGAGAGGCATTCTAATTGCCTTATTTTTGACCGCTCAGTGAAAATTCATATTTGCTACTGTGTGGGGATTTTTGTATGGAAATAGTTCTCATATAGCTTTAATACTTTCACATATACCTTAAAACATCAGCATACTTATCCCCATGCTGGAAGTGGAAATTCGTCACTGCAACAGTTGGGATACCAACTTTAACTGCAACTGTGAACCTGTCATCCGACATGTATTTAACTTTCACATATACAAGAGGTTCTTATTGTGATACTCATTGCCAAAGTCTGTATAACAATGTTTCTCAAACCCATCCACACATCCCCACTCATCCCCTCCCCGCGGCACCACAATCCTATCCCTGTTAACCCTCTAAGGCATGCATCATATTAGAATCAACTGCATCTTATTGTCGTCATAATGCATGAATGGCCCTGGTGAACTTACCAGTGCTTCATTATGAATATGAGGACCATACAGGGTTGGAACACACCCAAAGGGTTGGCATGATGCGCCAAAAGAGTGTCAGTGAGTTCCTCACCAGCGCTGCATCGGTACATCCTGACAACAACTGAACTTGAAACTTGGAGCATTATGCTGTCCTTAAATGGTTAATTCACAGTGCTCCTCAGTGTCTTGTTTACCCGTTGTTTAGAGTAAACAAAGACTGTTCTTCCCACCGTCACCAGAAGACGTCGCTGGGTGGGCCACCTTCCTGTGTTCTATGTAGACAGGATACATGGGGGAACAAATTCAGTATAGGGACACAAGAGGTGCAGCACAGCGTCACACACTGTCGGCGCCAGAATTTTGAAAAGTGGGGAGGGAGCCTACACCCACAGTGTTGCCTTAATGGCACAAGTTCAAACTTCTACAATGTCAATAACCCTACTTCTCCATCTCGTTCCTCCTTGTAGTCCCTTACATTACTCCAATTCCATCTGGTGTCCTCCCAAGTTACTTAGACATAGATTTTAAAGTTTTTGGCATGGCCATATAGGGACCGTATACGGCGTTGCATGCCTGCCTAACTCTAGGTTGGGTTTTGAAATGTATCATCAGGGGGGAGGGGGTCCACCAGACACCCAACTACCAAAAAGCATCGCAACCCGACCCGTGGCGGATCAAAATATTGTTAGGAAAGTGTTGTTCAAAATGAGGAGGGGGTCCGGACACCTCCTCATGACACTTGTACAATAGCTGTGCAGCATTGCAGTAGAAGACATTGACTCCATCAGTAAGAAAGTCCCTGAGGCGGTCCACTTATTATGGCCCTTGACCCTTAAATTCGACACGACGTCATGGACCATTTTGGGGCTTAATGGCATGGGACAGGAGGAAATAATAGATGATGACATGGGACATTGGGTATTTCTTAAAATCGATATGGCGACATGGACATGTCTTAAACATTTATATGGCGATATGGCCATTTCTTAAAATTAAAGATTAGGAGCCAATCTGGGATAGATTCATATTCTCTCTATGTTATGCATTTATACGTATCGGAATGACGTAAAAGGCTACATACATATTTAGATGGACATTATGAAACTACATTGTGCAACTCGAAAATAAAAATCTACCCAAAATTAGCTCCTAACCCATCTTTGACACGGAACACGGGGATCCCCCACCCCATTAAGGGACCCCTTATGATTATATTACCCGTAGTGTAACTGTAAGGGGCGGGGGTGTCATAATGCATTCATGCATCATACATGCCACAGCAACCATAATTGATGGAAACCTCCGGAGGGCGACCAGTGACAGTGCCCTCTGGTGAATGGTTGATTCCCGACAGGACCGTCTTCAGTTGGAGATGGTCTGATGTCTGGTCACGTTAGTGTGACGTCATTTCCGGGTGGTAACCAAGGTGACAGGTATGTAAACATCGAGCCGCTCCTGCCTGCTCAGGTTTTATTCAGGCCAAAACGACTTCTTTTGCTTCCCCCGTACGGTAATCATACCAGTACACTGAAAAAGTAAACGTGTCTCCAGACTCGTCTGGGTGACTGCCATAACCCCCAGTTAAAGGTTATAAACCTATCAGGTTACCATCCCACAAATAGAACCTGGAGCTGGCAAATGTCAGGTTTTGGCTGGCACATACCAAGTGGGTCTTCTATCTGACAACTCCAGCTAGAAGACTCGCTTCCTTGTCATTTAGACGAGTCTGGAGGTTTTTAGGATGGTAACCTGATAGGTTAGACAACTTTTAACTCTGTAATTGTATGACAGTCTGTTACATGAGTCTGGAGACAAGTTAACTTTTTCAGTGTACCAGTACCTGACAACCCCTCGTCGCGGTACGGCTCACCGTTTAGAGTCTGATGGTGGAACTTTGGCTTCATTATTTCAAAAGGTGGTTCTTCCCCCAATTAATACAATGGTGGAGTGGTCAAGGGGTGCTTCTGGTGGGCCATATTACTTTTTCTTTTCTTTATTTCCTTTCTTTTTCTTTTACAACCTTGAATCCTGAACATTTGTTCAATTGACTGATTGACGAACAGTAGAAGTTGTCACGTTCACTGTTAGAAGTAAGTAGTATTCCTGTACAGCAACTACTGGGGGCAACTTTGGGCCCAGTACACTGTGCTGTAGACCTACAGCAAGTCAGCTTATGTATATTTACAGCACATACACTGTACAGTAACAGCAAAATCTACTGTTACTCTACAGCAGAATAACTTGTAAAACCAAATCTGAAGGTCCTGGGTTCGCATCCCAGGGCTGGTGATACTTTTAATCATCCATGTGAGGGGAAAACAAATTTTAGGTGGATGTAGGTAAAACAAGAGAAGTCTCATGACCTGCGGTGTTGGAGACGGGCCCTGATCCGTTGCACCACAGAGCTGGTGTTACAAATGGTCATATTGGGATATAAGCTACCTCTGCCATGTCGGTATTAAATGAGCTACAGCCTTGTTGCTAAAGATCCCTAATAAGAGGTGGCTAGACCAAGAATCAATCCCATGACCTCTCGTGTACATATTACAGGGAAAAGTGCTGTAGATCTACAAGTCACTACCGTAACCTGCATCTACAGTAACAGAATTGTACATGTACAGTAAAATTTGATTTCATTTTCTTGTATAACATCCTCTGACAAATGAAGAATACCATTTCCTAAATACAGAAAACAGTTGCAAACAATATGGCAATATTTGTATACCAAATATTTACATACAACTGTCCCATCTTTTCAAACTAGCCTGGCCTGATAGCCCTTTAATGGCAGTATAGTGCTCTGATACAGCTATTCAGTGTTGAGTGTAGATTCACCATGACGCTATACAGTGGCGGATTTAGGGGGGGGACGCGCCCCTTCCTTTCTGCCTGTAGTTAAGAGTTTAATTGTTTTTTTAGACGCCAAATTTCGCCAAAAACAGGGGGTGCGCCCCTCCTTTTCCAAATCCTGGATCCGCCGATGATAGCAGAGAATGAGATCTATGTAGGCACAGTCTATGGTAAAGTGGAAAATCCTGGACCCCTTTGATTTAAAAACAAGCAACACAATCTAATGATATTCTGATCAACTGCAAGTGTAGGTATTTCACCCCCTTCATATATGATACCTGGGTCCATCTGAAGTGGTATCTATTCCATACCCAATAGGCTATAATATAGGAAGTCCTCAGGGTCCAAACAGGTATAGAGGCTGTAGAATGTCAGAGTCTAGGCTACAGTACAAACTGACCACACCCCTGCCTTGGCTATACCAGGCTATATGGCTATGACTACTGGGTAGCTGCAATTATTTAGGTGTGAGGGGGGGGGGGGGTAAGCTTGCATCTTCTCGGTCACTACACAGGTCCTAAGGGCAGCCTTGGTCCGCAGCTGCCCAGGAGGAAAATAAACGTTTTAATACGAACCAGGCTCCCTCCTGCCCCCCAGGTGTCCAGCGTGCTGTAGCTGGCCTCCTCCAGGGCTGAGGTATAGCACGTCTACAGGCTACTGGAGGAAGGGGGCAGGGGTTAACCCTATAAAGTGACATGGTCCGATATTTCTCATATTTTAAATCCCGCTTAAATGTGTTTCAAATGTTAGTACAGAAACATATTTGAAGGATAGCGACCAAGAAAATGTCATGTATGGGCAATAAGAGCCCAATTAGGGGTTCAGATGTGGCCCAAGTATAGCATTCTATAGTGTATTTTCAATGGGGGAATTACAGCGTGCACTCCAAAATGAGTAAATTGAGCCATAATCTGATAATTATTCAACTTCTAAGCTGAATTCTAGGGAATGAAATTAAATAAAGTAGCTAGCACATGAAGTATGGCCATAAGGAACCTTCTGGTCCATTTTTAACTAAATTGATTTTTGAGCCTTAATCGTCGGACCATGTCACTTTAAGGGCCGCAGCATGCAGTGGCAGATCCATTGTAAAGGGGGCAGATCCATTGTAAAGGGGGCAGATCCATTGTAAAGGGGGTAGATCCATTGTAAAGGGGGCAGATCCATTGTAAAGGGGGCAGATCCATTGTAAAGGGGGCAGATCTATTGTAAAGGGGGCAGATCCACTGTAAAGGGGGCAGATCCATTGTAAAGGGGGCAGATCCATTGTAAAGGGGGCAGATCCATTGTAAAGGGGGCAGATCCATTGTAAAGGGGGCAGATCTATTGTAAAGGGGGCAGATCCACTGTAAAGGGGGCAGATCCATTGTAAAGGGGGCAGATCCATTGTAAAGGGGGCAGATCCATTGTAAAGGGGGAAAATCTCTCCCTTAACAACCTTTGGACCGATTTTACATGAACAAATAGTCAATCTCCCCCCAAAAATTGGACGGGGAGGAGCACCCTTCCGGATTATACATAGAGATTTTCATGAATGTTTCAACCCAGTATGGTCGGCTAGGTACTTGTTGTTGTATTTGTTGTTGTTGTTGTTGTTGTTGTTGTTGTTGTTGGTGGTAAATTTCATTACTGGCAAATAATTCGTAGTATACACTGGACGATTTTAATTTAATTGCCAAGAAGTAGTAAAAGATAATACTTCATAGAGAGGTGAGAGTTCATATATTTACAGATATATAGTTATTTGCTTGCCAAGTGTCTTATCAACTTTTCTAGTCTCACGAGTGTCTGTAGGCTAGTATAGATCATTCACAGGTAGATATTAAATACTGTATTACTTCAATACTTGAATGCAGCACTGACGAGTTGCTCACCTGAACAGCTTACGGGAATGCAATTTGCTTCTGAAACAATTATACACAATGAAATACAGATGTTTGGACAAGGTTGTGTGTAACACGTCATGGCAATCGCAGCTCATAAAGTTTCTCCGATAATTATCTAGATAGCCCTAGATGAACTATAGTACTGGACTTGGTGTATGCACTACCGCTCCATTTTCAATCACCTCCACTACGTTGTAGGTCCCCCTCAGATAAATGACCACATCTCCGTGGACAACTTTGTCCAGGGGATACTCTTTATAATATCATATCTTCTACTGTAACACATACCTACTTCATAAAAAGGTGAGTACGTCCACATCCCAGCATTAATCTAATACTAAACCAACGTTAAATTGCTCCCTCAGTATTTTTCAAGTGCCAGTGATTCAGACTCGTGTGACCAGTAACTTATGCATGTTTTCTGTAAGGTAATAATAGTGAGTTACAGTGCTATCCCGTTCATTGCCATGATATATGAATGCAGTCCTGGCGAGCAACTCGCCAGTCCAGTCTAGTTCGGGAGAGCGGCCTATCTAACCCATCTCTTAAATCAACCTGTTATATAACCTACACTGGGCCCCTGTACCTCTCCTTGTCTCAGTGTCCTGGTGTCCACAGACGCTCTCGGTGTCAGGTTTCATATCCCCATTTTGGACAGTAGATTTACTGTCAAGAACTACACTGAATCAAGGGTTCCAAGTAACGTCAGGTTTTTGGGAGGGGGGAGGGGGGGGGGTTGTGGATCATACTTATTGGCTCATTGACCAGCTGTCCACAGAGTACTAACAGACAGAAACTGGAGCTGCTCTCCCCTACACCTCACACCCCCACACCCATGTTTATTGACCTTGTACAGGGCGGCTTTAGAGAGTGGTCAGTCCATAATAACAGGAAGTGGGTGAAAGCTGATTTTTGCATGAACACCCTAAGCATGTTCAGCCCCTCGAAAAGGTTCCCGACACCCCCCCCCCCCAGCCCCCCCCCCCATTTAATCATACAAACACATAGCTTTCTTTTCTACTATTTTCCCCCACTCCCTAAAGTTGTAGAATCTTTTTAGTGACCCCAAATCCATGATGTAATTGTTTAAATGTGTAGCAACCTATGTACCCTAAATGGTTAGAGTCAATTGGACTCCCTAATCAAAAATCTAGAATCAAAACCCCTACACACTCATGCTAATCAGTATATACTCATTTTTGTCTGATTCATAATATAATGGTTGTCATATTATAAGTGCCAACGAAACTGATACCAACTAATTGATTATACATATTATCACTTCTTCATGTCGTGGATTGATCAATAAACTTTTCTATTTAAAAAAAATTCCACGTGAACAAAAAACGTAATACAACGTTATATTACGTTTCTCTATGGCTCATTATTGTGGCATAACGTTATATAACGGGAAATACTTTATTTTTGACGTAAAATAACGTATTTTTGTTAGCTGGGACACCCTCTTATCAGCCTACCACCATGACTCCAGCGGAAGAGATTAAAATAGCCCTTTTCATGACATCGCAAGCCAGGAAATGTTGCATCGGATTTAATGGGAAGGGGATGTAATATGACTTCTAGTATATTGACTATTGTATTCATCGTGTCACACCCGTCTATAATGCAACTTTCATTCTACTCCAGCCCCTCTAGAGACGGAATGACACTACGCCTCCAACACCACCAGTTACCATCAGTGGTAGTAGCCACAACAACCAGGGGTGTGTTGCAGAACAAAAAAAACTAATTTGTGGAAAATGAAACGAGTCGCAAATTAAGAACTAACAGGAAATTATCTCAGAGGTATTCATATTAATGATAATTTCTATTGTATGCCTTCCACAATAAGATTTCATGTAACCTAAACAATTCTCAGCAGCACTGTGTGTGATATCAATATCAGTTTTTGTTATGCAAAGGACCCCTATGAACCCCCTCCCCCACCAACCCCAAAGCACCCTTTCACTGAGTGGCTACTATGTACTACCACTAGTCGACGAGCTGCTCTGAGCTGTTGGCTACTGCTCAGAACCAGTCTGTGAGGGAGTCAGTCAGTTACTTTACACAGGAGGAGGAGGAGGAGCAGGAGGAGTATACATGTGTGTATAGGATTACAGTATAGCCGCCCAGTCATCAGTCCACCTGGAGCACCATCAGCCACCCACTGGAGCAGATTATCTCCCTACTCCAGTACATTGATGGCACATTGGGCTCATTTATCTTAGTCCTTGGACCATTTTGTATCTTACTGCTTAGGATATACTTTAAGTAGATTGTGCTCACTTTTCATTAAAAAAACAGCAACTTGGCACCAAGCTGTGGATACGTTTTGGGCACCAGGAGGACGTTAGGATCAAGCGAGCATCAGGTTCTAGTCAGGAAACACTACCCCCACTATAGGCCCAGAACCTCTCCACCACCACCCGAGCTGCTCAGTGAGCTGCTCAGTGAGTTGCTCGATCTGGTGGATCTCACTGCCCACTCAGTCACCAGAAGGATAAGTCCTACCAGGATTGTGAAGCTACTAAATCTCAACCATACCAGAGGAACTAGTGATCATTTCCAGGATATTTCATTAGTGAGTAGCTCAAAGAAGAGCTCTGTCTCTACATAAGGACTAGCTCCTCGGATCATAAAGCCACCATATCTGCAGATTAGGACCAGCTCAGAACAGAGTAACATTGAGCTTCCAGGAGCGGTTCAGTCCTTCAGCGTTGTAGGAGAGCAGCTCATGATGGTGGGAGTTGTGCCGTGGGGGAGCAGCTCAGTGGGGTGCTACCTGGGGGGTCTCCTCCTGGGTCTCTGCTGCAGCCTGGTCCGGGGGCAGTCCGCGGACGGAGAGGTCTCCTGTATCGCCAAACATGCATCGTGAGTACACCTAATTTGCTAATGAAGCAGTTTGATATTCAACTTATTATTAAAAAGGATTTATAATTTTGTAAATATTTTGATGATTGGATGATGCCTCAAGGTTTACAGCACTGGTTAGTTACTCACCAGGGCTACATCCATGCAATGTATAACAGATGACTAATTGTTATTAATTATATATGTGACATGCACTGGGAAAGGGGGCCTTAATGCACCCTGCCCTAAGGACCCTCTTCACAGATTGTGCCACATATGTAAAACTGAAAGGCTGGGGAGTTCCTCACGTGTCCAATGGTATGCGGATACATATGCTGGGTATATGTATTTATTGTATAGTATTATATAATATCAAACTGAAAAAAGGTGCCTTGACAAATCGCAGATCTCCCGTTGTGCAATATCTTTATACCTTTCAGGTGATGCAAAAGAATGAACATAGCATATCCTGTGTAGTCTTGGTAATGTTATATATCGGGGGCTTTGCCCACGAACCGCTTAGAACTGTCTGGAATTGTTCTCCCTTTGTTGATACAACTATAACCGAACCCTTTTAAATTTAAGACTATATCCACTATAAGACTATGAGATATGTATGCGAAACTGATGACACAACTTTAAGTATATGAGAGATATGCCTGAGTATGTGGGACATATGCCTTAAAGACTACACGAGATATGTGATTTGCCAAGGCACCTTTTTCAGTTCGTCCCTTCTTGCATGATCTAGTATCCAGTGGCGGATTTAGAGGGGGGGGGGCGCGGGGGCGCGCGCCCCCTCCTTTTTGCCTGTAGTTAAGAGTTTAACTGTATTTTTTAGACCCCAGTTTTGGCCAAAAATAGAGGGTGCGCCCCCTCCTTTTGCCAAGAGAAGGGGGCGCGCCCCCTCCTTTTCCAAATCCTGGATCCGCCACTGAGTATCTGCAAATAGTTATCTAAGTCACCGCTGAACCAATGCAGGTGAGTGTCAGAAAGTTTATTGGTATTTCTAGTGGCAGGTTCAAGCCATAGAAAAGCATTAAACCAGTCACCTAGGCCCTCTAGCCTAGATGTATGAAGCATATAGACCTCTCAACACTGGGTGTAAAACCATTAACCCTTTAAGGACCACATGATGCTTCAATACATTATATCCTTAATTTTCATGATGCATACCATATGCAGCCCTGGCGAGTAGCAGTTT
The DNA here is from genome assembly GCA_947462335.1 of Harmothoe impar. Taxonomy (NCBI): domain Eukaryota; kingdom Metazoa; phylum Annelida; class Polychaeta; order Phyllodocida; family Polynoidae; genus Harmothoe; species Harmothoe impar. The sequence continues at coordinate 69,981,450 of OX381707.1, forward strand.
TGCATTCGTGCATTACGTCGAACCTATGGGGGGGGGACATGATGCACCATTGCAGTGGTTGTGATTTATTCGCCAAAGCTGCAGTGTAGCATTGCCGCATCATGGTAATACATGAGCATGGAGTTTACGGCAGCATGCCATCCTGAAAGGGTTAAAATCTTTCCTAAAACAAATCTATATAATTACGTGCTCAAGACATGCAGTAAGATCACAAGCTATAGCATCATACTGGTACGGGTCCATCGATCTCTACTGCCATTCCTGAATCTCAGAACTAACACAGTATATCAGTCATGATTGATATACATTTTGTACTATCATGACAAGTCTGTTTTTCATGGAAAAGAGTATACTTAGTCGCTTCTATTGACCTAGAACAGTCCAAATTAGATGGGATCATGCTATCTTTGTATAATTTAGAGAGTGAGTCGTGACTTGGTCGTGACTCAGTGAGGTGAATGTATGCATCCCACCGGAAAGGAAAAAAAAGAAGAAAAAAGAGTTTGGTTAAAGTCACCATACATTCACATCCTGAAAGGTCAATTATACTGTCAATAAAGGACACATCACATTAATAGCCCCTGACAACTATCAATGCAATCTTTCCCTCTTGTCGGTGCCTCAGGACTATATGCTAACCCTGTGGAGTTGGTGCACTGATATTCCAAAACTCCCTATACGACCAATCTCTCAGTCACTAGTACCTAACCTAGTTAGTCATTTTTTGGCTCCCTATACGACCAACCCAGGTAAGTTATTATTGTCAGGTTGGTCAGTAGTGACCAACCCCCTTAGTATTTTAATTTCCAGGGGGAGCCACTGAGTGGCAATCATAGTATCTTACCAGAGGCCTTCGGCCTCTGGCGAGTCGCGTCGCTACCCTTTCTGAGTTTCCTCTGTCTCACCCTCATTTATAACTGACCATAGCCCAGCCCCATGCCCAAATAAGGTAGACTGCACTGACCGCTCAGTCTCACCCTCATGTGTGAGTGACCATAGTCCAGCCCCATGCCCAAATAAGGCAGACTGGGTCATGAACGTACGTGCGGTGTACGTCTGGTGAACGGCACATGGAGGGATGTCTGTCCGTTTGTCGCTCTCCATGAGCTTGGCCGGCCACAGAAACGGCGATCATTCATTGTAGTATAGTGTAACAAGTGGCACCAACTAGTGGTGTACAAATACAACACACCAATGATGAACCTAGGTTAGCCACTACTGACTGACCCCTCAGTCATTTTTGAATATAACTTTGCCATATTGACTAACACACATATGACGAACCTAGGATAGTCTGTACTGACTAACCCTTTCAACCTATGGATTTCAGTGTATGATGCATTATTGCAGCACTTGTGAGTTTTCTCACCACATGATGCAGGACTGTATTCATATATATCATGATGACAAAAAGGGCGTATTGCATTCAAACCCAAATGGTAACTTGATATTGTCCATCTTCTTATGTGAGGCAAAGTATGGTTTTGGCAACACACATCAGTGGTGGAAATCACTAATTATTTGGGCGAAGGGGGAAACATCACTTTTTTGCTGTCAAGCGAAATTCCACCAATAAATGGCTAATCCGCATAGATGGTTTAGAGGAGGGAGGTTAAACATGTTTGCTGTATTGAGATATAACACCAAGCCCCTACCCAGTAAACAAAAAAAACGTTATACACATTTTATACCGGGATTTTATATCATTATAACGTTTCTCTAAGGCTCCTTACTATGGTATAACATATAAAGTTTTAAAACGTTATTTTGACGAAATATAACGTTTTTTTGTTAGCTGGGTACTCTTATATATACTAAGCAATAAGACACGAAACAAACTATGCATGGCCACTTGTGTATGTTCACCCAAAGACTTGAATAACCTAAACCTAGATTACCACTTGAGATACCGTAGAAGTGTGAAGGGTTGGGCATGGTAAACCCCCTGACAGCATGTATGACATTACACATACCATGCTGTCCTGTGTCAGTATGGGTCAAACCCACATGTACATCCTTCTGTATACAATCTGCGGAATGCACTTATCTTAACAACATTACCATAGCTGCTGTCAGAATGCAGACCTCTAGTTTACTGTCCGACTGATGGCGGTAAAAGAGGGGGACAGAGCGAAGAGCACAGTCTTTGCCTGACTCGCTTTCAATGAGAGTCAGGTAATTCAGGGAGCTTTAGAGAGCGAGTCAGTAATTTTAAGTTTGGCTTTGAAGGAATCGTCAGATAATCATAATGTTGGGCTTTGGAGGGAGATTCAGACAATGTAAGGCTCTAGAGCAAGTGTCAGGCAGTTCTGGGCTCTTGAGGGAGAGTCAGACAATACCGCATGGGCTTCAATTGGAAGGGGAGTCAAGGTAATTTTGGGCTCTGGACAATGCTAGACGGAGGGTAACATAGTTCCAAGAATATTCCATATACAACAAACTAAACTAACTTAACCAATTAATAGGCAAAGTATCCGGCTGTAGGATCATATCTGGCATATAGTGTCCAACTTTTGGTATACAGTTTATCATTTTGAGAGTGCCACATTAGATGTGAATTTACGAATACTTCAAGGATTCCATTTTATGGAATTCCTTCAGGGATAGCCACCTAACCATTGCCCAGGAGCGTCCGAAATGAGTGCCTTTACCCTAGAGCTTTTAACATACATGTACTTATCTTTATCTGGATATTTATCTTTTGCTTAAAAAAAGGAGAAATTTCCCAAGAGTTCATACTAAAACGGAAAGTAGCGATAATCTTACGGACCATGATTAATACGGGAAACCAAGCTTCTGAAAAAACGTTTGCCTCGTCCTCAGCCATTTGTAAGGCCACGTGTGAGGGCTACAAGCTACATCCCAATGTCTGTGAAGTGACAACTTCCTTAGTCTAGTGTATGCATGTATAGTACACGATGGGTGGTGGGTGCGACACATGTGTGGATACTGTTAGTTGTTTTAGTGAGTATTGTGGCTTAAGTAGAAGGGTAGAATGACGAGAACAGTCAACCACCTTCTAACGCACAGAGGACTTGTTGCTATGCTGTGCCATCCCTAAGAATCCTGATAGTTTCCAGTACCACGTGGTGCACAAAAGAGGTGGTGATATATTTGCAGTCAAGGCATGATTGCATGTATGCATATAAATATGTCACGGATATAGTAAGATTTGAAAAAAGAAACACTGAATTAATTTGGCATGGCAATAGCATTTCTGATATTTTAGTTCCTAGACCAGTTAAGTGTTTTCTCTCACGTTGTATGTGGGTTTAGCAAAGAGGCAGTATGCCTAAGGTATGTTAACTGACCATTCATATAGTCATAGATGAAGAGTGGCTGGTGGAGTTGGCCAATATCTAACAAATATATTATCACTAATATTGATTTTTATTGATTTTCAAAAGCACTTGACATGGTGTAGCATGGTAGTATTACAAATGAAGGATCAGCTTCACCAAAAAAGGTGCTCATAACTCTCCATGCAATAGTCCAAAGTTGGTTATTAAATTCATCTTCGAGATTTCTGTAGTTGCTCAAGGTTCAATTCTTAGACCTCATTATATGCTCAGCACTGCAAACGTCTTTTTTCTAACCATCATTCTGGCATTTATGTTTTTTGTAAATTTACCTAAGATATTTTTGAAAGAGATGTTATACATCAAGTAATTCCAGATAAAATTATAACTAACTTGTAATATTATATTATGTGGTTTATACTTATAAGCATACTGTCAAACACCACATAATCTCAATAATGTCTTTCTGCAGCCTTATTTTGTGTGAAAATGGTCCCTCATACCCCTCTCCTAAACACATGTCATAACAAACTCATCCTGCCTGTGACTAGGGGGTAGTGGGTGGTGAGGGGTGTAGTACTAGCAGAATACTAGTAGAGGTGGGGTATGGGTCAGCTGGTCCTGGGACTAGGGCCTACAGGGTCTGGGGGCTCCCTATATTTAACCCTGGTTGTTACACATGTATACATACACACATGTATACACATACACACACCCACTGTAGCCCTGAACTAAAGTGGAACTTCCCCTACCATGTGTGAACATCCTCGGCAATGGGGCAAATCTCGGGGCAAATCACCAGAAACGTATAAATCAAGGGGTATTAGGAGAAGATGTTTGGAGAAGATTTGAGACAAATGTAAAGAATTAGAAATCAAGTGGTCCTCTGGCTATGCTGCCCATAAACTCTCCATTACCTTTGGATTTGTGTTCACATGATTGGTAAGTAGTTCTTATATGAACAGTCTTAGTAAAGCAGTACTAAGGCCTGCTGAAAGGAAAGACAGGCTGATAATAAGTCAAAGAGAACAACCTCAGGCATTGTGTTATTAATACAGGGGCTGTGTCTGGGCTATAACTGGGGTATACCAAGAGTGATATGATGCTCAATGCACTGTATGATGTATCAGTGTATACATACATGTAATGTGGAACCGGTTGTGTCTCTTTGTCTTTCCAGACAACTGTAGTATTTTAGCCATCTTGACAGTATTGCTTCAGGGAGTGACCCCCGAAATAAGTCTGGACATTCAGATATTTTATAGACATATTTACGCTACAAGAAAATTAAGGGTATCACTATTATGTATCTGATAAAGTTCGGTATAGTATAATGTAATTTCCTACAGTCATTAAAAGTGCCAAAATATGATGTTACTGTTTTTAAATGTGTGTCAACCTATGCGTATTGGGGTATTTCCAAGTTACACAATGCTAGAAAGACCCAGAGGTAAAAGTATTAGCACCGGAAGAAGGCCAAACTGTACTGGCGAGATCTCGCGTGGCTGTGACGTCACAACGCATATAACATCAATTAGTGGGCAGGGAGTCAGACTAGGTGTATATCGGGGGTGTGGGGCATAGCTTGTTTGTGTAGGGGGGCACATATATATACCCCGTACTCCTTAACCCTTTGAGGAACGGATAATTATTTAATGTGTCGTCATGATTAGTTCATGCATCATGCCGACTCTTTAGGACTGTAATACTAATAGGAGTGTATCAACTACGTAGAGTGGACAGATGTCCAGCCTGGCGAGTAGACTCGCAGGTCTGGGGGTCTGGATGGGGGGTTCCGATTTTCCCTGTCGATTTTAAGAAAAGGCTATGTCCCATGTCATTATCTCTTATATTCCTCATGTCGCATGTCAATAAGCCAAAAAGGGCCCATGTCGCCATGTCGAATTTAGTGGTCCACACCCATAGGGCTGCATTCATGCATCATTATGATAGAGGGCAAAGCACATTAAATCATAATGCAGTCCTTAAAGGGTTAACTGACCGCGCCTATCTGTACCCCCTACCGCCTTTGACACGATATATTCCGGGAATGAATTCCGTAATGTCCGCTATCATGGGGAGCCGCAGTGCCTCCGGATGCCAACCTTCTCCAAGCCGATTGCACTTCTCTACTAAACACTGTTCCTATCATACCTAATGCCGTCCGGAGAGTGAGCTTCAGCTGCCATATACTGCCCCCTAGCGAGAATCTGAGAAGTCATAATTCTCAGAGCCAACATATATACAGGGATAATAATGGGGGAGGAGGGGGGGAGAAGGGGGGGCAAAGACGTGTAGACAGACGCAGTGGTTTTTTGTGCCCCCCCCCCCTGATATTGATATAGCAGTCTCAGTGTAAGAGGAAATTGTAGGAGAAATGTTGTCAAGTCATATCGGTATGTGGGCCCTACATAAAATTGGTACAATATGTGATCAGACAAGTCTGTGACTTGCATCATACTCCTGGCACTGGTGCTAAAAGCAAGTGAAATATTCTTGCTCAAAGCAGGTCGTCTGCATGTGTAATCTTTGATTCAGCAAATCGTGGTCACACTTGGCCATAATTGACGAATTCTGGTCATGACAAATATTTTGGTCAAGACTAAACCTCCCCAAAGTTGGCCAATCTATAGTCATGACTAAACCTCACCAAAGTTGGCCAATCTATAGTCATGACTAAACCTCACCAAAGTTGGCCAATCTATAGTCATGACTAAACCTCACCAAAGTTGGCCAATCTAGTCATAACCAAACCTCACTATAAGGCGACTTTGGGGAGGCTGGCAAACAGTGATCATGATTTGCAAGTGACCCTCGAACCAGAGGACGCAGAGGCGGACCCAGGAATTTGAAAAGGGGGGGGGGTCCACCAAACACCATAGTACTGAAAAGAAAGTGCCACGCCGCGACTTGCGGCGGATCAAATTATCATTAAAAGAATCTACTTTTTTTTTCCAAAAGGGGGGGGGGGGTTCCAGACCCCCAGGACCCCACCGGATCCGCCCCTGAGAGTGGGGGGGGGGGGGGGGGCACGTCCCCTATCGATTACCAAAATTCTACCTCCCATTCTGCCTCCAGCAATCCTCACATCCCATGTTACTGTATATGGCCCCCAGTGGTCAAACCACAGTTGATTTAACGTTGATTAAATGTTAGAAGTCACATTATACCAACGGTTGATACACGGTTGTTTTATGTAGTGGACTACTTGGACGGAATCTATATATGTTGAAAGTGATTGATCTAACTTGCCTATTTCCTTAGAAAAAAGTCCCAATATAGATAGGAGTGTCGATGAGTGAAAAGTCAAAATACGCTGTGTGTAGCTAGTGATTAGGTGAGAGTTTCTTATGAGTTACAATCTGATAAACACCATCTCAAAGATTATAGAAAGTTTTTTCCCAAGAAAATTGCAATGCGGAAGCCTACACAGAGAGAAGAAACAAAGTCAAAAGGGAGTCCAGGTTTCCTCCAGGTCGCCTAAGGGAGCCTACACTGTGAAAAAATATTCCGTAGAAAAAACGGAGAAGCACTGGCATCAAAAGGAGCCGGGAAACCCATGTTTTTTTAGGGAATTCCGTTTTTGGAAGTCACCGTTTTTTTAGGGAATTCCGTTTTTAGAATTCACCATAATTTTTACGGAATTTCCCTGTTTTATTCTGTGTTTATGTCAGTGTACAGTTCACTATAATTATCAACCATATCCATTTATATTCCATGAAATATCTTGTGCTGGGACTTCATAATTATTATGGAGCACATACACAGCACTTTATAATCACAATTCATGAGCAAACATTACTCTAAAATTGTTATAGAACACCAACTACAGTGCTGAGAATATATATTTTTCATATTATCACATATATACCCCGTACTCCTTAACCCTTTGAGGAACGGATAATTATTTAATGTGTCGTCATGATTAGTTCATGCATCATGCCGACTCTTTAGGACTGTAATACTAATAGGAGTGTATCAACTACGTAGAGTGGACAGATGTCCAGCCTGGCGAGTAGACTCGCAGGTCTGGGGGTCTGGATGGGGGGTTCCGATTTTCCCTGTCGATTTTAAGAAAAGGCTATGTCCCATGTCATTATCTCTTATATTCCTCATGTCGCATGTCAATAAGCCAAAAAGGGCCCATGTCGCCATGTCGAATTTAGTGGTCCACACCCATAGGGCTGCATTCATGCATCATTATGATAGAGGGCAAAGCACATTAAATCATAATGCAGTCCTTAAAGGGTTAACTGACCGCGCCTATCTGTACCCCCTACCGCCTTTGACACGATATATTCCGGGAATGAATTCCGTAATGTCCGCTATCATGGGGAGCCGCAGTGCCTCCGGATGCCAACCTTCTCCAAGCAGATTGCACTTCACTACTAAACACTGTTCCTATCATACCTAATGCCGTCCGGAGAGTGAGCTACAGCTGCCATATACTGCCCCCTAGCGAGAATCTGAGAAGTCATAATTCTCAGAGCCAACATATATACAGGGATAATAATGGGGGAGGAGGGGGGGAGAAGGGGGGGCAAAGACGTGTAGACAGACGCAGTGGTTTTTTGTGCCCCCCCCCCCCTGATATTGATATAGCAGTCTCAGTGTAAGAGGAAATTGTAGGAGAAATGTTGTCAAGTCATATCGGTATGTGGGCCCTACATAAAATTGGTACAATATGTGATCAGACAAGTCTGTGACTTGCATCATACTCCTGGCACTGGTGCTAAAAGCAAGTGAAATATTCTTGCTCAAAGCAGGTCGTCTGCATGTGTAATCTTTGATTCAGCAAATCGTGGTCACACTTGGCCATAATTGACGAATTCTGGTCATGACAAATATTTTGGTCAAGACTAAACCTCCCCAAAGTTGGCCAATCTATAGTCATGACTAAACCTCACCAAAGTTGGCCAATCTATAGTCATGACTAAACCTCACCAAAGTTGGCCAATCTATAGTCATGACTAAACCTCACCAAAGTTGGCCAATCTAGTCATAACCAAACCTCACTATAAGGCGACTTTGGGGAGGCTGGCAAACAGTGATCATGATTTGCAAGTGACCCTCGAACCAGAGGACGCAGAGGCGGACCCAGGAATTTGAAAAGGGGGGGGGGTCCACCAAACACCATAGTACTGAAAAGAAAGTGCCACGCCGCGACTTGCGGCGGATCAAATTATCATTAAAAGAATCTACTTTTTTTTTCCAAAAGGGGGGGGGGGGGGTTCCAGACCCCCAGGACCCCACCGGATCCGCCCCTGAGAGTGGGGGGGGGGGGGGCACGTCCCCTATCGATTACCAAAATTCTACCTCCCATTCTGCCTCCAGCAATCCTCACATCCCATGTTACTGTATATGGCCCCCAGTGGTCAAACCACAGTTGATTTAACGTTGATTAAATGTTAGAAGTCACATTATACCAACGGTTGATACACGGTTGTTTTATGTAGTGGACTACTTGGACGGAATCTATATATGTTGAAAGTGATTGATCTAACTTGCCTATTTCCTTAGAAAAAAGTCCCAATATAGATAGGAGTGTCGATGAGTGAAAAGTCAAAATACGCTGTGTGTAGCTAGTGATTAGGTGAGAGTTTCTTATGAGTTACAATCTGATAAACACCATCTCAAAGATTATAGAAAGTTTTTTCCCAAGAAAATTGCAATGCGGAAGCCTACACAGAGAGAAGAAACAAAGTCAAAAGGGAGTCCAGGTTTCCTCCAGGTCGCCTAAGGGAGCCTACACTGTGAAAAAATATTCCGTAGAAAAAACGGAGAAGCACTGGCATCAAAAGGAGCCGGGAAACCCACGTTTTTTTAGGGAATTCCGTTTTTGGAAGTCACCGTTTTTTTAGGGAATTCCGTTTTTAGAATTCACCATAATTTTTACGGAATTTCCCTGTTTTATTCTGTGTTTATGTCAGTGTACAGTTCACTATAATTATCAACCATATCCATTTATATTCCATGAAATATCTTGTGCTGGGACTTCATAATTATTATGGAGCACATACACAGCACTTTATAATCACAATTCATGAGCAAACATTACTCTAAAATTGTTATAGAACACCAACTACAGTGCTGAGAATATATATTTTTCATATTATCAGAAGAAGGGTGTCTATGGTATTACAAGTACTGCTTAGTGTCCCACACAATTGAATCTTTTATTGATTGTGAATATTTCATCAAATTTAAATTACATCTGTATATCTACTTAATAGTGAATTAAGGTATTGAAAATCATTAACGTATTGGCATATTTATACTGCTTTAGAACCTAGAACCTTCAGAAAACTCTCCTGAGGAACTAAGCTGCCACCTGATAGGAAAAGATAGAACTACCCAGAAAACAGAGGTTCACTGTAAAAGAAATAACGGAGTTTCACTGCAATGGATTACGGAATTTCACTGTAAAATTTCACTGTAAAAGAGATATACAGTGATTCACTGTAAACCAAAAAACGGAGATGCACTGTCAAATTTTACTGAGATTCTCCGTGAATTCAAGGGAATTTTTTTTACAGTGTAGGCGACTCTCTTGTTGACCTAAGGGAGTCACCCGGGGGAGTCATATGACCCAGAGAGCTATATGACTCCCCCAGGTGACTCCCTTAGGTCAGCTAGAGAGTCACCTAGGCTCCCTTAGGCGACCTGGACTCCCCTACCAAGGGGGAGTCATTCTGGAGGCAACCTGGACTCCTTTTGACGCTGTTTCTTCTCTCTGTGTACTTTGAATCATGACTTTGTGCCCATGTAGGGCCATGTCCAATGTCGATTTTAAGAAAGATGTTTCAGTCGCCCAGCTCCATGGATAAGTATTGTTAAAGTACTATATCATTGTAAATGTGGGACAGAATGACCACTATATTGATAACGTCATTCCATTCATATCAATGCGGCAATTTCTAGATATGGATGTCCCCCTCTGGGAATACCTAAATACTATGTGTCAAACCATGTGTACATAGTATCCTGATTCTGTAATATGCATCTAATTATATAATGATTTCACAGCAATTTCTATATCCCGGTAATAATGCTCAGTGGCTCTCCCAGCTTTAGAGGCCGTATCCCAGCTAACAAAAATCGTCAAAATAACGTTTTACTAATTTATATAACGGTATGCCATAGTAAGGAACCTTAGAGAAACGTTATACAACGTTATATAACGCTAGAGAATGTTGTATAAAGTTTTTTTGTTTACTGCGATAGCTATAACCTTGTGATCAGCCACATCTGAACCTTGTAGTTCAGCACTCTCTGAGGCTGTCTTACTCTGGAGTTAGAGGTGATGGGAGACTTTACCTGACATTGCTGTATTCCTTGAAAAGGAGTCAGGCAATGCTGGTTCCAAGCTCTTCCAAAATGAGTCATCTTGGTGATATCACTGACGCATAATTACAGTAAAATCTCGTTATAAGGAGCACCTTTTGGCAAGACGAATTTGCTCCTTATAACCAACCTTCCTTATAATCGACTTTGCCCCCCCCCCCCCACCCGTCAGCTGTAGGAGGTGGTAGGTGACTGAGAGGTGTAGGGCTTCTGTAGACCTACCCGGCCTCCCCCCACCTCCTAAGTGACTGTGGGAGGTGGTGAGAGAATGTGGGAGGTGGGGGAGAACTCTAAGGAGAATATCCCTGTCGCTGTACCCGGCCTTAGATGGGGGTTCACCATTACTAAGCAGACATAACAGGCAATTATATTGGAAAAATATCCCATTCCTGGTCAAAAAGTGCTCCTTATAAACGATTTCCTATAATAGTTGCTCCTTCTAACAGGATTTTCTTTTTACTATAGACAAGTATGGAAAAGAAAATCTAGTGAGAGAGGAAATGTGCTCCTTATAACCGTCTGCTCCTTATAACCGTCCTCCTTATGACCAGATTCTACTGTAATACAAAGGGTCTGCTCTTATCTCACATATTGTCCTTTTTCAGAAACTGGGGTGACAAGATGGGTGAGCTGCGGATAGATATCAGTCAGTGTGATAAAGGATACATTGAGTGGACGTGGCCAAAAGGACATCTAAAGGTAAGATACACAATAAGTATTATGGTTATAGCCAAGAAAGCCTCGCTGTTGTGACTGATTTGCTTAAGGAAGTCATGTACTTTCAGTATTTTGAACGATTCCCAGCAAGCATCCCTGAAGGTTTTGATAAAAATTGTTGACATTATAAATAAGATGATTTGCATGTAATTTCCATGCATAATAACTATAAATCTCGCTTTATTGGGTTAAAAAAGTTATTGGAAGAGTCAGTCAACCAAATGCTTTGTGTTAAGATTAATGTATTGGCTATATAGAAACAACCTATGGAATCTCCATGGATGCTCACTCAAATAACTTTTGAGACTTTCAATCAACTGTCATCCTAACTAACCCCAGTTTATATGTACAGTATTACATATGCAAATCACATGAGAATTGAGCATATGTGGCTTCAACCATTTTCGTCAGCCACCTTGGTTACCATCTTGAATTTCTCAAAAATCTGAATGATGCATCGAAAAGCTTCTGAAAGTAGTTGTCGATGTTGATTCTTGAAATATTGACCCAATGTTGATTCGATGTTGAATTATGTTTTGTGACCACTGGGAGGGGTCGTTATGGTATTGTATAAGACATAAACCCAGCTAGGTTCTCATTGAAGAAACCAATTAACTGCATAAATCGGGTAGGATTAGTTTCTTAAAGCTGCTACACGACCTCAGATATGATTATAGATACCAGTAGTTCTGCATAGTTGTAAAGAGTCTCCGTGTACAAGTTTACTGGTAACATCCAAACATATTTTGTGTCTTTTAACTGTTATGAATTTAAGGAAATAGATGAGGAAAAATAAAATGCTTCCAGAATTCTAATCAGCACTTAATTACATCAACAAGGTATTGCCAAGTATAGGGATACACCAGGTACTAGTAGGATGTGTTTATGAGTTTAGCAGTGGAAGACCTCAAGGTGCCTGTCGACCCCTCCAGAATATAAATAATAGTTGAGATAAGGTTCCTGTCTAACATGATATTAAGACATTCTTATCAGAATAAATAGCAGATTATAGGAGGAAAAGGAGTATCCAATCATCTGAGAATCAAATGAAGAAAGTGAAGATTTGAGTGTACCAGCTTTAAGACAACAACGGTACCAAACACTTAACTTACCAAGGAACGAAAGAAGCTAGTCAGTGCTATTAATGCCAGCTTGCATGAAATGAACCCTCTCAGTGTCTCTGCTGTATTGATCATTATACCAGTGGATACCACAGCGGGCACGGAGAACAAAGCATTTCACACCTCTTGTATACTGTATACAGCTAGTGGCATAAAGTAGTTATAGGACTAGTACCAATCTGTAGGGTTATATAGCCTATAGGGCTCCTAGGGGTTAGGCCATGGGCGCAGCTATACTCGGGGGTCGGAAGTTCAAGCAGGTACCACTAGATGGACACCTATGGACTCAGTACTGCCCTGTGACATCATAAACCCCGGTTAGCTGTGCCACCTGATGGCCAAGGGCCTGTACTGAAGGTTCTCAACTTACCACAAGCGGTGCTGCTGTCGACGGCCAGGTGTCTTATAAGGCTCCTTCACTGTATTTCACGTACAGATTGGTACACGTCCTATAACTACTACTAAACAAATCTTACAAGAGATTTCTCATCCTGCAACCGTCCATTCACTGGCTTGGTGTTCGGTAGCATGCAGGATGCTCAAACTTGTGGTACATTGTAATATACAACTGTACAATTTTACAATTTGGCCGCCATTTGTTCACTTATAAATCCAGACATCGCATGAAAGCACTGTAATTGAAACTGGTTAAAACTACACAAATGCAATAACAAATAACAAAGAACTCATTCCATTCACTGTAAAGCAGTCCAATACTATAAGTAGGTAATCACTGGTAATGGGGCAGTTTTAGTATGGTGTCATTCATGCTGGGTAGTCATGGGGTATATAATATGTAGGTATTGATGGTTGATGGTTGGTACCATGCCGTTCTGATACTATTCTACATTATATTGCACAAACAGAGAAATTAATGACATAGTAGGTGTGGGAGTCTTGAAAATAATGCAAAGTTGCTGATCAATGGCCTCTAATAGGGCCCCAGACAGGCGGTAGCTGTATCACTAAGAAATGCCAATGTCCCTTGTCAATCCTGAGGAATGAGTCTTGTCCCTTGTAGATTTCGAGAAGTGGGCTTGTTCCTTGTCACCAACCCCCAGGATTTTTTCGTCCGTTGTCCATAAAACAGGGCTTGTTGCCTTGTCAAATCTACCCGTCTAGGGCCCTTCTAATCTAAATATTAATTAACATGTGTAGATCAGTATAAAGCACTAACTCCTCACAACAACAAATGTGTCTCCTAATCAGCCCCACTCTCCACATTTGCAGGCCACTACATAGAGTCTGTAGACGGTAGTAATCTGTGGAATGTCCATTGTTTAGGCTGCCCTCTTCACCCTCCACCTCCTACTGAGCATCCTCAGCCCCCTGCCTGTCTGCCAGCCTCCTAATCTGTCTACCACCCATCTCTCAGACACCCACTTACCCTTACTTAACACCATTAGAACTGCTCTACTAGCCCCATCTCTACAGAAGTGAGACCTAACAGTGCTCCAGGCATTCATTCTTGTTAGCAAATAGTTACCAACAAGTGACTAAGTTAGTGCAGTAATTCATGAGTGATTGTGATCGGCTGCGAAAAAAGAATACCCTGTGATCTGTAGATCCACACAGTGAATGAGCATTCACATCCAAATTCAATTCATAACTTCTTGCTATGCTGATGTTAAATATTTATTTGATAAAAATCCAACCTACCCATACTTATTTTCTGGCCTGAATTTTTTTATTTCTGTTTTTTTTTGGCGATGCGATCTGAACCCCTGAAAATGTAACAATGACGACCACCCCCTTCCCCCATCAATCATATAGAAAATAGTTGTGTCTCCTGGACTTTGAAATGCTTTAGTTATCAAGTCAATCGGACCATCAGTTGCTGATTTGAACATCTGCAGGAAGAGGCAAACATGTTGTACTCTTTTGATTGGATAAGAATAAGATTTTATCTTGTGATGTGGTAATAGTACTGAAAGCATATCTCTGGAAACCTTTGTAACCACAAAGAAAAGAATGTCCATAACTATTTGGTGTGATGCATATTCATCATGGTTTATATGGCATCCAATTCTTTTAATTCCAGGTTATTTTCGAGGACGAGTCTCTGCGGGATTTTTCAGTATGTATTGAACAGATGGACCTATCACCCTGGACAGCCATCCGGAATATGACGCATGAAGTAAACAACCGCATCGAGCCTCTCAAGCTACCCATTGGTAAGACTTATTGAAGTTATTCAGACCACAGGATTAAACTGATCAGCTTGGTTATTCTGAGAGTGCATACTGTATGTAGCACAAGGTCTGACAAAGCTAGACACCCATTATCTTTATACCCTAGAAGTCCCTACTGTACTGTAGGTTTGGACATAGAGGGTAGCGACATATTTACAAACTGATTAGTCCACCATCATCTTTATATATGTCAGGTGGAGCCACATTCTATGGCTAGATATACATGGTGCAGTAGGCCATCTAGGGTATAAAGATGATAGATGTCTAGCTCTGTCAGAACTTGTGCTATATACAATCATCTACTCCCAGTACAACCAAGCTGATCAGCTTAAGCCTGTGATTCACACACTCAGAAGCTTGTTAGTCTGACTCCCTTATCAGAGTCAGGCATATCGACCAAACCTTTTTAAAGAGAGTCCATCATTGCCTGACTGCCTTTCAGCAATTGGACTGTTTAGGTGACGCTCAGTCCTTGGACAGAGACAGCCCTGCATTGTTTGCCTCTCTTTGGAAGAGAATCAGCTAATCTAATTCTAGACTTTTGAGGTAAGGCTTGACTTTGACTCCCTTTTGAGTCCAGCAATTCTCTCTCTTCAAGGAAGTCATTTTGGTGACATGTCTGACTCTGGAAATAGACTTAGCCAAGTATACTCACTATATAAACAACCTGGCCCTAAACCTATACTCAATGGTTAGCCATATACAATGTAATTATGAATAACCTGCTTCTGAAATTTCCATTGGTCAACCATAATAAACACATTATAAGAAAGATTGAACGTGTGATTGAGATCACACTAGACTCAGGGTCAGGTAGAGGTGTGAAGGGAAATGTATCATTTATCATAGTAAGAAAGAGAAAGGTTGCACTCTTGTATTAAGGGGATTCTTAAAGATGTGACCTTTGACCTTGCTTTTGAACTTTTTCTGACTTAGATATCATTCTACACATAACAGAAATGGATTTAGCACCTTTGGTTTACCCTAGTCCACTATCCATATTATCCATTGGTCACCATACCCGGTTCTCTCCAGGATTCCTGATTGGCTCCCCCTATTATATCCTGGCTGGACCATTTCAGATAGCATACCCAAATTGTGCGTATCAGGAACTGACAACAACCTATAGGCCTGCACCACACAACCTATAGGTCGCAGGTGCCCTAAGAAAGTCACACCGAGTGAGGCAAGTCGCGCAAAAAAAGGGTATACTCAGAAAAAATTTGTACATTGACTTTTTTTGGGGGGGGTACTTGAGCCCAAATTCAAATTTTCATGTCCCCCAATCTTGGCTATCTATGTCTTTTGTCCTCTCACGTCTATGTCCGACACACACTGAATAAAAACCTTTCTCCCATGTCCATATTGTAAACAATTACCCTGGTAGAGAGAGGGGGAGGGGGGTACTCACATTTCCATATGGTCTTTGTTGCGATGTGTGCATTGTCAGTGCAAAGTGAATCAGGGTTATCACTGTTACACAAATAATAGCAAGTAACCTCCCCTGTAAATTACCTCTAGTACATAAGTGTTTGTCAGATGTCTGAAAAAAAGCGTCTCACCTACCCCTCCCATAGAGATAGCATTGGTTGTCACGAAATATCCAAATTTGAGGTTGTCGGTTGTCTTCGTGCTCCCATAGAGCTCTATGCTGAAGCAAATTACCACCAATTACAGCCCAATGTTATTTTTCGTTTTTTTAGGGGGTTATGGTAGGAATTTGTGAAATACACCATTAGATAGATATTTTGGAAAATGATTTATAGAGACCATGCAAGATGCAAAGAGTGAAATATTGAGCAAATGGGAGCAATATTAATTTTTCAGGGAAAAGAGGTGTCCAGATTCGTCTCAGGGGGGACCCTGAGTCAACAACGAACCTGCCTAAAACCCATTGGTGGAACATAATGTATATAATTATAATATTATTATAAACAACTCCCTTTGAAACTTTGTTAAGCTATATATATATACATTCTTTATGAACAACCTTCCCCTCGAATCACACTGTTAGAAGTAAATGTAGCTGAGCCTCCTCTTGTTTCTACCCTCAGGTCGCCCCACGTGTGCAGCAGCTTCAGATGGACGACTACGGATCTGTATCGAGAAGCCGCTGCTCCGGGTTTACAGAACTAGCCTGTACTTCGACATCAACAGACGCTGAATCAACACTCAACATGCCTATTGGATCTAAACCCTAAGGGGCAGCATGATGCCACAAGAACAGCATTATGCCGCAAGGCTGCATATTCATTGGTAAGCATGATGCACCAATGCAGCGCTGGCAAGAATCCTGCCGGTACTGTATGCGTACATTATGCCGAAAAAAGGCTATCACGCAATAAAACATTATGCTGCCCTTACAGGGTTAAACATCATCTGTATGAACCACAGATACCCAAAAGACAATGTTTATGTATATGTCAGTTTATATACATGATTACTTAAATATATAGATTTATATAAGGAATAATTTCATTAATAGTAAAAAAGTGCTGTACGAGATATGGGAAGGATTTTTAGATAATTTAATTTATTGATTTCGATACATTGAATGCTGCTATTCTAGCTCATTAAGTCATGTACAAGCACCTTTACTAGTAAATATAAATGACTTAGTATGTATGACATCTTATCAAACACAATAAAATGGACCAACTGAGGGCAATATTTCCCTACCCCAGATTTGACCGATTGACATTCATCCAATGTATATGTTTAAATATAGACAGATTAGCCATAGCCTGCGGTAGAAAATATCAGTTATTCAGGTACTCTCCTCCTAGGAGATTTCCACGACAGAGGTGTTTTACTACTAGTTGTTATAATGCATTGATGAACTAGGGAGCAATATACAGACTGTAATCATGACTCCATTGATGCATATTTTTAGTCATCATGCATGCATGCAGAAAACCTTTACAAAAATGGAAATGTTTATACTTTGAAATGAAAGGCTACCCTGTAAAATGAACCGCAACACCATGGGTTACCACTGGCATCCATTGGTGTATCCTAAAGACTAGTCAACAGAAGGAGTTGATAATTGTATTGACCACTTCGATTGGTATATAAACATGTACCTATTGGTATTTTGCTATTGACTATATTCAATTAGGTGCTATATAGCTATCTACATCTGAAAACGTTGAGTGGTGGGATTTGAGGAAGTATTTGACTAAGTGTTAATCAAACCGTTGAGGGAGGCATGGAGCTGTGAATAGAAGAGGTGGGAGGGCATTAGTTGATTATGATGATCAGGGAATATAGGGAATGGGAAGGATGGTGTAGGATATTATGTTCTGGAATGTAGTCCGAAGCTTTTAACATATTAAGTTGTACATAACTGTTTAAACATTTAGATTGTACAGTTAGCGGAGTTCGTTTTACCCAGTGACCTTTATAAACAAAGAGAACTAGAACAATGTTATGATTGTCACCATTACGCTATTTGATATCAAATTATGTTAAAGATTGGTAGAAATGATTCATTAAATATTATGTTGATTAAGTCAATTATAGACGAACGTTATGACTTCACGTCATTTGTACACCTCTAATAAACAAGGAACTCTATTTACTCAAATATGCCTCAAGTATTTATTCACATAGCTATCAGGACTCTTTTATATTGAACACTATACTTCTGACTACGGTACGCATGGTATGCACGTGTAGTTTCTCTTGTTCTTGATTCGACGTTTAAAGCTAATGGTTTAATCATAAATCAATAAATTATCAAACCAATTTTTTACTTTCATACCAACCCATATCAAGGTCACCAGTATCAGAGGCGATAATGATATTTAAGTCATTCACTGGTGCACGCTTTTATACTATAGTTCTTCTTTTTTTATATCCCTTTAGACATGTCTATAAGCAAAAAATAGATATGCCAAAGTCTAGCCTCGGGCTCACCCCCCTGTACATCACATCTACGCACATATAGTTAAACAAATGTTTTGAACAATTTCATTCTTGATTTATATTCATATGCCGCATAATACCATTGGTAAAGAAATAGAACAATATCATCATGTATTGATTAATTTGTCTGCAATAAATAATACTGTATAATATTTGATAGAGGATTGTAGTCATACACGAGCAGTCATACCCTCGTGTTAAACCTTGGACCATATTTAAAACAGCATTATAATAAAAGGACTGAGCACAGGCAACATTATAACCTACTTTGAGTCGCCTGATGTGAAATAGCTATGGATATAGCTCTTCCAAGTTAACACTGTATATCTTCACCTTCTCAGACCTCCTTCAACTCTATCATATAGCCTACGTTAACATTCATGTGCCATCATTTGTATTTCTATTAGACAGCACAAAATAACATACCATAACAGAATCTCCATAGCATACTGGTTTAAAACACAGTTACACGTTTATCTCTTTCTGCGGCAGGAAGGAAATGGACCATTAGAGAGGCCCATGCCTATACCTCTTGTATTAGATGAAGCAAACTAAATGGTATAGTATTGTGTGGCTATTATACTTTGCAGCTAAGAATAATCAGAACACACCCATGGTGGAGGTCTACATTGCTATCAACAAATATACAATATTTACAGTATACAATGTATGAAAACCCTTATTGTGGGTGAGACATATGGTTGCATAGTTCATATAAACAACAGGTGCCTCACCCCATACCTACAAGGAGGCAGCACTGAGTAGGCAATCATGTCTGAGTTTAAATCATCCAACTTTGAATAATTTCTGATGGTTTACGGATATTTTCACACATCAAGATATTTCCAATAGCTTTAAAACTAATAAATATACATATATATATATATATAAAAGTTTATCAAATGCACATGGCCCCAACAGAAGAAGATGGAAATGGAGATCACGTAGTAGCTTTAACCCCATGTTTTCTTCTTCTCCATGAGGCTAACGTCTGCTAAGAGGTAGGTGAATAGTTTTCTGTATTCCTTCGTGATGACTTTGTATTTTAGGTCACTTAGCCCGTCTGTAGCCCAGTGTCCTGCCCACTGCTTCAGTAGCCTAAACCTGAATATGAGGGAGTGAGTGAGTCAGTAATGGTTGTTGCCATTTCCACCTGAACATGACCCAAGGCATTAATAAAAAAACAACAAGATTTACATTGTTACCTGCAAACTGTGTTGCGTTCAGCAGATACACCATCCTAAAGGTTCAGGTAACCAAACAAAAAGGTGACTCCTTGTTCTTTGTAAGCAGTACTTTAGTATGCACAAGTTGAACTGGTATGACCAGCAGTTGGACTCGAGCAATGGTAGTTTTAGTGTAATCTTCCTTTCTTTATTGATGTTTTGCTCGGCTTAAATTACCATTGTTACCAAAAGAAAAATTCATGTGTTTTGTCCATGTCTCATTATTATTTGGTATCTAAATATGAGGCACTAATAACTCATGGATTTCTCCCAGTTAACAAGAGATACCAGTTCTTACCTCTCGGGGTTCTTGGCACCTTGGACATGGTGCTTTGTTATCGTCCTGTACCGACCAATGGCTGCAGGGTACCTTAGAACAGGCGTCAACCGTTTACCATTACACCTACAAGGTAAGGGACATCACATTAGATTAACATCCTGAGTTTACACTTATACCTCTAATGACTGGATCAGTTGATATTACACTCTCACCGCTAGATTTCTCCATATTTTTGCCAAAAATTGGAAGAATTATAAATATCTAAAATTGAAATGAGTTGTTGCCATGGCTACAAGTTGAACGTTCTTTGTGAACAAAAATCGTTGGCATGAGCTTTAGTATGATACTAAACATGGAGTGGTTTGAAGAGAACTTGTAAGAAAATATTTTCATCAATTTAGAGTAATATTTTTTTCATTCTGCTCATTTATAGGTTAGATGCTCTGGCCACTTTAGCGACCTGCTGGCGGTGAGAGATGTGTATCTGCAGAACCAAATGTGTGGCAAGTTCACCATCAGAAACACTGGGGTCCATCTCAATTTTGGGCATGTGATCTGAGATGTTAGGTTCTTTAGCATTTAAGCTTTATAGAAGCTGTAGAATTAAATGTTGTCCATTGTTGAAACTTCACAACACCCCCAAATAACAATAGCAATATTTCATTTGTTCTTACCGGTAATACAAGTCGTCATCTTCTCCACCCCAGCCCCAGTACTTGTTGGACATGCCGTTAATCTTCTCATAGTTGTTAGTCGACATCATACTCACTCCGCCAAAGTATCCTGTGTATGGTAATCTGGTAAATGTATAAGTTGGCATTTGAAATTTAAAAGTTTGATTGATCATCTGTCTTTTTCTAAGCTTTAGATTGACTATTGAGCAGGTTGACTTTATTCACACTCCAATCTCACACTTATGCTACAGAGTGAACTTGCTACGACTATGCGACAAACAAAGTCCTAATCTAACTCATTTGGAAGGGTAAACTAGGGGTAGACACTAGCAGTAGCCCAGGAGCCGATGGCCCATAATTCTGGATCGGGACCAGAAATTTTCTCAGAAATTATTTTCATGCTGACATGAGTGGATCATAAAAGTGGACCCCTATGGATTTAGATCAATATAATACACTCACTAAAGTCCTACTATAGGCCTATATGTTGTTGACAAAGGTAGATCTTAACAGAGACAGACATGTTATAATATCATGATGTACCGTAATTAGAAATATTCATAGAACTAAAATCATTGGTTTTGGCCCACAGATAATTTTGGTCCGGCCCATGTCAGAAAAGATTAGTGTCTAGCCTAATTTGAAATTGAAACTGGAATTTACCCTCATGACTTCCCCAATATGTTCCAGCTCTTCCCCACAATCTCCCATACATCCCACCTAATTCACCTACATGTAGTTAAACCTCTCTACAGCCACAGACAGGTGCCTGGGTCTCTCAGAACAGTGGTAGAGGTTCATGTCATTCATGGGGATGTTGTCCACATCATGGAAAACCAGGCAGTCCCAGGGTTGATCCTTCATGGCCTCTTTGTAGCCAATATTAAACAGGAGTGCCCTGTTAAACAGAGCAGATCCAGCCTAGATAAAGGAGAAACATAGGTTAGGTTTCCTGTCCCTCATTATGTGCAAGTACTATAAAACCCTGCCTTTAAATTGACTTTTTTTTAAATGGATGCTTCGTATAGTCCAATTTCCTTTCCTAAAAGTACTTTGTTGGCTGATAGGTAGGATTTTCTAACATAAGTATATATTAGAATGAAAACATTTTCCAAAAGCCCAATTTACCTTTCAAAAACGGGGGCAACATATCAGCATGGTTAGGTTATTAGGGGCCGTCCATAAATGACGTCAAACTAATTTCGGCCATTGCAAAGACCCACCCACCCCCCTGTCACACTTTGTCACACATCAGCTGACACCCCCTAGAAAATTATGTCACAAATTTGCAGACATCCCCCCCCCCCCAAGCATAAGTTATGTATTATATCAGAGTTGTCCTGACATTACATATCAGTTAAATTATGCAAGTCCTTGACTAAGAATGGGTGGTGATGGATTTTACCGTAATACTAATAGCCATAAATTTATAATATTTACAACATTTTACACTATTAAAGTTTTAAGTTTTAAAATAGCTTTTATTTGTATTTTTGAAGTTTTAAATTCGACTGTGGTTTGAATCCAGAGCGGCCGCTGGACGCTAACCCAAGCTCCCCCGGTGAGTGAATAGAGAACTAACCCCCCGGTAACATGTCCAGCGCGGGAAGGAACCGTAACCTCGTATATACCCATATAAACTCTGGGGCCTTTATATAGTAAATTAATTCAGAGTTTATTGAATAGGCTAATTTGTAGCCTACATACCTGTTCTATTATGTAAATGCCATAGTCCACTTGCTGCTTCTGTAGGAAGTCATGCATGGTGTTTGTAAATACATGTAGATGTTCATCCCTCTTCCTGTATGGTACAAGTATGGCCACCTTGTGTCTTGCCCTACAGGATGTGGGCCTCCAGAAACCACCGGCTGTGAGCTCTGGGTGCTTCTTGTGCTGTGTGTCCCAGTCTATAATCTCCAAGTTAGGATTTATAGGCCCCTCTGTGTGTAGAGAGTGGAGACTGATGATTTCATGATTATCTTCAAAGTGATACTATTGATCAATATTCTAGGCTTGCATTATTCAAAATCGATGGGCCCCAAGCATGTATTGTTGACAGTGCAAATATAATCCACAGGCATGAAAAAAGATCTCATTGACTTTTCCAGCAGAGGGTGTGCTGGGTACTGCTGGCTGCATGGCCCTTGGATTCCCCATCAGTTAAATCAATTTTCTAAAACATGACATATCAGAGTAATAGACATCGAGGAATTTAAAGCTGGCATAGCAGTTACAACTAAAATATCGATTTAGTAAATTTGTATATGCCACACTATTCTTTATCCTTTTCCACCATATGATATTCTATTCATTCTGGCAAGGAGTGAGTCTTATCATAAATGGCACAGCATCTGAACTATTCTCTACTTTCAGGTGGAAACACTGGGAAAAGGCAGCATTTGATTATTTAGTGTGGATTACAAACTGTCTCCTACCACAAGTGCCAGGAAAGGTTTTGATTGCACAAAATGATCAGTAACGAATTATATTGTCTGGTGAATGACTACAGGTGACACCACTGGGCTGGGGTAATCATGTGCTGGGTACTCTGCTGGAAGCAATAAGTATTTTTCTTTATCTGTTTCTTTGAATTTAGCATGGTTTAAATACACAAAATCGGTTGAGATGATACAATTACACTCCAATAAGGAGATTGATGTTTATGACTGTGCAGAAGGTAAAAACGATAAGTATCTGAGGTATTATAGCAGCTAGCAGATGGCTAGGAATTGATCTTTCCATGATTGCATGCTAAAGCTGCTTTTGCTATAATCAAAGAAGGTCTAAACAGATATCACTTTCGAAAATAGGTTTCAAGTTTTCAAATTAATGTTTTTCATGGTAAGCAAGCTATGATTAAGCATAGACATAAACAACATATTACAAACTATCTATGGGCAGGATAAGATGCTAGAATTACAACCAATCAAAGCTTATTGATACTGGATTATCTGACCCATGAAGTTTGGGATTTGAGCCAAACTTCAAGTCCACAATACATATTATTGAAGTCCTACGAAGTGGGAACAAAGAAAGAGGATCCTATCATCATGGACTTTAAGTTTCAAATAGATCAGATGTAATTTTAAGAGCTATCATGCAGTGCTGGCTAGATATTCTGAATGTAAGCCAGGTCAAGTATTAAAAAGAGAAAAGAAGGTGTCTCATATCTATAGTCGTTTAGGCTATAATGCCTGTTCATCGAAAGTTAACATAGATACAAGAGTCAATATCTGTTCTATTACAACCACGTTCATGTGAACATTCTGGAGGTGTGTGGTTTGTACATAGATAGCCACATAGACAGGAATTTGTTAATTGGTGCAGGGGATGCATGTGCAATAAGGCTAAGTCAAGCATGACACAACGTATACCAGACGAACGTACACAAGCTGTTCACAGTGTATTGGTTTCTTACCATTTATATTTTTTGTTAAAACCTGAATATGAAAAAAAAACACGTAGTGTAAGGTATCCATGTTCAAATTTTGGTTATTTTCAAATTTTCAGTGAGTGCGGCTGTTAATGATGGTTAAATTGACAGATTATGGTACAGTTATTTACCTTACTTATTGCCAATTAATATCATAAATGGGCAGAGGACAACCATGGTCTTAGGATCCATATCTTTAACAGTTTTCTATTATAGCCATACTAATTGGGATACCAATTTTAACTATTTTTGAATTATAGGTAGGACAACGGGTCTTCCTAAAGACTCTGAAATGCTTCATCTAAACATGTCAGTGTCGAGGGGATCAATTGTAAACCAACCCTCTAAGCTGTGATTGTCTGCTTTTATTGGCTAATTAATTATGTGTTTTTTAAAGATATGGGGAAATGCACTTGGCATGTTGTCCTCAGAACCTGCATCATATATCAGCTATCCCTTACCTTCATGGAGACCTAGCAGATCACTGCTGCCCTCTGGTGAGGATCGGTAACATCGTACACCATTGTGCCCAATGATAAAAACAAATAGAACTAATCCTTCAGTGTTCTAAACATTAAACATTTGGTCCATGTCATGCTCAGAAAATCCATCCCAGGCCACCAAGATTCATTATGTTACGATTCCTCTACCTATTAATTATCTTAACGAACATCTTGAAGGCGATTTAAAAGCTTCCAGCTGATCAATATCTGTTTGTGAAATAAATAACTTCTAAGTAGTGCAATAATTTTGCTAACTTACTCAAACCAGGTGGTGTCTTTGGACACAATCCGGATTCCTCAGGGACTGATTTGATTCTGGGAGGAGTAGTGCTTGCACGATATGGGCTTGATGTTGTTTTGAATCTAGATGTCACACTTGTTGATCTGATCCTGGGACGAGTAGTGCTTGCAGCATATTGTTTTGACACTGGGTTTGATGTTGGCTTTGATGTTGGCTTAGCTGTGAAAGTGTCTTTTTTGGACTTATTTTTCAGCTTTTCTAACACTGTTTCTCTCTGGCTATAGCTGTACCCCTTGATGGCAGGCAAAATGTGTTTGGGTTGTTTAAAAGAGGTGATAAAAGTGCCACATGTGTACAACATAGCTAGCACCAAGCCAGTTAAGAACAAGTTCCGTATTGTCTCCTGCATCGTGGAGGCTGCGCAGATGACAAGGAATATATAGGAGAGGTTTCCAAGGTGTCTGTGTAGGCTCAGTCTGAAATGGACAAAGGTTGTTCAAAGTTTGGTCATGAGACATTCAATGTATTAGAGTGTCAGATTTATGAATGAAGTTTAGTTCGGTTTCCAATGGTATTAATATTTCATAATTTTGGCAGATTTGGGCTTCATTTTGTGAGAAAGATCGTATCAATGTCCTCTTTATGAACAAGGCCTCCATCCAAACAGAACTCAAGAATGACACAAGTTAGAATTGTGTATTTCCTGGGAAAATCACAAACTATATACACAAGATAGACATGGGATAATCTTGGGAATAGTGAATATTCCTAGTACGATGTTCAATAGTGATGTGTATTTCCCGAGTTTTACTTGTGTATATCATGTTCATAGTGGGATGTTGAATAGTGACGTGAGTTTCACTTGTTCAAAAAACAAAGAACATGACATAAGAAAAGGTCTGAGAAACTTTCAAAAAACGTTTGCAAATTCTCCTAGGGATCACAAGTCAAGACTCAAGAATGACATGAGTTCCGCTTGAGATTTTGTCACACTCGTGCCATTTGGGTAGCATTAGCAAAGTACATCAGACATTGTCATTCATCATCTATTACTCTACCTTTGTAGAATACTCCAGGACAGGTCTGAATCCTCTTTACTGAAGGAAAGTAGTTCGGCGCATTTGCTAATTTCTACCAATAACTATAATAGTATGGCTCTTCTATTGCCATGTACATACCAATACATAATGGAGTCAAACGATTCGTCTTTAGAGAGCAATACAGTATCCATTATATTTGTGCAATATCACCCGGAGGACTATCTCATCTGTTAATAGTCTCCACATTCTGAATGGTTTACAAATGACACCTTGTCACTGTGTCAACTAGGGGACACACAACTATTGCAACCAACTCCCGTGTATATAGACAGAGGATAAGATGTGTAAGATTGTGGATAACTTTCAACTCGTAGGAGCATGATGAGTGTAATTGACCAGATCCCGGGAAGCGAGAAACTGGTCAATAATTATACGTTCATATGAATTATGTACGTTTTTATTGGGTGCTTACTATGGAGCAGCTCTGTCTACCAAACTTAACACTTTGTCCTTGTGATGTTTCATACACCTACTATTCTTTATCATAGTCATGAGCCACCACATATCTGTGATTTAAATGTAGACAAACTAGACATCGGATGAATTAATAGATTGTAGTCAAAGGTTATAGGCTTAGTCATAAAAGGCTACATGTCAGTACTGTAGGCTAGACAATGCCCCATTCCAGGTACTCATAACTATATTGTTGTACACACACACACACACACATATATATGTATATATATATATATATATATATATATATATATATATATATATATATATATATATATATATATTATACACACACACATATATATATATATATATATATATATATATATATATATATATATATATATATATATATATATATATGGTTTTTTAATATATCCATACCGGGGTACCATCCCATCTCACACAGTAGAGTTGTCTTATCTGAAGTTGTTATTCCAAGAAACCCTGTAGGCCTATAGGTATAATTCTCAAAAGCCAATTGCAGCATGCATTCACTGTGTGGTATTAACCGCTGGGCATTATGTACCTGTTCAGCCCAACTGGTCAGCTACTGAAACCAGCGTTTCGGTGCAGTCTGTACCTGTTTCAGAGATGCCACTCTGACCTCGACAAAAAGTAGGAAAAGTTACTATTTTCTCACAATTTTGGTCAGAATTCTGTAGGAAATTGACAAAATCGAATACAGAAATTCTAGCGAAAATGTAGGTATTCCTACAAAAGTAAGAAAAGTGGCATCTCTGCTGTTTTAACAATCAAATCAAATTACACTTCGAAGTCTACGTTTTCCTTTATTCAATTTGGATCACCCAGCACTCTCCTTCTGTTGTATGAATACTTCCAGCAATCTATACAACATGATTACTCTGACTCTCTCCTATTACCATTATCAAAGTTCATTTTGATTCAGTTATTTCAGACACCAATCATACCACATGACCCTAAGTTATGTGTGTTATCTATTTCTACCTATACATGCCTTCAGTATGTTGTAACTAAGAGTCCCCCCCCCCCCCCTCCATCTCTTGCCTCTAACCCCGCTCCCTTACAATACCAGAAAGCTGTGGAAACTGATGAGTAACATCACTGCAAGAGGATGGATCCTAGTGTGGCACTTTGAGTGGAAATTGCCAGAAACCATCACACAGAATATAATATTATATAACATGACCAGATGATCAAGTAGAGTTCAGAACCGCAGGAATTATATCACCATCATTAGTACATTATATTCCATGAATTCCTAAAGATTAAAGGTAACCTGCGTGGCACTGCTGTGTACTGCCACTAGGAATATTACACTGGGCCTATCAAACTGCATGCTCTAAGGACAATCATATACCCGCAGGAGTAAGCATACAATAAGGTATATTACATGATATAATCCAAGTGTACCTACCTTGATATTTCGACCATGTTTGGACCTCAATACTTGAGTACACCTTCAACATTATCACTTGGCTGACACATACTAAAATTGGGTTACATCATGTTGGAAATATCACTTCAACAAGAATTGCGGTTGTTGCCGCGTAAAAAAATGCCTCAGGCATTTTTTTACGCGGCAACAACCGCAATTCTTGAATTTGAAGGAACATAATGTCTACATGGTTGGTATATTTGTAGGGGACCCATTCAAGACACCATATAAACAGGGCGGGAGGATGATATAACTGACGGATGTGACACAACAGGGGAAAACATGCCATTACAGGGATTTAGTGTAATATACAGCCACTAGGTGGCCACCAGTGCAGCAGCACTAATAGAACCATTGAATTCCTTTGGTCCATGTTAGGGGGTGTAGGTAGGATTATAATCAACCTCAGGAGCATGGAAATGGGTGTTGCTAGGCAGATAAACAATTAGAATAGCTGTTGCTAGGCAACCAGCTGTCTTAGCAACAAACCAATAGAACCATTAAGTTCCTCGGGTCCATGTTAGGGGGGGTAGGTAGGATTATAATCAACCTCAGGAGCATCGAAATGTGCGTTGCTAGGCAGATAAACAATTAGAATAGCTGTTGCTAGGCAACCGGCCGTCTTAGCAACAAACTAATAGAGCCATTGAATTCCTTGGGTCCATGTTAGGGGGGGTAGGTACGATTATAATCAACCTCAGGAGCATGGAAATGGGTGTTGCTAGGCAGATAAACAATTAGAATAGCTGTTGCTAGGCAACCAGCTGTCTTAGCAACAAACCAATAGAACCATTGAATTCCTTGGGTCCATGTTAGGGGGGGTAGGTATGCTTATGATCAACCTCAGGATAGAAGGTTGATTAATATTAATTTTATCATTATATGTATAAATTAGTGTTGTGACACCTTAAAACAAAATGGCCGCACCCCTTAAAACAAAATGGCGGCACCCGTACTGACTTCCTGTCAAATGAAAACAATATAATGCCTCAACCTGGTAGTTCGCAAGCTCACCACCAGGGCCCCTCCGGGGCCTTTCGGCCTTAAAAAAAGGATATTTCCAACATGATCAGCCATAACATAATATAAATGCAAATGTTACATTGGGATGGCGCAATCAAGGAAGACAAAACTTCTTCAATTAATATAGGTAAAATACATCATGTATCACAAATTCAGATCCATGTCAGTGTGGAATTATGTCTCATGCACAATTTACATTTCCATAGAAGTTTGTATCCAGAATGAGACTGAAAAAAATCATAGTTGTAATATCTTAAAACTGAGATTCATGGAGCATGATTTATTTTACCCCGGTTTTTATTCGAGTCATAAAACAGTGTCTTTACACGACATACATACATACATGCAAACATGGCAAAGGTTCAAGTGCTATACAGACATGTGCTTAAGTCAAGCCTTGGGTTTATCACCCTGTACATCACAGCTGTACATTGCATCACATCTAAAAATATATTTACAACTGATATCCTATATTGAATTAAATCATCAAATTAAATCATGCATTTTATGGCTTTATGGCTTCTTTATGGCTAAGTTGTATATATTTTATGGCTTCTTTTTTCCCTCCATGAGGCTAACGTCTGCTAAGAGGTAGGTGAATAATTTTCTGTATTCCTTCTTGATGATGTTGTATTTCACGTCACTTAGCCCGTCTGTAGCTTGGCGTCCTGCCCACTGACTTAGTAAGGCCCCCCTAAAACAGGAAGAAAATGTTGATTGAGGTTACAAAATGGACATTGTACACATTAGTATTGAGTTAAAAGCTACACAGTAATGCTATGTAAGATGTGTAAGCTTTTATCAATGAAACAATTGTAGACAATGCCCTGAGTTCCATTTCAGCATATAAGTATGAGATGATAAGCAGCCATACAGTGCCCCCCTTAGATAATTTCTTTGAAAGTAGGTATCTACACCAGGGGCGGATCCAGGAATTTTGGAAAGGGGGGGGCGCTGCAATACCTACAGCATTGGGGCTGTTGAACCATCTAAATTAAAATGTACAAAAGAATAGGGGGGCGCGCGCCCCTTGCGCCCCCCCTGGATCCGCCCCTGTACACACATTAATTCTCTATGTACGCAACTCTTAGAGAATACTGTAAACGTAGATATTTTCGAGCTGTACATATTTTTGCGATTTTTAAGATCTGCGAAAATATGTACAGAGCGATTATTTATACAGTATTGAATCAAATAGCTAAGTCTCGCGAATTTTAGTACCAGCGAAAATGTCCTTTTTAGCAAATCCGTGAAAATTTATACACGCGAAAAAATCTAAATTTACAGTAGAGACCATTGTGTTATGGGACAAACAGATCAAAATGATACACAACCAAATCGGCACCCCCCCTCTGTGCATGGAACCTGTTCATTCCATATTGCAGGTACACTATTAAATGCCCAAGGTCTGCTGCTGGCAAGTTACAGATGGCTGCATCATGCTTGCCCTTCAAGGGTCTATCCATCCAATAGTACCGGCTAGATACATGAATGCAGCACTGGCTAGTTACTAGCCAGCGCTGCATTTAAGCATTATGCCAACAAAAAAAAGCATAATGTACTATGTACTAGGTGACTCTTAAAACAGATAGCAATTCTTACCTCTGGGGGTTCCTGGGACCTTGGACATGGTGCTGTGTTATCGTCTTGTACCGACCAATGTCAACAGGGTACCTCAGAACTGGAGTTAACTTTTTACCACGGCACCTACAAGGTAAGGGGCATCTAATTAGATTGAGGTTACATATATGTACTGTCGACTCCCTCTAACCTGGACACTCTTGGGACGGCTCTAAAGTCACCACATTAAAGAGGTGGCCGTAAGAGGGAGGGTCAATGGTATGACAAATATGTCATATGTAAATTTGGCATATGGGCACCAAAACTCTCACTTTTATTTGTTGAAAATACAAGATCTCCTATGCTTAAGCACTAGAAGCCCGTATCAATGCCCCCCATTGAATACAATGTGGCTGTATTCAATGGGGTAAGAAAAAGGTGTTTTTCCTTCATTAAATGAGTTCAAATAAAAATAATAAACACAAATGCCAACTACATTGAACCCGCTCTGATGTATTTCACTCGCGGAGGCTGGGGCGCATCCCACTCAGCCTGCGGCTTAGGGGGATACTGCCCCATCCCCCACTTGTGAAATACAACAGAGACAGTATCAATGTAGTTGGCATTTGTCTATATATATACCGGTATCGCTTAGTATTCTCAGTGACATATAGTACACAGTATTTTAATATATTCAATGTGCTCATCTTACAATTATGCATCGACTTAACATATATGCGCATCCATATATTTCTCTGACAATCTGTCTGAGCCTGAGGTTTTTCAAGCTGGTCTTCCCCAACAAACAATACAGATTGATTGTGTGATTAACATCACAAATTACTCAGGGTCAGCAAACCAGCAAAAATCTCATCACGAAAGGAAATGTCAAACTGATACTGGCAGGGCGAAATAAAGAAAATTAAGTCAGGATCGATCCCAATTCTTCAAACGGATCTGGTTGTATACCCCCACATTCATTAAATATCATTTGATTTTATACATATCTCACCTGGCATACAAGTCGTCATCTTCTCCACCCCAGCCCCAGTACTTGTTGGACATGCCGTTAATCTTCTCAAAGTTGTTAGTTGACATCATACTCACTCCGCCAAAGTATCCCGTGTATGGTAATCTGAATAAGTACAAAAATACACAATTTAGCATTTGCAGCAGTTAACAGCTTTTGGCAATCCTGAAACCTCAAAACATCTCACTTTAAAACGATAGAAGTCGATGTCATGGTGGTTACCAACCTTGCCAAATGTTAATGGGGAATATCTTCCTTTTCTGAAGGTATGCTTTAGGTTGTGCTTTTCATAAATCCATAAGCTCGCTATATCCCTTTCTTAACTCAGACACTCTCTTCCTTCTTTGACCTTTCCCTTACAATCATAATCACCTCAGGATCATCTTTAGAATGATGTTAGATTTCAGATGTTGGTTCTCGTCAAAAACATTAGATGAGTGTAAGATCTTCATCAAAACTTCTGTAAAAGAGACCCTTTCTTCCTACTGGTTAACTCCAGTAGAGTAAGACTCTATGTTATGACTCTGGCACTGCATTGTTACATCATGCCAACCCTTTGGGAATGTATTAATTCCATATGCTTGTCATGATACAAACATGCAACACTGATGAGTTACTCACTAGGGCTGCATTCATGCATTTATAATGACATAAGGGCCCAGGGTTCGCGCTAGCCACTCGCCAAATCGCCAATGGCGAATTCAAGTTGAATTTGGCTAAAGCCCCCCACTGAGAATTCGCCAAATTGGCTAATTGTGGCTGTTGGACAGTTTTTACCTATTCACTGTGCACATGTTATATACCATTGGAAAGGGAAAATTCAGGGGAAGCCAGCCAGTTTGATTATATTCTGATGTATTAAACCTAATCATGAATATTCTTAAAGTAAAGTAAAATCATTATTAAAGGACAATGAAATTGTTAGCAGGTTTCCCAGCTACTGTCCAGGGTAACACACAATTGGAAATGTGAGTGTCTACACCTGATGATACCATAGTTTATGATAAATGAAAGGGGCAATCTGATCTATTGTACAAGCCCTAAGTTCATGTCAGAGGGAGGGTTGGTAACAGGAGTAAATGAGGGACAAGATAAGCTATAATTATATCTTTTCAGGACCACTGCATATCATATGAATTAGATA
Source organism: Harmothoe impar (assembly GCA_947462335.1). NCBI lineage: Eukaryota > Metazoa > Annelida > Polychaeta > Phyllodocida > Polynoidae > Harmothoe > Harmothoe impar. The sequence continues at coordinate 70,014,140 of OX381707.1, forward strand.
TTTTGATACATTGAAAATATACCCTTCTCTCTTGAGATCACCGCCCCCTCCCCGTCAATCGAAAACGCTTTAATACCCTTTTTCAATATTATGAAAGGTGCAAAATTCATGAACAAATCAAAAACGGTTTGGCTAATCAATGTTGAATTTGGCTAGTCAAAATGGGTACAAATTCGCCAAATTGGCTAATAGAATCCAAGCCCTAGCGCTAACCCAGCAGGGCATTATATTGTACTAATAACTGTGTACTAAAGCTACCTACCTGTAGCCCATCCTCTGTACAGCCACAGATAGATGCCTGGGTCTCTCAGAACAGTGGTAGAGGTTCTTGTCATTCATGGGGATGTTGTCCACATCATGGAAGACCAGGCAGTCCCATTGCTGATCCTTCATGGCCTCCTTGTAGCCAATGTTAAACAGGAGGGCCCTGTTAAAAGGAGCATCTCCAGCCTAGAGAAAGGAGAGATACGGGTTGGTGAATGAATTTTGGTTATTGGTATCCCACAGGCTCTTATTATAGCTGAATCTAACATAGTATACATGAATGGCATGAAAAGAAGGAGATCTCCCTGATAATCTAGACATCATTAGAGATTATGATTCAAGATTCAAGATTTCATATCCATTTTTATCTAGTTAGACTATGTCCCCTATTTCATTTTCTGACCATAATTCAAGATTCAATTTATCGTTGCATCATGCCAATCCTATGGGGGGTGTATCAACACCAAAGCCTCATGTATGGACTGAAATTCTCACATCATTCAGAGTGTTCTGAATACGTAGTAGTTATAGGACGTGCACCAATCTGTACGCAAAAAACAGTGAAGGAGCCTTATATAGGCTCCCTTCACTGAATACCCCTACAGATTGGTAGTAGTCCTATAACTACTTTATGCCACTAGCTGTATACAGTATACAAGAGGTGTGAAATGCTTTGTTCTCCGTGCCCGCTGTGGTATAAATGTATATACATACCTGTTCTATGATATAGATGCCATATTCCACTTGCTGCTTCTGTAGGAAGTCATGCATGGTGTTTGTAAATACATGTAGATGTTCGTCCCTCTTTCTGAAAGGTACGAATATGGCCACCTTGTGTCTTGCCCTACAGGATGTGGGCCTCCAGAAACCACCGGCTGTGAGCTCTGTGTGCTTCTTGTGCTGTGTGTCCCAGTCTATAATCTCCATGTTAGGGTTTATTGCCCCTTCTGTTGGTAAAAAGTGGAGTTTGTGTAAATAACAAATTTATGGTTATGATTTGATACATTTAGTGTGGCATTTAGGCTTGCAGAAGTCCAATTGTGTAGTGCAATTGCATTATTGATAATTTAAATCTAACATATATCTAAAATGATCTGCTGGGTGTACACATTGATTTTCTTTTCTTATTTTATCTGAGTCTCGTGTAGATTAAACTGGTCCCTGTTATTGCTTTTATTAGATTGAGATCTAATTGACTAAACATTGCACATACTTGTAATGGACTTACAGGAACTATTATCAGCTAAAACTTGATTCCCATGTAGAAACAACTGAAATATTTCTATGATTGTTTGCTGAAGTTACTTTTGCTAATGTAGTGCATACAATGCTATCTCTGAACGTTTAATTTCAAATTCATATTCATATTCATCCTAAAAAGCAAACACGTGTTCATTAAGCCAACAACATGTTATAAAGTGTCTGTGGAAGGGGCTATCCAGATATTCAGCCAATTAAGCAAATCATGCATGCAACATGCATCATGGAGGAGGGGGGGGGGGTCATAATATTATGTGTTCCTGCCACCGTGGACTTAAATATTGTGAGGTTTAGGGAGGGAACATACAATGAAATCATGTTATTATTAGTAATAAGCACACAGGTGGGAGGACCCTCTTTGTACTGTACATTTATGTCCAAATAGTTGCATCCCTCACGGGCCTACCTCCAATAGCCTCCTAAAATTTCCCCAGTCCCTACCCCTGTACAGAGGGTAGGGGAGGTGGGAGGGGGAGGAGACTCTGCCACCTCCCAAAAGCCACATGCCACTCTTTATGGCTGAAAACCACAACTCTTGGGCCGCCCCTATGCCACCCATCTGCCGTCTATGTCCATAGTACTGGCAATACAAGGGCAGTTCTTGTTTAAAGCTGCTATACAAGCTGGCACACTCAAACGTATACATTTACATTTGATTCTCAGATGATTGTATAACCCTTTTCCTCTAAGAATGTCCCATTTATTCTGACAATAAAGTCTTAATATTATGTTAGAAAAGGCTCCAATCTCAACTACTATTCATATTCTGGAGGGGATTTATTATTTTGTTTTAACAAATGCCATCAGGTGGCAGCACTGAGTGGAGAGGAGCCTAGAAGTTTTCCATTGCTCGACTCACAAACACAGGCTACTAGTGCCTGGTGTAACTCTGTAGATGGTACTACCTTGTTGATGTAATCAAGTGATGAATAGAATGATGGGAGCATTTTATTTTTCATCATCACAAACACAGCAGTCACCTCCTTAATCTGGTTTGCACCTTGGGAGTTAAGATCACACATACACTCACACACATGGGGTGAAGTGCACACACACACGTGGCAAGCCATTTCTTCACCCTCAATATCGATTTTCCAGGATTTGAACAACTAGTTTTTCAAATTGAAAATGGAGTTTCCTAAAACTTTGATATCAAAGTTTTAAACTTTGCTAATGAAGTTGGGATATCGGGATAATAACCTTTAAGATTAGGGTAAATGCTCTTGGGATTGGATATTGTTATGTGCAATGAATAAACATGTGCAGGCATTTTGATGTGATGCTGGGGATATGCGTATGTGATAAAACCAAGCCAGGTGTAACAAACCATTACCAGAGACAAACCATTCCTGCTGACAATTGCATGCAAGCATTAACACAGTATATTGGTTTCTTACCAGTTGTATTTCCTGTCAATGACTGAATATAGAATAACAGTTAAAACCATTTAAAGTGATATAAAACCAATGATCTATTCGAGTAAGGTCATTAACATCATGTTAATAATGTTCATTTATGTGCTTTATTTGATACACAAAGCTAAATTTCTGCTTAGGTATACATGGTTTATGGTTTCCACAGTTACAGATTAAATGTTTCAAGGATGACTTAGTTATCAAACTACTATAATAAACTATATATTAAAAAAAACTAAAACTTTGGAAACCATCATATATATAGTAAAAGTGTTTTTAAAATTGGTAGAACAATATTTACTTACTTAAACCAGGAGGTATCTTTGGACACAATCCTGAATCCTCAGTTCTTTCAGTTGTTGGCTTGTTGCTAGGAGTAGTGCTTGTCACAACATTTATTTTTGATGTTGGTTTTGATGTAAGTTTAGCTGTGGAATTGACTTTTGTAGATTCATTTTTCTTATGCACACTTTGGCTTATATTTGCTGTAGTGTTTCCATGGGTATGGCTTTCACCCTTGGCGATAGTGAAAGAGTATTTAGGAGAGCTGAGAAGTATGCTACATGTGTACATCACACCCAGCACCAGGCTAGTGAAGAACATGTTCCTAAATCTGTTTTGCATCTTGAGGGCTGTGTGAGCTCAGTCTGAAATATACAAGGTTTGATCATAAGTTATAAGGGACACATTCTATCAGAGTGTTGAATTTGGTTATTACAGGGCAATAAGAGAGTGGTCATTTTCTAACAAAAAATCTCTGATTATATCATTATTCCCTTTTTACTAGAGCGAAGTGGAGCATATTTAAGCCCCAAGAACTGTATTGGCAATTCCCCGAAAACACTTTTTCAGCGCCGTAAGAAGGATCTACATTTTCTTTGCCTCCCTAGTTAGGAGGGGTTTAGATTTGTTAGACACTCCCTGTTATCAATTGAAATAACCACTCTTTATGGTTCAAGCAAAACAAGTCACACAAAACAACCACACCTTTTGCAAAGGGTAATGAGTTTGGGTAAAAGAAATGTTCATGCATTTAGCTGATTAAACATATCTACTGCTTTTTATCAGATAACCTCACAATGAATGATGTGATTGGAGCCAATCCCAAACCACTCTCTGTTATTGATTGAGATAACCACTCTTTCAAGACTCACAAGGCAACCACACATTTTGCAGAGGGTAAGGGGTCTGTGGTGTTAGGTTTGTGGAGAGCGATATATGAGAATGTGAAGCTGTAAGAAAGACAGATTTATCTCTGAAATGATATCCTCTTTGTTCACATTTGATTAACTTCACAATAGCCGTACCATAACCAATAGTTGTACCATAACCATATTAAGGTGTTATTTGTTACTCCAAATACCGTATTATTTGATGGTTATCTAAACGTTGTGAATTCTTACCAGTTGTAGCATGCTCCAACTGTCCCTTTTCTTTTTTCATCAATGTGCTCTTTCATGACATTCTTCTAGTGTGTTTACCAATAACCAATGAGAATGAATGACTCACTGCTACCTTAAATCTTTTTAAAAACGTGCATTTTTATTTCACTTAATTTCAACTCTTTACCTTGGGAATAAAAAAGCGTTCATGCATGAAGCAGATCAAATATCTACTGCTTTCTTATCACATAACCTGGAAAATTAATGATATAATTGGAGCCAATTCCAAGCCACTCCCGTTATCAATTGAAATAACCACTCCTAACGGTTCAAGAAATACAAGGTACACAAAGCAACCACACATTTTGAAGAGGGTGAGGGGTCTGTGCTGTTAGGTTTGAGGAGCAAGAAATATGAGAATGTGCAGGTGTAAGAAAGGTTAGATTTATCTCTGAAATGATATTATTTTGATTAACCTCAAACCTCACAATAGTTGTACCATAACCATGTTAGGGTGTTCTTTGTTCCTCCAAATACCGTGTTATTTGATGTTTATCTAAAAGTTGTGAATTCTTACCAGTTGAAGCATGCTCCAGGCCAAGTTTTCCTTTTTATGCTGTGATAGTCATGTCGTCATACTTACTTTAGAAATATGATTATTAACATGTTCTCTTCAGGCTTACATGACCATGGCATCACTTATTTTGTTCTCTTTTTTTCATTCTATACCTCAATGTGCTCTTTCACGTAATTCTTTGAATGTAATGTTATATATACCAATAACCAATGGCAATAGATAATCTTGAAACAGTTAAACTATATCCATTATATTGATAATCTAAGTATACACAAGTAGACTTTTTATAAAAGGTGCATCTTTATTTCACTTTATTTCCTTGGGTATAAGAAAGGTTCATGCATTAAGCTAACCAAACATATCTATTGCTTTTCATTATATAACCTCACAATAATTGGAGCCAATTTCAATCAAGTTTGTCAGTAAATCTGGCATGGCATTATGCTCAGTAGATTGCATGCATTACAAGTGCATACTATACTTTCACTGTTGTAATTTTTCTAATTAAGATATATGGTAAAAGCTCAGAAATACTCCTAATTATCTCTTATGTTATTTCAAACAGGACTAGAATGATGTTCAAGAAAGTGCTGGCATTGCTAGGATTGCATAAGTACAGAAAACATGCACAATCACGGTGTGCTACTTCAGTGATCTCCAAACAACTAGACTAAGCATCTAAATAAGCATCTTCAAGTTCTTGTGCTAATGACATGACCTCTTTCCTTAAGAAGGTAATGTCCTCTGGTACATCTATGTCAGGTTTACTGGAAGATTCATCCTCTATGAGAGCTAGGAGGTCATTATCAGTCAGTTCACTTTTGGGGTCCGCACACTTCTCCAGAATAGACTTAAAGGACGCGACCTCACCTTGAAGGCTCGCGATCTGTTTCCTGACTGAACTCACCCCTCCAAGATGGCCCATTATGCTCTGACCAAAATGGTGACCATTACCCATAGTCCCCATTCCAATATGGCTACCACTCTGACCTTCTTGATTTCTATTAGTATTACCTATTAGATCATGCCCAATATGGGCACCTATAGTTGGGTTTGATTCAGAATGTAAAACCTTGGCTGCTTTAGTTGTGAGTTGTGCTGGTGTGTTTGGAACTACTGAATTTGGCCTAGGCTTCCCCTTGGAAGACCACCATATGTCATCGAGATTCATATCAGACTTTTTGGGAGAGAGTCCATTGCTTAACTGTTCACTAGGACAAGTCTTTCCATTAGGCACACTTATATTACTATCCCCATTTGGCACGGCTTTGTACACTTTTGTTGGTTTTGAGAACACTTTTGAGGCCCAGCGCGGGTCTACCTTGGCTGGAGTCAATCCTTTATTATCACCCACTAGTGGGGATGCCCCGGCATGCATTAACTCAGCTGCTTGTCTATAGTTGGCATGGCGGACTGCGATGAACAGTGGGGTTTCACCATTATTATTCCGGATGTTTACCACTGCCCCTTGGTTTATAAGTAAGTCAACAATTGGATCACTCGGGCCCTCATATCCTTGATTTCGCCTGAGACGGCACGCTAAATGCAATGGCGTGTTTCCGCTGGTATCTTTAATGTTCACATCATACATAGACATTAACAAATGGCAAATACTCTCCATGGGGGCCTCACTATCACATAATGCTACATGCAGTGGAGTTCTTCCCTGCTTGTCCACAATATTGGCATCAGCCTTGTAGTCTAGCAGTAATGTCACAAACTCCGGTCTTGCTGCTCGCATGTGTAACACTGTCCGCCCGTCAAGCCCTTGGAAGTTAATGTGGGAGCCCTGCAGAAGCAATAGTTCAAGAGTGTCCACATCCTCCACAACCTGAAGAGGGATATGTCCCATGTCGTTGGTCACCTGGAGAGTTGACTTTGCCCCAGGTGTACCGAGAAGGCGTCTACAAATGGTTCCACCATGTCGATACCGGAGACACAGGTGAAGTGGTGTGTCACCGAGATTGTTCATCAACGACACTGATGCCCCGGCTTCAAGAAGACATTCCACCATCCTGAGTCGCTCCCTCTCACTGACCCCCTTCGTTGCAGTCCCAAGAAGGCCAAGACAGACATGAAGAGGAGCATTACCCTTTGAGTCCTGCACATTGGCTTTCGCACAATGCTTCAAGAGCTGCTCGAGAATCCTCAAATTTCCACCGGAGGCTGCTAAATGTAGGCCAGTGACCCCATCTCTGTCTCTAGCATCCACTTGGACCTTATTACTTAACAGCAGTCTCACCACATGCTCATGGCCCCCATAAATGGCATGGTGCAGTGGAGTCCACTTGTAATGTGCTGATTGTACATTCAAGTTCAACCCCTCGAAGCGCCAGATCAGTTCATACAAGATGTCAACATCACCAATCATGGCGACATAATGCAGAGCTGATAGGTCATCCTTAATCTCAGAGTGCCACAAGAGGTTACTGGGAACCAACATCTCACAGCCAGCCTTGATTTCATCACTTCCACTCTTGGAAATGACTGCATGAATTGCTTCCAGGTCACATGAGAATAAGGCATCCCAGAGATCTCTTGCTGGAGCCTGGAATGTGCTGCTCATTGTCATAGTATAGATGTAGATAACAGTACAATACTAGACTCCTGTACTGTTTGTTTAGGTATCCATGCTGATCACTGTCAGAGTATAAGTAGGTAACAGTGCAATAGTCCTGAACTGTTTGTCTAAGTAGCCATTCTTCATGCAGACTAAGAATAAATGCTGCATTAACTCCACAAAGTCTTCATATTTGATGGAGAAATAGCCTTCTGTAAGGGCTGAAGGTACCAGTTCCACCACTGCCACTACAAGTGGTAGAGTGGTCTGAAGCACAGAGCCCCTGATCAATACTGGATTCCTGTGCTGATTGTAATAGCACCCACACTACTCTGAAGTTGTTATATATAGTCACCAACATTAAATCAATGCTTTCATATTGCAGATATTTGAATACTACTGCATAGGGAATCCTCCTTGATATGTATCACATTCGATAGTCATATCCTTTCTGAGCCTCTCATTGACTTGCACCACCAGCAATGACTAAATCGTTCATGTCCAGCTTTATAGGAGCTTCTACCTGGACATTGGATATATTGGCCCACAGAGTGTCCAATCGATTGTTTTCTTGGATCATTTTCTACTGAACCGTACAATAATCCCTTGGCAGGTATGCATCCTTTTGCACTCACACATAAAAGGGATAGCTACCCTTCAGCAAGGTTAGTCCTCTTTGTGTTCGGTTTACAGTGGATTGCCTCAAGCTTTGTCACCAAAAAGAAGAGTCAGGTTCAAAGGGTGTCCATTATAGGGGCAGGTGCATGGAGGCATAGCTGTGCAAAGGCCACTTTTTATGATGCGTATAACATAGTTACGATGCAAATGTCGCACGGTTACCGTGCAAATGTGGCATGTTTACCGTACAATCATTGCATGGTTACCACACAAGCCTTGCATGGTTACCATGCAAACCTTGTATGGTTACCATGAAGACACAACTGTTCCCAAACAAACATGGCACAGTAACCAAACAAATACAATAGTTACCATACTACTGCCATGCAGAACATTACCCCCCTGAATCCCTGTGGTTGGTTACCTTACAAAAATGTCATTTGTGTGGCAATATTTCGGGTATGTATAGTCACCGCCCGGGCGTTCATTTGTATATGGCCACATATTGTATTTGTATGATAATGGAGGGACATTTGTAGGATAGCACCTTGTGTACTGATGTTGTACAGCTCTGCTTCCATTCAGGTGTCTTGGGGCGGGGCAGGGTCTGTGTGAAGGGGGTAGATGAACAAGAGCCAAGTTGTAGTGTTTCTCTCATGTCCTAAGGCAATGTGTAAAATTCCTACTATGGATCAGGGTCTGAGATGGCATTTATAACCTGCCACTCTTTCATATATATTATGCTATACTATACATAAGATGGATCGCTTGCCAAAAGATAATGGGTAGGCGTATCTGAGGAAGAAATCAAAGGTAATAGAACTACACTAAAGGGATAAGACTGGTTTGCGGGTACAATTATAGCCAAAGATGTGTACTTGATGCCAATGTATATTTATATCAGCTCTGACAGATTCCAATGGGTACATTTGCAAGAATAATTGTTTTCAACTTTTTTGTCTATACGAAAAACAGCCACAGCTCTTTGGGTATGGCGTTTGTGATAAGATCATGCTAGTTGTGCCTTAAGTTGTATGCACTGTAATGTGAGGTATGGTCAGTCTATGCACAGGGAGATGGGTGGGAAAAAATACTGGGTGATTTAAAAGCAGGTAATAGGTGTGTGGAAGGTAGGGGGGGTCAGTTGGCAGGTTGATTATTGGAACAGCTTCAGGGGAACATGTCCCTGGACCATACACTATTCTGTTAGCAGCACCAGTAACCAAGGTTACAGTGACCTTCTACCTATGTGATAGGTTTGAATCAGCTATTGGAAAGCTAACTTACTAACCAAGCAATATACCACTATACTACCCATATTCAATGCAATAGTTTACATTGGCAGTTCCGAATGAAGATTCCAAGGAATCTCAAATTCAAAGCCGATTGAAAAATCAAAATATCTTTTTTCCACCCTGTTACCCACAACATGATGTATCTGTGACTACACCTTCTCCCATGTATTAACCATGCCACAGCAGAGGTGTCAATGCATTTTGTGACAAAAGGTGGCATCAGGGAGTTGCAGTATTCTCTGTACATTTGGCACCATATTAAATGAACCACTGGTGGCCAATTCATATATTATCTGAATTCTTCTTTAATTCTATCAATATTGCTTGATTGAATTGAATTGATAAGACTGGAAGAGTACTGACTCTTCTGTAGGCTTGGACTCACCAGAGTCATAAATGGTAGACTCACATCTCCATCACATTGGCCTTAAAATGGCAAAGGCTTGCTAAATCCCAAGAATCAGATCGGCCTAGCATCTGACTCTATCCCTATCATTAGGAGAAATGTAAATCCATTGAAATCAATAGAATTCATATCCAGGTAATATATCCAGAGTGACTGAAGTTTAGAAAAGTTCACTGTGGTTCTCACAGTTTCTGTGGTCTCGTCTCCCAGTTACAAGAGTGAAATAATTATGTACAGCAGCTAGTACTATACCTCACCACAGTTCTCCTGTACCCTGCCCTTAGCATAGTTGCCTTAGACGATTAATGAGTAAGGCTGTGTTGGGTCCACTGATGACTTCCTCCACCCATGTGTGCATGCAATGCTACTGGAACCATGCCTAATTGTATGCTTTCTACATATACAAGAGTGTTAAGCCAAAGCACTAGATCCAATAAGTCATTTAATGAGGCATGGAATGGTCACTACATTTACCATAATCTAGGCTAGTCAAGGCATATGTGTATAATCATATGCATGGCCCAATAGTTATTGGAAAGGTTCCACAGCGCTGTTTCGGTTTGTAAATCACTATTGAAGTTTTTCTAGGGTTCTAATGCATATTCCACATGCATATGCAAATGCTGCAGGAAAAAATGGGCAGAAAATCTTGGACCAACAGATTCCCAATCCTTTTTAAATCTCTAAAGTAGCATGAATGACTTGTGAATTGCCAGATCAAAGCGCAGCTTGTCACAAGGAATAAATGGAATGCTGCAGGAACTATGGGAAACCCAGGCTGTTCCCGCAAGATTTAAAAAAATGGCCGAATATTGCCTCGGGCCGTGCCACCCGTAATTAGGTCACTATGCTGTAAGATGGGGCAAACTTTTCTAAATATTTTAATTCATTTGTTATTGATTTTTTTTAAATGAAATTTTGGAATGTTATGAGTTGGTATGGCAAGTCAACACAACCAACTGCATTTTGAAAATTTAACAGAACTTTGGGAGAAATATTGATGTAGGTTAAGCCTCCTATCCGCTCAACATTGTGACCTATTTAATCTGGAACTGTCACATGATTAAAACGTTTGTGATCGAGGATATTTGATAGGTCCGCAGTAACAACTTGGGCTCCCTATATGAATATCAGGAAATGGTTGAATATGTCTAAATATGGGCCCCGATGTTAGATAAGTATTTAGGTTATTGAGGTCAGACTTGGTTCTATGTCTGTGTCAATCTTATTTTCCTTAACCAAATAAGAGGAGAAGTTCTGGTATGTATAGCGTCTCCCAGGTAGGGTAGGGTTACCTGAAACAAAGCTCACTTTGTGTTGTTACCCCAGCTTTAAGATGCTTACATGCCCAGTCCTGTACTGTACTGGGAGACGTCCTTAGTAAGGTCATTTCATAGTGACGCCATTCCATATAGAAATGGGTTAACGGCCGTTAAAGAATTGCAAAGCAAAGGCACCTGCAAGTTCAGGGACCATAAAAGAGGATCGCCACTTTAGGCTTCTCATAAGGCTGCTAACCAGTTAATATTCCCTTTTGGTAAAGCCCTATTTACACATATTCGTCAATACATAGCTTTGGTCTATTTATATATAAACTGGGTTAGGATATAGATCATATAGCACAGAGTCTGAGGGACAATAAGATGAGAGGGTGGGTACAGTTACTCAGGTAGACTTGGATACCTAGGATCGGTGTGTACAAGTAATACACGTATGCCTGTCTATTATGGAGAGACAGGTATACATATATTCAAAAGTACAATAATTGTTAGGATAAAAACAATTCTGTATAATCATTGAAATCCATGCCTCTACTGCTCCATGTCCTTTTAGGGAGGAACTCAAAACTATCCATTGTATTTTATCTTGCACATTGACTTGTGCTAACCAATGTGTCTACAGTGTGCATTGTGCCTGCTATGTGCCATTGTGTATGCACGAGTGGTATTTGGTATACCATTATCTCATAGACTTGAGACTTGAGGATCCTGATCCTAATTTTAAGCAACTGTCCCAATGCCATCAGCTATATGCACTGTAGATCCTCTAATCAGGTTGAAGCTATGAGAGATGCCTTAACGTTGATGTGATGGGCAATGTGATGGTAGACCCACACGTCCTCTATGTATCTAAAGAGTCCAGTATTATATGATTTTGAGTTTGAGGTTCCTCCCCAGACATAATATAGTGCAGTCCAGCAGCAGTGATGCTGATGCCAGTGGTCCTCAACAAGTCACTTAAACAAGTATATATACAATGTAGGCCTTAACATACTAATGCCCGATTAGCACCAATAACAGCAGTAGTAGGTCAGGTATTCCAAGGTTGCATGTTCCCTAGTGTGCGCGGCCATTACATTCCCCTGAGTGTGCTGATTGATGGCATTGATGACAACTGGCATGATGGGTATAGGGTATATCCAGTGATACCCACTGCACCTAAAAGATCCAGAGGCAAATGCCAGGGAATTAATCGGTCTAGTGCCTCTGCTGCTGCTAGTGGCCTTGTAGGTTGTAAGACAGGTGCCTCCCCGTGCACACCTGTACACCTGTGTGCCTCCCCCAGGTGTCTGTGTACAACTCACCTGTGTCAGGTGTAGGAGCAGCTCAGTCACCTACTCACAGACACTCACCACACCTGGTAGGGGCACCTGAGGCTACCCGATACAAGCTCACATGGAGGTCTTGTGACTATGTCTGACCACCCCCCCCCCCTCCAATTCTTAATCTGTTAATCTTGATCATTTATGTATATGTGTTTCAAATCTCGTAATAGTATAAGAGCTAATAGGACCATCAACTTACATTATCCAGTAAGATATCAGAAAGGGGGTCGCATGTGACCCAACCATGGTATTTTACAGGGTATTTTCAATGGGTGCATCTAATATTACCATGCACATTCAGCAACATCAGCTCAAATACATGTAGTTAGAATAAATGACGTAAGAACTACTGAAATATGGTCTTAGTGCCCATGTTCAGTGATTTTAAGAAGATTGATTATTGAGCACTACCGTAAATTCCCGCGTGTAACCCATGTATATAGTTTTCGGAAAGACTCACTTTGAAGCTCTACAATCATCACTCACACTTCACCACATAGAACTTAGAGTAGAACAGTACTAAAATATGAAGCTTAGGCCAAAAAAAAAAGTTTGTTTACGGTCACCCGACCGGGTCTAGCAAAACAGGGCCGAGTCCCCCTCTTTTCTTTTATTCCTGGAAAATTTTGCTATCGGACAATTGTTAAGAATTTTACGGCGAAAACTTTAGAACCGGGCCCTATGAGGGTAAAAAGCAAAAAAAAAAAAGATATTAAAAGATATTAAAAAAAAAGATCCGGCCGGCCAGGCCTAGCTTGTCAGACCATGTTACCAGAAACCAACCTTTTTTTTGTTGGGCCTTAGTGGTTGTGCTTTGATCAACGGCAACATGGTATACTTATCAGCATTATAAGGCATGAAGCGGTCCGTATAACGGTACGAGCACATTATAGGCTATGGTCGCAGCTATCTTGACTCTGAGCAAAAAAAAAGGTATTTTTCAGGCATTATGGCAAAAGACAATGTAGGGTCGGTAGGTCGGATTTTTTTTTTTTTAAACTTTTTTTTTAAGACATGAAAGTACTACCCAGCCTCTGCGAAGACCCTAAAATTGACCAAAAAAGGGGAAAATACGAAAATTTCTTCAAAATTACATAGTAAACGTGGGGTCGGCCCTGTCTGGATAGGGTCGGTTGAGTGACCTGAAACAACCCTTTTTTTGGCCTTATAGGAATGCACACTGCACCAGGCCACCAGTCATCCATTGGCCATTCCTATATCAGGGGTCAGCAAGTGTGACTGCTGAACTACTGCTGTACCATACAAGGCCTGTGGCAGAGGTATCTCACTTCAGTGCTTGTTGTGATTGGTACCTGCGAGCAGGAGAATGTGCACCGTCCACAAGCTGAGCAGTCAGTACAGAAAGGTTCATGGTGGGCTACTGACTCACAGCTGCCCCCTGGTAGTTGAAGGGAAAACTAATATTGATTACTGCCTGTTGTCCTTTTCCCTTCGGGGAGATGGGAATATGTCCTTAAACCCCGGGCCGCCGTATATAAAGTTCTCCCCCTTTCATAAAAGAAACTCTATTGAAGTACTTGGTGCATTCAGGGGTGTGAAATATGTACCAGGGCCCAAGAAAATAATACACACACTTGCTTTAGACATGTTTTAGTAAACGTCCAGATTAGCCACACCAATAGACACACCAACTGTAACCAGTGCCCACCAGCCAAACTTAAAACTGTTAAAAATGCATGCACTTCTAAATAAAAGTATGTACTCACATTGACAAGCTGTCTTCATGCAAGCTGGCCCGAACTCGTCCTCGGACGCGTCCGAGCAACATTGCTGGTATTTGAGGGGCCATGACCGCGTCACTTCCCCCGTATATTGGGGGGGATTCCTATGCAGTACCCATCTGCACTTTTAATACAACAGCACCAAGCGCACAGGAACTATTTTAACCAGCAACCTTTGGTGCCAGCGATGACGCTCGGGAACAGAGGTCGAGGTGGGGCCAGCTTGGTCTTCATGTGTGTATCAAATAGGTATTCCTCCTGCTTGGGCTCAAACAATTACATGGTGCCATACTCTCAATTAGCCACAAACAATGTATTTTCCACCTGAAGTATTCTTGGAGTGTTCACAAAATAGCTGAACTTACTGGAGGTGGAAGTTACCCTGGCCCAGTGCATTGTAGATAATTATGGCAAGTTCCCTTTGAGAGCATTGGGTGTTGGTGTCTTATCATCATCATGCATGACTGGATGTTGTTCTCTATTTAACCCACAGCTGCAGGCTAAGAGTAAGACAAAGGATTTCATACACTGGGTATACAGTGTATTGTATTGTGGAGGTTAGAGTTTCCTCTGCTACTATGTCACAGGGTCCTGGTTGGGGTGTAAATAAAGCCACCAACGTGCTCAGTGCATATATGTGAGGTATAACAGAATACAGATCAACTCAGGAACTTATACCAGACCTTATCATAATGTATAATGTGTCTATGTAATAGATAGACAATGGTTATGAAAAGGTATGTAGAATTAACCACAGATTGCTGGTGGGGGCCAGACGAGGGCGAAGCCCAAGTCGCCCTACCAGCAAGCTGTGGTTAATCTACATACCTTTTCATAACCATTGTCTATCTGTTTTAAACCAGGGTATGCAATATAACCAAGGTGCAAACTCTATTGTTCTGCCCCACCACCGTGGTTTAAAGTAACTATAACTATCTGAGGTATGGTTAATATACCTATTTATAAGTACCAACCACGTGGCCGTAGTTTGTCCTCCAGAGTATTATTATTAGGTGCAATCTATACTGCACTCTAACTCGCCCTATTCCGTCACCTAACTGAAGGCTAAGTTAGATGTCCCCCTCTCAACTGAATTATGTAATTATAACAATGGGAGATCAGCCTATGAAGCCACCACACTGTCAGAAGTTAGTGTAGTTGCACAGCTAGATCCACCATCGATTTACAGTACAAAAAGAACTACACTGTAAGAAGTAAGTACTGTACACCTACAGCAAAAGTTGCTGGCAACTTTTGTTCCAGTAGATTTTGCTGTAGGTGTACAGCAACTGACTTGCTGTACATTTACAGCAACTTCTACTGTAAATTTACAACAACTTCTACTGTAAATGTACAGCAACTTTTACTGTACGTTTATAACAAAAGTTGCTGGCAACTTTTGTTCCAGTAGATTTTGCTGTACATGTACAGCAACCGGGTGCTGTAAAGTTACAGCAACTTCTACTGTAGGTTTCATATTGTTGTTGTCATCAATTTATATCAATTTATATGCATGCATGGAGAGTACTTTCCTGCATAATAGTTCGATTTCAGCTAGGATAATACACACTACACAATGTAATGGTTTAATCCTGCTTTTAAACAGCTGAACTGTATGTGATACCAGCTTTTTCCCAGTCCATGTACTTTTCCCACCAATGTGGTGTCTATTCTATACTTTTGCTGTTTTTTAGTATTATTCAACACAATTATGCAAAACTCAATACACTTTATGATAACTGCATTCAGTCTCTCTCATCCATACAATCTCTTAACCTACAATGTCTTGAGAGTTTGTGAGGCTTTATTTGACTCAGGACTGGGTGGAATAATTATTACAAAAATTGTATACTGCTGCTGCCTAGTGGCAGAAATCTACAGCACAATGTACTGTAAATATACAGCAACATTGCTGGAGACCCAATTTACAGTACATAATGCTGTAATTATACAGCAAATAGTGCTGTAATACCAACTACAGCAAAAAGTGCTGTAAGTGTACAGCACATTATGCTGTTTAAATACAGTGACTTTTTACAGTGTAATTTTGTTTCCAGTATGACATACTGTTCCTGAACACTCACCTACTGTACTGTTGCAGGCCACAGTATAATCTACTGTTACCCAATCATTGAAGCATAACAGGGCATTGGTATGAACCAGGTATAGGTATATAAAACACTCCTAAATATGTTTCAACAGCCTTTGATATGATGCATTACATTTGAGAAACCTCACTGGGATTAGAACCATCAACCTTCAGATCCACCGTCCAATGCTCTGCTATCTGAGCTAGCTGGACAGTTGTAAGATCCTAGGATGAAAAGCCTGCTGATTCATATGAATGAGGGAACAGTTGCTAGGGACCTTTAGCAAACCCGACTTAGCTCATTAAACGTTTACCTTAGCAATGCTAGAAGCATAGACTACATCTGTGTATAATGAAATATGTCATCATTTCTAAAGGTCCCTAGTTTTGAGATTGTTTGAGATGGATCTATGGTCTACCTGGAACTACGGAGATACATCCAACTTTATGATTATCAAACTCCATGTGGCTCTAAAAGGTAATTATGTTCATGTTACTCCCTGTCTGTTTCTCTCTCTCTATATATACAGCTTGTACACATAAACACTCTCTCCCCTTCTCCCCATGTCTCTCCCTCTCTCTTTCTCATGCTCCCTGGTGTCATGTGAATCCAAAAGCTTATGGCTCACTCTCACCAAATCAGTGCAACTAAAAAAGTGACGTACATGATCGGGAGACGTACATGATCGGGAGACGTACATGATCGGGAGACGTACATGATCGGTGACGTACATGATCGGTGACGTACATGATCGGTGACGTACATGATCGGTGATTATTGACTGCCCCAGTCTTTCTGATCATCATATAACATAAGTAAACCTTACCAAGGTGTACATATGATGTGTGGCTTGACATGTAAAATGTTAGACATGTGTATATTCGACTAGGAAGAGAATTTTACTTGACATTTCAATACCGATCATGTACGTCATGTGACGTACATGATCGGTGACGTACATGATCGGTGATTATTGACTGCCCTACCCTTTCTGAACAAGGAAAAACATAAATAAACCTTACCTAGGTGTACATATGATGTGTGTCTTGACATGTAAGATGTTAGACATGTGTAGATGCGACTAGTAAGAGTATTTTACATGACATTTGAAATACCGATCATGTACGTCATGTGACGTACATGATCGGCCATTATTTATTGACTGTCTTAATTACCCTTTCTGACCATATATAAAACATAAATCAATCATAGCAAGGTGTACATATGATGTAGGTCTAAATATGTATAATCATAGACATGTGAAGCAGTGGGTAATGAGGAAATGTTACATGACATTCCAAGCTGATCATGTACGTCATGTGACGTACATGATCGGTTACACATTGAGCCCCCCCCCCCTCCGGCCCCTATAAATATTTTGGGAGGTTTTTTTTCTAATAAACTCCCCAAAGATACATTATAGCCTGTAGGTATGGTTGGGAGAGTTAAACATCGTAGTGCAGGAGGTAAAAGACGGATTTTGTCCTCTGCCGATCATGTACGTCCACCGATCATGTACGTCCACCGATCATGTATGTCACTTTTTTAAGTTGCACTGAGTTGGTGAGAGTGACCCTTATCCTCACCAGCCTACCTATCTCCCATTGTGACTTTGCCTCCCTCTGCATATCCGTCATGTTGAATCAGCATTATCCATCTTTTTAACTATGCCCATCTGCTAAACATAACATTCCTCACCATGTCCACTTTAATTTGTACCTATCCTCAATTTCTTATCACCCATCCTAACTATCCCTCATTGTGAATATCCCTATAACATGGGAGTCTACCGAGTCAGACACCCTACCCTATAGGCGTCTAGCACGTTGAATTATCAACCACTGCAGAGTTTGTAGGGGACGTTATGTAACAGTCTGTACCCATTGTGATTGCTATATCAGTGCTTATCTCGCCAGTTACCAGATCAAGCAATGGTGCCCCCTACCAAGGAGCCTGCAACCTTGGTATAGAATCCTTGCTATAATGTCAATGGTGCATCATGACGACAGATGGCCATGGTATGAATAATTGATACACTCTAAAAGTTAAAGAGATGACAGTCCAAAGTGTTGAGATTGACAAGTGATCCGGAGGGCCACAACTATATGAAATAAGAAAAATAAAAAGATGTGTTTATTAATTTTATAAGCGATTTCTTTTGCTGTCAACATTGATTTCTCAGCTGTCAAACTATCAAGTTGGAAAAAAAGTTGCTGTCAACATTGATTTTTCAGCTGTCAAACTGTCAAGTTGGAAAAATAAGTTGCTGTCAACATTGATTTTTCACCTGTCACACTGTCAAGTTGAAAAAGAATTGCTGTCGATATGGATTTTTCACCTGTCAAACTGTCAACTTATGCAAACCATCTTTTAGCGTCAGTGCTCAATATATACAGAGTCCCTCCCTCCATCCCTCCCTCTCTCCCTCCCTCCCTCCTTCCTGCCCTCCCTCCTTCCTTCCCTCCCTCCTTCCTTCGTTCCTTCGCTCCCTCCCTCCTTCCCTGCCTCCCTCCTTCCCTCCATCCATCCCTCCCTCCTGCCCTCCTTCCCTCCATCGTTCCCTCCCTCCCGCCTTCCCTCCCTCCCTCCTTCCTTCCCTCCCTCCTGTCCTCAGTAAATGGTCATGCTTGGAGTGTGTGAGAAGGGGAATGGGCGGGTAGGAATAGGGGAGTAGGGAAGTGAGGCATGGCATGGCAGGGCAGGGCTCCCTCCTTCCCTCCCTCCCTCATTCCCTCTCTCCCTCCCTCCCTCCTTCCTGCCCTCCCTCCGTCTTTCCTTTCCTCCCTCCCTCCTTCCATCCTTCCTTCCTTCCCTCCCTCCCTCCCTCTCTCTCCCCCCCCCACCCTCCCTCCCCCCTCCCTCTCTCTCTCCCTCCCTCCCTCCCCCTGATTATACCTTCTTCCATACCCCTCTTACATCCCAGGCCTAAAGGATACCTGTCAGAAGCTTCAATAAAAATTGTTGACAGACAGACAGCATTTTTCTCCCTTTGACAGCAAGCTCAATTACAGAAGTTGACAGACTGACAGCACATTTTTCACTGTTGACAGCAATAGAAACATCCATATAGTATTTCCTGTAGAGTATTGTACATGGGCCTATATGCAAAAGTACTAAGAGACATAGTGCATGTATATGGCCCTCGTCGGCTTCCATAAAAAAGAGCGTTCCTCTACGTTCAAGTACCATATGCAATAGAATCGATGATGGTATTGGTACAATTAACAGTATTTTACTATTTGATATACTCTATGCCGGATAATTGGTTCATATGATAAAAATTCAAGAACAGATAATACAAGTGATCCGACTAAACAAGTGTGTCCATAATCATAAGGAAAGTGAGTTTCCCTAGGGCATATACTATATATGTATATATATATATATATATATATATATATATATATATATATATATATATATATACATATATATATATATATATATATATATATATATATATATATATATAGTTTATGATACCTAGTATCACGCCATATCACGTATCTATCTATAACATCACATTTCCAGAGTTTACTTCTCCAAACACAGTATTATAATACCATTATAACTCTATATATATCCTTCATGTCTATACTCTTTTTTTGGTATGATGTTTTCCCCGACGTCCACAGTAGCCGAGAATAAATTTATAGGTAGGGTGTTCCATCGAAAATGGATTAGTGTGTCTATAATTGATGTCTATGGCAAGGCTACTAGTGAAAATATATACTAATTCAATACACAAATCAGAATAAGGATAACTTTAATGGGAAATGCTTGACAACCATTGAAAGGTGGAAAAGTTGCTGATATTTCACCCCTGCTAGTCTATACATAGCCTATGACCCAGATGGCACCTATGGAGTAAAGCCCTACTGCTGCATGTAGCATGGGGAGTAATCACCCTGTGTGCAGCCACACACTATAAACAGGGAAATGCATGAACTTCACCTAGCTATAATTCAATAAGTATATGTATTAGACATTAACTTATTTTACCAATATAATATATAATTCAATGCCATTTGGTAGTGATGTCTCTATTTTGGGTGATATGTGGATGTACTTACATTACCATAGCATTCATTAGGCTCAAATTCCGCAAGAGGTGTGAATAAATTTGAGTGATTTTATAATTCTAGCCTACTTTTGAATGTTTGAAGTCTCTAGTTCCTACTGTACACTTTTCGAAAAATTGATTTATCATTGTTAAATCTTGATTTATATTTTATTTCTTGTCATAATCACCAAACTACTTACACCACAAAAAGTGTACAGTATCTGAAATATGGCCCAATATGTATAGAATATCATGATACTTTGTATTTTATTGGGGGATACATAGATACCTGCGGATTTGCCATAGACTGAGGTGATATATTACTCCCCTACTGCAGATACAGGTGCCATGGGCGGCCTACTCACCCAGTGTTACCCTGTGGGGAGGCCCAAGGCGCCGTGGATGTAACACCCTATTATAGGTGACATCACTAGGCAGCCCGCTAAACTGTGAACCTCCAAATCACAATAACAGTCTGCCAATCAAATACCAAACTATCAACACTAAAGGTGTTACTTACCGCAGGCAATATCCCTTTATGAAATATCCAAGAGGCCTTATATCCTGCTCTAGGGACTGGCTAACTCTCCTATGTGTTAGACTTTCAGATCTTGCTATAATGCAATTCCATGACCGCGAATCCCAAGACTGCTTGATTTGTCGTAAAATAAGACAAAATAGGTGATGTGTTTAGAAGTAGGATGGACGGAAGGTGTGTGGGTTATATGGTTGTGACTTGTACTGGAGGTGGTGGTCTGTCGTGTTGTACTAACTGGTCACTCTAACACCCCACCCTCCCCTCTCAGACACACATAGTTAACCCTTTAACGATGGCATGTTGCCCTAAACAAATAATTCCCCTTATGAAGTATCAACGCAGTGCCGGTAACTAGACCTGTCAACACTGCATTGGTGCATAATGCCGACCCTATGGGAGTATATCAACCCCATCGGGTCGACATGATGCATGAATGCAGCAATGACAAAGCATTTACTCGGCCTGCATTCATGCATGAAAGTACCAAGCAACCTTTAAATGATTGTGTAGTGAACGGGCCTAGCTGCTGAGCACAGGTCTAGACCTGCCGAGGTCTTAGACTCAGTATACCTGGCCTCATAAGTAAACTATGGGGTTATGTAACGCACCCCTCCAACACAACCCCAGCCTTCAGCTGGCTATCCATAGCTGGCTTTCCAGGCTCGATCACCGTTATAGTTGCTGTGTATGCTGTGTATGCACTACCGTGACATTAGGCTAGGCATTGATCGTCCGCTGAACACATAAGCAGATGGACCCACTCTAAGGGTTGCTACCCTGTCCAGGGGATGGGGGGGGGGCGGAGGGGCACTCAATTTTTTTTGCCACAGGTGTGCGGCTGGCCCGTTGACAACCCTTACCCTTGCTGAGGGGGATTTCGATAAAAGTGCCTAGGTTTTTAGTAATTTGTCCCAAAGAGTCGACCTTGGTGAAAGGGATTTTTGGTCAAATATGACCCTTGTTGCGAAGGATTTTGGCGAAAACTCCAAAATGTGAGCCTTTTTGGGGGGATTTTGTTGAAATCTCCGAAAAGTGACGCTTGGTGAGGGGGGTTTTGGATAAAAATGGCTCTTGGTGAAGGGGATTTTGGTGCAAAGCAAACCCTTGATGAGGGGGAATTTGCTCAAAAAGTTCTCTTCCCAGCCGCACACTTGTCCCAGCTAGCATCCTGACGTTGGCCCAACGTTGGCTCAACGTAGTCGAGGGTTGGACTGACGTCAGCATGCCAACGTTGGCACAACGTAGTTTTGGCCGGGGGCATTCCGTTTGAGCCAACGTCAGCATGCCAACGTTGGCTCAACGTTGGCCCAACATTATGCCAACTGTCATTATGTTGATAGTGTACCAACGTCAGGTGCAGATATTGACACAACATAGTCATTATGCTCATATAGAGTATTAATGATCAACGCAGCAATTATGCTCATATAGAGTATTAATGATCACTAAGTTGTGATTTATTCTGCTAAAGACAAGAATCAGTTTAGAAACAACCATTTCTGTCTTTGCATTTCACCTTTATATCAGCTTAAAGGGGCCAGAGGTGACTGACAGCCATCCCATCCTTTAGACCTTACCTTAAAAAAGGTGTCCTCATGGCAATGTTACTGCATTTCGTTATGTCACTGGGAAAGTTGGTAATTAAGTATGTTATAGCATATGAATGGAATATCCCTGGCTTTTAAAACCTATATAACACACGTGGGGTCCAATTAATGGCCACTCATGATGAGAGATAAAGGACCTGCTGGGCAAAATCTCTTCTGACAACCTTCCATGCCCTCTAGTGGAGGTTGGACATGCAACGTTGGCCCAACATTAATATGCCAACGTTGTGCCAACATTGGCATTTCAACGTTGGCACAACGTAGTTTTGGCCGGTGGCATTCCATTTGAGCCAACGTCAGCATGCCAACGTTGGGCTAACGTTGGGCCAACGTTATGCCAACTCTCATTATGTTGACATTGTACCAACGTCAGGCGCAAACATTCACCCAACATTGCAACGTTGGTATAGCATAAATTTCCCAACGTTGGTACAACGTTGGCGTTTCAACGTTGGCACAACGTAAAATTATTGCCTGCGACGGTGCCAACCATTGCCAACGTTGGCCCAACGTAACTATGCTAGCTGGGGTGTATACAAGATATACCAAGTGCCCCCCACCCTCCAGGCTACCCTGTTGGTGGGGGAGGGGGGGCAGGTTTCAGAGGAAAATACGATAAAATAGACCCTGTTTGGGAATAGCTGCAGGAAAAATATTTTCATGGGAGGTATTTGGGCAAAATCGGGATATTTTGAGGAAAACTTGGAAATTTTAGTTCAAAATAGACCCTTTCGTGAAAAGTCATGATCTTTATAAATTTGGACGAATTTACATGAAAAGTGGAGGAAAAAGTGGGGGGGGGGGGGAAAGGTACCTAAGGGAGTGTTCATTTATTAATTACAGTGGGGGGGTGGTGAGATTTCGCGCGGAGGGGCGAAATTTTTTTACGCCCCCCCCCCCTCAAGAGCGAGTGGAACGTTTCGCGCCCCCCATCGTCGATGGCGGCGAAATTTTTTCGCCCCCCCTCCTTTGAACTATAGTAACGCGCGGGCTTTTTTGCTAAAAAGGGGCTTAAATTTTTACGTCCCCCCCTCAAGAGGGGTCAGAATTTTTTACGCCCCCCCCCCTCAGGAGGGGTCGGAAATTTTTACGCCCCCCCCCCCCCCAAACCCACCACCCCCCCCCCCCTGTAAATAATAAATGAACACTCCCTAATGGGTATACAAAAATAGAAATGCCTCGCGGGGGTTGCAGTTCACGCACCGACTCTAGTGATCTCGCACTTTGCACGTGGTTCGCAAATATCTTGTCTCTACGCAAAGTCTATTTCAATCTCCGTCCGTTGTATGTTGCCAGACCGAATGTCTGGCGGAATTCCTGGAACATGTACTTACATTTTGGAAACTATGTCAAGGCAAACAGGAATATAAGTATTGGCATCATGATTTACCTCAAACACCCCATTGAAGCTAATAGATTCTGTCTGAAAAAAAGTGCTACTTAGTATAATGGCACTAGCAAAGATAAATCCCCCGCTCTTACTCTTTAGGGCCCTTTGGCTAGAATATGTCCAGATTTTTTTATGTTTTTGTATACATTTGATATGCCATTAAAGGAATTGTACATCGCTCATCGTGTATATTGTGTATCACTCTTTTGGTGAGAATTCCTCACCCTCAACCAGCTTAATATCTGTCCCTCTCCCATGGTGAACATATCACCGAGGGGTCATGCATTAAAGAAAAAAAAAGAGGTTTGTTTCAAGTCACTCGACCGACCCTACCAAAACAAGGCCGACCCTACGGTTTTTATGCAATTTCTAATTAAAAAAAAAAGATTTTTACCCATCTTTAGTCAATCTTGGGGTCTTCGGGATGGCTGGCTAGTGCTTTCATGTTGAAAATAAATAAATGAATAAAATCCGACCTACCGACCCTACATTTTCTTGCCATGTTACCTGAAGCAAACCTTTTTTCTTTGGCCCAAGCCAAAAGCGGGAGGGGAATGTCTTTCTTCAAAAAGTTTTTTTAACGTAAGATATGGTTTTAACTAAATCACTCTGCAAAAATTTGGACCGGTCCTGTGAAAATCTGAATAGGCCTGCAGTGTGAAAATCTGCAGGACCAAATATCCTGAATGGTAAAAACTAATTGTAAAGACAACCAAATTGACAACCAGTTGAAGGAACTAAGGAGGTCACACCTACACTGAAAATCCATAGGTTGAAAGGGTTAGTCAGTACAGACTAACCCAGGTTGGTCATATGAGTGTTAGTCACAATGGCAAAGTTATATAATCGTACATAGACATGAAGAATCAACAGTGTAGAGGACCAGCCCAGTAAACAAAAAACGATATACAACATGTTATAACGTATATACAACGTTTTTCTAAAGCTCCTTTCGATGGCATGACGCTATATAAAGTTTTAAAACGTTGTTTTGACGTAAGGTGTAAAATAATGTTTCTTTGTTAACTGCGAGGGGTATGTAAGCTCACTGCTGAAGTAGTTGGAAAGGAGAGGTGGGCGCCATGGCCAAAATCTTGAGACTTGGTGCAAAATGAGAAGACCGTAAAAGGCTTATATACAAGTCTGCACAGTGTTGCCGAAAACTTTTTAGGCACACAGGCCAATGTGGCCTGTGTAGCGAGATCGTAATAGTCTGTGTTATATTTCACCAAATTATGTCCAAATTTTCCCCAAACCCCCTTGTGAATACCTTATTGTGTCCCTGCTGACATTCAGCTTCGTGCTTCATTTACTTTGGCTTTGCCTCCCCCAACCAAAGTCAAGTTGCTTCTCACACCCCTCGTTATACAATGCTGAGGCTAAAATATGCTACATAACTAAAATAGCCAAAACCAGACCTCAGGTGTGTCGTGTTAGCTGCTTGTGTCATCCAGGCGGACGCTGGAATGCAGTCAGAGACGCTGCTACCTAGTAGTGACGTCACGTTTATCAGTACTGAATAAATTGCTTCCCAGCATGGACACGACCGTGCTTCATCATTTGACAAGGTGCTGGTTATAGATGGGATTTCTAGGTGTGATTTGTACAATTGGTGTGGGTAGGTTGAGAAAACTTTTGGTAGGCAGAGTTGATTGTAAGCTTACTTTATAAAGAATTAACCCAGATTTTTGAAAGTGCCGTGTCGCACGTGTCGATTTTTAAAAGGGCCGTGTTGCACGTGTCGATTTTTAAAAGTGCTGTGTCGCCCGTGTCGATTTTTACCCATGCAGAGGCACTTTGAGGGTTATTTCATGAGACAAAGCAGACAAAGTTTGTTTCAATGATCTATCGGATTCAACATCAGCGTTCTCCCCAGCTTGGTAGAGGGTATAACGGCATGAGGGGTTATATGCACCAGGGGATATATTTTTTTTTTTATTTTATTTAGTCTTAATACCGTACAACTTGGTCTGCCTGACTAATTTTTCTGGCTCACCTGTATATGCTTTAAATGTTACATATATCGATATCACGTAAATAAACACCACAGTATGTTAATCTAAAGATGGTGAGTGTCTGAAAGGCCAGGATTACATACATTCAACTAGTACAAGCCAATTCCTTTTTTTGTTAAAAAAGTTGTAAAAAACAATCTATGGTGGAAGGGGGGGGTCACTCTTTTTTCACCTATTCCGAGGGGGGACACTTTTTCTTTATGTATTTGATTTGCAAAATGCTCGCCCCCCCCCCTGCCATAAATAATGAACGCTCCCTAACCATGATGATGTGGTTGGGAACATAACCTAAACTTAAACCTTAACTTAACTATGCCTTATAGGCCTACACTTCTACTATAGAAGACAAAGATAGACAACGTGTGTTTGATATGAGGGGATTATCGCCGCTACTACCAAAGGATATTGGACGCTAAGTCTGGACTTGGCTGGTAATGGTAGGAGAAGGGCGATGAATAGACTCAACCCTGTGGCGGGAACTCACTCCTCGGCGTCCCTCGCCACCTACACATAAACTGGTGACGTCACGCCGAGCGTTCACTTTCTACGCATAAACTTGAGACTTAGGGATATTTTGATTTCTCCCGTTTTAAGTTGCCAATATTCTGGCAAACAACCCCTCATCATGCCTGGAACTAGGCGGACAGCTTCAGCTAAGGATGTGGAACCGACAAGGGCCTCAGGTAGGCAGAAAAAACCCACAGAAAAAGCTGCGGCGGCGAAGAAAGCTGCAGCCGAGAGGTCGCCTGCCGGCCCGCTGCCACAGCCTGACGCTCTCGCTGAACGCGTCACTGCCCTTGAGGAGCACGTTGGTGAGTTAAGGAATCATGTGGGCACCGTGGAGTCCCTGGCCACTTCAGTCCTAAAGAAACTCACTGTACTGGTCCCTGATCAACCAAAGGACACTGTCCCAGCTACTACTGTGGCGACTACCCAACCTCCAGTTGCCCCGGTGGTGGTCGCTCCGGCCCTGACCCCTGCTGTCACAACGACCGCTGCGGTGACAGTCCCGGTGACAGCCCCGGTTACTGCGTCTGTCATAGCTCCTCCCGCACAGGCTGGACAACCGCCAACAGTGTGGATGTACGCCCCGCCGCTGGTGGAAAGGCCGGCGCGTCTGGCGCTGCCCTGGTGGACAACAGGTACGCTCCATACCAGATCCCTGGTTACCCTCCACCTCCGCTACAGCTGGGACAGTACCAGTACCCCCTGCCTGTGCCTCAGGTGGGGATGTCCTCTCCAGCTCTACAGGACCCTGATGTCTTCGCCCTCATCCAGGCTGCTGCCCCGCCCCAGCAGCCCTACGGAGGGCTACCGGTTAACAACGCCCAGGCTACCAACCCGGTAGTCAACCAACAGGTGCAGGCACTCCTATCTACCACAGCCCACCAACTCCAGGCTGTCAAAGGTAGGCGAACCCACCCCCACGATTTTATAACTAGGGGACCGCAGTGTGTCAAGACAGTCCCCGAGTACCTCTTTGGGCTAAACTGTCTCATGCGTGACCCCCATACTGTGCCGGAGGTACGCCCAAAGCACGCTCAGCACATCTATCATGTAATTGAAGATGCAGCGGAGTACCACTGGACCCAAGTCAGACAGTGGTCTGAAGATGTGCTCACAAAGGTAGCTGCCGGTCGTCTAAACTGGATTACTGACACAGCAGCCATACATGACCTTCGCTCACAAGGGTCCAAATTCAAGAATGGTAGGCTTCATCAGGCTACTGAGGCTACTTCAGCCTCCCAGTCTAAGCCACAAACGTCAACAACTCATCAGCAGCGTGATAGGGAGAGGCCATAACCTAGGCAGGCAGCTGGGCGCTCTGACGTCCCCTGCCCTGGGTATAATGCTACGCTGGGATGCACTAAGCCAGATGGCCATACTGAAGCTGGTATACAGCAGGGCCATCACTGCAAACAGTGCAGGAAGCACCTAGGTGTGCTCTACTCTCACCCAAAGTGGGACTGCAGGAATAGGAACCGTATAGCTAATCAGTTCCCGACCTTTCGTCAACAGGCCGGGCAAGACCGGCCAGCCTACTAACAGCCCGCCCCTGGACACCCAAGATGTAACTCGGGGTGAACCACCAAGTTTGCTGGCACCCACGAATGCACGGATCCAGTTGGACCCCACAGCACAAGTATTTGTTCCTGTTCCCCCTGGCAAAGTTAAAATGCTCGGGGCTCATGTAAAATCTATATCTAGTGCTACCATAATAGCACCCCCACACACTGGAGGAGCAGACTTGGCCCGGCCGAGTGACCACAACATGGCTCAGTCTGACTCACCCCAGGAAGTGGGACACCTGTCTCAAAGACTCCTATCCCTGGCCCATGGCTCGGAAAACTGCCCAACCCCTACAAAAGGGAACTCCTATGTACAGGAGGGTATTGTAAATAATGATGATGAGGATATAACACCCTTCCAGTGCCACATTCCTAGTGACATAAGCGATGACCTAGTTACCCATGCTGATGTTGATAACACTGGACTAACATTGGTGGACGAATTCAAGCCGACTATGATCGGCCCCACACCACAACAATATGCGCCTACTAAGCTCTCTTTCTGGCCTAGAGTGGTGCCGCATGTGTGGGATGAGTTTAAAGAATACGCCTACATCTACTCGACTGTGGCTGCTAACGGCCTCCCTAATAGAATGGGAGCACGTCTCACCCTCCCCTCTGGCTTAAACCTAGAAGCCTGGGATGCTGAGCTTGTGGGTTATCATGACAGTGAGGTATGCGAATTTCTCAGATATGGGTGGCCGGTGGGATATACAGCAGATCATCCCCCCACTCCTGCTGCCTCTAATCACCCATCAGCGCTCCCCTACCTGGAGCAGATTCAGGACTTTGTGCAGAAAGAGCTAGCCATGGGTGGTCTTGCTGGCCCGTTTACTGAACCGCCCTTTACCCCATGGACGCACATCGCTCCCATTATTACCCAACCTAAGAAAGACACTGCAGATAGGCGCATTATACTGGATCTGTCCTACCCAGAAGGGAACAGCGTTAATTCCGGTATAACTAAGAATTGTTTTGAAGGATGCCATAGACCATACTGCCTCCCATCTGTAGAAGACCTAGCGGTGAAAGTAAGGCATATGGGGACATCCTGCTACGCCTGGAAGGCGGACCTTTCTCGTGCTTATAGACAGGTCAGGACGGACCCAGGAGACACTCCCCTCCTGGGTTTCAAAGTGGATGACCTTATCTACATAGACCTCTGCCCGTCGTTTGGCTGTCGCTTAAGCAGCATGGCATGCCAACGTACTACTGCAGCGGTCACCTACCTCATGGGAAAGGCCGGCTACTGGTCGTTGGTATACCTGGATGACTTTGTAGGTGCAGAACCGACCTATCAACGTGCCCTGGAGGCCTATAATGCTTTCCTGGCATTGGCAGCCCGACTCGGCCTTCAGTTAGCTCCTAACAAATGCCAGCCCCCCATGAAGTCAATAGAGTGGCTCGGTTTCTACCTGGACACGAGCCTAATGATTCTCTCTGTGCCAGACAGCAAACTCAAAGACATCCTCACTGAGTGCTCAGCATGGTTGAAAAAGAAACAAGCCACGAAGAAGCAAATTCAGTCATTGACTGGGAAGCTCGTCCATGTTTCTAAGTGCGTCCTACATGCACGACGGTTTATATGCAGGATTCTGGACACTCTGAGGCAAGCACCTGACACCGGCCTGGCCTGTCATTCAGAGCAGATGTTAAATGGTTCTGTCTGTATGCAGAGCTGTCGAACAGTGTTCACCTCCTCCAGCCTGATCTCCAAGAGTTCCACCTGGAGTGTGACTCCTCCCTAAAGGCTGGGGGTGGTAACACTGACACAGAGTGCTACACCCTCCCATACAGTGCACCCCACTGTAAGAGGTACACAAATATAACCCAACTAGAAGCAGTGAACCGGGTGACTGCCTACAGGACTCTCAGACCGGCATATTCTGCCGGCATGGTAATAGTCATATACACCGACAACATGGCCTCAGCCAAGGCCCTCAAGTCAGGCCGCACAAAAGACCCTGCACTTGCAGCCTGCTCGCGCCAGCTTTGGCTGGAGGCTGCAGTGGCAGACCACACAGTGGACATCAGGCATAAGTCGGGGGCGCTCATCCCCCTTGCTGATGCCCTGAGTAGGTATCATGAC
This sequence comes from Harmothoe impar, assembly GCA_947462335.1. Taxonomy (NCBI): domain Eukaryota; kingdom Metazoa; phylum Annelida; class Polychaeta; order Phyllodocida; family Polynoidae; genus Harmothoe; species Harmothoe impar. The sequence continues at coordinate 70,044,125 of OX381707.1, forward strand.
ACTCAAAAGCGAGCCTATGCTGATAAACAGATAGCCCAAAGAGGTCTCACATGGAAGGACCCAGCCCTTCCCCACCCCTTCTTCACCAAGATATGACCTGTCCTATATGTACCTAACCTATCCCTATTGTTACAGGAACTACCCTGGGTGACCAGACTGTCACCTCATACAATGCTGCGATCTCCCAGTCCACCCACCATAATAGACAAACACATGCTACAATGTACCTCACCTTTGCGTTATATTACAGGGTAGATATTCTATCTCCTACGTTGTTGGATGCATGCCTCTTTCAACAATATTTGGCGAACTCACTAAAAAGTAACATCTCAAGGAAGTGCTATAACTCAGGGGCAGCCATCTGGATAAGGGAGAGGGGAGGCAACCCTTCTCAGCTGTACTCACAAGAAGCTAAGACAGTGGCGAAAGGAGCCCATAGACTGTCCCCTTCTCTCCCTAACCCGGCGCCTCCCATAACCCCAAAAGACCTCCTAGCAATCTCCAACTTCATTGGACTTAACTATTCTACTCTACCCCACAAGGCTGCCATATGCATAGGCTTCTTCGCCTTCTTAAGATCTTCTAATTTGTTATCACCGACAGCCCTTCTGTGGACAGGCCCCCACACCCTCCTTAGGGGTGACATAAGTGCAACCCCAAATGGGTTACAAATAACTCTCAGGTCATCTAAGACTATTCGTCCAGGTGCAGTACCAACAGTGCTGGAGCTCCCGAGGATTACTGGTTCCCCAGCATGCCCGGCCACCGCCTGGGACTTGTATGTGAGCTACTACCCGGCTCCTCCTTACTCCCCAGCCTTCACACTACATGATGGTTCTGCTCTCACTCCACCACAACTAGTGTCGGTTATGAAACAGGCCCTCCATGCAGCTGGATGCCCGTATGCTGCAAGGATAAGGTCTCACTCCCTAAGACGTGGGGGTGCCCAGGCAGCCCAGCTGGCTGGGTGTGAGAGAGCAGACATAGCCCAACATGGGACATGGAAGTCAGAGGCGGGGCTCAGAGCCTATGTTCCCTCGTCAGCATCACAGGCAGTAGCTAGCAAGCTAGCCGGCCTATTTGCACACTAAAAACAAACGCTGACTATCCACATATGATCTGTTTCTGTATTCACTGTGACGTAGTTATTACTACCGGTATAAAAATGTATTGTTAAACATGTAAACGTTTAAATGTGTACTACCGTATATAAAATGCCAACTTATTCAAAAGAACTTGTCCAGTTATCATTGGACGCTAAGTCTGGACTTGGCTGGTAATGGTAGGAGAAGGGCGATGAATAGACTCAACCCTGTGGCGGGAACTCACTCCTCTGCGTCCCTCGCCATCTACACATAAACTGGTGACGTCACGCCGAGCGTTCACTTTCTACGCATAAACTTGAGACTTAGGGATATTTTGATCCCACCCTCCCACGCCTACACTAATGGACTCAATATATACTCCTACATTCCGGGAACATATTGTTCCCTAGGTGTCACTAAAAACAAACGCTGACTATCCACATATGATCTGTTTCTGTATTCACTGTGACGTAGTTATTACTACCGGTATAAAAATGTATTGTTAAACATCAGGGTTCTCCGCACATAGGGATTACACAGGCGGGCCGCCTGTGTACTCTTCACTGCCGCCTGTGTGAAATAGCCTTAAAATCGCCGCCTGTGTGCTTGTAGCTTTCCATAGCTTTTTGAATTTTGTAAATACTCCAATTAGAACAGAAGTTATTCCTTTTTTAGCAATTTCTTCAAAACTTTTTCTGCCAAACAGCTTTAAAATGCACCAATTGATATTGACTTTTTCAAAATTTTCTCAGGGAGATATAAGCACCGGCATAAATATGGCTCGTCAAGCTTACGACACTCGGTATTAATCAAAATTACGCAAAATATACGGTGTACTTTATCATCCTGCGGAGAAGCCTGAACATGTAAACGTTTAAATTTGTACTACCGTATATAAAATGCCAACTTATTCAAAAGAACTTGTCCAGTTATCATTATGGTTGTCTTTGGAAAAATCTGCCAATGGCTTATAATCTAGCTCGGTAGCCCTTCTGACTAACTCTACGGCCTGTAGCCGTTCGTTGAGAAGGGGGAATTCCAGTCTAGGGTCTCCCAGCTCAGCAAGACTGTCTTTTATGGACTCGGGACAGGATATAAAGACATGAGGGATGGATAAGTTGTCCTTCCCGCAAGCCAGGGGCGGATCCAGGATTTTGAAAAAGGGGGGGGGGGGCGTGAAATAGGCAATTTTGGAAATTGTCACATTGAAATATACAGAAAAATAGGGGGGGGGCGCACGCCGGGTCCGCCCCCCCCCTAAATCCGCCCCTGCAAGCACATAAAGTTCTGAGGGGGAGATCACCCCATCTCCTGTAGTCAGTCCGAAACCTGGAGGCTGCTGCTTGGAGCTTCTTGTAGGGGAGAGAGGGGTTGTAATTTCTGACGAGATCATTCCACTCTCTAGATTGGGAGATGGGGTTCTTTATCGAGTCAACTAAGTCCAATTCTTCTTCCCTTTTCTCACTCTCCAAACCCTTTTTTTTCAGAACTGTTTTGACGTGGTGTTTGCTTAGGGGTGCAACCCATGTGGGGTCAGTGGGGAGTAGCGCAGCCTGTTTAGGGAGTGATCAAAATTTTTTACCCCCCCCCCCTCCCCTTACGGCCGAAAATCGGCTCACGCCGGGCCCTTTGAAGCATAGTAGCGCGCGGGCTTTTGGGCTCAAAACTGGTTGAATTATTTTGACCTCCCCCTCAAGAGGGGTCCACATTTTTCCCCCCTCCCCGGTCAAGGGGTCCCCATGTTGTTAAAAAATGATCACTCCCTTAGCCATTGAAGGCATCGACTGTATTATTATGTAGGCCTACGATCCCAACGTGGCTGGGGATCCAGTTTAGCACTGTTGTTAACCCCCTGAGGTCCCTTTGATATAGGCATATGTTTTTTTGACAGCTACCAATAAGGCTTATAAGCAGGCCAAAAAATAGGTAGCCTAAGGCCAGTAAGGGATGTAAAGAAAGTGATGGAGTCTGTGACTTGTAGAACATATGCTTTACTGTAATCCTAGATGGTACAAATACAACATGTAGTTAGCTCTGATTACATGTCCTCGTACGTCGCCCATGCGGTCCTCACACAAAGTGATGACGTCACAGATGCGCGTACACAACATCCCCCTTTCTTTATAAGAAGTTCGAAAGTCTATGATATATAGTTCACTGTGGATATTATGTCGCTGGAAGAAAACTGGTTATCATAGCAATAAGAACATAGTCATCAAACAAGATAAAAGTTCGTTATCTCTACAGTGTTACTAAAATTAAATATGGATTTCAGTCCTGAGAACTTTGTCTATAAATCCATTCTGTCCCTGGGCCTGGAGATCCTTCCGGCTCTAGTGACATATGCTGCTGGTGTCTGTGGTTCATCTGCCTTCGCTCCTTCAGGGCCTCTATCCACAGGTTCTGGCTCGGGCACTGGTCCCAATGCCGCCTGATCATCGATCTCCGTGGTGTCTCATTTGACTGCTTCAATAGGTGCCTCCGATTGCGTCGGTATGTGTGACCATCCTCGGTCCTTACAACATATGAATGGGGTGATGCTGGGGCGGGTGTCGCCAGCACGGTGGCATTATCCCAACAGGGTTTGTGGCCAGTGGTGCGCATCCGTATCTGCTCCCCACTGTGTAAGGGTGGAAGATCCTTTGCAGCATTGTTATACTGACGTTCCTGAGAGGCATGCTTCGCCTCAAACATCTCCTCCACTGCTGCCGGGCTCACAACCACTGGTCTCAACTGTCTTTCAGTGTTAGGAATCATGGACCGCAGTCTCCTGGAGTAGAGCAGCTGCGCTGGAGAGGCAAGTCCATGTACAGGGGAGGTCCTCAGCTCTAGAAGGGCCAGGTATGGATCCTTTTTGTCCTGTTGTGCTTTCTTTAGCAAGTTCTTCACAGTTTGCACCGTACGCTCAGCCAAACCATTTGACTGCGGATATGTTGGGCTTGATGTAACGTGTTCAAAACGCCATTTCGCAGCAAACTCTGCAAATTCACCACTGGAGTACTGCGGGCCATTGTCACTGATCATCCTGAGGCATCGGCCATGGCGTGCTAGCACTGCCTCGATTTTTGCTATCACTGATTTGGAGGTAGTGTCTGTTAGGTGTTCAACTTCCACAAAGTTACTGTAGTAGTCCACCACGAGCACATAGTCTCGATCATGAAGGGTGAAGAGATCTGTAGCAACCACTTGCCATGGCAGACTAGGGGCTTGGTGGCTGATGAGTGTCTCCTTCTGATTGGCATTACGGTGTTGCTGGCATGTCCCACAGCTACTGACGGTAGTGTCTATATCAGCATTCATTCCCGGCCAGAATATAGCAGATCGTGACCGAGCTCGACACTTTTCAATGCCAAAATGGCCTTCATGTATGTTCTCCATCATCTCTGTACGTAGTGCCTTTGGAATAACCATGCGATCACCCTTGAATATAATACCATCAGCAAATGCGAGTTCGTCTCTATAGTTCCAGTAATCCAGAACTGCTCCGGGACATTCCTTCCGCTGTGCTGGCCACCCTGTCAAGATGATGTGCTTCAGCACCTGCATGTTCTGGTCACTAGCTGTGGTCGACCTAAGCTCGGTTAGTTTCGGCTCACTGATGGGTAGTGAGGCCACCATGAAGTGAATGACGGCATCCAGTTTCGCATTCAGTTCGTCACTCTGTGGTGGAACGGAGCCCACCATCAGGTTTCTGCTCAAGCAGTCAGTCACTGGGATATCCTTCCCTGGCTTGTACACCACGTCAATGTCATACATGTACCTTTGGAGCTCCAAAATCATTGTTTGGAGCCGTTTGGGTGCTGCTGATATGGGTTTGCGGAGGATCGATTCCAGAGGCTTGTGGTCTGACTCTACTGTCGTTTTTCTGCCATATACGTACTGGTGGAACCGGGAGCATCCGTGCACAATAGCTAGCATCTCACGCTCAATCGGGGCCCAGTTACGCTTCGACGCATCTAATGCTCGGGATGCGTATTCAATCGGTCAGCCATCCTGCATAAGTGTCGCTCCTGTTGCCTTCTCAGAGGCGTCTACCTGCAGTGTCAGTGGCTTGTTGGGGTCATAGAATGCCAGGACCGGGGCCTTTGTGATGATCTCTTTCATTTTGGCGAATGCTATGTCCTGCTGGGCATCCCACACAAACTCTATGTCCTTTCTCAGGAGCTCTCGCATCGGGGCAGTAATGCTGCTCAGATTAGGTGCAAACTTTGCGAGGTAATTCACCATCCCGAGTATGGTTTGGAGTTCTGCCTTCGAGGTGGGAGCTGCCACATGAGTGATGGCCTCGACCTTCTTGGGATCAGCCTGGATACCTTTGTCAGATATGCCGTGGCCATTGTATTTCACTTGTGACACATTGAAATGGCATTTATCCAGGTTGTACCTTTGACCGTGCTCATGAGCACGTTGGAATGTTGCACGAAGCGTTTCCAAGTGTTCTTCCCGAGTTGTTCCGGCCAAGAGTACATCGTCACTGATGCCCTTTACTCTGGCCAGCCCCTCATAAGTCTCATCCACACGCCTCTGGAATATGTCTTGGGCACAGTTGATACCGAAAGGCATACGTAGGTACCTGTACCAACCAAACGGCGTGTTGAATGTTGTCAGCCAGGATGATACATCGTCCAGCTGAATCTGCCAGTACCCGCTGCGGGCATCCAGCGTAGAGAATTATTTGCATCCTGACAGTCGGCTAGTGACATCATCCAGGGTTGGAACTGGGTAGTGTGGTCGTTTTATTGCCTTGTCCAGATCTTTGGGGTCCAAGCATACCCTTAAGTCACCATTTGTTTTGTGAACCACCACCATGGAGCTAACCCAGTCTGTGGGTTTGGTGACCTTCGTAACTATTCCATGACTCTCCATACGATCCAGCTCAGCCTTGACTTTGTCACGGATGGATACAGCCACCGTGCGGGATGCATGTATGACTGGCTCAGCTCCTGGCTGCAAACTGATGTTATGCTCACCGGGAAACTCTCCTATCCCCTCAAAAATGTCAGCGTATTTTGAAATCAGGGCATTGATAGCAGGGTCGTTACCACTCGTATCATACTCTCGTATCCCAGCTTCCTGTTCATCGATGGACAGTACAAGCTGTACCAGATTCATGTCCACACACGTCCTTAGTCCAAGGAGTGGGGGTGCTTGTGCGTCGACAACATGGAACTGTAAACGCTGCCTATCACCCTTGTGTGTGCATTCTAGATCACAGACTCCCAGTGTATTTAGGGACTGCCCCCCATATCCATGAAGCGTGGTCTTACTCAACATGAGCGGCTGCTGGACGTACAGTTTGTCAAACACGGATTTGGGTAGCACGTTGACCTGTGCCCCGGTGTCTACCTTAAACTTGATGGTCACGCCATGGCATCGGATGTGGACAAAAGCCTGGTCTTTGGTGCACGCCGCTGAGTTCACCACATCTATGAAGAAATCCCCGCCTGCATAGCTAGCACTGTCATCTGGGGATGGCTGCACTGTGTGGACTGCCTGTGCGTGGCAGACTGCTGCAAAATGGTTATACCTCTTGCAGTCCTGGTTGCACTTAGGGCACAAATCAGCTGTGTTTCTCTGCGGAGCCTGTTTGCCACCACTAACGTTGCCATGGCCGCCATACTTCTGCCTGTTGGGAACCGCTTTCTTTTTCGGATATCCCCACTGCCTAGACTCCTGCAGCCTCTGAGCCACCCATGCACTTCAGGTGCCGTTGAGTGCTCTCCAGAGCTCGAGCAATGTTCAGGGCTGCGAACAAGTCAACGTCATCTCTGCTATCCAGGTACCGTTTCTTTGTCTCATCGCTGTTGGTGCCGAGCACCAGTCGGTCACGTAGCATTTCATCCACAAACGCTGCTGGAAAAGCACAGTCCTTGACAAGGAGTCTTAGTCCCATGAGGAAACAGTCAACTGACTCAGTTGGCCCCTGCACCCTAGTGTAGAACTTGTGGCACGAAACAAACATAGTCGACCTTGGCGCTACGTACATCCGGAACTTTTTATATACAGTCTGGAGGTCGGTCTTGTCCTCCCCTGCTACCGCAGCAATAGCGGCCTGTCAATCTGCAGCAGGCACAGCTGCAACTGCAGGGGCAAAGTGAAACGTGGAGAATATCTCCCTGCCCCGCTCCCCGGACCATATCAGGATGAAACTAACGCGCTGGTTTTGCTTAGTCTTACGAAGGGGGCCAGAGAAAAATAGATCTGCATGATCTTCAAATTTCTTCCATGCCTCCCTCAGCACTGGGGAGTCTCAGTCCATTCTCGGCAGGTCTGCTTGTGATACTGCCATTGGGTCCATGACTATAGATCTATAGTTACTTTGTGTAAATATTACAGTGTGGGCAATGTCAATTTGATGGGTTGGAATGGCCTGTAGGCTTCACTGTATGTGGCACTCCTGCTACCCAAATATTGAATGTCTACTTACAGTTTGGAGAATTCGTCTACCAGGGTCCTTCAAACATCCACATCTTCTGACACCATGTAAAGAAAGTGATGGAGTCTGTGACTTGTAGAACATATGCTTTACTGTAATCCTAGATGGTACAAATACAACATGTAGTTAGCTCTGATTACATGTCCTCGTACGTCGCCCATGCGGTCTTCACACAAAGTGATGACGTCACAGATATGCGTAAACAACAAGGGAGTGTTCATTTATTAATTACAGGGGGGAGGGTGGTGAGATTTCGCGCGGAGGGGCGAAAAGATTTTACGCCCCCCCCTCGAGAGCGCGTGGAATGTTTTGCGCCCCCCCCCTCGCTGAAGGCGCCGAAACTTTTTCGCCCACCCCCCTTTGAACTATAGTAACGCGCTGGCTTTTTTGCTAAAAAGGGGCTACATTTTTTACGCCCTCCCCTCAAGAGGGGTCAGAATTTTTTACGCCCCCATTTGAGGGCGGGGGCAAATTTTTTTAGGGGTATTCAAAGGGGGGGGGGGCCTTTTTTTTTTACCCTATTCTTAGGGGGGAGCCTTTTTTTTTAGGGGTATTCCTAAAAATGTCGTGAATTTAGTACATTGAAATGTCGCGAATTTTGGTAACAGCCTGTGTTATATATTTTACCAAATTATGTCAATATTTTCAAAATTTTCAAAATTTTCAAAATTTTCCTCAAACTCCCATCAAATTTCTCACTGCATCACTTTTGACACTCAGAATAGCCCACCGTTTTGTCAGTCTTCAAAAAGTGCCGGCCTCATGTAAGCACTGAGGGTATGGGAGCTTCCAATTTATAAGCACTGGGGCCCTTAAACTCAACGGTATGTAAGTCAAGTGTCTGAGGTTTGATTATTATCACTCACCAGCGAGTATCAACTATCATGAGACGTTTACACTAAAACACCTTACGAATGGATGTATTTGTTGCAAGGTAGTAAATTGTAGGTAAAAAAGTGCCAAGGATTAAATGCATACAATTAGTAGACACCAACATTGTTTTTGTAATAAAGTTGAAAACGATCCAGGGTGAGGGGGGGGGGCCCTATTTTTTCAACCTATTCGGAGGGGGGGGGGCCTTTTTTTTTCAACCTATTCGGAGGGGGGGGCCAATTATTTTTGACGTATTCGATTTGCCAAACGCTCACCCCCCCCTGCCATAAATAATGAACCCTCCCTAAGTGTGACCTTGGGCTTGGCATTGTTGGGGGGCGGATCGGACGTGCGACAGCAGAATCCAAGATGGCGGACTTGAGCGCACATGGCAGACAGTGTCCCAACATGTATTGATGTAGATCTACTGGTAACTCAACTGATAATAAAGAAGTCTAACATCACTCTGACTCACAGCTTGTATGCTCCAACTTGGTGTCAGAAGTGGGGTCAGTTTCAAACACAGGAGCTGTCAAGAGCCAGAGTCACCAGCAAGTCACAAGTGGGTATCACCTTCAATTTTCATTCAGACTGTCTGGAAGTGGAAATTATAGTGTAGGCCTAATTGCACCAGATCTAATAGTAATTAGCACACTAGTAGCCCTAATTGTTCCAACTCAGATCAGGACCCACCTTCATCTACACTATGTCTAGGCCTAGAAAACCAGAACTTAGCCTGTCAGGGAACATCTCAGAGAACTTTAAAAATTTTGAGATGAGGTTCCATGACTATTGTACAGAGGCCGAATACAGAGATTTGGCCAAGGACCCGGCGACTCATAGAGTCGAGTATTATGCCAAGCCACTGATGGAGATCGCGGCGCTCCGATCGTCCATGCCGGATGAGGCACTAAAGGTCATCCGGTACAGCATAGAGCCCCAGATCCCGGTTGCAGACAAGGCAAAGCCATGGGTCTGGATGGAACGGCTCAGAATACATTACACCGGCACAGCCACTTCCTCGCTATTGACGGACAGATTCACCTTCTGGTTGGCCACACAAGGTGCTCACGAGTCTATACAAGACTGGGAGACCCATGTACGACGTGACTGCAGCCTTTGTGGCTATGATGCCTTGACGGATGAGATGAGTCGCGACAAATTTATCTTCGGACTCCGGAACAGTGACATACGTGCCGATCTACTAAAATGCCATGTCAAAGCCGACGACACAAAGAAGACCCTGAGTGACGTGGTGGCGGAGGCCAAGACACTTGAGGCGGCTAAAAGAGCGAATCAGCTCATTGGCGAGGCGAGTGGCAGAACGGACGAGACGGTCAACTGGGCGGCCCAGGGAAAGGCCCACAAGGACATGCAGTTGAAGCGTGAGAGCGGCACATGCCACTGGTGTGGTGACAAACGTGGCCCACATCCCTGGTCGAACTGTCCTGCCAAGGGAAAGACTTGCGACAAGTGTGGCGGTAATGATCACTTCTCCCGCGTCTGTCTCGAGACACAGGGGGATAACCGCCGTCCACAGTCCCAGGGCCGTGGTGCTGGCCAGTCACGTAGGAACCGCCGAGGGAGGGGAGGTTATCATGGAACTCCGAACAAACCTCCGACCGATGATCGAGCCCGGCAACACAGTGTCCATGCAGTTCAAGCTGATGGCGACCAGGCTTGCGCACCTGAGAGTGCCTACCCTCATGATCAGTACGACGAACAGTGTTACTCACTTGGTGATGTGGATGCATTTCAGGCCGGTGCAAGGAAGGGTCGTAAGTATTTTGCAGACCTTCTCTTATCAGACAAGGGGGACAGCTTTGTCAGAACCCCGGTACAGATTGACTCTGCAGCAGGGATCAACACGATGCCTGAGCGCCTAGCTAAGAGTCTGTTTCCCACCATCACCATGTCACGCTCACCATATCAACTTTTCCCATACAAAAAGACCTCACCTGTGAAACCGCTTGGTCAGATCAACCTCCTGTGTGACCGCGGGAATCGATACTATAATCTAGTATTCCAGGTGCTAGCAGACAGTGACATTGGTGACAAGCCTGCACTGCTTTCTGGTGAGGACAGTGAGAGTTTAGGTCTCATCAAGATCATGGCAGATGAGGTCCTGTCTCTTTCCCCAGATGTGGTAGATGCAGCAGATCAGGGGCAATGCCCACCATCTCCAAAGACTATCCAGATTCCGCTCTCCAGACGCCTACCACCCGCTGGCAAGCTAACTAAAGATGCCATCTTACGTGAGTACAAGAGCAGCTTTCAGGGCCTCGGATACCTTGGCCCCACTGTACATTTTCAAATGAAGGCAGACGTCATGCCAGTTCAGATGCCCAATCACCGGGTACCAGTCGCCAAGAGGGAAAAGGAGAAGGAAGCATTGGACAGGTATGTTGCCCTAGGGATTATGGAGAAGGTGGATGAACCCACCCCATGGTGCTCAAATGCCCTCATCAGGGAAACCCCGAAGAAATTCCGGGTGTGTATCGACCCAAGTCAGACAGTTAATAAGGCGATTATGAGGCCTTTCTTCCAGATCCCCACACTGAAGGAGCACTTGCACAAGTTGGGTGACGCCAAGTGTTTTCCCTCCTTGATGTCCGTGAAGGATTCTTACACATACCTCTTGATGAGGAGTCTTCACTGCAAACCACTATGCACACATCCTATGGCCGATACAGATGGCTGCGGCTGCCTTTCGGCATATCGAGTGCACCAGAGGAGTTTCAGAAGAGGCTCTTGGATGCCCTTGAAGGGCTTGAGGGCACGATATGCATAGCGGATGATATTCTAGTGTATGGCGAGGGTGAGAGCTATGATGTGGCAAAGGTCAACCATGACAGGAGACTAGTGGCTTTAATGGAGCGCTGTGTGGCCAAAGATATCAGACTGAACCCAGACAAATTCAAGTTGGCTCTCAAGGAACTCAAGTTCATGGGCAACATTATTACAGACAATGGTATGCGACCTGACCCGGACAAGGTGGCAGCCATCGTTGGAATGCCGACCCCGACCAACAAAGCTGGGTTGCTCAGGTTTATAGGCATGGCCACATATTTGTCACAGTTCTGCGAGAATTTGAGCTCAACCCTACAGCCACTTCGGATGCTGACGAAGGATGGTGCAAGCTTCATATGGTCAGACACACAAGAGCAAGCCTTCCAGAGCGCCAAGGCCCTCATCACATCGGCACCCACACTCCTGTACTACTGCTTGGACAAGCCTGTCACCTTACAGGTGGATGCTAGTGAGTCAGGACTGGGTGCAGCGCTCCTTCAACCAAATGCCAAGGGTGAGTTACAGCCCGTAGCATTCAGCTCATGTCACCTCAGTGCGACAGAACAACGCTACTCCCAGATGGAGAAAGAATGTCTGGCAATATGCCAGGGACTACACAAGTTTGACCAGTGGCTATACGGGAAAGCTGACATTACAGTTCACACAGATCATAAACCACTTGTCCCGATCATGTCAAAACCACTACACAAGGCGCCTGCCAGATTGCAGCGGATGCTAATGACCCTGCAGCGCTATCGCTTCGCACTTGAGTACAAGAAAGGCACTACCCTGCTCATTGCCGACACGCTCTCTAGAGCGGCCCTGCACACCCCAGTCAACACGCCTGTAACTGGGTTTGAGGTGTTCAGGCTGGAATGTGAATCTATCTGCCGAAGCCCCAGGCTGACTGGAGAGACCGAGAAGGAGATAGTCCTACTCACCAATGCTGACGAGACCCTCAGTGCTCTTCGGGACACAATCATCAATGGATGGCCCGACGATCGTACCCTGTTGCCCAAGGATCTTAGGCCATTTTGGGGATACAGGGATGAACTGTCTGTACTGAATGAGGCTATATATAAGGGGGAGACTGTGTTGGTGCCTCAACAGCTCCGGGCCAAAATGTTAGGCAAGATCCATGCAAATCACCTTGGGGCTGAGTCAAACTACAGAATGGCAAAGCAGGTATTGTTCTGGCCTGGAATGAGAGCGGCAATCAAGGACATGTGTGAGGCTTGTGGGACCTGTGCATTGTATGGCTCAGCCTCACAAAAGGAGCCCATGATGTCACTACCGATACCAACCAGGGCTTGGGAGCTACTCAGCCAGGACTTGTGTGCCTTTGAGGGTAAGGACTACCTAGTAACCGTGTGCCATTTCTCAGACTGGATTGAGGTAGATGAGCTGGGGGACACTCTGGCCTCCACAGTTGTAGCCAAGACCGAGGCCCATCTAGCCACTTTTGGCGCCCCAGCAAGAATACACACAGACAATGGCCCTCAATTTATAAGTAAGGACTATGCAGATTTCGCGATCAGGTATAACTTCAACCACACAACGTCATCTCCTTATTACCCCAAGGGAAATGGCCGAGCAGAGGCGGCTGTGAAGGTAGCCAAAGGCCTACTAAAGAAATCCACGAACATCAGCCTGGCCCTACTCCTTCATCGGAACACCCCTCAATCTGGCTACACATACTCACCTGCGCAGCGCATGTTGTGTCGCCGAACACGCACCCCTCTGCCGACCTCAGACAGACTGTTGGACCCTCAGGTGGTGGACGCTCGTGTGGTTCAGGAAGAGATTGAGGCTCGGAGAGTGGCCAGCAAGACATTGTATGACAGGAATGTGGTCCACCATTCCCCACTCTCAATTGGGGACTATGCCTACTTAAAGCCCCCTCCGAACAAGCGTGGTCAGCCATGGGCTTATGGGCAGGTAGTGGTCTGCAAGGGACCTAGATCATACACCCTTCAGACTGACCGTGGAACAGCTAGCCGTAACCGGGTTCATGTGCGACCAGCTGCTCCCCCACAAAAGGACCTTGGATGCGTACAAGTGCCACAGGTACTGGTACCTGGTGGCCCACCTCTGGTGAGGGCCCCAGATCAGCCAGACCTACAAGACAACCAGCTTGAGTCGCAACCTGGGGTGACAGCACCTCGCTCTCCAGTGCGGTCCCCAATGGGTCCTGCACCGTCTACTCCAAGTGTTGGTGCATCTCGGCCTGGTGCTGGTAGTGGCCCAGTTATGAGCAATAAACTGGCCCTCGCACCAAGCCCTTCACCTGCTCGTCGTACAAGGACGAGAGACATATATCGACCAACAAAATATGATGACTACGACCTCACATAAAACCAACTTTGTGACTTCATTCCCGGTCTACCTGCTATGTTAAACCCTGTGACATTATTTTATGCCTCATTATAGGCTCATTGTTCCCGGTTTCTAGCCAGCAAAGTACTGCTATCATGGGATAATATGACTATGGAGGTCGTCACTATTGTGTTTCTTATGATTTGGACTATACATGTCTGCGGGGATGTTTAATTCTTTAAAAAAAATATATATATATAAAAAAAAAAAAAAAAAAAAAAAAATTAAAAAAAAATCTTTTAATAAAAGGGAGATGTTGGGGGGCGGATCGGACGTGCAACAGCAGAATCCAAGATGGCGGACTTGAGCGCACATGGCAGACAGTGTCCCAACATGTATTGATGTAGATCTACTGGTAACTCAACTGATAATAAAGAAGTCTAACATCACTCTGACTCACAGCTTGTATGCTCCAACTGCATGGGACTATTTTGCAACATTTGAGTTTAACATCAAAACAGGTGAACTTGTGGCCTCAGGAGGACGGGACCCCTTGACCTGCATAATAAACTTAAAGCCTGTCATGCTTAGCTGTCATACTCACCAGAAACACCTCACAGCAAGTAGATCTAACATGCAACTTGGTCTAAACGATTGAGTTTTGGTGGCGGCAAACACTTCGCTGTTTCGCCAACAGATGTCGCCAGAGATCGTTTTGGGCGAAGTGAGTGTTCGAGCGCAAAATTAAGTCTAGTTTCAGCAAAACACTGAGTAAAACTACCTTCTACTTTCTCCCTTACAAGTCGCAGGCATAAGTCATATAAACATACACATTGCTACAATATATCAGTGCACAAATACTCTAGATATAGTGTCTCTCAAACTCAAAATGTTACCCTCGTCTAACCAAAATCTTACAGTCGAACGCATCTGAATGAAAACTGCATTTCTGAAATATCATTTTATGGAAAATAAAGTATTCATGAATTAATGTTATCATTATATCAATGTAGCGAAATTGATATGGTAATTGTAATGGTCATGCGTCATATGATGTTAACGTGAACTCATCAACGAGATTATTATAACAAATAATCTAATATTCTAGAATAATTCTGTGTTGTGACACCTAGATGTTTTGGTAAAGATGGCGGCGATCGTTCGGATGGACGAGTTGGTGAAGGATTATTTATTGTACAGGGGGCTCACGGCTACACTCAGACAGCTGGAAATCGAGCTGAAGAATGAAAAGGACAAGGGGTTTAGAGTAAGTAGGAAGACATGTGTAAAATTGCTGTCGGTGAGGCAGATGCTCGGTAAAATATGTTGACAATCGCCGCAGCAGACCGCTCCATTCTTCTACCCCTGCCCCTGACCGGGCACCGCCCCACAACAGTGACAACTGTCATTCGCTCATTCTGTACCCCAGTGGGCATAAAATTCAGTTCAACATTGAATCAACGTTAAATCAACATTGAATCAACATTGGCAACCATTTATCAATATTGATTCAATGGTCTGTGCCCGCTGGGACTAGGCTCTACGGTCTACCCCATGATTGTGATGAATGATTTCATGAATCATGTGAACTGGTATATTTTTGTCGCATCCTTTCCTAAAATTTTCGATCCATCTGACACCACACTCCACAGCTAGCTGGCAGTAGCCTAAGTTACTCACTGACAGTGAGTCGGCCTACTCTCAGTCTCTCTGAGTCTGTCTGATGTCTCTCGGTGAGTCGGTCAGTGACAGTGACACTCTCACTCAAGTCTCTGTGACTCACAGTGTGAGTGCGCCTGTGAAAGTTTGCACTGAAACTAGAAATTCAGGGGCGGATCCAGGAATTTGAGAAAGGGGGGAGGGGCGCCGTAATACCTACAGCATTGGGGGTGTTGAACCATCTAAATCAAAATTTACCAAAAAATAGGGGGGGGGGGGGGGCGCGCGCCCCTTGCGCCCCCCCCCCCCCCTGGATCCGCCCCTGAAATTCTACTAGTAGTAGAAATTGGTGCCCCCTTGACCGGGGCCCTTGTGAGGGAGGGGGCGGGGGGCTCTCGCATTTAAACCATGTGCGTAGCCGTAGGCCTACATCACGCCACAGAACTAGCAATAGTTCTATAAGTCTGTGATCACGCGCATCAACCTGGAGTTGTACCCTTAACCCTATAATATATATATTAAAAATATGAGACAACTCATTATTAATATCATGGCCCTTTAATTTGCACACCACCCTAGATTGTCAAAAAAGTGACCATAGCCGGTGATTCGCTGCTGCAAATTTGTTGCAAGGGCGCCCATACGTGGCTTGCGAGTCCATTCGCAAAAGTCAAAACTTTCAGATTTCTGCGAATGTAGTCGCATGCCACTCATCCCTCGTGAGGACCTTGTCGCAGCCTATCGCAGCACCTGATCTAGATCTAGCCTACTGCTGAAACGTTCTGTCCATGTTTACACGCACGAGTGTCACTCGCAGCAAAATCCCAGCAAATTCACGGCAATGCCAATGGATCACCTACTTATACTAGTCTATAGATCTACTAGATCTACAGTCACTATGTGTGTCTATATTATAGAGGGTATAAGGAGTGCCCCCCCCCCCCCCGGGGGCACTTTTTTCACTGAATTAATTGTACTACAATTCATAGACATAGTTCATGCCCCTTTTAATACCCCTCTAAATCTAGATCATGCAGACACATTAAAGTTAGTACCGCTATCCTGACTGTTGCGGTGTCTAATTTTCAGTTTCAATATATGGGAATAGCAGGGGGCGTGGTAAATTTTATGTGAAGGCATTAAACCCCTATCTACACCATTTCACACATTGGAGCATTAATTTAAATTATGTGCGGATGGCAGCGTTGCTCAGATGGTTGGCCATGCTGGTGGAACTGGTTACTGGTATTATTTTACACCTTACATGAAATCATTTAGGTCAAAGGACCCTTTGGTAACAGGAATTATGTTCCCATTTCAGAAGAGAACTATATATTCAGGAGTTTCAGCTAAGTATCGGTGGATGTCAGTTTTAGCCACCCTAATTAACAAAGCTTCGAGATAATATGCTGTCCATAGAGGGTTAAAACCATGATGACTATCTCCTTTAATCATGGTAGTCATTGCTATTTCTGTATGTGACCCGTTAGGTGGACCGGATAGTGGATCAGCTGCAGGCCTTTGTGACGGGCTACGAACTGATGGCGCTCCGAGAATACTGGGGCTACTTGGACCAACGCATCTTCAGGTAATCAAGGCTAACCTACCAATTTCAATTTCAATTTCAAATTGTCTATTCACATCTTCCAAAGAAGGAATATGACATTTACATTCGAAACATATACAGTACAATATATACATATTTACATATACAAAATTTACATTTGCAATATATTTACATACAAATTAATCTCAATATAAACAATGAATATATCAAAATTAATACATCCCATTTTAATGATTTTTCGAATGATCACTTCTTTTTTGTCAATCTAGCACCTTGATTACTGTCATTACACCTAAACATAATAATATACATGAATTATATGCTGCATAAAAAACAAAAATCAGATTGCAAAGATTGTCTTCTCCGTATCTTTGGTTTAATGCTCATTTCCTAGGATTAATTAAGAACATTGCCAATAAGACAAAACCGGAATTCTTGCTTCTAACCTGACGAATTGGTGGATGATGCGGACCCTTCAGGAGTGCATCAACCCTGCAGGGTCGGCATGATGCATGGTTGCAACCCTGACCAATCCTTAACCAGAACTGCATGAATGCATCATGACGACAAAGGGGCACAGTGTATTAAAGCACTATTAAGGGTTAAACCAATAGGTCATGTAAAGACTACACTATTAAGCATAACAATTAAGCATAAAAAGATAAAAATGAAATAAATAAATTAAATATTAAGCAGCTTTAAAATTTGTATTACTTCAGTCGGCTGGAGCTGGTCTACTCTAACAGTATACGTAAACTGGAAGTCAGTCTCCTCAAGTACTATGTGATCACCGCCGTACAGAATGGACGCTCCGACAAAGTCAACGAGTTCTTTGAGAAACTCGCACCAGAACTTCAACACAATCCAGAGTGGAAAGAATGGTTTGGTAAGTGTAAACGGGATATCAGGCAAATAAATTTGGGTCATTTATTTAATTATAAATATCTTTACTAACCTTGTTTTTAAAAATGCGTTCATGGATTATAAAACAGTTTGAGCAACTCCAATACAGTCAGCCCTCACTGCCTCGAACATTTTATACCTCGGGTCCCTCAGACATTAGCCTAGTAACTGCCCTTATATATCCGATTATATTTAGACATAGTTTTTCGGATAAATTGCTTCTTCAGACATTTTTTTCTTATATTTTTCAAATTCAAGGAAATGAGGGCCGACTGTACAAATTGTATGTGGCCATTTTTTTCCAAAAGGCACATGATGGCATGACAGGTAGTGAACACATAACATGAATTACGACAAGCGTAAATTCGAATATAGCCTTATTCACGAGAACAGTTGGAGAGATGTTGAAAATGTATATATATATATTTCTGATGGTGCTAGTATTTAACTGGATGATCTAACCAAGTACTGTAAAACCTCGCGTATAAGCCTAACTCGCATATATAAGTCGCACCCCGACTTAAGCCCGATCCTATAAGCCGCACGAGAGATCTGATTCTGGTGACTGTTAGTACTGTACCATAGTAGCATAAACTCTCATACAAGCCACACCCTGACGCTGGGCCGATCCTATAAGCGGGTTTTACGGTAACTGATCAGTTTTTTTGCCTTTCCAGTACTACCATTTATCCGTACACCGGAGGAGTCCAACACCTTTGCGGTATACTTGACCCGTCAGTGGCAGGAAACCTTCCTCGTCTCGCTACACAACTTTTTCAGCGTCATCTTTCAAAGCATGCATATCCTTTGTTTAGAATGAAAAAATTGATCGATGCCCTCAAGGAAAGCTTCCAAGGAGCAGAAATGCCCGAGGCCTACTTTATTGTTCAAAGCAATTCCATTTCATAGTCATAATTAAAAAGGATAACACGTTGTACTATGAATTATTGTATAATGGAATAACTACCTTGTAGTACAGATATATATTCAACACATTGACTTTTTTCAATCTTAATGCGGGAACATTGTTAGACTTGAAAGTAAATTTCATGTGATTTCTACTCATTTCTAAAAAATCAAGAGATTACCCTCTCTTCATTGATACACCAGAAGCAATGTTTTCAGTCCTTAACCACCTCACCCGTACCAGCATTACTCAACTTTGAGGAGGATTCGCGTCGTTTAACGCGTCTACAGGAGGAGAACACGTTGTACCGTAACCAGCTGGGTCGGACCCTGGAGAGGAGAGACGTGGAGCTGCTTCTCCGGCAGGCAGACACTATAGAGGCCGGGCAGAACCTGGGGGGCGGCCTGGGGCCTGTCTCTATGGATCTCATGGACGACTTCTTTGTTATTTCACAGTAAGAATATGACTCTTACTTACTTTACAATGATATACATAGGTAGAGGTCTAACGTGATAGATCAAATGAGGCCCTTTCTATTTCAATGTCTTCGCCGTTTTATGTTTCCCCATAATACTAGCGAGGTTAAGACATGCCTTCTTGTAATGTGTGTGGCCACGTCTAGCCAATCCTTTAGCCTTGGTCTAGGCGTACACATTGCCGTACGCGTCGTTATCTTTAACCCCCCTAATGGGGCCCCTATTAGCCCTTTTACTTTTAGTTTCCCACTGATCAATCACTCATAGCAAAAATTGAATAACATGTTCTCAGCCCTTGACCTTTGTCGCGAATAATAATGGTGGTTTTCCCTTGGTTTTCCTCCCCATAGAGACACCACCCTACATGACAGGGAAGAACCAGAACCCAAAACCAACCACATCCGCTCCTTCATAAAGAACATCGGCCTCCCCACCTCCCCCATTGTCGGTAAGAAGTCGGCAACACAGCCTACGTACCCAGCGGCCAAAAAAAACACTGCGTCCAGTAAAGATGACCTTCAGTCCTCCCAAGGTCGCCTCAAGGTTAAAGACGCACCGTCAACCAAGGTCAAAGGGAAGGCCGGGTCGGGGCTCAGTACGCCGTCCGGTCAGGGGTCATCCACGTCTCTGAGCAAGGACGAGGGTGACAAAGGTCAAAGGTCGGATGGCGGGTCGCAGGTCAAGGTCAAAGAGAAGGTAGGCCACCGGCACTGACCTTCCTCTAGTTCGACGGCATGTGGACTGATGTATAAGGTGGTAACTTGACATGGCAGGTCCTTAGTTGACGCTCACCGTACAGTAAAACTAACACACAGACTAACTATAGACCAATGCTGCAAGAAATGGCCAATTTTCAGGAATCTTGCTGAAATTTTCTTTTTTTTCATTATTTCCAGTTCACTCACATGGCATTTACTTCCATTTTCTGTTACTAGAATACTACCACCCGAAAAAAGATATGTAAAACCACTTTTCTCAAATGTGAATATATTTCTGAAATATCATAAGCATTTCGCTGACCAAAGGTTACCATAGCTTTTTTTTCAGAAAAGTCTCCCTTTCTTGCTGAATGGTTCTAGAGTGCTGTCTTTAGAGATTATACAACTGGCCTATAATGTACCCTACTAATTACTAACCAGTCTATGTATGCGCACTCAAACCAACCCCGCCCGCCATACTAACAATATTTAAAGTTGGGATGTGTGTTAAATCTGCAATTGTCAATTTGGTATCGGCACAACATATTCATTGAAATGTGAAATCCCATTCAAAAGACTTTATTCTGAAAGAAATCAATTTTATAAGTTTCTCTGCAAATCTGAAACTTAAAATCAAATACCTTTTGGAATGTAAGGTCTAATTGATAGTTTAATGTATACATAATACATTTGTAATATAGAATATTTGAAATTGCCAAAGTAGAACACAAGTCCCAACTTTACTATGCAGACAATCTTTAGTAATCTAAGTTATACTTTTTCTATCACTTTGATTTGTTAGGAGTGAATCACCTGATCTGAAATGGTTTATTTAAGGGAATGCAAAGAAGAAAAAGTCAAGTATTAAAAAAAACTCAGGTAAATTTTTAAATCAGCACAATCTTGTAAGGGCATAAATATAATTAGGTTCCCCACACAGTAATAAGGAAGGCTGATAAGACTGTCATTTATGAAGAACACTATCATAGCCCTATTATGTCCCTTTTATTGCTGTTACAGACATTTCTGATACAATTTGTGCTTTATTGAAGCTGAACTGGATTAAAAAATTATAGACTCAAGATTTCCCATGGATTCTTGTATTAAAGAGTAATTTATAACACAACTAGATGCATATGATGGTCATTGACATGGTTGCATACAATTTTAATCTGAGGTATGGTGGTGCATGTGTAGTTTTGATTACCAGTATATTGTGTAATTATGAAGATAAGTCCCAGTTTGCTTTGTTTTTGTATCATTCTATAATACAGTGTGTTATACCCTTAAGACTAAAGAGGATGTGTTCAAGAACTGATGGTAATACTAGTAAATAGCCTATGACACCTTGGACTTCTTAACTTCAAGGATAATATAAGATAAATGTAGTAAAGGAGGGGAATAGCCGTCCTTAACGCAGCGAGCATGACAAAAGGAAAGAATGCTGATGCTGCCTACACACAGAAAGCTCAGATAACTTTAAAGATTAAGAATCTCAGTATAATTAATTAGGTCATAGAGTATCTAAGTTAGTTGCAGTCGAAGAGTCCTTGTAAGCCCGAGATCTGTAGATGTGTGAAAGTTAGGATATGTTATGTACCTTTTGTCTTAAGGCTTATGTTATTCATATAAGTATCATGAGTCAATATCAGTTAGTCAAAATAGACCACACATGGCAGCCTGTAGTGCCCTCAATACAATGAATTGTTATAAGGGAGTGGACTTTTTTAAAATGTATTACAGTAGGGAAGGATGTGTGTGTAGGGGGGGGGGGCTTAAGGCAAGAGAGCGAGAAAACATTTGATTCAACAATGTGACCGATCATACATATGCGGCATGACATATTAGCCAATTTTGAATATTTTAAAATTCTTATAAAAACTTATATATTATAACTTATGATTTAATATATTGGGGATAAGCAGGGTTTTATGTCTGCCCCCCCCCTCGCCCCACAACCCTACCTGTTGGTACAACAAATTGCAAAATGACCACTCCCTTAGGTAGGTCTAGACAATACTGTGTAATATATACAGTGAACTATTGAGAACCACGTTCCCTCCACATGCATTACCATTGGTGTGATTATCTTGGATGGTCAACTTGAAATTCTGTAACTTAATTATGCATTAATTACGATACCAATCCTGTCCATCTGAGGAGAAACTATAGGGTCCTCTGAACTATGGTTCATACTTGTACTGGGGCATGCAGAACCAGGGCCACTAGAGGAGTAGTGCAGTACATCTCTGAACTGGGGCCCACAGAGCCATGGACCCTGATCCAGATGGCCTACATTACTTGGCCCACAGAACCAAGGACCCTAGGTCAAATGACCTAGATAATAAGAGCCCACAGAACTAGGGACCCTGGCTCAGATGACCTAGATAATAGGGGCCCACAGAACCGGGGACCCTGGCTCAGATGACCTAGATAATAGGGGCCCACAGAACCATGGACCCTGGCTCAGATGACCTAAATGAATGGCCCTGGTTCAGAGGGCCCACATGTTCACAGAACCAGGGACAGGGGTTACAGAGAGCCTGTAAAAAATGATTGCATTCCAAAAGTCGCTCAAATAGAGAAGTGGTTATTTTTGTGTGATCTCACCAACAAGTATGTGGCACTTGTTTCAATACCTTGAATATAACCCCATTGAGAGCCAAAGATACAAACATTTTAGTGAGGGTTACTATTTGATTTGTGTGTGGAGTTTCTGTATCCTCAGAAGTGTGTAAACTTGTGTTAAGTATTCATAGATTCACTTAGACATTCCGCATCAGGTCGTATGTGTTAACCTCCAAGAACTATATTTAAGATATATATTATGTCGATCGCCAATCTAGATTTATATATCGGATGTTGACCGATACGCTAAATCCAATGCGCTGGATATTCTACATACATGTATTGTTGAATGTTTCTAAAATATATGTAAATAAAAATTGTTGAGCATATCCGATGTGTATGTCATTATTACTAAGTTTGGATTGTCAGTATTTTTGTTTCATGGCCACACCCAAAACACTCCTTTAGATTGAGTGATGTCTTGTTTTAATACAAAGAGAAAAACTCATTGAAAAAACATTCAACGATACATGGTTTGATCTCTCTTAGTTTTGTTTAACATTTATCTTTGATTTTCAATTGTTAATTATTTTTTCCAGCTCATTATTGCTTTGTACATGATATTTGTAAAGTCTGCCATTTCGACATATGGGCAAATTAGAATCCTCCTCCCCTTGCTTCACATAGTAACACTTAACACAAGAATGACATATAAATTAACATAGTATAAAAAAGCTACCTGTATAGAGTGGACTCATTGGTATGTATACATGTATATACATACACAGTGTACAATACATTATGCACAGGCATAATTTTACAAGAGCAAATTCAGAGTGAGCATATCCATTGACAACATATCATTTGTGTAAACACAGTGCGAAATCTGACCCTATTTTTATGTGGCCTTGCCCAAACATGGAACTGGTTTGGGGTGGTGGAGAGGCATTGGACAAAGAAAAAAAAGGTCATCCTTCGAAAGCGGTTTGCAATGATATACCTATGTATCACCATCCCGGGAAGTGGAGACTTGTCATCTAGATCATCATCTACAGTCATATTGTGGACTTCATTCATAGTGAATCAAAGCAGTACATTTAGTTTTCTTATATTCCACTTTTAACAATGTGACTGTATACCATGAATGCTGGCATGTTTAGTTTCTAGATAATGCATGGTAGCTTTTGGCTATGACTGAGGTAATGGCACAAGAGGGAGAATCAGTAACAACTCAATACTGTAACAAACATAATATTTCTTCAATAGAGTTCTCAGTTCTACAACTTACAAGTAAGACTTTCTTTTAGTTTCTTTCATGGGCTCCTTTTTCAGAAATGTACCATAGCTTTATTTACATCAGAGGTTGTAAGATGATTATTGGAATTTCCAAATGAGCTATTATACAATACAAATATATATATTGACCATTCACATATAGTTTGGTTTTTATTCATTCCTTTCATGCTATTTATGTTCCTGCTATTTTTCTATTCCCAAATGTAATAATCCTGTTTATTTGAGTTTGTTTATGTTAAGACTCCCTCCCCACTTACGTCGTACCTTGCGTTTTGTGAACTGTTTTAGCCGGAGTCTGGAGCCAAGGTCACTGAGAGCAGCTCCAGACCGGACAGCAGTCACAGTGACGTTGCGTCACCACCACCGGAGGTACCCAAGATGCCTACGTCATTTGTGACGCCCCAGGATGTAACGAAGCAATCACCTGTGGTGGCTGCTGATGTCTCAGGTAAAGTTTAACCTGTAATGGAGAGAATGATTCCTCAAGGGTAATTTCAATTTCTCATCATTTCTGAAGAAAATTGTATATTTTGTGAAGACCCTCGACTGGTGCCCGCATTTTATCTAGAAATCCCCAGTTCAATTGCCTTGGTTCCAATGACTAAACATTGAATAAGTAAATGTTTTGCATCAAGGGTAAGCATACCTCCAAATCAGGGGATTTATTCACTATGGAAAGGTCTATGGTCCTGCAACACCCTGTTTGTAATCAGCCATGCTCCACAATTTACTGGGTGCTGTAAATGATGTACAATGAAGCACAAGTCTTATTGAACCAGGGCACCCTGTGCCAGGTTTTTATACAACAGGTATTTTTGGCAATTTTGTCAGAAATGTCAGTTGCAATCTGACTGCTTTTTCTGTATCGAAAATTGGGAAATAGAATGTATCAATGCAGCGTGTTGCAAGTTTGATCAATGCCAATCCATAGAAGCAATGCCCAAAATCGAGGCAACATTTTATGGTCAAAACAAAGATTGAAAAAAGGTCACATAAACTGCACAACACCAATTTTTTCTGCCAATGCTAAAAGATAGGGATCTGAGTAAACTAGAGACCTTCACCAACTCGCAGTTTGCACAGAATCCTCTTTGTTCTTATATAAAACTGAGCTGAGACACTTTTTGAGACACTGTTTGTGCATGTGTGCAGGTGGAGGTGGGGTTGATGTGCGGGTGGGGGGTTGATAGATGTGGGGTTAGGGGGTTGGTTGATGTGGGGTCGGAGTAGATGTGGGGTCGGGATAGATATGGGGTCGGGGCAAATGTGAGTTCGGGGGCAGATGTGGGGTTGGGATAGATGTGGGGTTGGGATAGATGTAGGGTCGGGGGCAGATGTGGGGTCGGGGCAGATGTGGGGTCGGGGGCAGATGTGGGGTCGGGGGCATTTTATTTTACCGGCTTTTATACTACATTTCTTTGGTACCGTAACGTCTCGCGTATAAGCCTCACTGGCTCACTTACTAGCAGCGGCTTCTTCCTGAGAGTTTCCAGTACTTGGTCTGCACCTTGTCTTTGTGTGCTGCAGATGGTGGAGGTCTGATGCTGCTAAGTCAGGAGGAGTATGCTGAGCACCGCTCTGCCATCATCCAATGTCGCCTCTCACAGTCCGGTCACTGTGTCGCCACATCTGACGTAGATGGAGTCGTCAAGTAAGTAGTTTACTGTTGAAATTACTCAATGTTTCAGCTACCAGTTTACAGCTTATGTTTTGCTGTTCTGTTGCTGGTATTTTAGAAAACCAGCCAAGATTGCAAAATAAGAGGATAATGGGTCCAATCTTTTGGTGGAAGTCTGTTGATATTTTTAGAGGCACACTAATCCCACCTGGAGTCCCCTTAAGAAAAGAGTTTAGTAAACGCATTCATAGTAGAGCTTGAAACTGTAACCTTGTAATGTAGAGATAAACTCACTGCTTACTGAGCTTACAATGAGATAGATTTTTCAATTTGGATGAAAGGGAGGTCATACTCTTTGTTTAATTATCAAAGGCTTACCATGTCAAGAGTTTTGCGAAGAATCTCACCATGAGGAAAACTTTCAATAAAGCAAATTCAATCAGGCAGCTCAGCATTTCCCCCTGCATTTTTTTTATGTTCACGTAACTGTAGCTGTGCTATGTTGATAGTTTTAACCTACTTGTCAATTTGTACTGGAGTTACCTTTTACATAATGTCAACTTCCAGGGTGTGGGGCCTCCAGCCATCACCAGTTACCATGGCAACCATAATGTCAAAGTCTATGCTGCTGTCACTAGAATGGGCCGAGAATAAAGATAGATTGGTAAGTAAGAAACTACTAATGTCCAGAATATATCTGTAAAACGTTTGACTTATTTTGCTACAGATTAGATAAGAATGAGGTAAATCATTTTTAAAAGAGATTTTGATTTGTTAGAGCTGGATTAATTTTGCTTTTAGTTTACCTTTTTATTTATTGAAGTCATTGAATTCATGTTTATCATTTATTTTCATGACAGACCTAAATTTCAATTTTTTTTTTTCAATCCAATATGTCGTTAACTAATCAGATGTTCCTAATTACATCAGCTATTAAAATGTTATTCAAGAATTGAAGCTTTGATAATAAAAAAAAGCATGATATCCTTTTCAGTTATTATTAGGAAATAAAGCAGCCAGTGTACGGCTCTTTGATGTCAAAGAAAAGAAGACTGTCAAAGAAGCGACCGTAGATCCTAATTTCCCAAGGTAACCATAAACCACTTTCATATCTGCCTCAAACTTATCCAGAATTTCCTTTACTAGATTTAAGATAAAATTTCTATACTAGTGAGTATAACAAGGATTTGATAATTTTCTGCAGGGTTATATCCATCTCAGCCAATCCGTGCGGCCAGTCGTTTGCTGTATCAGCAGCGGTGCGGGGGCGTGGTGGCGGGAAGCTTGGTCTGTGGGACCTGGCCAGCATGAAACTTAAGGTAAGTTTGACACATAGGTGCAGTGTAGGGAATGAATCAGAGTAGGATCTGTCTGGGGCACCTGGAAAATCAAAGGGCACTGCCCCAACCACAGTATTCTCCTTCACCCTTCTCATCCAATAGATGTGATCACTGCTCCATTAGAAAGGCAGTAGCGTAAATTCTAGTTTGGCTAGCACGAGAGTCAGATCGCCAATGCAGCTATAGAATCATTGTCATTGTGCGGCTTATACCCGAGTATATTAACAAGTTTCAGACCTTCTGTGGACAAGCAGCATTTATAAATCTGATCATAGATCATAACATTAAACAACCCAAAAGCTTGTGAAAGACTAGAAAGGCCCCACAAGACCTAAAATTACCTGTACATATATATATGTATATATTTGTATATATGTATATATATATATATATATATATATATATATATATATATATATAATATATGTGTGTATGTATATATATTATATACAATTTATATACAATATATATATTAAATGTACCTAATATATATATATGTACCGGGTTATATATCATATACAAATCCTAAAAAGAAGATGATGTCTAATATTACCAAAGGTTGACTCGGTCTATATTTAGCGAGCTGTGCATCACATGTAAGGAGCGGGCAATTAATTTGACCCAACGGTACAAAAAAGGCAGTGGGCTACATGTGACCTGGTGGTTTGTCGGCCAACCCTTATAAGTGGCCATACCTCTCCACTGCACTGACACCTATTGCACTGGCAGCACAAAGAGCAACCACTACAGAGTCAAAGCTACAGCAGTGTGGTTTCCCACTGATTTATCACATTGCCAACCCCGGTAATTCCGACACAAGTAGATTCCGGTGCCACTGCCTCCCACCGAGGAGAATATAGCCAATTGTAGCCCGCTTCAGTTTCCTTTTTCAGCCTTGCCCTTTTGAGGTGCTGTTAATTACCCTGCCCGCCCACACTTTCTGAACGCATGCTCATAATTAGTTATGTCTGTGGATGCGCAGTGTTATCTCGGGGTGGCTCTGAATAGTAACTCATTTACTCCCACCTTTAGCTTTTGAGCCTGTTTATATTAGATTTGATTAAGTGGGAAAGCGTTGTTTACGATCTGTTTATCTGCATATGTGTGTATCGGAGATGAGTCGTTTCCTTCGGTCGACAGTCATCTGAAGATGTTCCTGGCAACAATTAAGAAAACAATGACAATGGAGAAAATTATTAGGCCTACCGCAGAGGTTCCCTATAAAGTGTGATGTTCTAGGATGATTTAGATACAGGGAAATTCTTAAGACTTAAGTAGGGTCTATTTTTTTCTATACCATTTTATTCAGTGTTGTCCAGTTTAATTGTTTACTGAATTACTCTCGAATCATTACCATGTTTTTATTCTGAGATAAGTGTGTGGTATGAAAACTGAGTTGTCTTTTTGGTTCCAGCAAAACCTTACCCTGGCTCCGGCACCAGCAGCAGTTAATTATTGCACACATAATAAGCAGGGTAACCTATTGTTAACTGGTGCTTCGGACGGCATGATCAGACTATTTGGTAAGTTTCAGTTTTGCTATTTCGTCAAGGCCTGTACATATATATTATATTTTACATAATTAGAGCCCTGGCTTCTCATTAAATTATTTCTAGCCTAAGAATTTGATTGTCTCCAAAACAGTGAAAAAGTTTGCCTTTTTTTAGTTTAAATAGGTCCTAAAAGAGGCGTGTATTGACGATGATGTGTGTATTACGTGAAATTTCTACGGTACATGTACCATCAAAATTGCATGTGCTCATTGGCAAAATAACAATTTTACTTCACCTCAGAAGGTAACCCTCATATAAATTTGATGTATACTAGTATGGATCATATACTTGTAAAAGTTGATAAATTTGTATCCCAAATTGCTGGAACCAATATCAAATCTAAGACATACACTTTGGTGTACCCCCCCCCCCCATCCAACCCATATAAGAGGTATTGAGGAAATCTACAACTATTTACACAATTACAGACCTACGTCACCATGAGTGTGTGTCCAGTTGGACGGCCCACGGTGGAGAAGTCTACACAACTCTCTTCTCACCTGATGAGGCAGCCTGCTACAGTATGGGAGCAGATGGCAAGGTAAGGACACAGTTCTGTATAACCCATCAGTCATGGCATTTCAAGGGCAAACAGCATAGGCTTTTGGAAGTCTATAAGTTGGTAGCCTGTCAGTTATTCTTTGCACTTATATCCTTTGACTCTCATATCTGGTTGCTTCATCTGGAAGACAATCAAATTCATCAATTGACTTACTTTGGATATTGTCAGTTTTTCTTCATATTTCCTAAATTGTTACCCACATTTATTCCTCATTCTACCTGTATTATTGCCCATTTTTAGTTATTCCTCATACTTATTGAAAAAAAGTATCGCCCCTAATTAAGTTATTCTCCATACTTGTCTACTATATTATTGCCCAATTAGTAATTTCATTTATTTCTTGTTCATCCTGTATGCTCACACTTACTGTATTATCGCCCATTTTCAGTTTACAAAATGGAGTCTACAGAGGGCCGGGTGTAGGCTGTCAGACATGCCCATCCACCCGGGGGCGTGCGGGCCCTTTGTTCTGACAGGGGCGGCTGGATACAGACAGGTTCAGACACCAAAGGGCAAACTCTTTGCCCTAGACCCATCAGGAGAACATGTATTAACATGCGCTCAGAACAGCGGTCAGGTTTATAGGGTGAGTGATTCTACTTTGTTCCTTACTTCAATATTATATGTACCGTAAATTCTCGCGTATAAGCCTAACTCGTGTATGAGCCGCACCCTGACTTTGGGCCGATCTTATAAGCCGCACTGGAGATCTGAATATGGTAACTTTTAGTACTGTACCATAGTAGCTAAACTCGCGTATAAGCCGCACCCCGGGCATGGGCCGATCCTATAAGCTGCACCAACGATCTGACCTTGGTACGCGAGAATTTGCGGTACTGTACTGCACTGAAAATAATCAGACCAAACAAGATACTATTAGTATTAGTTTAAAATCTCTTTGTTAAGCTTAGAATATAATTGGATTTAATTATACAAAAATGCCTCATTCATATCAGATAACATATAAAAATACAAATGTATAGTGTAGATATACATCTTTAAAATTTGCAAGTTTTGGAGAGGTATATTAAAGGTTTCTGTATTTTTCATGCATGCATATTAGTATTGCATACTCTCAGGAATATAACATCATGTACAAATTACAAACAAAGTAATGCTTTCTGTTCAAATCTTTCAAAAACTGCAGTTAGCCTGCTAAACTTCA
The DNA here is from genome assembly GCA_947462335.1 of Harmothoe impar. Lineage (NCBI taxonomy): Eukaryota > Metazoa > Annelida > Polychaeta > Phyllodocida > Polynoidae > Harmothoe > Harmothoe impar. The sequence goes on from OX381707.1 coordinate 70,073,937, forward strand.
CCATATACAATATTTCAGATGGGCAGTGATGTACAGTTGTCCCGCCTGCTAAATCTCGGTGGTCACAACACGCCTGTTGTCAGCGTCGACTGGTCGGCCACTGACGACTGCAAGGTCTGCCTAACAGGTGCTATGGATGGGAAGGTGCGGGTATCAACACTTCTCTCTCAGTGACCAATCAAGAAATAGCTAGGAGTCGACCAATCAGGATGCTCGAAACTGTGACTAATCAAAAGGTGCCATATATATATTGTTGCTAACCCACCTATCAAAACCAGTGTCCCAGCAGAGGGATACATCGAGGAATTAACCAATGAGAGTCGATGAAGCCAATTTTCTCTGATGAAGGCCCCACCGCTTAGTTTCTCTTTAATTTTGCTGGGCAGTGCTTAAGAATGAGAAGTACAGAAATTGAGTTCCCATTGCAACACAAGTCTAATTTCCTATTTACCTTATTATAAATAATGACCATTTTCTCCATACATATGCCCTACAGTGGATATGCTCATGAAATCTTTTTTTTTTTGTGGTCACATATAAAAATGTTGAAAGATGTGAATTACTGATTAGCTCTACAATGTTGATTTTTGCTTACATATGTAAAACTGTGTGATATCAGGCCCTTCAAAATGTCAGGCCTCTAAAAGATCAGGGTCTCTAAACTTGGGTCTCCACAACAAGGGCCTATCTGCAGGACTCGCTAGTTGATTCATACTTGATCAATGTAAACCTACTCAGTGATATCAGATTATAGTACTCAGTGATATAAGAGCACAGAGAGATGTACCTAAAACTAAATGGTAGATTAGCTATGCTGTAATGGGAGTGTCTTTTTATTATCAGTAACAGGAGGGATGCCGTAAAAAATATTGACAGGGGGGCAAACATTTGTTGGCGGTTTTGGTGTGAGGGGCCATAAAATTTTCTATGCGCTCCGGAGGTGATGGACGTAAATTACTAAAATATGTCACCAAGAAAAATTTGAATTCACCTATTCCATGTATTACCTCTCCCTAAGACAGATTAATAGGTGTTTGATAATTTGCCTTCCTCCTGAATTATTCTTGTGAATGATAATGTGCACAATGCTATACTACAGCTTGTCAGACTTACTGTTAAGGGCCTCATAGTGTTTTCAAAGCACTATGTCCTTTTTGTTGGCATTACTCGACAGTGCTGCTTTGTTTTATCATGCCGACTAAACCTGTTTAAATGAGTACTTACCATAGAATGCTGCACATCGGTGCTAATGGTGTGTGGAGTATCCATCAGTTTATGTTATTTCTGTCCATATCCTTGTCCTTACATGCCACTTGTGTGTGATAGCAGTAAGATGGCAGGGACTTTATTACATGCTATAAACTCTTAGAGTCAGTACATCCGACGATTGGGACATGAAATTCTTTCCCCCCTAAAAACCGGTCAGAATGTTCACAAATAACAAACCTACCTGCCTATCTATTCCATTCCCCCTCATTTAATTTGATTTTGCTCAAATTTCATTTCATTTGTCCAATATAATTATGGTTGTTTTGGGGGAAAAAAGCTTTCACAATTTTATTCCCCCGTTGAAAATACCCTGGAAAGCCCATGCTTGGGAATATTGGATCCTTTTTGACCTATAGATAACATTTAATTGACCCCCATCCCCTAAATATTAAACTGTTGCAGTGTTTGGAATAAATTTAAGTAAGATTTAGAATTTGAGGAAAAGTCTGATATAGCCACTTTAACCACTAGACATGTATTTACTGTTGTTCCCAAATATTGCCATCTAGGGCTTCACATTTTAGGCATATTAGATATCACTATAAGTGGGTGAAAATCCCAGAGATGGTTGTGAATATTTGAGTAATAAAAGGTCGAACAAGTGCTGCATGTATCTATAAAAAAAGGCATTTCAAGTAATATGTTCTTTGCATATCTATCCCTGCAACTGTGCAAGCATTTAATTCTGAAAGGAACTATTTAGTCTTTCAAATACTCAAGTCATAGTTCACAAAGACACATTTAGGTGGCAGAAATGTACCATAATATTTACATGGGGAATCCCAATTGCACAATGTTACAGTTTGGGGATATTCTATAATTTCTACATTATAGCTAATAAACACACACTGGAAAATACTGGTATCAAGGATAACAAATCTAATTATGTTGTTACTGATATATGTGAATACATATGTTATCCTTGTTCAAAAGTGCAATATCTATGTAAAGCTATATATTCATTTTACAAAAAGATTCAAGCATCAGTTTAAGGTGTGGGGTGCTTATCTTACACCAATATGGACCAACCTTTTGTTCACCTCAATGATACAAATGGTGGCATTTGGAATATGTTTTTGAAACAAAGACTTTGTACTTACCATGTTGTACATGTTTATATTGCCATATGTACCTAGCTGTATACACTGTTTTAAATATAATTCCAAATGAATAAAAAACAAAGTGAGACTATGTATCAAAAGCATTTTGTAGCTGTAGAGTAGAATGAGATAGGAAGTCTACATTTCACACTCCTCACTCCCCATGTTACCATCTCTGCCTTAATGCTTGTTGTAAGCTGCTGGTTGTGCACTTAGAGGTAGCAATTAGCCCAGACATTTGATTAACTAGAAGCCTGGCAGAACCACAGTGTATGATTAGTTCAGGGATCTAGTTTAGGATGGTCTTGCACTCTGCAGGTTAATTGCATGTCTTGGAAGGGGTGCACAGAAGACCAGTGTACATGTGATGTAACTTCCAGGTGGGTGTTGATGGCATTGGGTCATTGGCTGTACAACATGTACATGGTTCTATGGCATCTTCTATTGTGTAATGTCTGTATTATAGACTACCAGTAGATGTAAGCCCACTGAATGCAGGTACCGGTAATCAGAGGTAACTATGCTGTATATTATATGGTATTTTGTTAAAACTACTCAACGATTCAACCTAGTGCGATGGCCTGTATGACAAGTTCTCATTTAATGCATTAGTCTTGAATAAGTGCCAGGGCTAGAAAGGTGTGTATATCTACATCCTCACATCCTATGGTGTGAATAATAATAAACGTCTTCAGCCTGTGCTCTTGACATTCCACCTTTTTGCAAAATAAATTGCATCTTGAAATTATTGATGGTAATATGGTATTGTAGCTGCAGTCATGGTGAGTACTGCAAGCATGCTTACACACTGGTGCAAGTAGGTTGTGGCCTAATGTTTTGTATACGTCAGTGATACATTTGGGTAATTTATTTTCATATTTGGTTGATATAAAATGTGAACGTGATTGTAAAACTTACGGAGTGGTATTATTTAACAGAAAGGGTCTATGGTGCTGAATTGAGGGGGTGGAAAAAGTGACACACCACTTGAGTGAAAGTACACATTACTAGAGATCAAATAAGGAGAGAAAGCCAAGATTCCACCACCACCACCATCACCCCATGTTTAAATGATGACCACTCCCTAAGTGCCTGGCAGATAAGGTGAAGATAAAGGTTGTGATTATAGAAGTTGTGAAGTGGTGATGACAACAGACAGGATGTATGTCCTGATAAAATTCAGGAAATGAATGATAAATCATGTTTTTATTGAGATAGCAAGTCTTTGTTGTTATTTACTATACTAGTTGAACACTGGACATTAACCTATGGGTTGCTCTGCTACATATTGACAACCTTCGAGGAATTTCCTTGTTCGACACATTTAGATTCGCACGAAAATTGCCCTGTATGAAGAATGCCATATATCTGATTAACATTTGCTATAGGTTAGCACATATTATTGGTATCTCAATATGTATTGGGCTTCAACATGAGGGGAGATAAGGCCACAGAATAATGAACCTACCTGCCTAAACCTTGATAATTCTTATCGATAATTGATACTTAAAATATTTCTTAAAATTGACCCAGGAGGTTGACTCGGAATATTCTTTCTTTCCTAACTTATCCATTCATTCTCAGTCCTTATCATTTTGCTCAAATTTGCTGCTATTGCCAAATATATGGTCTTTTATGGGATAAAATTGTGCACGATTTAATTCTACCCATTGAAAATCCACTGGAAATACTATGGCTGGGCCACATGGGGTCTCCTTACTGAGTCATTGCTTCCCATGGTTAATATTTGATTGTTCCCATAACATAAATATTATGCTGTTACATATAGTTTGCACCAATGGAAAGACCAACATTTCATGACTTGATTCAATAAGAAGGATGTAAAATATTCTGGTATAAAAATATATTTTATTAATCTGCATTACATGAATGTCTTCTCAAGAACAAGAAATAAAACAACTCATTTTCAAGGCCACGGGACATTAATAGAATCACACCTTTTAATTGGATAAACCTCACAGATCTAGTCTATTATATAGACACCCAGTCAGGACTGTTCTCCAAGGACTCTCCAGATAAATCCACAGATTTCGCCAATGAGAGAATAATATATGCCCTCAGCACAAGCCAAGCCACAACTAATTCCATTTTGACACATGAGTATGGTGGGACGGAAATATGGACTAAGGCCACTCAAAAAAATAAGTGGTTTCTCATCACCAAGGACCGAAAATTTTGACAAGGGAGGCTTTTTTTCTTTTTGAATTCACAGGCTTAAATGTAAAGGGTTATATGTTTTTGGTGACCTAAATTCACAATTAAGTAGTTAAATCAAGAATTAATTGACCTCTAAAAGTGGGCAAATGTAAATTATTTCTATCCCGGTGCATTACTGTCAGAACAAGCTTTAAATATTGATAGCAAATATACCAATATTTTTTTATCATGGTCTCCTCAAAACCTAATTTCTACGATGCGTGCGGTGATAAAAAAAAACACTTTTTACCTTTTTAAGTGGCCTCAATTTGTCAACGATATTCTCAAATCCTCACATCACAAGTCAAATGTTCTGAAAAGTTGGTGAACACTGGGAGGTTTTGTTTAAGAGTCACACATTTTGTGAAAATCTTCTCTTGTTCAGGGGATGTTTAACCTTAGTACAACCTTATTAGGGGAATTTTCTGTAAGCAATTGTTTGGAGAATTTAGTTGGGAAGATATCCTTGCCAGTCGCACATATATGTAAACAATGTATTTAAAATAATATAAAAAAAACCACCCCACCTGCCTGGGTTTAAAACCCACAATTTGTAAGAGAACACATTGCTCTCCCTTCAGTTGTGAGAAGTGTCTGTTGACAGGTTGGCATAATACACCATGCATTGCAGTATCAGTGAATTGTTCGCAATGCATTTTTGCATCATGACTACAAATATTGCATTAATTAAGGCAGCATACTGTCCTCAAAGGGTTAAAACCCCCTGTAGAAGGAGACATTGCTCTGTCTGTGTGACATGCGTCTGTCGGTCTGTGGCTGTACAGGGTTAGTCCCCGTAGGAGTACTCTGTCGGTGGTAGGTGTGCGCACTCGTCTCCGGCATCTCGGGCTGTGGTTCGGTCCGGCTGAAATTTGAGTAGTCGATTTCCATCACTCCTCCTGATTTTTGCTCGGTGAGCAGATTCTGGAACCGCTGCCCCCACTCCACCTCAGAGGGCAGGTACGAGGTCCTGATCTGGGTTATCATACCTGAAATTACAAAGAAAGATATTTAGCTGTTCAGTCAGACAGTTATTTTAGTTCTGATATATGTTATCATACCTGAAATTACAAGAAAATAGATTTAGCTTTTCAGTCAGATAGTTATTTTAACTTTGATACATGTTGGCAAATATCAAGTAGGTAGTTCTAAACGTAAGAAATATAATTGGCGGTTTTTGGCATCATTATTCATTGGTGCTGCAGTCACTGAACGCTGAAAATCTTATGGCTATGAAAGATCCTTACTAGTGATGACTTTGTGGGCGATCATTATGATTGGGCTCTGGTGTAGCACCTGATGATATTGATTGTAAAAATCAAATGTGAGCTAGGACTCAGGGTCACATTTTCAACCTAATTGAAAAGGATGTTGACCAACCGGCCATAATCACCCTAAGCATCTGCATTGAGTAGCTTTCCACAGGCCTGGTCTTTCAGTGAAGTAGCCTTGAAAATGACTTATGAGGACTTGTTGATTTTTCACCATGGCCCCTTTCTCTACTCCCTCTTCCAGCAAAGTGTGAGTTATACACCAAGCCATCACAGGCACCCAGGGCTGTTGTTGAACGATGTGTTTGTTTTGAATCCAGAGACGCACAATCAGTGGTTGGCCTTGATATTTTTTCGTTAAATGATAACCACTATCCTGTAGTAGAGATGACTGCACCCCACACGGAGCCTCTCATGGATATATGGGACCAGGCGAATACACAGACTGGCAGCACAGGTGGTTAGTTTTACCATAGGAGCAATTTATTGATATTTATTGCTCTTCCAGACTTACCTACTCTTACCCTAGGAAAGTCTCCGAATCAGTCCATTCTGGTAGCCTGATACCACACAGATACGTAATAGACATGGTGCAAGTCAGTCTCTGTATAAGTGTTATAAGCCAAGGGAGGGTAGTTGTCCAAGGCGCCAGCCAAAGATAATAATCACTGTCCAAGACTTATAACACTTAGGGAGTGATCATTTTTTAACAACAGGGGGGGGGTGGTGGGTTTCCGCGCGGAGCGCGCGAAATTTTTTACACCCCCCCCGGTCAAGGGGTCAACATTTTTTACCCCCCCCCCTTAGGGTCGAAAATCGGCTCGCGCGCGCGCCCTTTGAAGCATAGTAACGCGCGGGCTTTTTGGCTCAAAACAGGTTAAATTTTTTTGCCCCCCCCCCCAAGAGGGGTCCAAATTTTTTTGCCCCCCCCCGGTCAAGGGGTCCAAATTTTTTTGCCCCCCCCCCCAAACCCACCACCCCCCCCCTGTTGATAATAAATGATCACTCCCTTATGTAGCTACTTCATACGCGTATCCACATCTGACCTATACCCAGTGATTGCTTTGTGATTGCTTTGCACGTCTTATACAGACAAGCAGTTTCTCTTGTTCTCCCAGGCAACTGTGGTATAAAAGACCATTATACCATACTTAGGCAGTCTTTGCAAAAACATGCATATATATCCGCAGTTATCTGAGATTATAAAATCTTTTATGCACCCTTAACAGTTCACGGGCCGCTTAGACCGCTATTGCTTTATCGTGAAATGCCCTTCGCCCTTATGATGCGTGAATGCAGCCCTGGTTGCTCTACATGTCCATAGAGACATACCCTTGACCCCAGGACGTACGGTACGATGCATACATGCTGCAGATCCACCTCAGGACTAACAAAATAAGGCTCTTCGAAAGGCGATCATAAAAAAGTCTAAGCATTTCAGACTATGGTGGCCTCTAATTGGATTATATTAGTCAATGAGAATCATGGCAAGCTTTGATATTATGCATTTATAGAATCTGTGACTTGTTCTGATATGAAAATAGAAATAACTAAGCACTACCCAATGCCAGTCTGGACTAAAAAGAATTGTAAAAACATTGTGATGATTGTCGGTTCTGCAGCAAAATAAAAGATGGATTCCAAGGCGAGTGCTTTTACAGGCCAAAACCGGATTGGTAAAATCGGGCATTTCTTGGTCTAAGAATGAAAAACTAACATGGTTCTGACGTATTGGGATTAATTTGATGAGATTGAATAACATTTTGACCACTTTTAGGGCATGTTATACATTAAATTATAGTACGAAATATTAATGGTGGTCCGAGACCTGCACTGGTGAGTTACTCACGGGGGCTGGATCCATGCATTAAAGCACTATGATGCAATTAAAAGGTTAGACTATGTAAACCATATGTGCTATAGAGATAACCTGAGTATCACCACTAATCATGATAAGTTAAGAGGATCTTCGACATTGTTCTGCTGATAGCCTGTAGATAGCAGGCTGATCTAGGCAGCATGATGATGTCAGGGTGGTCAGTAATCGCTGCTACACACCTCATAGTCATGGAGGTGTCTTTATGATATAGCTATTTATCAATAAATCCGATCGATTTAAGGGGGTATTAAGCATATACCGGTAGCTGCATATCTGAGGAAGGCTTTTCCTTCAAGAGAGAATGCTTTTATAAAGGATTATACTTTTCATTTAGTCCTTGTGATATTTCTGATACTATTTTAAAAAATCAACTTCTGGTCAATTTTCCGACATTTTATTTGGGGAAGGCGGATATAATATGGCAAACGATATCTTCACCCCTGAAAAGATAGTTTTTCAGATCGAAAAACTACTTTTTCAAATTGAAAAACTGTCCTCCCAGCCTCTCTCTCTAAGCCCTTGAAACCGCTTATTATGACTGATTTATGAGTGCTTAAAAAACAATATCTTCCAGGTGAAAATGTAGTTTGTAAATAACTCCATTTTTAGTTGACAAAAAATCCATTTTCTGTCCTTAGATGTGTTTTATGCAGTAAACTCTTACTTCGAGGTGACAGTGGGGTTATTTTTAACCAACTGTTTTTTTTATTGGAACAACTAGAGCCCCAATCAGGGATTTTTAGGAGGCCGTTGTACCAAAATCAGTGCTTTACGTCCCCCAACAAAATAGCGGCCGATTCTGTGCACAGCGCCCCCCACAGCCTTGGGTGACTCTGTGAATAGGTTAGAGAGTAATATTATATAATGAACCGTTGCACTTTAACGGAATAATTTCCTAGTGAATATCATGGATGAAGGTTATCTTGAAATAATTCTTGTTAGATATTCGTGTACACATGAATTTTGTATTGCATTCTTCAGTAGCTCCCTTTCATGTGACACAGTTTACAAAGAAAAATCTTCTGAGTGAGAAGATAAGAACTGCCAAACTTGAGAAATCCTGGTAATCCACAAGAGCTTTAATTAACACTTTACGGACTACACAGTGATTTAATATTGTGTGACGCCCTTAACATAACATAATGCATAAATGCAGCACTAGTGAGCTACATACTGACCCCAGGGGGTTGATACACTCCCAAAGGGTTGGCATGATGCACCATCGCAGTGATGGCTTTTGGGTTGTTATATGGCGCTGTTAGTGCATCATGATAACAGATGGCCATTAACCTCCAGGCATCATGCTCTCCTTAAAGGGCTACAGCTAGCGTCTCAGTCTAATTTCTACCTGCACCAATTAACCTTTTAAGGGTTGCATAGTGCTTCAATGTGCCGTGCCCTTTGTCGTCATGATACATGAATGCAGCTCATAACTGCATTCATGCATCACGCCAACCCTACAGAGCTAACCCCTTCCGCAGGTCGTCATGATGCATGTATGCGGCACTGACGAGTAACGTGCCAGTACTGCATCCATGCATCATGACGACAAAGCATATAGCATAATAACCCTTTAGGGACGGCATGATGCTTTAATGCCATTGGTTGTCATGATGCATAGATGCTGCCCTGGCGGGTAACTCGCCAGTGTTGCATTCAAGCATCATGCCGACCCTATGGGGTTGAAACAGTCCCGAAGGGTCGCCAATGCAGAAGTTCAGTGATATCCGTCCTCCAAGGGTTAAAGCACTGTGCTGCCCTTAAGGGGTTAACAGCCCTCTTAGTGAGCTCCTAAAAAGGAGCTGGTGGTGGCGAACAGCACTCCTAGCAGATGTTTAGTGGTGAGCAGATCAAACAATCTCCCAGCAGATGCCTTGTTAAACAAGCTCAGACAATGTAATTCAGAGCAGATGGCTCGCTTTGTGCAGCTCTCCTAGCAGAGTCTTTCACAAACTATAGACTCTGCTATGGTTCGCCAGGCGTGCTGTGATATTTAGCAAAGTAGGCTGGCTAAGCAACCGAATTATAATAGATGGCACACTTGAATTAGTGAGAGTCTAGCTATAAAGGGATTGTAGTATAATAGATTTGCATAAGGATTGTGAAGTTGATATGTTAGATAGAAGACCGAAATTACAACTTCTTAGCATAATGTGGTAGAAGGCACATGGGCACAGACCACTTATTAAGCCCTTATCAAGCCCTGCATATTCTCAGTAGTGCTTAATCAGCACTTAATAATGCCTCTTAAGCTGGACTGTGCCCACTACTAAGGCATGCATGCATGGTGGAGATGCCCTTGAGCAAAGAAGGATAAGGATAAAAAGTGATCTAAAATTAAGATCTTCTCAACGTAGAGCTAAGCCTTAAATTGTTTCTATGAAAAGTCTCTAATTATAGGGGTGTTACGCGGTGTTACGCCTAAAAACCACTATGCTGGAGTAGAGCATCATCCCCACACTTCTACTGGGTCAATTCCTAAGATTTCACCCCACAAAGAAGCCCAGGATCGCACGATTCCAAGGGACCACTATTCTTGCTGTGAATTGTATATTTCAGGAATAGTGCAACCGTAATCACAGAATAGGCAATCAGGTATCTTTTTTATTAAGGTTATCCAAAAATCATCAAGAAAGCATAATTTCCACTAATTTGGGCTTCAATCAACATGAAAATGTAAAAAAAAGCTATAAAATCATCTTATATTATGTTTTCCTGTAGGCATGCGCAATACATTTGCGAAATATGCTTCATTTAGGAAACATTACTGCCTGAAAGGTGCAGAGATGGCGAGTTTGCACCATTGGCCCACCATTTATACTAAAGGTGGGGTTGGTAACCTTCAGTACACTTGTATGGATACATTTTGATGTGATACATGGCTTTGGGCTTCATAAATCTCCTTGATGAACGATTGTCATTGAATTGGACATCGTTTATATAGAGGTTACACAGTTCATACTAACCTTCAAAGATTCCCAGTATAATTATGACGGCACTATGAATGGCATGAAAGCAAAGGGTGTCATGCTTTAATGTTAGTATAAATGTTCATGGTTTTACACTATATTATACCCATCCCAGTGGGTCAGAACAATGTAAACCTGTGCTGATACTACATATCTGCTATTTTCAGCCAGTCCTATGTCCTTAATGAATAGCTAATTTTCAGTTATGATATATTGAAGTGCCTATTGAGGAGTTACATCAATGGAAAACCTTAATCGGAATTTGCACATCATGAGAAATACTATTGCCACAGGGTGTATTCAAGGCAAACAACTGATTTTCATTTGATAAAAATGCCATGTGGGAAACAAAAACCCAAACTTATTTCCACATAAATATGAAGATGGGGTCGGGCTGTTCCCAATATATGATATCTCATATTTGGGTAAACTATCGCACCTGGTTTCTGTGCTCATACTCAAATGGATCAAAAGTGTTAATCTCACATCTCTACCATTTTCAGTCAGTAATATTTCCTAAATAAAGCATATTTTACCAATGGTATTGCACATGCCTTTTGACAATTTTAGGTAGATACAGAAACCAGAATAAGAACACATCATGAAAACTGCTTTTGTTAGGAGAGCTACCTAAACATACATGTCCTTATAGTCAATGTAAAGGAAAATCAGTGTTTTTTCCCTTTGATTAAAACATTATGAAGGAAATGAGAACCCAGCCATTTTCTTATATAGATATGAGGGTGAGATATAGCTCTTTCAAATATATAACATTTTGTTTTGGGGTGACCTATCCCATATCCCATTCTTTACTAACCTAATACATATATCCATTGACATGGTTATATAGACACAGAAAATCCATTGTGGGCAAATTATGATGGCTAGTTCTGGTGGGAGAGCTCTCTGAACCTGCCTTCGTGCTCAAAGGCAAATATGTATTTCCCAAGTTTGACCGCATTGCAATATGGGAAATTCTATGTTATACACTTTGATATTACATTTGCTGTATGGCAGTAACCCATATAACCAGTTCAGAGAATGACACATCCTTAACCCAGGCGATATTTGAATCATCCAAATCTGAGGAGGTCAGGTTGGGATTATTCTCTGAATTTGGTGAAAATGGCTGGAGTGACTCAGTAGTGTTGAATGATACGGATATTGATAAAATAGTTCTGGGCAGCAAAGGGTTAAATGAACTTTGGGATAATCTGGATAAGGATGTACAAAAGCTTAACACCAGTAGGAATAGCATTGTAGATTGAACCAGATGATTGTAAATTCAACAACACATGTGCAGAAAAGGGTCCTTTGGGACTAGATGTGCAATCCAATGCACCACGAGTGGAGAAAACAGGAGTTCAAACTGATTGGAGTGGATCTCTGTATTTATTTAATGTAATTCTTGGTTAATTTCATCAAAATATACAATTAAAGATTGGTTTCATAGCTATTGTGGTGACATCATCGTGGAGAAACAGCCCATGGTGAATGAGCATCAGTTTTTATCCACAGGGGTGTGTACAACGGCCATTCTAGTACTTAAGCATGGTAACTTTGTTTCTCCACATAAAGTAAAAAGCGCTACTCGGCCCTCAAAGGGTTAACATGAGGTCATAATGGAAAGGACGTGGGAAGCTCACTCCCTGCGTTCACTCCCATGAAGGTGATGTCCTGTTGGGGGGCGGTCACTCTCTGAGAAATTATCACCAGACTTATTTGAAGATCCATACATTCCTCTGATTTTGTCTTAGTATTCCCTAATCAAATATAATTGCTAACTATAGTGAATATTACTCACATAGACACGGATTTAAAGCAGTTCCGGGTGTTTTATCGAGATTCTAGGCACTCAATATAGGAGAGTCGGTACAAAGCATGGGCTTGGAGAGTGAACAGGGGCCTGGATGGAGAGTGTGTCTGACAGGGAGAAGATCTAGAGCTGTTCACAGCTACTCCCCCATGTCTCTGTCACCCCCACACTCCTGCAGCAATTAGGGCCACAATTAATCCTTTAAGGACGGCATGATCCTTAAGGATTAAGGTTAATTTCTAGTCATGATGCACCACTGTGCTGGCAAGTGATTTGCCAAAATTATATCATTGGTGTATCATGCTGACCTTTTGGGAGTGTATCAAGGCCATACGTATGGCATGATGCATGCATGCTGCACTGGGGAGTTAATCACCCTGGCTGCATTAGTGTATCATTGTCATAAAGGGGCATGATGCAATGAAGTAATATGCTGCCCATAAAGGGTTAAAATCTGTCAAACCACCAAACACACTGAAAAAGTAAACTTGTCCCCAGACTCGTCTAAATAAACGAGTCAAAAGTTGTCTAACATATCAGGTTACCATCCCACAAATAGAATCTGGAGCTGGCAAATGTCGGGTTTTGGGCTGGCACATACCAAGTGGGTCTTCTATCTCCAGCTAGAAGACCCACTTCCTTGTCACTTAGATAAGTTTTTGACTCATTTATTTTGTGACCGTCACTTTGAAGAGTCTTGAGACAAGTTTATTTTTTGAGTGCACGCCCATCATTAGCTTGTGGGCACCGACTTTTGACTACATGGAGTTGCTTTTTGAAATGTGCCTATCGCTATCTAAAAGCTCAGGGTGTGTTTCATAGTTTCTAGTAGAAGAGGCTGATGAAGACTATTTCCCTGATGGTAATTAACTACGGACTGGATGTGAAGATTGATTTAATGGAAAGATTGACAAGATTGAGCAGAGTAGATTCAGTGGCGGGTAGCAGCTGAGTTGTGTTAAGGCAATGCTATATTATCAATGCTTTATAACTTCTTTTAGTATATCGTACCTAGGTGCTAATATAGGCCTACATAATTTATATTTAAGTCCTTGAAATCACCCGATGACTCTATCGGTGCTGTATACCTCTGCCATAAATAATCAAGATATAAGTCCTCATCAACAAGCTATATGGTTCTATATAATATATCAGTTAATGGTATACACTCTCGGACGAATAACCAAAGGGAATTCTACAAAGGATTTTATCTGATGAGAAACGGAAGTATAGGATAATATAACATACTTATTAAATCACTTGATGACTCTATAAATATAAGCCCTGAGAACTAAGATGAATTACAACAGAAGCTATATCATATCCAGGGTATCTTTTACTGAAAAGTTAAAATATAACATGATTATTGTGAAAAAAGGCACTTATCTACTCACCCGATGACTCTATGGTGCCCTCTAGGACCACGATAATCTCAAACTGTTCAGCTAGGAGGCTGGCCCGGGACACTTCCCAGAGGGGACTGTGGGGCGTGATGCGATGGATGATCTTTGTCGGCCAGGCCAGGAACAGGTACTGGTCGTAGTCCTCTGACTCGGACACCACCTGAGGGTGGAGAAGGGGGGGTGTTTAATCAGGGGAATGGTTATGGATGGCATTGTGTGGCACAGAGAGGGAGGGAGGGAGAGAGAGAGGGGGGGTAGGGAGAGAAAGATAAAGAGAGAGAGAGAGAGAGAGAGAGAGAGAGTGAGAGAGAAAGAGGTAGAGAGAGAGAGACACACACACACACACACACACAGAGGCAGAGAGAGGGAGAGAGAGAGAGAGGGAGAGAGAGAGGGAGAGAGAGAGAGGGGGGGAGAGAGAGACAGAGACAGAGAGAGAGACAGGGGGAGAGAGAGAGAGGGAGAGAGAGAGAGAGAGGGGAGAGAAAGAGAAAGAGAGAAAGAGAGAGAGAAAGATGGAGAGAGAGAGAGAGAGACAGAGACAGACAGACAGACAGACAGACAGACAGACAGACAGACAGACAGACCGACCGACCGACAGACAGACAGACCGACCGACAGACAGATAGCCCGACAGACAGACAGACAGACAGACAGACAGAGGCAGAGAGAGAGCGAGAGAGAGACATAGAGAGAGGGAGGGGGGGGGGGGAGACAAGCAGACAGACGAGATTGAGAGGGGTAGGAAGGGATGGAGGGATGAATCAAAGGGAGAGAGATGAAGAGAGAGATGAATCAAATGAGAGAGAGATGGAGGAAGGGATGGAAGGATGGCTCATTGTTCAGGATAATTAATTTATTAAACTAGTTTACCACTGCAGTTATTATTATGACAATTCAACAACAGACACTATCAGACATGATTAGAGTGACCAACATGACCTTTCTACTCCCACACATGATATTGAAATTTTATTTGATTGTAGTGTTTCTTCAGAGGAACAGAAACAGACATGGGGAGTGGGAGTAACAGAAGCAGACACAGTGAATCACACAGATGGACCTGATCAGAGAGACATGATCATAGGGACTAAAAAGAAATAGTGGAAACCAAATAGATTGAAATAATTCAAATTGGGTGATACAAATGACACATAGGTGATCTTTATCCTTTAACCCGATGTGGCCTTTTCTTCTTTCTGACCATATGAAAATAGCATGTGCATTTTTACTGAATTTGTAATTTTCTCTAATTTTTATTTTCATTTATTTCAACAATTTGCTGCTTACCTCTAAATGCTCCCTCTGAAACTCAAAGCGGCGTCCCTCGTTGGTGCCTCTCACCAGGAAGGCATGCAGATTACAGCCGATGAGTTGTGATCTCCGCATGTCTCCCACCCTGAACATCAGGCAGTAGTAACCATCTTCTATACACACAACAGCCTTCTTGGAAAACATTATGGTCTCTGATCGGTTCTTCGGCTTTGCGAGTTTGGCGAATACAACTCCGGCTAGCACGCATTGTATGACTACCCCGAGGAGTGATTGGACCATGATCATGATAAAGGCTAAGGGACACTTGGTGGTCACTGCACGAGTGCCATAGCCAATAGTGTGCTGGGTTTCTATGGAGAAGAGAAAAGCTGAGGGGAAGTCTACCATGCCAGCAACACATGTCTCCGGCCGCTTCGAGTCTATCAACTGCTCGAAGTCTCCATTGGCATAACCTATCAACCACCATATAATGGCAAAGGCAAACCAGGATAAAACAAAGGCGATAATGAACAAACTCCACACCCATCTCCAGGGCAGATCTAATAGGGTGGTGAATATATCCAGAAGGAACTGGCAGGCCCTTTTGGAAATATTTGCCGGTCGCACATTGATACTCCCATCCTTGTGCACCAATCTGTTTCTTTTCCTCATGGCAAACATTTTTCCAAATTCAGCCATTGCCTGTACCTTCTTGTCTTTGTACATCCTGGAGCCATTGTAGGTGACTTGTGGTGAATCTATTGTAACACTAGTTACCTCAGGTTTGGCGGTGTCGGTTGTGTCATTTTCCTCAATCGATGTGTCAAGCATCCGAAGATCAGATTGACTCACATGCTGTATCGACAGTAATCTCTTCCGCTGCCCCTTCCCTGATGATTTCAAACTAATAATGCTTTGCCGATCATCACTTAACTGCCTATTTAACTGTCTGTTGGTTAAATTTTGGGCATCTTGAACACTGTCTATTGTATCATCATCATTTTCACCTTCAAGATCAAAGAAATCCAACCGGTCAACTTGCTCATGACCAGTTGGGACAGTCGTCGAAGCCTCTTTTCCTATATTACCACCATAGTGTATCACAGTATAAGTCTTAGATGGCCTCCGCATTTGAACCCCAGGTGGCCGTTGATAGGGTAAAGACAACTTCCGGTCTAGTGGGAGCTCCTGAGCGCCACCTAGTGGCATGGGCATGTTATGATTGAGGTCGTCTGTATTGAGATGAGCTAAGGTCCTTCTACGCTCAGGGCGCGTAGGGTCATTGGAAGGACCCCACCGCGGTAGGGCCTCTCCAACGGGCACAGTCAGGAACTTGGATGTTGGATGACCTTTCATTCCTGTGGCAGCATTTTTGGGGAGGTCAGCGCCAGAAACTCCCTGTGATGTAGGTTCCATATTCATAACCACCGAAGGACTGACTTTATTTTGCATTCTGTCGTTCGTAAAACTTGTTTCCTGTTCTAGATCCTGATCTGATTGGGAGAAGACATCATCTTCGCGGTCCTCTTCTTCATGGACTATTTGAAGTACCCCACTTGTAGGTCTGAGTCCAGGTAATCCTAGACCTAAGTCATAATGACCATCACTACCTAAGGGCGGCATGTATCTACTACTAAGAGCACTTTTAGTATTGAAATTGGGGAGCCCAGGCCTTGGTACATGTGTCTTTGAATTGGTTATGCTCGGTTTGGGGAACACGTGTCTATAGATACTGCTGGCTTCATTGGTGCCTGTTTTAACTGGTGGATCAGTATGAGGCTTAGTGCTATGGGATACAAGATCGTGACCTGCAGGTTGACCATTCTCTGACTTGAAGCTTGACTTTTCCTGTGAAATCTCACCTATAGCGCTTCCTACACCAGGTACTACCTCATTCAGAGTATCCAACTTAGCATGGCGGTCAAATTCACCAATACTAGGCCTTATACTATGTGGCACAGCACCTAAATCATTATGTAGACTAGCAGTAGTCACTTTGGGAAGACCTAGGTGCCCCGTACACGATAAATCCACTGGTTCTTGTTCACTTTGTGAACCATGCAATAAGCCTCTGTCTTCATTTCTAACTTCCTGTGCACTGTCCCCACTTCCTGCCTTACTATGCTCCTCTCCGTCTGACGTTAAACTACAGTTTCCGTCACATGGATGTAACAAGGGCTGTGATAGGTCAGTCCCCTCATAGTGACCCCCAGGGGAGGGGACCTTGGCAGCCATTTTCTGGTATTAAGGGCTTGATCCCCGTCTTAAGATCTTGATCCCATGAAGGTGTGTTTTGCCTCGTTCCTGTTTCACAGCTGGTGAGAGCTTATACTGGGTTTACTGCGTATAGTAATATGGCCAGCTGGGATTATATAAAGCAACCAGGGGTGACCCCAAGCCAAATCATGTGTACAAGATATGTCTGTAGCCTGGTGTGAGTTGGCTCTGGACCTATGTACACCCAGTGTCACAGTGGTGTCCCCAAAAAGGAGTAAGGTTCTATCCGGGGGTTGGCCCAATTCTCAGCCAAATGAGTGGTAGCAGCCAAGGGGTGTGTCAATCATCTGAAAGTAAAAACAGCCCAAAGTAGGATATCAGCCAGTCAGTATACAATTGTGTATGTTAGAGCATGTAGGGTCAAATATTGATATGTGCCATTTACATAATAAAACTAGGTATGCTGAATGTTAACAAGACTTTAAAGGCTGCATTGGGCATTTAATGCGACATTACCTATACTTATAGTCATGATGCCATCCCTGGTGAGTCTATATTCACCAGGGCTGCATCCGTGCATCATTCCAACCCTCTTAGGTTGATACACTCTTGTAGGTTTGGCATGATATGTGACTGCAGTACTAGCGAGTTACTGCATGCATGTATGCATCATGAGGACAAATGGTATATATTGCATTTAAGTAGTTTGCGGCCCTATAAGGGTGGAAATGAGGCAATTGATTTTATGCATGAATACAGACTATTATCCTGCCAGTGGGCAATGAGTCAGCTATACCACTTTTACCAAAGTAGTGTGAATGACCCAGATAACAGCACACTTTGTCTGCCCATGTTTTCACATGGATTTAGCTGGGTGTACAGTTCTTATTTACAGGTCGTTGATATGGCTTATACAGGCCCCAACCCAGGCATTCAGTGCTACATTGAGGTGCCTTGGTGGGGTATTTTCTTTGAAACAGCAGTAGCTTTCTCTTTCAGCCAATTCCAGCATACCCTAAATGCCAATTATAAAGTGTTGTTTAACCAAAACCGATAAAAGAAAATAGGCATTTGGACCCGATCTATTTTTCATAATTGAGGAAACGTTTATAGACATGCAAATTCGAATAATTGTTATCTAATATGGTGGCCTCTACAATATCCACGATCAGGAATTCGTACATCCAACTTAAAAGTGTTCAAAATCCCTTAATCTACGGGCACGTCATTGACTGCTTAACACCATCACCCACCTTGGTTAGACTGGCCCATCCAATACATCGGTTACAGTTTGGCCAGAATGAATCATTGCCTTTTCATAATTATTTGTTTTGACCCTTTTGATTCGGCTTTGGGTCCCCACGCCCCTACATCATGGACCTCTTTTTGGTTGTACCACCTCTCCTTTAGGAGGCTCCAACATTACCTGACTCCATTTTAAAGAGTCAGGCGATGCTGGACTTCTCCAGTGAAGCATTGCCTGACTCTCCCCTGAGGGTCTAGCATTATTGATGTAATTTTTCTGTGTTCTGTGTCTCAAATAATAGTGTTTAAGTAAAGAAAGGAATCTTCTTTCAAATGCTGAATCTTCTTTCAAGTGCCCTCCACTAAGAACAGAAATGCCAGTGATTCATCAAAAATGTAAATTAATTCATAATTCATAAAACGTTTATTCTTTCATATGATCATCATAGATACACAATAGCTCACACACAATGTATGAACTCTGCATTGTATCTATGACCATGAGGGAGTGGTCACTTTTTAACATTAGGGGGCAGGATTGGTTTAATTTGTTTGGCGGGGGGGGGGGGGGGGGAGAGAGAAAATATCAGCAATAAAGCCTACGCATTATAGATAGGGGCATGCATGCGAAACATTTCCCACCCCTCAGAAGTTGGGGGCTTCAAACCCGCGCAAAAGTCTACCACCCCACCTGCACCTGTTATAAAGAAAATGACCATGCACTGACTAAATGTAGAGCACTGAACCCAACACCTAGGAGGTTAATTTCATGTAATGAGCACCCTTTGTACAAAGCTCACCTGTAGGACGTCATCTGCAGTGCTTTCTAGCTTGTTCCTCTATCACCAACTGGGAGGCAGTCTCTAATCCTAACTTCCCATAGGATAGAACTGACGATGGCTGAAACAGCAGTCTCCTACATTTACTCCACGTTGGAAGGCTTTCAAATTAACTCATTTAAACTGCAAGCACTAACTAGTAAAAGCCTGGCCACAGGGGGTAATCCAAGCTATATTTATGCCTATGTAAGAATTACTTTGATTAATCCAGTGTGAAGGTCCCTCTAGTTCCTAATTGGATCATCTCCCACTCCTGTCCAAGTAAGTGTTAAAACCTAGGCCTAGACTGACTCAGGTAGCGCTACAGGTACATATGTTCACCCACAAAGTGCAAACGGTGCAAATCCCTCTCCACTGATCCTGAGTGCAAGTTCCTCCCCCCGTTAGTCTTAACAGCAGGGAACCACTATGGGCGTGTTAGCCTCCCGTTAATAACTTACAAAGTGTTAAGACGATAACAGATGCAGATAGATCCTCAGGTGGATAGACAGGGAGGCTAGATTCCTAAGCTCCACGTGTTCTTTCCTCCAGGGAGGTAACTCCTTCCTCCAGAGGCTCCAGGCAGGTAACATAGCTGCATCCTCCCCCACCTCATCCTGTGTGTGGTTAGAGTGGCACACATTGTGGTAAAAGTGATCTCAGGTACCTTACTGATATCTCACCTTATCAGATAGTGCAGACCCTCATGGTACAGAATCCCAAAATTACCACCACCCTTGGCAGGCCTGTAATACGACCTATACAACACTGTATAAGACTATATCCTGTTCATCCTGTAGGCCCCTAGTGACTGGGTTGAATGGTGGTGGTGGGATAGTGCATGGTAGATTTGTTGACATCAATCTCTGCGACCTATTTACATCTACTTGACCAAAGTCACGATGTGTACAGTAGGACACAAGACCTACATGCAGACACACTTACATAGCTTTACATGTAGTATGTACACAATGTCCTGCTATTGGGTGCAGGGAATGTTTGTTTTTGAAACAACCTAATACCCTGCAAGGCCGAACTCTATAACAGCACTGTGTTTCAGGTTACATACACTGATATTCCTAGGCTCCCTATACGCCCAACCTCTCAGTCACTAGTGCCTAACCTAGTTAGTCATTTTTGGCTCCCTATACAACCAACCTAGATTAGTTATTATTGTCAGGTTGGTCACTACTGACCAACCCACCTTAGTCTTTTTAGTTCCAGGGGGAGCCACTGAGTGGTCATCACAGGTGGCCCCAACTAGTGGTATACAAATACAACACACCAATGATTGACTTAGGTTAGCCACTACGGATTGACCCCTTGGTCATTTTTGAATATAACTCTGCCATTGTGACTAACACTGCATATGACCAACCTGGGTTAGTCTGTACTGACTAACCCTTTCAACCTATGGATTTTCAGTGTATGTTGTGACACACACTGCATGAAGCTTTTGGTTTAATGATAATGAAATCTCCCTTAATGCTTAGTTTTTAACGTGCCACAAGGATTCCACTAAGGCCATATGAAAATAAAGGTTTGTTTCCGGTCACCTGACCGGGTCTAGCAAAGCAGTGCCGGGTCCGCCTTTTTAAAAACTTTTAGACAATTTTGCCATTTTCCAGTTTTTACTGTTTGTAAATTGGACAATTATTGAGGATTCTACGGCGAACACTCTAAACCCGGGCCCTAAAAAGGTGGAAAGCAAAAATTTAAAAAAAGAGAAAAAAGTTCAGACCGGCCGGGTCTGCACTGTCAGACCATGTTACCGGAATTGTTTATTTTGGCCTAATCCTCCGCTAAGGGGTGGGAACAAAACTCCCATACGCAAGATTCCACTAATCCCTAGAGATGTTGAAGTAAATTACGTACACTACTTGAAATAGAGTTTGTGTGGCCTATCCAGGAAATGAGGGTTGACTGTCCCGGAGGGGGGGGGGGGGGGGCACTTGCCCAGATTCAACTACCATGTGTGAACACGATTCCAAGGGAAAGGGTCCGTTTTTGGGTCCTAGGCATGGATCCACACAGGCTCTTGATAAGGGGTGCTTTTTAGGTAATCTTGGAGGGAAAGGGGTACATTTAAAGACTACTTCAGGGTTTATAACGGGTAGTTCCCCCTCTTTTACCTATCATATTCAGTGATCACCTAATTCATTATATCATCTATATGGCCACCCATGGTAAGGGTATATATTTCATCGTAACCCATATTAAATGCATCATTTTAAACTCAATTCTCTGTAAAAATGGTATAGTTTCTGCTACTTTTTTCCCGTGATAAGGGTATCAAATTTGGGGTCATGTTCACACTTGGTGACTATAGAAAGGATAGGGAGTGCCCCCCCCCCCCGGTTGACTGTTTGCTCATTAAACACCTCTATTTTGTTACTCCTCTTGACCTTGCAGTGACCTTGAAGGTCTTCCTGCTCGGTGATCTAAGGTGTATTGACCTACCCCCAGTTAAAGTATGGTAGGTAAATATGGGTAGGCACCCATGGGAAAGGCTGCACTAACTATATGACTTTGGTTACCTTTGTGTACCTAAACCCAGTAATAATACGACTTTAGAAGGTCACCATTACAATTTAAACATTAGGAGCAGAGGTATTATATTTACTTATCTTGCTCTCTTTATCACTTTATTGGTTCTTTGTTCCTTGGTTCATATTATCATTTCTATATTTCATTCTGCTGTGTTTATTACTCTATCTACAAACACCCAACATACTACTTACCTAGATGAGGTAAAATAGTGCATATATATTAACCCTTTAAAGGCCGCATCGTGCTCCAATGTGCTATATGCGCGTTGTCGCCATAATAGGACATAAATGTAACCCTGGACAGTCACTTTACACCAATGCTAAATTCAGGCCTGCAGCATGCCGATTCTATGGGGTTGATACACTCCCGAGTGCTGACACTCACTATAGGGATGCATTCATGCATCATGACAACAATAACATTAATGCACTGTGTTGTCCCTAATGTATCATTTGAAAAAGAAACATGACAGTAATAATATGAATGCACTGTGACATCGTGAAATTATTACAAAGAAACAGCGTGGAAAGGGAGTCCAGGTTACCTCCAGAATGACTCCCCTCTTTTAGGGGAGTCCAGGCTGCATGTGACTCCCCTTGGTAACCCCCCCCCCCTATAAAGAGGGGACTCATTTTGGAGCTTGGACTCCCTTTGACGCTGTTTATTTTCTGTGTAGCATTTGGACCAGAAACATAACAATAATAGCATCAATGCACCGTGCCATCCTGAACTATTAGCATTTGAGCGAGACACATGGCAACAATAACATTAATGCACCGTGCCATACTGGAAGTATTAGGATTTGGACCAGAAATGAAAATAATAATAAAATTAATGCACTGCGCTGTCCTTAATTAAAGTATTAGAATTGAACCAGACGCATGAAAACAATAACATAAATGCACTGCGCTGTCCTTAAAGTATTAGAATTTGAACCAAAAACATGACAACAATAACATCAATGCACTCTGACGTCCTTAAAGTACTAGAATTTGAACCCGTAACAGCTGTGGTAGAGCCTGTGGAAGAGAGGATACATGGGCTGCCTCATGTTCAGTGCTTCTGTACTTGGTGTGGGGTAGCAGACAGGTGGGTAGCAAACAACCAACAACTCGTTAATAAAGGAAGCTACTCTAAGCTAGAGTCTGTTTTATTGTTTCTTTGAGCCGTTTATTATCTGCTCAGGGCATTTTTCAGGCAATCCAGCCTTCACCATCTAGAGCTCTTCACCTGTTGTTGAATCTATGAACTGAGGATAGGGATTTACAAACGTCTCTTGTTCACTACATCTGGGATTGAATCATGGACACCAATTTCTAATGGTACATGTCCAAGGCAGCTATATGCCCGTGGAATGCAGAGTATGATCAACAAGGTTTTGTAATCTCCCCAGGATAAAATAAAATGAAAATCAAACGATCAACAGCAGTGATCGCATCTATAAGATAAAAACGAGTGAAGGGGAAAACTTCAAATGATAGCAAATATTCTTTCATCTGGCCCTTGTCATTTTTAAAGAAATGTTCATACCCTATGTCATTAATCAATCACAATATCTCCTTTTGATTTTAAGAAATGCCCATGTCCCATGTCGACTTTAAGAGATAAGCCTTGTCACTGGGTCGAAACAAGTTGGCGAAAAACAAACTTTTTTCTGGACTGAGCATCCTGCTGAAACAAAAAGTAAACATGATTATTTTCTCAACCATCTTTACTGGAAAGGTTCTATAGTAGGGCAGGAAGTCTACAGTAAGTGCATACATCTACACAAGTAGCACACGTGGGTAGTGCACTGTTACAAAGGGAACCTAGTGTCCGCATAGAAACACTGTAAAGGGATAAGTAAATCCCTGTAAATTGAATAACAGTAATATACCTGTAAAGTGTAAGTGAAATACTATTTATCAAATAACTATCCCTTTAAGATCTATATGTTTATGGTGATACTATTGTAAAGGGTAGCAGACCGAGCCCACATCTGGTTCAAACCCTGGTAAAACCAAGAATCCTTTTTGCTAGACCACTACACTGGTGGTTTCACCAGCCTACCTTGTGCCTGGGGATATATGTTGGCTGGACTGGATAGGTATGGTATGATACGATTAAGTACGCTTCAACACCAGGTGGCTCGTTGTGGGTTTCATCCTACAGAATGCTTATCAAATTATAAAAGGTTGCTAACCAGGATTAGAAACCAACATCTCCGAATATTAAGTTAGACATAATATGATTACAGTGATTCACCCTAATATGATTCGATGTGAATTTGAAAATAAAGTGGTGAAGCAATGGCGCTGGTTTGGGTGCCAAGGTTTCACTGTTTCTAAGGGAATTATTTCTAACAGTGTAGTCCAGAATCCTGTGAATACCAATAGTTACCTAGCACAGGTGCACTGTGGGACTGGTATGGTGGACAATCAGCCCCTTGTCACATTCCCCCCAGACCGGGTATATAGACTCAGTATGGTGAGACCTCAAGTAATCCCTGACAGTATTGACACTGACTGATGCCTATTCAAACTGCAGAATATCCAGGCAACTCCCTCCTCCATGTCTCACTATTGGAGTGTATAGGGATATTTTATGCAGCACAGGTTTTAGGGAGTGGTCATTTATTATTAATGGGTGGATACCTGTTGGTGGGTTTGGTTGGGTAGGGTGGGAGCCGGGGGGGGGTAAAGGTTTTTGGTACCGTGGAGCTGCTCATACTTACAGACTTTAAGGGTGGACATATAGCCTTTACAATATTTAGTGAGTCAATACATATGCTGTTTTAGTCTTAGATCTCATTTTGGTCACTGTATCTTTCTATCTTTCTACTATCTTTGCGTTTAAAAAAATAATGGATTGGCAGGTGGAGTTCTAAACATCAACCATGAAAGAAGGGGTGTTCAGTCCATTCCCCCTGTTCCTATGTGCACCCTTGTGTCAAATGCCTGAACCATTCCTATGCACAGCAGGGCCCACTACTTACAAGTAGGTATATTAGGTGGCAAGTGTCTATGAAAACCCAATTAAACCACAGATAACTTTTCAATCAGTCTATTGATAGCTCAACCTATTACCAGGATTCCACCTCTACCTTTAGATGTTCACGAAATCAAGTATTGGAGGCACCGCTCTGTTTCTTTTTGTATTTTTGTGTGTGTGTTGTTTCTTTGTTTTTTCTGGTGGAGGGGGTTACTTTAACGGTTTATAGAGTCATATAGTTTAGTGGCATTGTTAGTGGACAATTCATCACAAAACAGGTAAAGGTCAACCCTCCCCATACAGTTCCCTTTGAATTGAATTGAGAGTAATAGTAATAGATGTTAGTTGTAGCAAGTTTTCAAGATACTAAACCTATGTACCCCATCTTTTAAATGTCTTCAGGTTAATTGAAAGGTGTGTGGCCAACCAATGCTCTTTCTACCTTTTTTTTTAACCTTTAAATTGATCTAATATAATGTGATTATAAAGAACGCGATGGGAAAATAATAGAAACTTGTAAAATCGGTTCCTAGTAGGCCAAGTAACCTAATAGCTGGTGCTGTTATTGGGAATAAGCTCATGTTATCCAGAAACCTAGATGTGTGTATCTTCAAAGATCAATACAAAGGGGGGGGGGGGGGTATGCTAAGGGAGTGTTCATTAATCAATAAGGGAGGGGGGTCTCTCGTGGGTCAGAATCTTTTACGCCCCCGCCCCCTCAAGAGGGAGAGACATTTTTTCACCCCCAACCCCAACCCCCCTCCCCGCCCTGAAAATGAATAAATAATAAATGAACACTTCATTAAGATTTTGAATGAATTAAAGACCATAATTGTGATATCGATGCAGGATGCGTTCCTATACTATACGGGACTAGCATATATCCTGGTACTTCAGGTAGTCGGGGGCTACACCCCCAGCTCCTTATCTGGGTAATCCCCTCCTTTCACAGCTGGAACGAGACTTATAAGAAATTCACCCATAAAGCATTGTTCTAAGTCAAGATGGTGGCCCCGTAGCCTAATGAGCTAGTGCCGTATACCTCATGTTTAGGGAGAGATCATTATTTAACAATACAGGGATGGGCTGGTGAAATCATGCGAGGATGCCCAAAGATATTCCTCAGGAGATGAAATAACCCGTCAGTCCCCTTGTAGATATTGAATGACCACTCCCTGAGGTGATCTCTGGATATACAGCAGATAAGCCAAGGCGCACCCTTTATATCCAATAAGATGTCAAAATAATGAACTTTTACTAATCCTACCTTCGCCAATTTTTCTCAGCCTATTCCTGGTCCTATCCTATGACTGCTGGCGGCATTTCTAGTCCTAGCCTTCTGTGGATCCTGACCATAATCCATAAATATTGTTGGCGGATTGCTCAAAGCTTGTGGACGCCATGGTGACGTCATGTTATAGCTCATGTAGGGAGACGTATATTATATTTATCCCCTAATGGTAGCAGATGCGCTCTTCAGGGCTACCGTAAAACCTCGCGTATAAGCCTAACTCATGTATAAGCCGCACCCCGACTTTTGGCCGATCCTATAAGCCGCGTCGGCCAACTGATTATTGTGACTTTTGTTTTCTACCCAGCATTGGGCAAACATGAAATCAATACCACAATCTGCAAGCATGGGCCACTATCGGGTCAGCAGTCAAACCAGCAGTGGGCCACTATCAAAATGCCAATATTTTTCGGACGTATACAGGCCCGACCATTGGCTCGACAGTTAGGCCAAAAAAAGGTTTGTTTCAGGTCACCCGACCGACCCTACGTTTTTTATGCAATGTTGAAGAAACATCCATATTTTTACCCTTTTTTTGGTCAATTTTAGGGTCTTTGGACGTTCATGTTAAAAAAAAAAAGGTAAAAAAAAAAGCAACCTACCGACCCTACATTTTCTGCCCATGTTTCCTGAAATGAACCATTTTTATTTTGGCCTTACCGATGCCATCGCATGTACACCATTGGTAGAACATACAAAATCTGATACTGGCTCACTATTGTAAATGCAATATTTTGAGTTCTGATGTTGGGTCACATGACCCGAGTGGACCCCAGTGCTTGCAGATGCTAGTATCGATACTTGATTGCATCATGTAAGCTCGGTGTTGTAACACGTTGGGCCGTTACATTATCTCTGAATTTGGATCCACATTGTATCTAAATGCATTGACCCAATGCTGGCTATGAGACCTCCACAACGGACACAACTGCTTCGTCATTAAAATTAATGGGATTACAAATTTGATTCCCGGCTTTATGGGTCTAAAGGTCAGAGGGATTTCATGGATGAAATATAACATGCAATATAACCGCAATAACAACCCAGAATATAGCATAAAGATACCTTTAATGTGGGTATAAAAGTAATTATAGTCCTTAAAGATAGCACATATACAACAGTTTGTATGTGTTTTAACCCATTTGGGGTTAGGATTGAAATGGATTGCAAAGACAGAAATGGCTTTTCCTAAACTTATGATACTTGACAGCCCTATCCTTAGTATGCTTGCACACATTAAAGGGATCCCTTCATCCACAGAAAGGGCTACAAAAGTCTAGGACCTTCAGAGGAGAAGGGAAGCTGCAGATCCAATGTTACTTACATAATACCACATGTCTATCACCCCTGCTGGTGTGAGGGGCTGGGGGGCTGCCCACAACACTAGATAAGAATCTCCAAGCACCATCACACTGTATTCTATATCAGATTTGTTGGCATCACAGACTTTGATTCTAAAACAAATAGATCTGATATAGAATACTCCTATCTAGTGTTGTGGGGGCCCCTCACTCTAGGAGAGGTAATAGATAGAGGTAATGTGGTATTATGTAACATTGCATCTGTAGCTTCCCTCCTCCTCTGAAAGCTTGGCAGCCCTTTCTGTGGATGAACGGATCCCTTTAAGTTCTCGCATAGTGTTGGCTCTAATTCCCATGGATCATCTGATGCTTCGGATGAGAACCACACTATATAGATAGTCACATGAACAATGCTTACAACACACCAGCACAGTGACAAAAGTGTGAGTCAGCTGAACTCACATTGTGATCGCACAGCCAGACTTGTGTCACCCAAACCACCCTGATGTGACAATCAGACTGACTTTGACTGTAAAGAGGGTCCAGCAATATTTGACCTTCATGCCAATGTGAGCCCAGCATTGCCCGACTTGAATCTCTCCAAACAGGGTCCACCAATACCTCAACAATAACTCATTGCTGTCAAAGTCTGGCAATGCTGGAATCTCTATTAGCCGACCCTGATCACAGAGAATAGGTAGTCATTTAGGTATGTACCAACACAGAAGTAGGGTAGACCACCCATGAGATGACTAGCTGGTCTGTTGGTACCATGAGTAGACTGGTATGTCTCAGTCAGGGTGCCATTAATCATGGGGCCAATCTTCCACGGGGATATCATAGACATTGGGCCGATCATCCTCAAGGCCAGTCGCCATATAGGGCCTTCTATCGACAGGGCTCCTGATCTATATACCGGTCTACTCAAGGTACCAACAGACCAGCTAGTCATCTCATTGGCAGTCTACCATACATGTAGCCTACCAACATGTGTTAGAGGTGATCCCAGTATCTCCGCCTGGTAGCAAGCAAAGAAAGCTTTAGGTAACTGACTCTATTCCAAAGTCTCCTTCCATTATACCTTACTGTCCATGCAAAATTCAAATAACTACTTTGTTCAACTTTCCTGATTTTCGCTGAGAAATTCTTCAGACTTAATATAGAAGTAAATTAATATCAGTGAAATAATTTTGATTATACCATCTCGTCTCAACCTGATGGAAGAACCAGATGGAACTGATTTTTATATCAACCCTTCAAGGTGACCAAAATGGTTTAATATGATATGCCCTTGCATTCATGCCGACCCTATGGGGTTGATACACTCCCGTAGAGTGGGCATGATGCTTGAATGCAGCCCTGGTTCGTCTACTTCTCAAGGCTGCAATCAAACTTCATGACGATCGACAAGGGGCATACGTGCATAGCACGTTAAAACACAGGAGACCATAAAGGAATAAATGCCCATTAGACGCTGTAAAACATTGATGTGGGGACACATGTGTTGGTGGGCTTTCATTATGTGTAGATGTAAAGGCCATTTGTCCCTGCATGATGACAGATGTCAGCACCGTTTACTATGGGTACAGAGGAATTACTACAGCTTATCACGGTGTTGTATAACAGAGTAGGTAAACCACAGAGCACCACCACAGTGTGTTGAGGGAGACCAGTGTAGGTGTGGTCTCGGTTATACAAAGTGCAGGATTTATAGATCACTTAAAGGGTCAATGACCTGAGTTGTTCCAGGTCTTGGGTCATGTATTGAACCTGTATGCCAGTCTCCTTACATCCCTGTATGTCTCCCTCTCTACCACTCTTATTGTCTGCCCCTGCCTGTCTGCCTGTCTGCCTGTCTGCCTGTCTGCCTGTCTGTCTGTCTGGCTGTCTGTCTGCCTGCCTGTCTCCCTGTCTCCATACCTCCCTGCCTCCCTTCACACCTGCCAGCCTCCTCCTAGTGGGCACAGAACTTTTTTTTCCTTTTTAAAAGAATTTAAATATCATCGCCTTTCTAGGGGGATGTTCTTCATTAACATTGAATCAACATTGAAAGCTGGTTGTCAATGTAGATTCGACGTTTATTCAGAGTTGAACTGTTTTTTGTGCCCACTGGGCTTCCCTGATGTCCTTCATACCTCCCTTTATGCCTGTATGCCTAGCTCCCTATTGCATGGCTCCCTATTGCATGGCTGTCTGTCTGTCTGCCTGCCTGCCTCGCAAGCATCAAGCAACAGCAATTTCTGAAGAGAAACAATCTAAAAAACAAATCATCATACAAAAATACCTTTAAAATGGATTTGATATCCACACGATACCCATGCAATACTAAACCATCGCGATAATGTGCCAGGCATTCCGTTTGGGAGGGGGGACGTACAGTACAGTAAGTTTATTGGTTTGACAAATAACTATTTATAATCGGTTTGGTGATTGATTATTATATGTTTTACATGTAATGTAATTAACACTATTTAAAAGAATATATAGAAATGCTTATGTAAATTTGTAGATGGATAATTCAAGTGGTAGGGTATTAAGCTGGTTATCAAAAATGGACATGCAAGCATGAAGATTTAGTATTTGGTAGAAATACCAGAATTACATTCGACTGAGTTTTTGAGTGGATATAGAACGCTTCAGGAGCATTGAGTACGGTTCATTCATTTTTCCACCTTCAAAGAACAACATGCGTTTCGTCCGGCGTCCATGGGGTGGCGCCACCATGCCCACCGGAAGCGGAAGCCGGTCTTGGAGTCTGCGCAGAGACGGTTGTACGGTGATCGATGGGGCATGCAGTATTTGTCGTGTCTGGCCACTCCTTCTCCCAGCGTGTCGTGTGTAGTTATGATGAGATCAATGTATCCCTTCCTACCTCTGTGAAGCCTGACTCTCACCTTACATGTCTACCCTGGCATGTCGACACCCAGGTAGCAAAGTTCACAAACTATATGTTTGAAGATACATTACCAGCTCATTCTGGGATATTTTTTATTCTAATTATGTTTCCATATACCAAGTGCCTGTAAATCTACATGAGGATTTTGGAGTATGTTATTTTTCTTTTAATTGGTAAATATGACCATAATAGGGTGCAACATATATATGGTCGATTCCCACGAAAATGGATCACAGGGCTGGGATACCTTGTAATCTAATATTTTGTTAATAAGCCTTTGGAGGTGATAACGTTTGGTATATATGCATAGATATGGACAATACCAACCCATGGGTACCTACATTTGCCTACCTACTTCTATTATTTGATTGTCCAGGTGTGAAAAGGTGTGTTTTCAGGCCGTTTTATTACAAATTTAGATAAGATAATTTAGAAATATCAATATTTGAATATCCATAATATAAAAAATGTGTCTAAAAAATCTCAGATTTGTTTATATATAGGAGCAGTGGACTATGGATGATAACTCATGGGAATTACCGTGGGCTATATTATTACTGGATAAGAAATTTTTCATACATACAGAAGGGAAAAAGTGGGGTAGGTTTTAGCATCACCGTGCGTAGGTACATGCTAAAGGGCTTATATCCAAGGAAGGATGTAATTATTTCACAAACCAATGTCTCAATAAATAGGGTCAAATAAGGGGTTTCTAATAGTAATAATAAAATTTTCATTCAAATGTTTGTTATTGTGTCACTACACTAATACCATAGTGGGGTAGGTATGGGCATCACCGTGCGTAGGTCCACAATGCATTGAATTACAGAAAATTCCCAATGATTTAGTGAGAAATATTCATTTGGCAGATAATACATAGTTTGATGATCCTGTATACTGAAAATATATAAAGATAATGCTAATATTTTCTAATCTATGAGCCATTACAATGAAATAGTGACCGTGCGTAGGTGCATCACCGTGCGTAGGTACATCATAAAGTTCCATTGCAAAATAGGTAAATGATAGCAATTATTAGCAATATCTTTCAATATTTACTTCAACAAATAGGGGACCAATACTTAGGAACTATTACATTTGATAGACAACTCTTAATAATACACTAAAGCCCTTTGTATAGGTCCCATCACCGTGCGTAGGTCCCATCACCGTGGGTAGGTCCCGTCACCGTGCGTAGGTCCACCAAAATAATGTTTTCTGATGGCAAAAAACGTATTTGTGTTTTCAAATCTGATGGAAATCTTTAGTTTGATAATAGATCTGTTGAATAAACTGGAAAATAATCCTTTATGTTGCCATAGCATTAATCTAATGAGCGCAATGATGTCATCACCGTGCGTAGGTCGCATCACCGTGCGTAGGTCCCACTTTGAAGGGACCTAACTATGGCATTTTATGGATTTAATGTTCCCAATTTCGCATGTGTACTCCCTTATATAGTATCTATGATGCATTCAAAAAGCTAAGCAATGTGTACAATATAGGAAATTAGCCCTCTGTTGACCTTGTGATCCATTTTCGTGGGAATCGACCATATATACACCTGCCCCCATACCTGTCTGCCTGCATGGCAACAAAATACATGATATTTCCTGGTATTTCCTCAGCTAATTACTACTTCATCGCAGTGATTAAAGCACTTATCTATGGGCTTAATTAACAAGTAATGCGAGAGTAAGAAGTAGTAAATACTATGCATTTTTGACTATCATCCAGTCAAATGAGCAAACACTGGTGTTAGGCTTGAACTTTACCTCACATTTTTGCAGCAACTAAGGTGCAAATGGTGAAAAGATCCGCTGAGATTTGCATGTTAAAATTGTTAATTACTTTCCATTATAGATTTATTTAATGTCCGCATGCTGTGCATTGGCGATCATAGTGAAATGTGACAGGTCACGAAATGTTTTAATCCACCTTAGTTGGCTAATCGTAGCACGTTGTCCTATATAGTGCTCTAATGAACTGTTTGCTCTTTTGTCAGCATCATGCATTGATACATTAACTCAAATGGGATTGATACACTCCTGAAGGGTTGATAATTGATACAGTAATGCAGTATCAGCAAGTATAAGTCCCTGCATTGGTGTATCATGATGGCGAATGAACATGCATAAAGCAGGAATGAGGTCGTTATAGAAACATAAGAAATTCACGTTGGTGAACCTTAGGATTTTCCCCTTTAAAATGAGCCATTGTTTCCAATCAAAATGAATATTTTCCCCTTCTCCTCAGCACCAGGTGCATGCGGCATCATCATTAAGGACGCGATCTGGTTATTCTGAACCTTTAAGGGCCGCATAGTGGGTTAATGGCCAATGTCTTTGTCTTGATGCATACGTGCAGCCCTGCCTATAGTATAGACTTGTCTGGGCAGCATTCATGCATCATGGGGACCGATCTGAAGTGTATCAACCCATGCATAGAATCGGTATGATGCATGCTTCTAGCACCGGCGAGTTGTAATCTCTTCAAGACTGCATGTGGATATAGTGCATTAAATGACCCATGAAAGGTTAATTAATCCAACATGTCAGATGTCTGCATTGTTTAACAAAAGAAAAGGGTGAATGTGATGCCCGTGGATGACTATGAGTTTAACCGTAAAAGAAGACATGTTTCAGCTGTGTTTTTAACTGACTTTACAAAGTTACAGGCTACTTCTCTCCGGTTTTAGATTCTTCACCAACAATTAACATTTAACTGTGGAATCAAGCTACATCAGGGGAATTCCCTATCAGTTATCTTACATTGTATTTTATGATTTTTTTTAACCCAGCTTTTTCACTTTGCATCCCCTCCCAACAAGCTCAAAGACGCAAACTCCATGACCTGCACACAGTAAATGAAATACTTGCATCCATGTCCAGCTCTGTAATCAGGCGCCAGTCTTCAAGAATAAATGCCGGGGGTAAATGGTATTGATAAACACACCAAAAAAAGGTCGTGAATGAGCGCTGGTCAAAAGGTACCCAGACCTGCACAGGTCAATACGGTCAGCTCACGGAGTGGTCCTTATTTAACAAGGTGGAAGGGGGCAGATTTGTGGATTTTTTTGATTTTTTTTTTTTGGGGGGGGGGGGGGGGGCGGGGTGCGAAAAAATATTGACCCCTTCAGGGGGGGGGGCAGAAAATGTACACACCCTTTCATAAAAACAGTGTGTTAAAAAAACAAAAACAAAAATTTGGTTGTGGTTGATTTCAATTGCTGTTAGATAATGACCACTCCCTTAATTCGCAGTACAATAGTTTAGAGAGGTCATACACTCGCTGACATTTCACCATTAGCTTAATTCCACGCAGATAAAAACGTTTCGTGATCTGTCAGATTTGAGTGTTCGATTCACTATGATCACCCATGCATAGCATGTGGACATTAAATCTAATGGGACTCATTAATTTTAACATGCCACTCTCACAGTGTATCTCTTAACTGGGGTAAGTGATTCGTTATGGATCATTCTGCTAGAACCAACGTAAACACAACTTTATTATGAAAAAGTCACCCTTCTTGCTGCATTGGTCTATATAGACTAACTGGTCAGGTAGACATATACCCGGCATGTTTAACAGTTGATATAACATAAACAATCAATAGATTTATTAATTAAAGTTGATTTAAGATAAATCAACAGGGCATTAGCTGAGTATTCCATTTAATTCACCTATTGTTGAAATACTACAATATGATCAGTTGTCACCTAGCACTACTATATAGGTGCTGAGCTTTGATGGATGAAACTGAATCTGATCACAAAATGGACCCCCATCAATAGCTGCCTCACTTGCTCACTAAACATACATCTTGCAACAAAAATTAGAAACAATGGATTTGCACTCGTTGTCAACCAGAAAATGACAAAGTCTGTAGTTTATAAAGCATACAGATACATTGTATGTATACTGCTGCTCTCCTAGCCTGTAATTATAAAAGATGCCACCGTGTTGATAGACCCGATAGAGTAGGGAGAGTTTATATGCCATTCATCAAAAAATATTGCTCACACTCCTACAGGATAGCAGTACTCGAATACAATGCAATTATACACCTGATATGGAATGTTAAACTAGCTATAGGTGTGATAGTTCCAAATGATAAGAAAATTACAATCTTTGCAGTACAAACCTCCAAAAGGAGATATTATGTATTACCAAATATATTTAACATTTGATAAAGACCACTCGTAATGCCAACAGTGTAACAAGGATACCTAGGCTAAAGATCTGAATATATATTTCTTAGATAATGACCACACTGAGAGAATTGTATTTAAAGAAATTTGTATTGACCTGTATTAAGTGCACTAATTCATTGTGATACCTACACCACTCGTTCACTTAGGTACTTTGATTTCGCAACAATAATATTTACAAACCCCAAAAAATCATAATCATGGTTAATGCCTTGTAATTTCTGGGGGAGTCTTAGAATGGAAAGACCCTTGAGCAGAGACATCAATAACAGGCAAAGAGAATGAATTTGACTCATCATTGACACACAAAGAACAAAACGAGATGGTTTTATTTGCACCAACAAGAAACATAATTTCAATAATCCGAGAATAATGACTTGGAATTGTAAAGAAAAGGATAGTTACTGTTCTTAGCATTTGCCACGAGAAAACCTTATCTGATGGGGCCAGGCTCGGGGTTGGATATTGTGAAAAACACAATTGGAATTCTGTTTTAATTGTCCGGTAACCTAACACCAATCAACTGGTTCTTGAGTCTCCTTTGGAACTTTTAAATTACAAGTTCTTAACAACACTTTAAGGACGGCATGTTGAATTAAGCAACTCTGTTCCGGTAAGTGACTGCGCATCATGCTGACCCATTCGGAGTGTATCAGCCCTCAAGGGTCAGCATGATGCATGAATGCAGCACTGGCGAGTTACTCACCATGGCTACATTCAGGCATCACGATGACAAAGGGCATAGTGGTACATCAAAGCACTATACGGCCCTTGAAGTATGGTTTCAGAATAAAGGATTTGTTTTGATGGCTATTTTTCTCATCTTGTCAATCTGTCTTTCATCTCTGCTGGTTTGGTCCATGTCGACTCTGGCAACACGAAGGTGGTGTCAAACAGGTACCAGATGATATCTGAAAGAGGAGAAATATGGCGCAGAGGCATCTCTGGGGGGAGAAGAAGAAGAGAAGATGATAAAGTGAACAAGGCAATTGAAAAGGGAGAAAGGAATAGGTACAGTTGATTTTAATTAAATCTGATATCTCAGTCGTATCCACAATACCAGTATCTCCCCTCTATAGTATTTTGTTAATGCTGACCCTGGTCTAATCATTCTTGATTGCTCATTTGGGTTTAGTGGAGCATATGCTTAATATCCAAATATTCATAATAAATTAATTTTGATTTTAAATTGATATTAAATCATTAATGCCTTTCTAGAATTACAGACGTTAGACATCATTGGAGCAGGTTACTGTAGTTTATTAAACAGCTTTATCTATATAATGGACTGGTGTTTCCATTGTCGAATGGGAAAAAAACAGTCAAAAGAGAACAATTATATTTCCATGTGTTTTAATTCTCAAAACCCAGCTCCCACATTATAGTATAAATAATATGGAATCGTTATCATTCCTACATCTTGATGTCAAACCTCTAAGTATTCAATGACATAAGGAGGCAACAAATAGGCCTACGCTGTATCTACCATTTCGGACTGTTTCTGTCCAAGCTTTTACTTCAACAAAACATACAGAGATATTCACTTATGACATTAAAGCTGCTATACCTCCTCATACTCTCAAACCTACATTTTCCTCATTTGATTCTCAGATGATTGTATAATCATTTCCCTCATATAATATGTCATTCATTCTGACAAGATAATCTTATGTAATATTATCTTAGACAGGACTCCAATCTCGACTACTATATGTACAGCTTGTTGGCTGCTTTGAGCATAAACGTTATGTCAGCATATATAACCTAATGGTATATTCATGCATAGGTAAGTGTATGCAGCGCTGATGTACACATGGAAGACACCTAAAGCTGCTAAGTGGTCATTTATTCTGCCTGATACATGCTATTGTGTCCATTCACTATGTGGAATTAGCCCTGGTTAGAATATAACAATGGAGGTATTCTCAGAGTCTGATGAGGACTTCTGCTCTAATTTCCGCCATTTTGTTGCGGGGGGGGGAGGGGGTGGGGGTATTACATAGCCATGTCCGGACGTAGCACACAAAAATGGCGGTTGTGATGGAATAAACGCCTAAATTAGCAAACACTCTTGGATGAATCGAGAGATATGTATCTTGATGCATGGATTTCTACAATTTAGGAAGCCCAATTCATGACTTTCAGAATGGCCGCAGCTTTGGCGGAAATCCATGTATCATGAAACATGCCTGTAGGGTCAGCATGATGCATGGATGCAGAGCTGGCTACTTACCCACCAGAGCTGCTTTAAAACACGATGTGGCCATCAAGCAGTTAGCTGCTGGTGTTAAAGCTGGGCCATCAGGGAATAAGTCCAGTATTTTCCATACATGGACTAAAATAACAGTTCCACCAGAGGGCAGCAGTGTTTGGAAAGGGGACCATGAGCATTACCCAGCTACAACATATTCACCCTATCTTGTGCCTGTAAGCGCTGAGCTCCCAGCCCTTAAGAGCCCTCTTGTGAATGAAAACTGAACTATATCCAAAAGTGCTTTTGGCCTCACGTTAACCATGACGGTCAAGCTTTAATAGAAAAAACTGAATAACGTGTAGCTGAATGCGGGCAGGGTTAAACACATGGTGACCCTGGTGTTGGGTAACTCTTAAGACATAAACGACACAGTGCATACGACCGCTTGATATGCATTTGTCATCATGATGCACCAATACAGCTCGGGTGAGCAACTCGCTAACACTGCAACAGTGTATCGTGCATGGGGGACATATCAAACATCATGATGAGAAATTAGCTTTAAATCACTATGCTACCCTTAAAGGGATCAACACTGTTTGTAGTTATAAAACCAAAATGTAATTAATGCTATTGTATCCTCTCACTATGTTTGGATAGCCCCTCTTAGAATTAAATGAATGGAAGTATGAATGAATATATTTTATGTCGTTATAAAACCTTGAAACCATAAGTTATAAAGGTATCTGGTAACACCACAGCCACAACAGCCACAGAGAGCACTACAACAACAACAACAACATTATTCAATCTCAAAAAGCTTTGACTTGCAACTGATGGGTATTTTTTCCGATTTTCTTTTGCATCGGGGGAAATTGGACAGGATTGGTTTCATGGCTTATTGGTTTAATAGAAGCTCTCATACTTTGAATTGTTGGCTACCTTCGAAGTAGTCAAGAGTTATTATGGGAATATAATATAATGCACCATGCCCTTGGTCGTCATGATGCATGACTGCACCCACGGTGTTGATATATATGTATATACCTTTATAGAGTCGGCATGGTGGATGGTGCATGAATGTAGGGCCGGCGATTACTCACCATGGCTGTATTAAAGCACTATGCGGCCCTTAAAGGGTTAGCATATGGTGGTTGTTAGCAACAACAAAAGGAACTATGTGATGGATTTGCCCACAGTGGAAATATCAGAAGCATCCTTTTAGTGGCTTTTATCGCAGCCATTTTAGGTGTCTTCCAAGTACTGATTAAATCAATACATTTCAAGATATAAATAGTTTTAATGAATGGCTGCAGTTGAGTGCGGGCATCGTTGTACACCAGTTGAACCCGTTACAGTCCCTCCACCTGACCCTGGCCATAGTAAACCATTTAAGTAACAAACGGCACGATGTCTTTGACCCCTTCATGTCCACTTGTCATTGTGATGCACCACTGCAGCGCTAGTGAGCAACTCGCCAGTGCCAGGACTGCAATGGTGCATCTTGCATCTGAAATGTATTATACATTATAAGGCCAAATAGAAAAAAGGTGTGTTTCAGGTTACCCGACCCTGCCTAGCAAAACAGGGCCGACCCTAGACATTTTTATGCAATTTTGAAAAAATACTTATATTTTGGGTAATTTTGGGGCTATTTAAGGGTCAATCTGATAGTTCACGAGTCGAGGCGGTCGTCGGCGAGTCGGCATTGTAGTTCGTGAGTCGATTTCTGGGTATTTTTCAGGGTAAAGTTTAAAAAAAACAAAAAAAAAACAAAAACGACCTACCTACCCTAGATTTTCAGACCATGTAACCTGAAACACACCTTCTTTTTTCTTGGCCTAATGAGAAATTCACATTAAATCATTATGCTGTCCCTAAAGGGGTTGACCTGTTTTTTGTAGTTATGAAACTAGAATGTGTGATTAATGCTAATGTATCCTTTCATTATGTGGGGATGACCCGATTGTAGTTTTACAATGGATATATTTTATGTAGTTATAAAACTGACGTGGTAATTACTAAACAAAGGGGGGTGGGGAGGGCAAAAAGAAAAGACCCCTTATTACTATAATGTATGTACACTTAACAGAGGTCAAGAGCGAACAATTTGGACACGGCATTTGGTGGGGGCTGAGGAGGTAGAGATCAAGGGGGGAGGGGCGGATCTTGTGCGCAAAAATCCATTACCCAACCCCTTTGTTGATAAATAACCTCTCCCATATCTATAATGAAGGAGTGCTATCATATCCTGCCCATATACAGGCGGAATAACGTGGTGGAGATTACAGACGGATTAAAACAGGCTCATGTGGGTAACCAGGATTAAGGACACTTGGTACAGAAAGGTTGATAATGGGAGGGGCAGGGAGGAAGGAATGAAGGAATGAAGGAAGGAAGGAAGGAAGGAGGGAGGGACGCAGGGAGGCAGTGCATGGGGGAAGGGATGGAAGGAATGGATGGAAGTAGGGAAGGAAGGAAGGGAAGGAAGGAAGGAAGGAAGGAAGGAAGGGAGGAAGGAAGGAAGGAAGGAAGGAGGGAAGGAAGGAAGGAAGGAAGGAAGGGAGGGAGGGAGGGAGGGAGCGAGGGAGGGAGGAAGGCAGTGCATGGGGGAAGAGGTGGAAGGAATGGATGGAAGGAGGGAAGGAAGGAAGGAAGGAAGGAAGGGTAGAAGGAATGGATGGGAGGAGGGAATGAAGGAAGAAAATAATGAAGGAAGGAAGGAAGGAATCGCCTGGAAAAAACCCAGGTCGCCAGGTCGCTCTTGACCCATCTGGAGCCACAGGATTCACCTGGAAGTGACGTCACAAATACACTTGCCCTCTGTGTATGCACAGCCCCGCAATACAGAGCGCAATGATATCCCAACCTAGATATCTGGGCCAACCTGGCAATTTGTTTCTCTCACGGTCTTAGGCAGTATAATAATACCTTGGTTAATAACTACCATTAAGACCGATTATGCAAGAGTGGTGTATCCTATATGTGAGACTAGTCGGACTATAGAAGTCCAGAGTACAATATAATTCGTCCTGAGCATGCCATGATGGTAAACGTCTCTAGTAATATGCTATGAGTCCAGAGCAACTTTTTAAGAATCGCGTCCATTGCCCTACACAGAGAAAGGAAACAGCGTCAAAAGGGAGTCCAGATTCCCTCAAGAAAGACTCCCCTGTTTAGGGGAGTCAAGGTCGGCTAAGGGAGCCTATGGCGAAGTCTCGGATTTCTCCGTATGGGCAGCCATGTTAGTTCTGAGCTCGCAATTTATCGTGAGCCTTAGGCAGTGACCAGACAGAGTCATTCTGAAGGCAACCTGGA
This sequence comes from Harmothoe impar, assembly GCA_947462335.1. Lineage (NCBI taxonomy): Eukaryota > Metazoa > Annelida > Polychaeta > Phyllodocida > Polynoidae > Harmothoe > Harmothoe impar. The sequence continues at coordinate 70,114,129 of OX381707.1, forward strand.
CTCCCTTTCGACGCTGTTTCTTTTCTCTGTGTACATGTATACATGCAGGTATGGCCAAGTGTCACCAAATCGATACAAATTTGAAGCTCTGTGACCGACAACACCATCTATGACTTGAACCTTGGATTGTTTAGCTTTTATAATTTTTTGTTTTACTATAACAAGGATCCAGGGTACCCAGTCATAGATGCCAGAAAAAGACTAATTATTAGTCTGTTGGTCATAGATAGATGCCGGTTATAAAGTTTCAACTTGTATCAATTTGGTGAGACTTGGCCAGTGGCGGATCCAGGATTGTCTAGAAGGGGGGGGGGGGGGCAAACCTGGCAACTTGGAGTGACCATCTGTTTCCGGCGCGCAAAGCGCAGGGGCCATATCAGGGGGGTTTGGCGGCGTGCCCCCAAAGAGAATTTTGATGGTCTGGACGTTCTCATGCATTTTAGGACACAACGTTTTAAGACCCCCCCCCCCCCCCACTCAACTCCACTGAAATATACTATGATTTCTTATAGGATATCATCTCCATCTCTCTCCTTTTCCCCTCTTTTTTTACTCTCTTTTTTTCTCTACTTCCCTTTTTTCTCTTTTTTTCTCTTTTTTTCTCTTTTTTTCTCTTTTTTTTTTTGGGGGGGGGGGGGGGGCAAGGCCCGTCGGGCCATCCCCCTGGATCCGCCAATGTTAAATTGGCTGGTGTAATCGTTGTATACCCTTTTCTCTATTAGAACTATTCATTCTGGGAAGGAGTGAGTCTCATCATAGAGTGCACGAGTTTTCAATTTGACCTATTCTCTACTTCCTAGTGGACGAATATAGAATTACATTGTGTGGTTCTGTGTGTGACCAAAGATGTTGCAACTGGGTAATCACGAGCTAGAAGCAATCTATTTTTCCTTTTCTTGTTTCTTTGAATTTAGCATGGTTAAAAATGATTTGGGATGTGACCAATACACTCCAAACAAGAAGACTGTGTATAAATATGCAGAAAATGAACAATCTATATATCTGAGGTTGAGAGGCGGTTCCGCCCCTAAATCCGCCCTTGCATGGTATCCTCGCACACGTGTGTACTATCCCACGTGGGCGTGCGGACAAACGTTCTGGACATAATCTTAAACATTTTTGATAATCAGTTTTTTGTATGATGTTAGAAAAGAGCATTTTCTGCATGAGCTTAACAGTACAATCCCCACCACTATGACCACGAGCTGCTCCCAGCCCCCTGAAGCACACAACTGCACTGTCTGCGGTTTGCGTGAACACCTCTGTAGTCTAGCTAGGTGTGTGGGTAGGAGAGAATGGAGGAGGGAGGAGGGAGGAGGGAGGAGGGAGGAGGGGGTCTGATACCTTGGCGCCTGTTAGCTGCAGTCATTGCGGCCTAAGACAGTTGGCGTTCTGGCACCGCGTGGTGAGCACTGAGATAGCTCTCACCACCAGCTCCCGCCACCACCAGCACCACCACCCAGTGCGCCCCCTACGGAGCTGAGCCGTACTACTGCTACTACCACTACTACCTGTGGCCGCTGGTGGTCCTCCCTCCCCTGGGAGCACGAGTCAGACGCCTTAAAGCACGTGTACAGGGTGCTACCTGCAGGAGGAGAAGGTGTGCTGCATAGACACCTCACAGACACTTGGACATGTCTACTGGGACTTAGTGCACTGTGGTGTGAGAGACTATAGTGAACGGTGCCTGAGTGAAGTCTCCACTGGGAGGTGGTAGAGTGAGGGCAAATTGGAGTTTATTGGTGATCACCACCCCCTTTTTTGTATTCTGATATCTTGAATATTGGATTTTAATATGTGACATCTGAGGGAACAGCAGCAGCAGCGATGTAGGCAACAACAACAGCAACAACAACAATAGTAAAAACAAAAACAACAATTTAAAAAAAGAAACCAGCAACAACAACAGTTCCAGGCACCGGTCATAGGATGAAGACCAGCTGCGACTAGGAACATCAATATAAAATATGAATAACGTGGAATATAATTAATAACATCAACACTAATAGGACATATGTGGCACAACTTCCCACTAACCATCAACCTTCACCTCACATAGAGGTAAATACACGTTGGCGCCATGCCTATAACTAAAGAGAGCTTCATAATCTTCCTGCTGTAGATATCTTACAGGTGGTACACCTAAGCAATATAAGCAGTCGTGAACAAAAACATCAACCAATATTGTCAATGCAGGAAGTGAGTCTGGGATGTTGAGGATACCACAGCCATCTCTTTGGAACCAGGGATTTACCAACCTTACTTCAATCTCTCTCACAACTCTCTCCCTCAGGATCTCACCGTCACCTTAAAGCCTGGACTTAGGTCTCTATATCCATCCCAGGAGGCCTAATCAGGGGGTTTGGGATTCCATAACAAGGGTTAGTTCCGCGATATCCCGCTGTGCGCGCTGTTACTGAGGCACCAGGCTGTACATATACAGGTTACTACAATGATCGAGAGGTCAGACCCCAATGCCCATGTATATACATACACCACACAGTTAAACAGAGCACTATACACACGTATGGGAGCTTATAGCAAGCATGTAATGTGAGATTATACTGTCTACAGACCCATTATAGTGTTATCATACTCATTAAGATATAGGCTTACTGGTCGTATTTCAGGTGGGGGATTTTGGTTTACTTTTTTAGGCTGGAAACACTTGTCCCTTACTCTAGCCATTGAAGTAGAGATCCAGCTCTACATACCATGTGACCACTACTCAATAACGTATGGAGAAGCAGTACATGGCCACAGTGGGTGGTGGTATAGGATGTGACAAGCTTGCATGTAAGGCCTGCAGAATGTCCAGTCGCCACTAGGCAGTGGTCCATGCAAAACAGCATTAGAACACAGTGATGAGTTATGTGTTTTGGCCACGCTGGATGAGTGGTAGTAGTGGGCTGCCTGGAATGTCCCTGAAAAAACTGTAATGGTCTTAATCACTGTCTGCTTGAATTCTGGAAACTGTTTTAACTCATTTACCAACTGGTTAAAGCTTTCCCATTAAGGAGGCACGCAAAGTATGATACTATGCTGTTATCAAAGGAAATGGAGAATGATTTGACCATACCCATTTCAACCAGTACAAAATGTCAATTGTGTACTAAATGGCACATGTATTATTTGTGATTAAAGCAGCAAGGGACACCTTTTGGGGTTATTATTAACCTATGAGAAACTAAGTGGACAACTGGAGAGGAGCAATAAGCATTGAGATGAGTTTATAAAATGCCAACTCATAGGTCATGGTGTTAAAGAAGATGTGGATAAAAAGGGGCAGCTGGACGTACAATGAAAACACCAACAGGACGTGGTGGTACCTCAACTTAGCCGTGATCAGCTCACTAAAGGTGGCCATGTTGGCAAGGAGGACTTCAGGTACATTATGATGTCCCTTAGGAAGCTGGGCATTAGCGACAGGAGGATTAACTTGGGTCGTTTGTCAATGCAGGTGTTAGCCTGAGAAAATCTCTGCAATGGATTATTAACAGTGGTCAGGTTTTTTTTTATAACAAGGCGCGAGAAAAAGGGTGATTGGTCTTTTCCACTTTCCCACCACCACCACCACCATCATCACCACAGCCAGCATCGCTCATAGAAGAAAAATAGCCATACAAGGTGATTTATTCATATGGAAAACCTTGTCTGAAAGGAAGCAGAAAGCATTGGTAAATGCTTATTGATAAGCCATAAGGAGAGGCCAACCCGCCAGAGAAAAGGCCAATAGGACAATTTCTCATTAATGCATGCCTCTCTATGGGCCATACCCAGCAGGCCCTGGTCAGCCTTGATGCCTATTCACGTAGGCTGACCATGAGGCTGTTGCCCTTCTGTATAGAATAGGGCAGGTCAGGGGCTGAGAGGTATTAGTCCTCACCTGGAGGTGACAGCGGCCTTCAGGACTGCTTTCACGGCCCCACCAATGGCCATGCCACACACCCAATGTGGCATTTATTAGCAGTACTGGATATGGCAAGGAAGGAGTAGTATATATAGCAAGAAAGCCATTTTAATATAAGGCTATATACCAATGACCAGCACTGGATTATGATCTTAAGTTTTACATGAAGGCCTGGTTTTCATCACTGTCTTTGTTATTAGTACAAGTAACGGGATCTTATACTGCCCATTCTTTATCATTAAGGCTATGATGTTGAATGGTATACCACTTTCTCAGGCTGTTTTCAGTAAAAGCCTTTGGGGATAGACAAGTCATTACTGGACAGTGATCATCCTTACAAAACCCACAGGTACTCATACTACTACTACTACTACTGCTATATTACTACCACCAAACTACCATCATGCTGACCAGGCGGAGGAGTTTCGATGTCAATATGGCCAATCTGCGCTACAAAATGCGCAATTTGGAGAAGAATCAAAGGTAAGTAACTAATTAGCATAATTTATGGGCATATAATTATGCACAGTGACTGAATGTACTCGGGTATAAACCTCTTTTTAATTCCAGATCGTCGGGTGTTTTGGTTTAAGTTTTACGCTGAAGAAAATTGAATTACATTTCGACAAAAGACAATAACGCGGCGAGACTGACATTATATATGACTATGGACTAAACCTTCATGATCCCCTAAAATGTTCATTTTATGGGCATAAAAAGGACAAAGACAATAATCAAGGCAGCTAAAATACGTCTGATTATTTTCAGTGTATTATAAAGCATAGCTGTTACCCTTGAAAGAAGTCAGTGGCTCTAGTAATTAAAGCACTGGTAAACGAAAGTCGTTCGATATATCCCAGTTCTATTCGAGCCACCTGATCTGCGAAAGAAAGTTAAGAAACATATATTGGATATCCAGATATTCCTTTTGTATTTCAGCCTTATAAAGAATGAAAGCACCATTTGTTATATTCCCCCTTAGAAACACCCCAGCATATTTCTATATGACTCTAGTTAAAACCACAACCGCCAATACAGTAATGAGAGCTAGGACATATCAAAATGGTATCCACTGATGTGTATTTGAAACATGTACGTCTGGTACATCATATTGCCCGTACGTAGCAGTGTAAAGGGACATGTGGGTGGGCTTACACTGTTTGGAGGTACAGATCGATATCCACAGCTTATTGCGTCATTGGTATGTTTACAAGGCAGATGAGGGATCTTGAGCATTTACATTATATGCATATGCTCTTAGACATACATGTACGTTATACTGCATGGATATTCGTATTTAAGCAAAATCCATATCGCCTAAAGTGACACTTTCAGCCCCATATACCCCCTTCCCCCCATATTGATGTTAGAACTTAAAACTCCCTAATTCCTATCCATATTTGCCTTTTCTGCACTCGTGGTATATAAGGTCACAAACTCTAATGATCCAACTATACCCTCCACACACCTGACAAGTCACGTAACCCTAAGTACTGCATTTTGCTTTATACCCAATAAAGCCCAATCAGACACTATAAGGCTTCTTCCTGCCTTAATCCTATAGTACATGTGGAAAACACACTGTGCTGCCTGCAGCCTAGTTCTTGGATACCTGACATAAACACCCACATACATATAGAGGGGAGGAATAGTTGGCACTTCCTGTAGCCATTAGACTTGTCTAACAATCAAACATGATATATCAAATATGATTCTATGATCCCCAATAACAACATTTAATGTTTCTTTTCTGATAATCCAGCTACAAGCATCCCAGTGGATACAGAACCCAGCTCAACATTTAATCAGCATTGTTTTATCTTTACGTAATAGGTGTCCAACTATCAACCTTGATCAAACAGTTCTCAATGTCCTGTACCCAGTGGGACACCTCTCTGCTATAAATCATATGAATTGGCCAACACGGGACTATACATGTATAGGTTATAGAGGTATGATACATGATATATCACTTCCTGTATACCCTCCTTTGTATACTAGAAGACAACATGCTCATAAATGATAATGTTCATATTTCAACAACTCAACAAGTTTAGTTTAACAATAGAAACAGGTAGTCAAATGTGTATATGTACGCAATGTCATTATTGCCATTCATAAATGTTTTGAAGGCCGTTTTTGACATATCATATGAGCATATGTCATTACTTTAAAACATAATATTTATGATGATATCTGCCATAAACTATGGCATTATCATCCACGCACCGGGGGGGGGGGAGTCAGCCCAGCGGGCACAGAACATTGAATCAACGTTGATAAATGGTTGTCAATGTTGATTCAATGTTGATGCAATGTCGATTCAACGTTGAACAGAATTTTGTGCCCACTGGGAGCTTGAATCCCTTTCCGGAGTCAGGCAGGCCGCCAAACCAACTCCATTACAGTCCAGAATTGTATAATCCCTGGCAAAGAGAGGTAGGGGAATCTCTAGAGGGCGAGTCAGGCAATATAGGATTTTGAAAAGTGAGACAGAGACAGAGACAGATAGGGTTCAGCATTACCTGACTCTGGAGAGGGAGTTCAGAACTATCAGACTCTTTTTGCAATGGAGTGAGGCAATGTTTGATCCCCTCTCTCTCTTTCTAAATCTGAATCCTTTCATGGAATGTACGCTGACCTTCACACATTGTAGGCCATACACCCAAGACAATGCCAAACCTGGAAACAAAACACTAAGCTGCTACTATGACTGTCAAATCTCACACATTATGTCTGACGGCAGCATGGGTGCTGTGCATTAAATGTACTCTTTGTCGCCATGATGCACAAATGCAGTAACTTACCAGTGCCCTATACAAGTGTTATGTTGACCATACAGAGTTGAGACACTCTGAAAGGGTTACCATGATGCACTCTCGGTGCTCGGTTGGTGCATCATGACAATAATATATGAATGTATTAAGGCATCATGTGGTCATTAAAGGGTCAATTGGAGATTGACTCTTTTGCAGGAACCTTTGGCGTCTTAAGTGCATTGGGCATGTAAGGTGTTGGATTTATATCATTGGCAGTTTGTCAACTACTAACCTTAAGCTGGTGCCATTTGGCACCATCCTTAAGTGCATTGACCACCGGGTCACTTTATGCACATTAAACAGTAGGCCTGCCAGTCATATTTATTTCTTTTGCAAATACTGCTCTCCCTACAGTCATAGTCGCTAATAAGGTTGACCTCTAGTGGTATTTATGCAAATTTCAACATTGACTTTAAGGCTATTGGGGATAACTAGTGCTTAAAATAAGATACACACTCCTACACAATACACATTTACGTTGCAGAGGCCGAATAACAAAAAAAGGAACATCCCACTTAATTTGACATTTGATCTATTTGATTAAATAACCTTATGACAATCATAGTCATCATATTTTTATGCACGTGCCATGAGAGCACTGCTAACCCTTTAGTAGCAGAAGAGTGCATCATGCCCTTTAATGTCATGATGCATGAATGCAGCCCTGGCGAGTAACTCAACAGGGCGGCATTGAAACAACATCCTGGCCGTATACATAGTCCTAAAGTGTAGTTTAGTGAAATGCAGACATTGCCAGTCGACTCATTATGAGAGCTTTTTCATGCATTATGACGAAATTGAGCATAGCACATTTAAGTAATATGCTACCCTCAAAGCGTTAAGTACGCAAACAGGGACGGTTATAGTTCTTCGGGACATGCCGCTCTAATAAGAGAACATGTTGACGTGAGATATTTTGCAAACAAAGGAACACTGTTATCACAAACAATGTTCGCCTACAAGCAGGGTGTGGAAATGACGATGATACAATATCAAAATAGCACGATGACGTTGCCAACGTTACACCAAGGTGTTGAAATCATCACGTCCTAACATTGACATCTGTAACAATTATCAAGTATTGATCTATGCCAAAATTACAGTATATACAACGTTGAGAGCATCGGAAGAACAACGTGGAAACAATGGTTTAAAAGCAACATTTCAACGATGAACTTATTTCTGTCCCTATGTATACATGGATCATGGTTTTCTCAACACAGCCAAAAATAATTTTCCCATTTTAAGAAACTGAGATAAATAAACTCGCCTGGCGGACAAAAGGAGAACTTATTTTCTTAAAACTAGTCATTTGTCCGCCAGGTGAGTTTATTTATCTTAGTTTCTTGAAATAAGAAAACTATTTTTGGCTGTGAGTATGTCTCGTTGCAATGTTAATCTAACGTCACTGCTGTGTTCACGACAGCCTCCCTGTGGACATAAACAGGTGGGAAGAGTCCATAAATCTATCATCATTAGGGAGCGGCCACCGATGTAGTGGTAGTCAGCAGAATAACTGAGTGCTAGGGGACACTCATTAGGGACATTTTTATCGTACAATCTATTGACAATGTGGCCTAGGGCGAAGGATACCTAGTTGAAAAATGTGAACAATCAGTGATTTGAGTAGGACTTTATGGGCTTGGTTCTAGTCTCAGTTGGCGCTGTCATACAGGATATGTATTTAAGAACGTGGGGATATTGTCCTTTTTTAGTACTTTCTTGGACAGAAGAGGTCGTGGTTTGGGCAGAGATTACCTCTGAGATTCTTGCGTGGGTGAATGATGTAAACTCCCATGAAGAAGCTCCTCCCATTTGCCTGGGTGAGTTAATTATTTTGGATTGAACCACATCACCGACCAAAGGTTCAGTGTATCTCCATTTTTTCCATTTCGCCATGCTTAGATCTATATCATTGGTACACGGAAAAGTTGCCTTTGGCCAACGTTAGTTCGTAATTACATGAAACAAAATGGCGGAATATCATTTTCATACATAAAAGGCAGTGGCGCAGAGAATTTCTAAATAAAAGACAGTCCCGCAGAAATGATAGAAATGTGTATGATGGGGTGTGGGGTAGGATTCCTCATCGTGTCTTTGTGGTGGTCTACTTCAATAGTTCTACGTGTCAGAGCTACTTTCTCGTATTTTAAATGAGCTCTCAACTAAACAAGTATTTGGAACAGAAACGACGTAGAATATACAGAAATGTCCGAGGAGCAGAGCATCTGGGGGAAAGTGCAAATGAGAGACCGAGATAGAGATACACACATACGACAGGGCTTAGGAAAGCTAAACGGACAGGGCAATGGGTACGATACTGATAGCTAGGGTTAAACAAAGGTGTGTCACCCGACCCTACCTAGCAAAGAGGGCCTACCCTAGAAATTGTTATCCAATTTTGAAAAAAAAGGTTATTTCAGAGTAGATTAGATAGTCCATGAGACAATGCTGTTGTCGTCGAGTCGGCGCTGAACTTTAGAGTCAATTTTTGGCTACTTTTCAGGCCAAAGTAAAAAATGAATAAAATAATTATCTGACCTACCCTACCTAGGTTTTCAGACTATGTAACCTGAAGCACACCTCATTTTTCTGGCCTAGGGGACATGAAAATGTATCATCCGGTCAAATGGCGCTTTCCTAATACACACACAGGAAAGTGAGAGTCATTGTCGCTAAAACTACCCTCACCTGACTCTCAGGTGAAGGAAGTTTTAGCGACAATGACTCTCACTTTTCTGAGGGTATACTAAGCACTCAGCCGGCGCCACCCTGTAACCCAGTAAACAAAAAACGTTATACATCATTTTATAACGTTATATAACGTTGAATAACGTTTCTCTCAGGCTCCTTACTATGGCATAACGTTATATGAAATTTTATAACGTTATTTTGACGTAAAATAACGTTTTTTTGTTAGCTGGGCTTAAGGCATTGATATTTTCTGTAACAAACTCACTTTTCATACCTTCTGATTTTAAAGTTAAGAGGAATATAGCATGACCTAGACTAATATCTAGAACCCATTGTACATGTTAAGGCCCGATCCAGGTGCAAGGGTGTGGTCATCCTTTAAGGACAAAGACAGGGGAGTGGTGGAGACATCATGCACGCAATCTGTGCATCCTATAATGGAGTAATGCGTTGTTTTTTTCACTGAAAATAAGTGAATTTCCTACACCGCCTCCACACGAGGGGTCAATATATGTAATGGCCATATAGTGTCATAATACATTTTTAACCATGTCGATATAGTGTATGTAACACCACATACAGCCATTTGCCCTTTACATATATACAAGAAATAGTCCATCTAACTATGTTCAGTATTATAAGTCATAAACAAGCCTGATGTGTCTGTATGGCTTACGTTATTACATTTTGTTGTTAATATGTTTTTCTAATTTCCAAAGTGTTTATTTCATAAGGAATAATATCAGATTTTAATCAAAATGAGACGGGGGCATGGATGGTATGTACACTGTCATGTGAGGCAGGCTCGCGCAGAGAGTGCCCAAGGCAAACATCTTCGGGCTGGAGATGGAAATCCATCAAACCGACCCCCCACCCTTTGTCAAAGGATTAGTGTACTTTCTCAAACATATGAGTGTTATTGTTATCTACCTGGATATCCTGAAGGTAGTAGGACTTGTTCTGTGCTATGTGATGACTGCTACTCTGTGGTAAGAAACACACTGGGAAGGCACAGCAGGTTCGTGGGGTCTGCCCCAGAGACGGGAAAGGTGGATCAATCTCTGGCCTAAGGTATTTCCCTCCGGTCACTCATTCAATCTCTGTGCCAACCTGCTACTAGACATAGTATCTTTCCCACTGCACGTCATATCATCATTAAAATAAAATGTATGTCTATCACACTTATGTAGCAGTAATTAAATGTAGTCCTAGGAACTATTTTCCGTGTAGGAAGAATGACAGTGGATGACGAGGTTGGGGCAGAGTGAAGGTATATTAGTCTGTTTCCTGGAGAGTGAGTAATGGGGGGGGGGGGGGTAGGCTCCTGCTTAAATAATAAAGTGTTTGATAAAGGAGGTCTGGCACGAGGAGGACACAAAGACACTCTGTTTTTTCTATGTTTGTTTTTTAGGTAGATATACTGTACATAGGGCAAAATTCCGATGACAAATATATCAATGCGTTATGAGTTGCCTTAAAGTGAAACATTTCTTGTCATGATGTACCAACGTGAGGCACCAAAGCAGCACAGAAATACCCACAAATATGGTGACTGAGCTCTTTACTATTGATGAACTTAGAGGTGTTGCATAGTTTATTATCACATTCAATTCAGGTAAGTTAACTGAAAAAGTCTTTCGGTTGACATCACTTAACCACATTATTTAGTCCTATGTAGTGGACCTCTCTATGAGGAATCAAAAGTGTATATCATGTAACAACCTAAGCGTCTGAAGAATTGTAAACCCTCCACACACACAGAAAAGTGAGAGTCATTGTCGCTAAAACTACCCTCACCTGAGGGTCAGTCACTGCCTGACTCTCAGGTGAGGGTAGTTTTAGCGACAATGACTCTCACTTTTCTGAGGGTGCACCAGAGTTATCAAGACCCTGCTACCAGAGTCAACTAGAGTTGAATATAGTAGGAGAGTCATGGCGACGCATTTACCCCTCTTTGTGAGTGCCGTTGAGAAATTGGTGCACCAAGACGACGCCTTGGGAGTGTATCAAGGCAGTAGGGTGGGCATGGAAAACATGACTGTAGCACTGGCTTTCATTCATCGTGACAGCAAAGGGTATAACATATCAAAGTACTATGCAACCCCTACAGAATGAAAATCAAATTTGATGATAAATCTGAGGTTATGGAAAAGGCTATTACAGTGGGAAAATGTGTGATTTGACCTTTTTAGATGGTGCAATGTTTGCACACTGAAATTGGGTATAGGAAGGCCTAGCTACCTATATTGACATGTCAAGATGTACAAATACAGACGCACATGTTTTTACGTTTTGTGACAATCTTGTCACACTACTAGAGTAGACCACTGAGTATAGACTCCATGCAGATCTTGGTCTCTTGGGAGGGAGCCCAGTATCCAACGCTCCTTGTGGGTTTGGACTGCCACCATAAACCCGACACCACCAAGGCAGGAGTTTCATTTACACTTACTTTTAAGGGCATCATCTATGCAGGTAAGAGAGTTGTATTGTATCTGGTCAAATCGGCTGACTGTGAACTCTTTGGATCTTGACACATATATCTTCATCTAGGGCATTGCACTGTTTGTAAGGTTTCTATAACGTCAAATAAAAAAGTGAGGGTCATCTCTAACTGTCAAAACCTAGGGCCAGGCAATGCTGGACTCTTGCCAGATGCTGCTAGGTGGACTATCATTTCAGAGCCCATCATTCTCAGATTACAGGAAAGTCTGGCAATGCTAGAATCATAAAGCTTTGAAAGAGAGGTTCAAGTAATTCAGCATTGCCAGACTCTGGTAGTTTAGCCCTAGCTGCAATACATGACTCTCCTTCAGTCGTAGCTAGCTATAGCTGCACTATTAGAGGAGAGTTCAGCATTGGCTGATTTGAGTTCAGCTCTTTTCTCTGTTGCTAGCCTATAAAGTCATACTATACCTGTGGGCTGGCAAATGTCCTGTTTCTCATTAAATTTATCTTTATTATCTTCAATATATGACTATATTAAATGCACTCTAATGAACAGAGTTAAAACATCCACCCTCTCCACGGTATCAAACATCAGAACCACTTTTCTATGTGATCTCTTACCTTTAGACATTGCAGCCACAGCCCCCCCCCCCACACATGGGTGTGCAGATGATAGGAACTCCATGGCTTACATCAATTGTCCATCTATGTAACAGGCACTGGAAATGTCCCCAGCCCACCCCTCTATACCTTATCTAGTGTCAAGGCTGCAATCGTGTAAATCAATATGCCTTATTGCCACGGTGCTGGAAATCTCCTGAAGTTGTGTTGTTTTAAAGATTTTAGATCCCATATCCAACCTGCAAAGCCAGTTCATCAGCGGAAAAATAAAGCTTATTCCTAAGTTTAAAAGTGGGCTCCATTAAAGCAGATTTTGCTTAATAGAAAAAGTTTATTTATCCTGGCGTTTATAGGTTGAACCCGTGGGTCATACCTGTATAAAGAGACGGCAGTATAAATGAATAGTAATGAGCCCCACATCTCCGTCTTGTCAGTCAAATGGCACAATTTTAACATTTCCAATAATCAATACCCCAGTTGGATGACTCTATGACTAACCTGGGGTAGTCCTTACAGACTAAGGCCCTGGGCATTTAGATTATCAGTGCACTGTCCATGCCAGTGTTAGGTCTAGACGGGGTTTAGCTTCTCCCTGACAGCAGTAATGAAGAGGCATGGCGGCAGGCAGAAATGATACCTATTTTCTTAAGATCATAGCCCTCCGCAGCCCCATGCCTATTAGCACCTCTTCCTGTGCACTGTAGACTCAGCAATATGAACATGGGACGCTCTCAAGCCGGAGGCACTTACCATGTAAGGGAAGCATGATGGCTCTTAGTTCTTAGTTTATTTGTCGTCATCATGCACCAAAGTAGCACCTGTAAATTAGACCCCGCACTAAGGATTAATATGATGTATGAATGCAGCCCTGGCCAGTTACTCGCCAGGGCTGCATTCATGTATCAAGCCAACCTACTATCAACGCGCTATCCTGGCCTTAAAGGGCTAATGCTGGCCTGTTCACAATGTCCTATGTGCATAATCTACCATATGGAAATGGATACGACAGGGACATTGGACTGATGAGGCTGACAAAAAGCCCACATTGTGGAGACAGGTATGATGAGAAGCAAGCAATTTCATTACAATGTTCTAATGGGAAAGGATGTTGATTATAAGATGAGATGGTTAGGGCACATTGTACTATTCTGTATGCCTTCATACTCATAGGTATCTAGTTTCTCTCTATCTGACGCTGTCCCCCTGTCTTTTTGTTGGTCTGTTTGTCTCTGTTTCCTTGTGGTGCTTGATGCCTTTCCGCATACCTACTTGTCTCTCACTCTGTCTCTTTGTCTCTGTCTGTCTCTGTCCCTCGGTCTCTGTCTGTCTCTGTCTCTCTGTCATGCTGTCTGTATGTCTGTATGTCGGTCTGTCTCTGTCTGTCTCTGTCTGTCGGTCTGTCTCTGTCTGTCGGTCTGTCTGTCCATCTGTCGGTCTGTCGGGCTGTCTGTCTGTCTGTCGTGCTGTCTGTCTGTCTGTCTGTCTGTCTGTCTGTCTGTCTCTCTCTCTCTCTCTCTCTCTCTCTCTCTCTCTCTCTCTCTTCTGTCAATACATCATAATGGGACTGCTTCAGGACCTGCCAAATATTCACTAAGAAGATATAGTGAGGCAATGTCGCCAAGACTACTCACTTTAGTGAGTTATGCAGTGGGTACTTTTGGCGATATTGACTCACTTTAGTTTCTGTGTGTTCCTAAAGACGCTATAACGAAAACGATATAGACTCAGCCAACTCTTCTTGAGTAGATCATGGCGAGATTGAGTCTCTTCTTGAATAGGCTATAACGAGACTGTAAACTCAGCCGAACTCCTGCTAAACAGAATATGATGGAACCGCTACATATAGATTGGACATTGTCTACATTTCTGGTTAATCTCCTTGTTACCCCCCCCCCCCCCCCCCACACACACACACTCTGAACACACATGGGGTCAGGTAGCCCAGATCAATGCCGTTCCCCGATCAGCTACGGGCGTCTATTCCTGCTGCGTTCTGGTTGTTTGTCGTCTGCCCGAGAAGCAGCCGACAACACCACCACCGGCTACAGGCCAATAGCACGAGTCAACAACTCCCCACCGACCTTAGTGTACTCAGTGGGAACAACATGCTTTTTTTGTCGAAATATCTATCAAACCTGCTTCCAATTAAGAATTTGGATAATAGTTTTTTTGTCGGATTTCTTTTCTGTGGTTACCATATTGTGTAATGTGAGAATATCCCACTTTTCAAGCAAAAGTAGACTTCTGTTTGATAATTAATGGCAATTATTACATTTTCGTTTCATTCTTTCAAAGAGTAATGTTCATTTTCATGATTTAATGTATATTAAACAATCATATATCTATTATGCCTTAATGTAGACCAAAATCAGTTTTACTGAAACATAATAAGACCGAGGAAATTCATGACAGATTCACGTGCTAACATATTTAAAAATGTAACATAGATATCTTGAGAATATAAGTATATTTTAGAATACTGCATCATATAGGCCTCGGAAGATTATTTGTCAAAACAAATGCAAAATCGCCTTTTACTCCCCCCCCCCCAGTCTATACGAAAACATGCCGGACACCGGCTATAGCCGACTAAAAGCCTGCTGGACCGGCAGAAAGTCTGTGTCTGCCGGTCCGAATGACTGGCTGTGATCCTGGGCTACATGTCAGTTATTACAGCTTGTAAATCGGACCATTATTAAGATTTCTAGAGAGTTAACTAGAAAGCCTGAATATTATATTTTAAAAAACACAAAAGTTTGCAAATTATGTTCATTAAAATGATTTAGATATACCAGTAACATCAATTGAACATCATTTCCTATGTCAATATTTGCTTTTTACTACATTTCTAGAAACAAACATTTCCCGCTGGGTAGCCAGGCCTGCAAACATTAAACCGGGCCTGCAGTTTTACAAATCTGCAGGACCGAATGTCCTGCAAGGTGAAAAGCTTTTCGTATAGACTGCCCCCCCCCCCCACCCCCACTGTGAATGTTAACAGGTGTGGCCCGACGCTATTGTTAACCCTTTAAGGGCCGCATTGGGTTTTGATACACTAGGCCGGTAGCATTGGTGATACATTCATTACTACCAGTATGGTGTAGCCATTGGGGGCTCCGCTCATCGACTGCATTCATGCATCATGCCAACCCTTCTGGTTTGACACACTCCTGAAGTGTCGGCACTATGCATAATTATACAGAAAGAAGAAACAGCGTCAAAAGGGAGTCCAGGTTCCTTCCAGAATGGTGCCTCTACATGGGTAAAAATCGACAAGGGCAACACAGCGACACGGCCCTTTTAGGCCCTTTTAAAAATCGACAGCAAAATCGGGGATAAAAATCGACCCACAGGGGTTTTTCTCTATGTTCTTATATAGCTAAAAATCGACACGATGCCATTGCCCTCCTGCTAAAATTCGACCCGGCGACATGGTCAAAATTGCAGGTACCCATGTAGAGGCACAGAATGACTACCCTGTTTAGGGGAGCCCAGGCTGCCTGTAATTCCCCTATGTGACTCTCTGACCTACCTAAGGGAGTCGCTTGAGGGAGTCACATAGTTCCCTGACTCACCTAAGGAGTCGCATAAGGACCTGGGCTCCCCTAAAGAGGGGAGCGATTCTGGAGGCAGCCTGGACTCCCTTTTGACGCTGTTTCTTTTCTCTGTGTATCTGCAGTGGACTCGCCATGGTTGTATCAGTGCATGGATCCATACATCATGACTACAAAGGACGCAACCTATCTAAGCACTACGCTGCTCTAAACGGGCTATATGTGATGCTTCTGCGTGGGATTTATTTTTGATGGTTACTGTTTGTCAGGGTAGGTATGTTTGTTTTTGGGGGCCGTGTTACAAAGATAACAGCCCGGGATGGGTCGCTAACATTTAGAGGATCGATGATGCCTGTCCTGTTTGTTTGCCGCTATGCGGAAAGGATCATCTGTTTTACTGAGAACCTCACATATATTCTCATGTCGGAAATATTATCAACCTGTCTGACTTTTCTATAATCTTTTGCAGATGGATTAACGATTCCGTTTCCTCGCATTTGTCCATGTCCTCTCTTGGAAGGAAAATCAATTATGTGGTGTAAAATCAAATGAAACTATATTAAGGGTAATTTCTAGTATCTCAGAATCGAATGTAACCCCCTTGAGAATTCTTATATGTCATTTACAACTTATAATCAATGCTCAACCCAAATAGGGACCAAGCCATATTAAAACTACAGCTCTCAACAGATTAGGCATCTTTGCATTTAAAGTGGCAGAGTTCTATTCTAATGACATGGCATTTGTTGAGAACGGTATATTGACTCCTCACCAGAATAAGTCATAAGTGGGATCTCCACTTGTCATCAATAACCAATGGATTGGTGCCTGTTTATTTATTCATGTACATGTATGATAACGTTTAATCACTAAACCAGTTTCATAACCATTTTCTCCTATCCCAGGTCGCATTCAAAACCATTTCTGTCAGTTGACCTACAGTATCATAAATATAACAAGAAGACTCATTTCAATTGACTTCTTAACAAAATGCCAGGGATCATTTCAGAATGGGAATAGGTTAACTTTTAATTTCAATAGATCACATGTCCATAAGTGATGATATAAACAGGCACTTCTTCTTTGACCACAATACAAAGCTCAATGTCAAAAGAAAATGACCATCTTTAATTTGTCGTAAAGGTTAAAAAGCATAATAAATCAAAGTATATTTAGCCTAGATATGGCATGAATCATGGACCAACGAGGGATGATGTTTGTTTTTCTTCTTTATAATCAGCATTTTTAGAGGTGTTTTTGAGTTACATCGGTGAAGTGGTGTGCTACATTAACTCTCACCTTTTGCACTGATTGCTCTTTATCACTAACTGAACCCCTTTGGTATCCGGCCATGGCTTTTATTTGAAAGTAATTTGGGATTCATGTTAGAGATTTGAGGGGTTTAATGCGCTATCCCGTTGTGGTTATGATGTACAAATGCAGCCCTGGTGAGGAATTCTGCATCATACAGCTAGGCAATAGTCAGATTTGCACAATCAATCTCATGACATTGGTTAGTTCAATATCTTAAAGTGGCATAATTAGCAACCGTATCCCACTCACATTTCTAGTACTGTTCTAATCTACTATGTGATTAAGTGCGAGTGGTGAGATTGCCCCTTTAACGTACAAATGCACTGTGATGGAATGGCTATTAAGTCCGGGATTAAAATTAGGAACAAGTAAAAACAAGAGGTTCTTCTCGTCAAAACCAGGAAGTGTCCCTCTATAGACATAATCATCATTTCCTCAAAAGACATTGAATTCCCCAGATTTAACATGTCCTCATTAAGAGGACAAGCCCCCTTTTTACCTCATCCCCAAAATGCAATCAGAACAATGCGGTGTCTGTCCCTGAGACATTTGGTTCTATTTCTGTGTGTTTGATAATAGACTACATGACCCGACGATTGACATTCCAACCCCCAAGGCCGCACACGATCAGACACCTACCACCAAGTAGCTTCGTCATTTTTTCCCTATGAGTTTAACCATTTGATGTCATCATAACGTTTTAATATGCTATATGCCCTTTTGTTGGCACAATGCATCAACGCAACTCAGGCAAGTAATGCGCCAGTGCTGCAATCTTTAATTATTATGTGGACCCTAAAGGGTTGATACACTTATGAAGGGTTGCAATGCCGCACTGATGCAGCACCGGTATATAATTCATGGCGTTGCATTTATGCATCATAATAGCCAATGAGCATGAAGCCTTGAGGCACCGCGATGCATGTCCTTAAAGGGTTATGAGGATGAATGTCGTCTGTCACTCAAAGGTCACTTTCCCAGTTTCCCGCCAAAACCCAGCCGCTGCCATGACGTCACATACACCGTAACTAGGCTTATTACTGAGTGGTAGGACCAGAACCTGTGTGAACCACTTCCATCTTAGAATGTAGAGTTGTCTCAAAGACGAGTTGGTGTGGACTGCTGTGTAGTGCTAGGAGGGTCTAGTAGCGGTGCCATTATAGTGTCTAAGTGGATGATTCCTTTTTAGCCTCGATCTCTATGATGGTTGCAGCGGTATAAAGGGACTAGCGCATCCTGGTAGTCGGGGGGTAACATCTCCAGATAGCCACAGAGTGCAATCAAATTATTGTCTCCTTATCAAAATAATCCCCCATAATGCACTGCTCTGGAGTCGGGGGCCTAACCACAATGCATTGTTCTGAGGCAAGATGGCGGCCCCATAGCCCAGTGGCGTAGGAAAAGGGGGGGCCTGAATATGTTTGGGCCCCCCCCCAAAAAAAATTGTCAAGACCTGTAATATAATACACACAATTTTCAATCCTTTACTCTTTCGCATAGGTAAAAGTGGGGGCAGAGGGGGCCAGGCCCCAAAATCAGACCTAAAGGGGGCTCAAATACTACTTTTCCATACAATCTAATATAAGTGTGTATATGATACATCATGCATAAACACCTATACTTAAAGTTGGTTGGAGTGGGCTCCCCTTGGGCCCCCCCCCAATAAAGATTTGCCTCCTACGCCTCTGATAGCCTAATGCGCTAGTCCCGTGACATATGGGGTTTAGTCACATGTAACAGAAGGAATAATAGATAGTGACGTGGGATATGGGACATTTCTTTAAATCAATGTGGCGACATGAACAATTCATGAAATCGACAGGGGACATGGGGATCCCCTACCAAGGGCCCCAGCAGTAAAGTAAATATTCACTGGGGAGGGCCGCCCAACTGACCTAGAGCATTGGATTATGGGTGGCAAGGCATACACACTGATTTATCAAGGAAAGAAATGGTGTATAGCGGATTATCTGATTGGTTATGTAGCTGGTTGCTGTGATCTTGACTGCCTGGTCTGTAACCAGCAGTGAGTTTGGGTTTTTGGCAAAAATTAATTTACACGTAAAGTCTTTCAAACTAATGTCATTCTTGACACAAGAATATATAGTAGTTACATTTATATCACAGCTTTCGAGGACAAATAAATACTTCATCCACATCCTGATCAAACAATATATATAGGTAAACCAACTTTATAACAAAGCTGGTTGCTGGTTGGGCTGAAGTACCAGCACTGTAACCAGCACCATGCAATATAATTATTCTGGACGAGGTAGGAATACCTATAAAGATAGCCAACCAGATAGCAGCTACTATACAGAAGGGCAGCATTGTATTGTAGGCAGTCATATGATAACCAATGAATTACAGCGGTCTTTCCGCGAAAGTCTCTTAACGAGGATGTTTACCTTGAGATGTCAATAGTTGATCAATACTGCTATTAGTATTGTATTAAAGGCATGACTCTCAAAGATGTAATTAGAGCTCTACAATGGGCCCCTGTGCTCCTTCCTAATGATAGATAAATTGATTGTTACAGCAGCTTTGAACAGTAGCTTCAGGTATAGGACTATCGGTTTCTGCTGTTTCATGTTTCTATCTGGACTGTTTTGGTACCTGTATGCAAAGGTGCATCCGTTCAGTTGCCTCACAAAGAGAAAAGGGGAGTCAGCTGGACTCTCCTTCTTGAGTGAGGCATGTCGTCAAAACTACTCACTTTTTTGGAGAGCCATCAGGACTCCCAGCGTCCAGTATTAACCCCCTTTTAAAGTGGAGTCAGGAAATGTTAGGCTGCCCTCCCAGAGTGACGGAAGGCTGGGATCTCCAAAGAGTTTAGTTTTGGTGTGTAATAAACTTTATGCCTGGCTCTTTTCTCTTCTGACTCAGATGGCTCAGAAATTGATATCTGCAGGACCCTGTCTGGTGTGCCGTAGCTGGATTCACTGCACCATTTTAGAGATGACCCAAGAGAGCTGTGTCCAGGCTGGTGGCCTAAGCCTATAGATCTAGGGGTTGGTTAGTAGTTAGGTGTATGGGCAACTCAGCACGAAGAGGCCTAATCATCAAGGAAAAAGAAATAAATATAGACATCCAGGATGGAAAAAATTAGCTCATTTGGATGCTAATGACACTTAAACGTCATTAGGTTATGGCCGCTGTATGATCTATTTGGTCCTGTTACGAGATGTCTGCCACGGCGATTAGTGCTTTACGCATTTCAATTCCCAGACTCAGGTTATCGAGTCGTTTAATCAAATTTTCCATGGAAATATTTTCCAAATCTAATTTTGAATCAATATCCTTAGGTTCAAATGATTATCTAAATCTGGCAATCCCAAAGAGAAAATGAAATCATTGTAACATAATTTTTAAGTGAGTATAGTTCTTAAGGCTGCCGTCTCCAGGGCCCCAATCAGCTATTTAATTCAAGATCTGTATAATTATTGAGGCATAGAGAACCCTGTACAGGGTAGCTTTATGCTTAGGTCCAACTCCTTCATCATAGGTTATACGGAGTGCATTTTGAATTCAGTTCAGTTCAGTTCAGTTCAGTTATGAGCAAAGTATTTATAATGTTTTATTCATATTTCTGAATAGGTGACAGAAAATGGCATGTTACATTACATCAAATATCATGAATGATATTATTGTCACAGCATATGAAATAACAAAATATTTATTTAAGCAATGAAAGAGACCAATTTGACACACACAAAAAAAAGCTAAGCAACTTTTTGTCAGTTCGGAATGGAATTGTGTCTCTTTTTCCCTTTTAATTCAGCCACAGACCTAACCGCAACAACTGTCACCATGGTGATGGTGCCGTCACAACATCCCCCTGTTTCTTTTCTACTGTTCTCCACTGTGCCTCTGCCCCAAGCCACCAGAGGGGGAAAATGTGAGAGTCAAATAATTGGTGTCTCCCAAAACTACACAATTCCGCAGCAAAATGCTTGACTCTATATTAAGATTCCAGTACTGCTTGATTCTCAATTGATTCTCAATTGAAGAAGAGTCAAGCATTGCTAGGCTCTTTCAGTCAGGAAACAGATTAATGCTGGGCTCTGGTAAGAGAGTCCATTATTGCCAGATTTCCTTTCTGTCTGGGAATGCTACCCCCCCCCCCAATGGTGTTCAGACTGACGTTTTGGTGACATTGCACAAAGAGAAAAAAAACAGCGTCCCAGAGAGCTATATGACTCTCCCAGGTGACTTCCTTAGGTCAGCCAGAGAGGAATTCTGGAGGAAACCTGGACTCCCTTTTGACGCTGTTTCTTTTCTCTGTGTGACGCACCTTTCTACTCTATAAAAACCTTCAGTACTTCCACGATGCCCCTTAATATTGCCCCTAAGCTACGCTAGAACATCATGCTGGCAAATATAGACATAGACATTGGGGCAGAGAAATAAGTCTCCTACCAAAATGAATGAGCGCGTTGATCTCCTGGAGCAGAGAGTGTAACCAGATATCGCAAGCGACACTCATTTAGCTCGTTAGCTACACTTTGGGTTCCATTGCATGGTTCGGTCTTCTTCCATAGGTCAAATTATTTCGGTTATGACGTAAGTGCAGTAAACAAAATGTCATCTGGCTGTATTATAAATTGCTTCCAGTGCAGAGACATTTGAACGGTCTGGGGAAAAAGTGATCTTTGGCTTTTGGTCTTGGTCTTAACCGAAAGGCAATTAAAACTCGTGTGTGAGCATTAGGCCTCAATAAAAAAGCTAAAGATGTTGCAAGAGACAGGTCTTCATTGGTTAGCCTGACAAGGAAGATAGTAGAGCCATAAATTGAACTAATATATGGGTCAAATACCGATGAGATATACACTAGCTTCCAGAAAAAAATCACTTGAATGGTTTATTTTTGTGAAATCTTCATTGAATAAAATATGTAAACGGGGAAAAAAACTGAAGCAAGTAGGGGCCGTCAAATACATCCAATAGTCTGTGTTCTATTCGACATTTAGTATTGGTTGCATAATTTGATAGTTCAAGAACGTGATTTATAACTTATCTAATCACATTGACACTTAAACTCTGAAGATTAGAGATTATGACGGCACTTGTCTGAAATTCACTTTGGGAACGAATGGCCTTTTATACAATGTGTTCAAATTTATTTATGTAAGGGTTGAGTAGAAAAAAGGAATCGAATATATTAAATTGTATGGTATTCGCTATGGCCAATGCTAGAACTATAGCCATAAATGTATCTATTTCTTATATAAAGCACCTGTCATTTCTTTTAGAAACTTTTGCGATGAGACTCAAAAAAAACCACTACCGGTTGGCGTTTTGCAAGTTCCTAATCAATTGAAAATTGTTATTGAGCTTTTATCAGAAATACCAAAGACCATCAGACACTGGTCAAAACATCTTTTTTCCTCATACTTCTTTCTTCACCATTGCAGGCTTTGGGGCCTCTTAGTCATACTTCTATGAGAAGACTAATAAAAACGGGACCCAGCACACAGCTTGGGGGGTTCCTTACTAAGAAGAATCAGACTTGCAGTTCCTATATATGGCAGAAGGTCATATATAACATGTTGTTTTGTAGGACCAAAGATGAGTTGTAGGTGAGGAAAGGGGGCAAGGGGCCTTGAGCATTGCTCTAAATATTGAGGTGAACAGGTACAAATGACTACTATGGGGAATTATTCGTGGATATTGGGAAAGGGAAGGGAGGATTTCCCTGAGTTATGTGTTGACAGGATGTATCATTGTCTCGCCACTCCACCATTCTCCCAGTTCAGTCTAGTATTATAAGATTCTGCCCAAAGCCCCGACCACAGAAACTCTGCTCTTCCATATCACACATTGCCAGACTCTCCTAAATAAGAAAATAACTCATGAAACTATTTTTTAATCTCTGTCACATAACCACGGCCTATTTAGTCTCCAGAGGAACAGCAGTCTAGTCTACCATGTACTACTGTGACATCGGCAGGTATTGGTCAGGCTGGGACGTACAGGCGCTGTGATTGGTCAGTGGACTGTACACATACCAAATCGTACTGTCAGCATTTACTGTGCGGCAGACTGCCGCTCCAGGTACGTATCTGCCTCTACATGGGTACCCACAATTTTGACCGTGTCGCTGTGTCAAGCAGATGGATCGTGTCATTGTGTCGATTTGGATAAAAACTTAGAGAAAAATCCCTGTGGGTCGATTTTTAGCCCTCATTTTCCTGTGTCCGTCGGTTTTTAAAAGGGCCTAAAAGGGCCGTGTCGCTGTGTCACCCATGTAAATTTTTACCCATGTAGAGGCATACGTATGTAGAAGTGCATGATTTGTGGCTGTTTGCTCTGGAGACTAAATCATGGCCGACACATACTGGGATGGATCTAATTCGCAGCTCCTTGGGCTTGGCTGGTTTTGGCGGCAATCAGACAGGGTTTGGCAGAGAAGTAATGGCAGTAGTAGTGGATAAAAAATCAGCTGGAAGAGTGTAACCCCACATGACAATTACCCCAACAGTCATGGCAGATGGTGCCCCTAGTGCTATCCACATAAAGACTGGGCAACAAATGACCATTGGACTATTGGAACACTGCATGCGGTTTGCCATTTACACAGAATGTAAAGCCTTGCATTGGCTGTATTTACAATCTGTAACCCCCTGTGAATCTAAGCATATGGCATTTACAGGGATGTAGATGCTGCAATAGAGCCATAACACTGGTTTACAATTAGTGTAAATGGCAAAGTCCAGGTAGTGGTCATACATTACATGAGTCTAAGTCTAGAGAGTGTGGAAAGATCTTTGATACCTTTTGTACAAATTAGGGCTAATATTTGCAATTCCGATTAATTCATGCATCATGCCGATAATAACGGGCAGAGCACATTAAAGCGTTCTGCTGCCCATAAAGGGTTAAGTACAAACAGTGAGAGGTGAGATCTGCTTCCAATGTTGGTATACACTCAAAGAGTAAACTTGTCTCCAAACTCTTCAAAGTGATACTGATAGTCATGAAATAAACGAGTCAAAATCTCATCTAAGTGACAAGGAAGTTGGTCTTTTAGCTGGAGATAGAAGACCCACTTGGCATGTGCCAGCCAAAAACCCAACATTTGCCAGCTCCAGATTTTATTTGTGGGATGGTAACCTGATAGGTGAGACAACTTTTGACTCGCTTATTTGATGATAGTCACTTAGACGAGTCTGGAGACAAGTTTACTTTTTCAGTGTAGGCTGTGTGTCATGTACACTACACTAGTGTTATAGGGATGTTAATGAGGCTGAGTATACAGGGAACAACATGGTGCTGTGATCAGCGAAAAGCGACCTCAATGTAGGGTGCACTGAGGTCCCTTTTCCCAGTTCATGTAAAGTTCATTTTCATGGTGCTGTGAGCCTAGGTAAGCTGTAATCACAGTGTGTTATATTACAGTGTCCGTACAAGGTATTTACATCATGTGGGAACATGATACTGTGCATACGGCACTAGCACATTAGGCTATGGGGGCCACCATGTTGACTCAGAGCAATGCATTGTGGTTATGCCCCCGACTCCAGAGCAGTGCATCATGGATGGATTTATCATCTTTACACCCTTGATCAAGTACATTCTCTTTATTGCATGTGTGAGGGGATGGGATAAGCTTGATAAGGAGATTATACCTGAGACACCAAGATATGTTAGTGCCGTTATAACCCTGTGGCAAGATGCCTCAAGGTTTCTGTTCAATTGTCATCATGAAACACCAAAGCAATGCCAGCGAATAACTCGCTGCTATCACTACTTTGGTGCTTCATGCTGATTGTTCTGGGGTCTATCAACCCAATAGGCTTTGACCAATGCATAAATGCATCAGTGGCGTGTTACTCACCAGGACTGAATGAATGCATCATGATGACAACCATCATAGAATACCAATAGACTATATTATGTTGATACTAAAATGGTTATTCAGGCTGAGAGAACAATAACAAGGCAATATATTCTGGAAAATGCCAAATTTGACTCCACCCTTTTTTGTTCATTCTCTAATAATAGGTACTTGAACCAGAACTAGCCCACAACATGCTTTGGCAATTTTCCGCCCACTACCTCATGAGAATAGGGCTTGTTACAAAATATGTGGGGCTGGTTCCCAGATTAGCGATTGTAATCTTAGCTCTAATGACATGGTGTTTCTAATCATATCAACTACTGAGGAGTGATCCCATTTTTCTGTCTCCCAATTGCCCTGAAGCAAGCAACTGTAAGATTAAAATAGCTTCAGTTTTGGCTGCATACAGCCCCAGAATAGCTACCTCAGGGCTTTTCTGAAATTCTTAATGAATTGCAAGAGTAGATATTCTTATAAATATAACTTCGAACGACCCATGGTATATACATGGAAGTATATATGATAAGGTCAATACATGCCTGTTATGCCTTGACAGAAAGAAATAGTATTTTTAGTTCACCAGTGCAAAAAAATCAATGGATTTCATACGATTGAAGATTGCATATTTGTACTGTTAATCCATGGAAACATGTCTAAGGGTTAACGGTAGTTATTAGTTTGCTAATGCTTTATTCATCATTGTAGTATTTTACGCCAAAGTAGGATTTCTTTATACATTTTGTAAGGAACTAGTATAAGGGGGACACCCCATAGAGCGTTTCTATTGTTTTACGTCCTTCTATTGTTTCTATTGTTCAACCTCAAGGTAAGCCATACATCTCAAGGTCCAACTCACCCTTCGATCCCATGCCTATATGGTTTTGCTGTCTCAATGATTATGATTTGTGTCAATAAAAGATGCACGTGGGGACGAACCTGCATAGTCACTAGACGTCGCCCATTCTGTGCGTAATCTTTAATCGCCACTTCTGGCGTAATCTTAATCAGATTTCACCACTTCTGACGCAATCTTAATCAGTTTCCAGATTATACCTATATCCTCTAGATGGCACCACTGTAAGTTTGTAACATTGCTGTATATATCGGGGGATCTGCCCCCGCACCCCCTTTTTCTTTCTCTCTTTTTTTTTCTTTTACTGTAATAAGATTATGCCAGAAGTGGAGATTTAAGATTACGCATAGAATGGGCGGCGTCTAGTGACTATGCAGGTTCGTCCCTTGTTGCATAAGAGATGGTGCAATAATAGTGTATGATGATATAGATAACAATGCATACGATCAATCAGACTAAACAAATAGACTTAATGCTGGACTGGAGACATTTTCTGGATGGGTTGTCACGTCCTGAGCCATGTACTATCTATAGGTACTTGGATATTACGTGACTTATGTCTATGTTTGGTTATATATTGTCCAGGGCTGCTATAGTGGGAACCCAGTGGGGTGTTTCACAAGGGGGTATACAATTAATTGTAGAATAAGTGTTTCTATAGTAGAAGTTAGTTGTATACAATTAATAAGACTGACATTAGGTTTTATTAATTGTATACTGGTTATAAAAGTGTTTCACAAAGGTCTACAACCAAGATGTTAAGTCAGGGTCTTTGGCCTACAATCGAGATACAACTAATGTGTAAGTGGTTCACAATGCATACTAATGTGTACCCCATACCATACCATGTTTGCTGTTACAACTAATCGATTGTAGCTTAGGCAGTTAAGACCGACTTAAGTTAGACTTACAGGGTAAAAGTAAAAGTGTTTCACAACATCCAATATTATCTTCAGTTGTAAGTCGGGATAAGACCGAACATAATATTGCTGCTTTAGAAACACCAACATAAAACTGACATTGGTTGATATCAACTTGGTTGTAGAATACATGTACAATTGAGGGTATTTTATTTTGGCTTGTGAAACACCCCACAGATGGGCTCATTTCACCAGCTCATTTAAAAATAAAGGATAGCAAATTCTTTAAAGAATAGCGTACCTGACAGCCCAGGGGCCCATTTCTCAATGGGAAACGATCGCATCATAAGCAAAACATTAATATCTGGTTAGTAGTATGTAGACCACACCCTAGCCATAGAATAATAACCAGTTTACACCCATGACTGTATTCAACTACAGTCGCCAGACCATTTTTCCAAATGCAATAACATATAAGTGATTTATATCTAGTTAAAGCCTTAACGAATATATTTCAGAGACTAGCAGATCTGTGGTGATAGAGTAAATAGGGAGTGCAACTCCATTGGAATACCTCTATTGACTCATAACCTTTAAGAATATGACCTAATTTGCAGGTTACATAAAAAGAGCATACTTATGTAAGAGCTATATAAGAAAAAATACGCCAGTTGGGCAGCATTACTTCTAATCTTATGGTAATAACAACAGAGGAGGACGAATTGTTATCCAGGTGTGGTAAATCATGTTATTGAGACTTACTAGCTCCTTATGCTAATGGGTAAGGTATCAAGGACGCTCTCAGGTGAGATCACTGTTAAAGGCATATTGGCTGGACTATTTGGAAAGGAGTGTTAATCCTTCAAGGGAAAATACATGTCAGTGCTATTATGGAATTATGTTCCCCGTTTTCCCATACTCTGGTTAATGCCAACACTATTATTGTACTTATTGGTGGAATCGATAGATTAGGCCAAATTAAAGGTGTGCTTCAGGTAACCCGACTAGGGCCAACCCTAGAGGTTTCTCTTTCCAATTTTGGGGATGACATCTTTGTATTTATATTTTTATATGATTCTATCCTATCTTTTGTCAAGGAGAAGAAGCTCTCCATTCACTCCAATGGCCTAAATGATTGTCTGATTTCAGACAATTGCTCTTTAACGGGAACACTCAACGATTTCTTGACATTTCTACTTTTTAGAGGAATCAGTGATTCCTCCTGATGAGGACAGAGTCAACGTGGCCAGTCACGACTCCTTTATGTTCTTACAACATACACAACAAAAAATCCGAATATTAACAGATACCCTAATTTTGGGACCCATGTTGTTTGTTTCCCTATTTGGCCTTAAATATCTAGCATGACTTACCATGTAAAACAATGCTCCAGCAATGGTAAACATCACTGTTACCCTGATTAAAATGTCTGAGGGTACCAAGAAACAAGAGCAGTCCCAGGTACTAGCAGATTGACTACGTGGGGACATTTCACTTTTTACCATCATCAGTATATTACTTGACTTACATTTCATGACAAGAGAATACTCATGAGGCCTAAAATAATAAAAGTTATGTCTCAGGCAACCCGACCCTAGTTTCAAAAGAGGGCCGCCCCTAATATTTTACTCCTCAATTTTGGAGACTTTTTTTTGTCCATTTTGGAGATTTCTTTACAATTCTTTTCAAGATGAACAAGCTCTGATTGATCTCAGTAGCCTGAATAATAGTTTGACCACAGGAAATGGCTTTTTAAAGGAATAACTTCTTCATATTTCTGGTTAATGAAGGGATTAGTGAGTCATTGTGGTGAGTCGCGAGTCGATGTGGTGATTCGCGGCCCATTCCTGGTACTTTCAATCTGAAAAAGGTAAAGAAAAACGGCCTACCTACCCTATAATCTGGGACTATGTTGCCTGAAACCCACCTTTTTTGGCCTGAAGTTGGAGTGGGGAAGTATGCCATCATGTCTAAATTTCTACTTTTATCTACATTTTAATTTTGACATTGTTATGATTAGAGCCGAGCATGATATGATACAAAAGTAAGCAATAGTTATCACTTATGGCTCATGTCAGCTGTAGAGACTAGGAATAAATAGTGAACAGTGCATGCAATGAACAACTATAAAACGTTAATCCTATTTTTATATAGGAACTGTATATCAAAAAAATGTATATACATTCAGGCATATTGTTTATTAAGGAAATGCGCCATATAATCTGAGCAAATGTCAGACAAATAGCTATGAACGACCATAACCCTTTAAGGACAGCATAATGCATTAATGCATCACGCCCTCGGTCATCATGAATCATGAATGCAGCCCTGGTGAGTAACTCGCCAGTGCTGCATTCGTGTATCATGCCAACCCTATGGGGTTGAGATACTCCCAAAGGGTTGTCATGATGCATCAATGCAGCACTGGCGAGTTACTCACCGGGGCTGCATTGGTGCATTATGACAACAAATGTAATCTTTTAGTGACACCTGTCCTTAAAGGGTTATGGGATATTAGGCCCATCACAATGCCAGGTTGCTTTCCCTCAGGGCATACTAGCATGTGGTGCATTAATCTGCTGTGCCCTTAGTCGTCATGATGCATTCATGAATGCAGCCCTTGGCAGTCTGCTTTCCCAGGCTGCATTCATATATTAGGCCAATACCTTGGGAGTGTTATGACCCCATAGATTCGGCTGCGTTGAATTCATGCATCCTGCCAATAAAAGAAATAAAACTCACGTTGAGGCATATAGGGGTTAAGAGATCTCATTTAAGATGATGGTTATGAGGTTAATGCTTCTTTAACCTAAAGCACTCAACAACATATTGATCCACCATACCCTCTTTTCCTCCTTAAATGCAGCCCTGGCTGCTAACTCTCCAGCGTTGCATTCATGCACCTATACAGGGTTGATAAACTGGACATGATGCACCAATGGAGTTCTGGTAAATTAACTGCAAGCGCCAGAGCTGACTTGGTACACCATGATGGCACACCGACTCACAGCTTGCTGTCCTTAAAGGGTCAAATGGTAATATTATTCCTGCCACTAATGCTGGGACTGAATTTGACCCCATATTAATCCCCACTTCATGAAACCTTTTTGGCAAGAAAATATTTACAAAAAGGCTTTATGTCAGGCAAATAATTGATCGTACACGTATATTACATGGAAACACCCAATGCCATTAATCATTATTAATAATATTTAGGAAACCATAAATTGCAGTGTATATACATTGGGGACGTTGAATTTGTATATATGCATATTTCGATATTACCACATGCGGTATATGGCTGTGTCTCACGACCTTGGGCCAATGTTTTTGTCTCTGACCGGGTGCCGTCTCTGACCAGGTGCTGTCTCTGACCAGGTGCCCTCTCTGACCGGCTTTGCTTGATAAGGTCAAAATATCAACAGCAGGAGGCTAATCATAATCATAATTATACTGATATAACAACCGCCATAAGGTTTTTACAAATCCTTATATATATGAGTATAATTCTTTTTAAACACCTTTTTTCTGACACCTGGTCAGAGACGGCACCTGGTCAGAGACGGCACCCGGTCAGAGACAAAAACTTTGGCCCAAGGTCGTGAGACACAGCCATATGTCTCCCCCCTTTCTTACCTTCCCGCCTTCCTACATGCTTCCCTGCCTTCTTTTATTCATGTTAATCCATTCCCTCTTCAGTGCCCTGATACACTACTTTTCAGTTCCTGCACCACATGATACAGCAACTATATATTTCCGCCCCTCTTGCTCTGTGACTGTGTAAAGCCCTAAATCCACAGTGGCAGCAACACGCCATATCCTGCGTTAAAACCATATCGCATCTCTGCCGCCTCTATTTCGCCGCTATTTTACTTTCGCCCATGGTGAAACAGAGGGGAAATGGGGGCGGCAGAGGTGCGATACGGTTTTATCGCAGGTTCCTGCCACCGTGGACTTTGGGCTTATGACTCTCAGTGAGAATCTGTAAACCCTTCAAGTGTAGTTTCAGATAAGAATTTCAGATAAGCATTTCCAGAAGGAAAAATTTTGTGAAATCTCATCAGCCCTGTGACTAGACCATCAGCCGTCAACATACTATACAGACTGGAGGACTATGACCTTTCCCCGGCCATTATCAGGGGTTATATGGTTTCCTAAGCCCCTATCAGAGCCATAAGGGTGAGAAGGGTCGTTTATTCACACCCGCCAAGTCACCCAATTCCCACCCTGAGCCGCCCAAAGCTAGCTTCTCAATATTACTAGAGCCATTTAAAGGCCCACGTCCTGCTACCCCTACAGCAAGAGTCAAAGTGCAGCCAGCACTGGTACTCTGGGACTTATGTAGGGCAGGTGGGGCTTTAAGGGCAGCATAGTGTGTAGGGTGAACAATATCCTTTTGTTGTCATGTGTCCTAATCTACCTTGTGGCCTGCAAAATTAAATAACGATGGGCCCAGCGTGGGACCAACCCTTTTCTCATGTAGAATAACACATGTACACAATAGCATCATGCTTATAGGTGACAACAAAAGAAAACCATGATTTTCTTATACTCGTATATATATAAATATATATATGCATTGTGTTCCATATATTGGCTTCGTATTTGGCAGTATTATATATATAGGTTCCTCAGGCCAAAAGGAAAAGGTGTGATTCAGGTTAGCCGACCCTACCTAGCAAAACATGCCGACCCTACATTTCTATCCAATTAAAAATATATGTATATTTTAAGTAATTTTGGGGGAATTTCAAAGTCAATTTAATAGTCGACACCATTGTCAGCGAGTCAGTGCTGAAGTTTGCGAGTCATTGTTTGGGTACTTTTCATGCCATGGGATCAATCTGTCTTCATAAAACAATTTTGAGGCTATTCTAGAGTCAATTTGATAGTCCTCAACTTTCACAACTGAAACACACCCTTCTTTTGGCCTCAGCATGAATGAAAACTGCACAATATATATATAGCCCTCTGACAACATCAATATTGTTTACCATTACCCTTTCTTCTCCAATATTCAATACCTTTTCATCTCAGCTCATTCCTCAGCCCCGACCCATGTTTAACTACCGTTAGTGTAAAGTGATCTCCTTGTTGACAATCAAGTTATTGCAAAGTTCACAACCCCCTGCAATAACGCCCACACGCCAACCCCCCACCCCCATCCCCACCCCCACCCCCACCCCCACCTACTCAATGCCTCCGATGCTAACCCTCCAAGAGCAGCATCGGGCTTTATTGTGCTAATGTCAGAAGTCGATATGATACATTAGTACAGTTTTGCATTCATGCATTATGTTGAACCTACGGGTTTGATACACTCCCAAAGAGTTGGCATGATGCACTGGCTGAGTTCCTGTGAGTTACTGACCAAGCTTTTTTTATTGTATGTGAACGATGTCATAAAATGTATAAAAAATTGTAAAATTAAGTTATATGCGGACGATACAGTCATTTATGTTGCAAATCATGATTTTGGGCTCGCGCAAACCTTGTTGCAAGAGGACCTTGATTGTTATTTAACCTGGTGTCAACAAAACAAGCTATCTGTCAATATTACTAAAACAAAGTTAATGATTTTTGCTGCCAGTAATAGAAAGCTTAATTCCCTAGATGTTAACTTGACGCTTAACGAAGAGAAATTGCAAGTGGTTCCCAGCTACAAGTACCTGGGTGTCATACTTGACCCCCTTCTTAATTACGGACTCCATCTTAAATATATAGCCAAAATTGCTGCATACAAAACCTACAAAATATGTCTATTACGTCCCTACCTAGATGCCAAATTGGCAATTAGAATTTTTAAAGCAACCGTAGTACCACATTTTGACTATGCTGACATTTTATTCCTAACAACTAGTGAAAAGTATCTGAAACCCTTGCAATATGCTCAGAACCACTGCTTGAAAATTTGTTTAAAATATCCTCATTTAACTGAGACTGAAACAGTACACAAGGATGCCAAGGTTAACTATCTTAATGATAGACGATTTGCGCATTTATTAAATTATATGTACACGCGTATGCAATGTGAGGTCTACATAGATAAAAGGCAAAGAGCCACGAGAGCCTTTTCAGCTCCTATGTCCAAGGTAATACACCCTAATGGTATCTCTTATGAGCGTAGTGTAGAGTTCTTTGGTGCCATCTCCTGGAATGACCTGCCCATACCCAGACGTAAAGCAGCTAACATAATAGAATTTAAAAATGAAACCAACAAAATTCTGAAAAGCAGAATCCCTGGCTGTGGGTTGGTCCCCAGGAAATGGTAGTCCCTGCAGACCTCCACCCCCCCCCCCCCCCTCAATAAAAACCGTTTTTTTTATCAAGTATTTAGTAGAGTTTCAGACACCAAAATTTTCCTTCATGAAATTAAATTAATTCTCCATGGAATGGTTCTTTAAACTGTCCACAAATTTCTCCCTTTGTTTTTATACTAAATAGAACATTAACTGTAATTCTTTATTTATCATTCAAACCCTCACCTGTGTCTTACCCCGTTATGTTAGCTCACATGGTTTTTCCCGAAGATCAACCCACCACACTGTATCTACAGTGGGGATGAAGGAAAAACTAGTCTTTTTTCACATTTACATGGAATCCTACGTAACTATGTTATGTCCATTTATGTATTAATTAACTGTGGATTTGTACTTACCGGTAGTCACCTACTCCTAATTATATTTTGAATGGGACTACCGGTACAAATGGTTCTCGATCAGCGTCTCTATGAATGTATTGTAGTACTAATACCGGTACTTTGAGATGTTCTGGGTATCAATGTCTATGTCTATGTCAGTATCTATGTCAAAGTAGAAATAGCTACTCCATATTCGCCCTGGACTGGAACTATGTTTTATGAATTTGACGAACACACAAACACGGACGCTTTATGTAAAAGTATTTATGGTGAAATAAAGATATTCAAACTAAAAAAAAGCACAGCATCGGTGATGCCAAATGTCGCTGTAAATAAACTTTAGCACCCAACACTCATTACGAAACATAATCACGCTGTTAATATTGATCGGTCTCATTGGTTGGTTGCGTTTATAGTTGTTTGTCACCAAAGAGTATCCCCAACCACAGAGCATCGCTGTTTTATCATGCTCATATAACATGCTCAATAATGACAGTACTGGTTTTAGAACATTTGAGATATCACCCCATTGATGGACGCATAACATGGACAGAAACAGAATGACAGAGACAGCGAAAGAAAGAGAGAGAAAGAGGGTAGGAGAGAGAGAGAGAGGGTGGGGGGGGGGGCGGGGGTGCAGCACCCCTTACCCCTTACAATGCTCCCCTTATATATAGGCACTGCTAGTAGACCCTGGAGGTAAAGTCATGTTATGTCTCCCTCCCATTCAAAGACATACAACAGAAAGTAGCTATACATGGATATTTTTGTAAGTATTATATAGGCCTAGGTCTTACTGCATTCATGTCTGTAAACCATGTACCACTAAGCCCAATATTACTGCTAATTTAAAAGTCACATATACATGTACTGACCCTGAAGTCAGACATGATTTAACGAGGCATACCAAAGTAGTTCCCACTGTAACACCTGTAAGCCGGCTCATTCTGTAAGCTGATGATTATAGGTGACCTTTGCCGTAACCTATGAACGGCATTATGTGCCTGCCTAACTAGCCACATAAAAAAAGGCTGTGTTTCAGGTTACCCGACCCTACCTAGCAAAACAGGGCCGACCCTAGAATTTTTCATGCAATTTTGAAAAAAAATATTTATATTTTGGGTCATTTTGGGGCTATTTAAGGGTCGATCTGATAGTTCACGAGTCAAGGCGGTCGTCGGCTAGTTGGCATTGTAGTTCGTGAGTCGATTTCTGGGTACTTTCCAGGCTAAAGGTATTCTATTCAGCTGGGTGTGCAAGGGCATTACGTGTTTCTGTTTGTAGAAAAGATAGCAGTGCCGTCAAAATAGGTACTGACCTCACAAGAATCTAAGAGACCATTGTATATCATTAGCATATATGCGAAGAACAATAATGGGCCCATAATGGACGCTTGAGGGACCCCACAGGTGAGCTCCTTCAAGCTAGATGTGATGCCATTGGCATTAACTCTAAAAGAAATAGCTGGTGATCCATCTTAGTAACTCGCCTTGTATACCTAGTCTTCCCAATCTTTAGAGAAGAGAATAGAGTGGTCTGGTGGTGTACTGTGTCAAAAGCCTTGGCCATATCCACAAAAGTGGCTATTGTAGCCTCTTGTAATTTCATTCCCTTAGAGATTCTGTCCATAAGGCTTCCGACAGTTGATGTTGTAGAATGTTTTCTCCTGAGAACCATCCTGATCAGGATTAACACCCCTTTGCTACTGATCCAGGGAATCACCCACATCTTTGACTATGGGCATCCCATTCCAAGCTTACTACAAAAAACGGGAGATTTCCATGTCATATCATATAAGGCCCATATATTTTATATTGCAGATATTTTAGAATTTGGGCTGAAGGAAATATTCTTTATCTATATTCTAATCTGAGCGAAAATTGGACAATTGGAATATTTTCTCTCCCAGAAATATACATTTTTGAATTTTTCATTATGGCATCACCGTAGTTAAAGGGTTAAGTAGTTTATTCTCCTCTAAATAATTTCAACAATATTCTGAACTATCTGTTCTAGCGATTTCCCAGGTAGTGGATTCTTTGGCCACAGGCCGCCAATTTGAGACCTCAGATAGATCACCCCTTTTAGGTAATGGCTTCAGTAGCATAATGAAGGCCCTTATTCAGCTGTAATGCGAGTCCCGTTGAGATGCTTTATATGGACAATTATAATGCTAGGTTAATAAGAATAGACAATTCAAAATAAAATGGTGGGACGGCTTATGTGGCCGAGTCCCGAACCCTGGACCTTTCAGGTACAAGGCCATGGTGGTGACCACTATCCTATTGGCTCTGTGTTAGGCGGTTACAAAGGAACCTCTTTTTATCCAACATGGCAAACAACACAACCTACCACCAGGCACCATTGTGCATGCTTGGGTGAACTTGGGTCAGGTGGTGTGTAAGCACTAGATAGGGATAGAGTGTGTGTATAATGGGTGTATGTAGTACACAGAGCAGAGGCTGACCCTCAGTGTGGGTTTCAGCAGAGGAGGGTGTAGGCGCAAGGCTTGCCCAATGTAGCGCGTAGGGTAAGCCTGTTAACACAGGGCTCACTCTACCTAGCCCAATGGCCATGCTTACACAAACTATTTTGCACAAACTATTTTGCTGGGAAGCCTTAGATGGTGGTAATTGTCCTAGTCTGGCGCCTTGGACAAATAGCTACAATTACCCTGTCCTTGGCTTACAACACAGTGACTCACTTGTAATATATCTAGTACATACCCATGCGTGTATTACGCCATTATAGTGTGAGAGATTGAATCAAATTGCGGTCTACAATCATCACGATTTATGTGACTACCGGTAGTTATTATAATTATAAGGCATATTTGCAGGAATTCGCAACTGCAGCTACCACTTGCAAAACCCCAAAAATGGCCAATGATATTTTGATGCAAAACTCAAAATTGGATAACGATTTCTAGCTAGTGTAACTCCTGTAGGGTCCGGGTAACCTGAAATACATCTCTTTAGTGCTTTTTGACCTGATGAAGTTGATTGAAAGTGACCTGGGAGAGTTCCACAACTACTTTAATCAAATGGGCCTGTTTACTTGGGAGTGGTCACTTTTCTGACTCATGTCCAACTTTTGTGGCAGAACTCGCTGATAAAGAAACTTAATTTTTATCATTTAAAAAAAAAGTCTGGTCATTTGAGCACGTGTTGTGTTTTTGGGGAGGCATGTTCTTGTGTGTGGTTGATGGACCTTTGGTGTGTCTGTTAAAAGGAGGCTCGGACATTGTGAAGTCACGCAGCACTGGACACAATCGGCTATATGGGAGACATTGCAGAGGGGAAAGCTCTTATATTTCACTCAAAAAGTGGTGTTTACATTGGTTTCAGCAGAATCCTCATAACATTGTCTGTAATGGCTATACTGCGAACATGTCATATCAGGAGATTCACAGGACAATTATCTCTTAAATAATGTATATTAGAATGCAGGATTCTGAGGTTATAATTGTGTATCTGTCTGTCACATTCGAGAAACAACTTTTCTGAAAAGTCACCCTTTCTTGCTGCATTGGTCTATAGTCATCAAGCAGTCCTTAAAGAGTTAAGACATGTGCATTGTGAGGGCCACCTACAACTACACACACTCCTCTAGATGGATGCTGCTTGCCATTCACTGCACGGGAGTCAGCCCTTTGAGTGTGATTTTGAATAGAGGTATTGCACTGAGACATTTGCTACAATGTCGCGTGCTTATCACCATCCACACAATGCCTTATTACCCCTTTGCCGCCAAGATACAACGTGAGGACCTCACAGGGGGCCTTCCATAAAGTATGTACGCACCAAGGGGGTAGGGGGTTTATTTTCTGGAAAGTTTTGCGTACATAAACCCTTTGTTTCAATGCGCACAAGAACTTTAGGGGGGTGGGGGATCAATTTCTGGAGAAAATTTGCGTACATATTTTATGGAAGGCCCCCAGGGGGAATATGAGAGATTCAGCGTGTGACATACATTATTGCAACATTCCTGGCACATTTTAACGTGGCATTCTCACCGAGCGTTTCCCACTCACAATTCTAATACTGTTCTAGTCTGTTATGTGGTAAGTGCGAGTGGTGAGAATGCCTCTTTAACCTGGTATGGTCGGCATTATCTTTGAATGCAGCACTGTTGAGTTCTTCACCAGCGCTGCATCATATCGACAATCTGCACGCTGCATTAATGCACTTTGCATCCCAGAACGTGTTAATACCTGCATGTAGGGTTGACTTGGACTGTATACCTGCCTCCAGGCCCCTGGTTGTGTTCTGAGGCCTTACATAAAGGGTAATCTACAACTGTATCCCATTACCTAATCTGTATAAGTGTATAGCATCTGAGACCACGCCCACCTGGGACACTGCAAACCTAGGAGTAGTAGAATCTCACTCACTACTGACGACTTGAGATCGTCATTAATTCTAATATACAACCCATCAGCGTCACTCGGTCACTGTAAGGATGTTGACTAGAGCAAGAGAAAAAATCCAACCCCGGGAAAAAATAAAGGTCCCCGACTTTGACCTCATCTTTTTCCATAGAAAGCCCCAGCGGATTTTTGTAAGACTTGTATTTCTGGATTCAGCGTAAAAGTCTACACCAGTGATGATTCACTCTTCTGTATTGTGCTAAGTACCATGTTATGTATTACCGATAATGGCACATGATCGGGTTTTCAGACAATAAACACTCTAGGTCAGATACATTAGCAAGGCTTAACGATCCTAAAGTGGGCTTATAAGTTGTTATTGTACATCTAACTGTACAGGTGTGTCACTTTAGAGGTGTGTCATAATAAAATCATCTTCAAGGTCAACACAGAGCTCTCTGGTGAGAGTGAGAGTGACAGAGAGAGAGAGAGAGAGAGAGAGAGAGAGAGAGAGAGAGAGAGAGAGAGCTGTCAGAGCTTGATTATAGGTCGGTCTATGGGAACTTGGCTATCTATAAGAACACCTACTGCTACTCACCTATGTAAATCATTCCAGTTTTCTATTCATTTCTAATTCCAGTCTGAAAGCTTCCCAACACGGTGCCACCTCTGAGGCATGCTGCTTACACCTCCATGCCTTCCACTCCCTTACTCATTTACAAAGGCCTGTACGACTGTCTACAGACCTGCCCGACACACTATCCCCCCTCCCTCCCTCCCTCCCTCCCTCCCTCCCTCCCTCCCTCCCTCCCTCCCTCCCTCCCTCCCTCCCTCCCTCCCTCCCTCCCTCCCTCCTTCCCTCCCTCCCTCCCTGCCTCCCTCCCTCCCTCCCTCCCTCCCTCCCTCCCTCCCTCCCTCCCTCCCTCCCTCCCTCCCTCCCTCCCTCCCTCCTTCCCTCCCTCCCTCCCTCCCTCCCTCCCTCCCTCCCTCCCTCCCTCCCTCCCTCCCTCCCTCCCTCCTTCCCTCCCTGCCTCCCTGCCTCCCTGCCTCCCTGCCTCCCTGCCTCCCTCCCTCCCTCCCTCCCTCCCTCCCTCCCTCCCTCCCTCCCTCCCTCCCTCCCTCCCTCCCTCCCTCCCTCCCTCCCTCCCTCCCTCCCTCCCTCCCTCCCTGCCTCCCTCCCTCCCTCCCTCCCTCCCTCCCTCCCTCCACAGCTCATTTCCTTACTATCCTCCCTCTTCCCCTTCCTTCCCTGCCATCACTCAGTTCTGACCCCCTTCATGCATGCTGCCTACACCTTCATACATGCCTTTCACCCCCACTCCGAAAGTCCACAGCTCCCCCCTGCTTGCTGGCTGTTCCTGAACCCTATACTTTCTGAACTCTATATTATATACCTCCCCTCTCTCATCAATACCTTTCCCACAATCTTCCCACTCTCTCCATGACCCCCGCCTCACATACCCCCTTTCCTTTAATTCTCCCTCTCTCCTTCCATCTCCGTCCTCCCACAACCTCCTCCTCTCACCACAACCTCCCTCCTCCCTCCTCCCTCCTCCCTCCTCCCTCCTCCCTCCTCCCTCCTCCCTCCTCCCTCCTCCCTCCTCCCTCCTCCCTCCTCCCTCCTCCCTCCTCCCTCCTCCCTCCTCCCTCCTTCCTCCTCCCTCCTCCCTCCTCCCTCTTTCCTCCTGCCTCCTTCCTCCTCCCACCACCACCACCTCACACCACCACCTGCCACTACCACCTCCCATCACCACCTCCTCTCCTCCCGCCTCCTCCCACCACTTCCTCCTTCCACCACCACCACCTGTGCAACCTACACTGCACTCTGACCACACCCAGTGCTTTACCCACTCCTTCCTGGTACCCATTCTGGAACACACCCATCCTGTCTCTGATGTAGTCAAAACTGATACCGTAGGAAGCAGGTCTCTTTGTTCCTGTACTCGTCTTACTGTGTTTCCAATTTGCTGAGTCATGTATATATCTACCTGATATTAGGGGGTGCTTACCCTTATTCTTGAATTCCTATAAAGGGTATTTTCTTTCTGTCATAGACAGTTGATATGTAATACA
This sequence comes from Harmothoe impar, assembly GCA_947462335.1. NCBI lineage: Eukaryota > Metazoa > Annelida > Polychaeta > Phyllodocida > Polynoidae > Harmothoe > Harmothoe impar. Next base: position 70,154,124 of record OX381707.1, read on the forward strand.
ATATACACATTAAACAGGTTTTATTTTAACGAGATGCCTCCCTTTTAATAAATGATAATGTCATATTTCAGGTAATTCAGGAATGAATGTAAATAGCCCAAATGACCATTATAACATTAGTGGCATGTACTGGGAAAAGGGACATTAGAGCACCCTGCACCAATGGCCTTTTTCGCAGATCATTACTTATTGTTTCAAAGACATATTAGGACAATGACAATACTGTGTGACAGCTGCACCCACTGACCCATGCATGCTTATAACTGGCCTTGTTTTCCACCATGATGCTGATACAGTCTCCCCACTACTCCTCTCGTATAACACATAACACCTATATATGACACCTGTGGCCCTACTTTAGCTTAGCAGACAGTAGGTATTATATTACTGCTGGTGTGGCTGTGACAGTCATCCTGTCTCTCCTGTCTCTTTACCATTTACCTTTTCTAATGACATTCCCTACCGCCTACCACCTGCTATAATAAGAACATTATACATACCATAGAGGGTATCTGGGGTCAAATTCTGTCCTCACATAGGTACTTTCTAATGACAAGTAAAACCTCTGTGGAGGCTTCCCACTTTTCAAATGGCGGCCACCAAAGTTCAATTCCCCAAGGTGAAGTATGGTCCGAAAAAACTGATGAAGTCGCAGTAAGTAAACACACCTTGAGGACTGAAAATAATCTTAAATGCATGGGTGAGTGGGGAATGGCCAATTCATATTATAGCACAGTATAGCATAGTCACTATGATACTATACAAGAAATGTAAACTCACATTTAAGACATCATACCATTATGAGTCGTGCTAGGTCCTTCTCATCAATGGTTCCTCAATCATTTACAATGCATTCATGAAGCAAGATTCTGAGACTGATGCCCCTTCATAGCAGCAGGTTTGTCAGATGATTGATATCAATGAACAAGGATTACTATTAACCATCAGTGTTGGATTAATTGAGTATTTGACCTTCAGCAGAAATGCCTTCAGCCATTTCCCATGTCTGAAACATCAAAATCTTTGAACAATGGGGGTTCTTCTTGCTGCAGAGCTGCTCCAAATGAACTGGCTCTGTAATTAAGATGGAATCCGGCTTCACTCTTTGTTGTCAGGATGCATGCATGTGACACTGGTGAGTTACTCGCCAGGGCTGCATTCATGCATCCATATCATGCATTCATTTCATATCAACAATGGAGAGTTGGTACACTCCTGAAGAGTCAGCATGACGCACCCATGCAACGCTGGGGATTATTTGCCAAGGTTGCATTGGCGTAGCATAAGAACAAATGTTGATTTCAGGCAAAGTTCTGCCATCATTAAAGGGTTGGAAGAGCTAGTCACATTTCCATCAAGGACAAAATGTGAAAAAAGGCTTTTATATGTATACTAGAGTCACACATTCAGAGTCAGGCACTGCTGGACTTATCTTGGGGGCTGATGCTCATTTTCCTGTGGTCGCAGGCGTGATGCTGTTGGTGGTGTGGTGGGAGGCGAAGGTGTAGGTTGTTGAAGTGTTATCAGGCTTGTCCTCCTGTCAGCTTAATGTCTGTGGGAGGTGGGAGGGAGGTACAGGAGGAGGTGGAGTCTAATTGACCTTTTCCAGGCTGCATAGTACTTTAATGCATGTTTATCACTATGATGCCTGAATGCAGCCCCAGTAAGCAACCCGCCAGAGTCACATGCATGCATCATGCCGACTCTATATGGCTGATAAACTCCCAAAGAGTTGATATGTTAACGGATACTCACCGGGTGGCAGTGGTACATCATGACGACAAAATTCACCTTTTAGCAACAGCTCCTCGGGGTAAACATGGTAATCAGAGTATGCTACTGTAGTTATACCACTGGGAGTCTGTGTTATTTCTGTATTAAAATTACCACTAAGTAAGGTAAAGCTTTTCTTATGCATATACAATGATTTGGGTAATGCCTTTTTCTCGAATAGTGTGCTTGGAGTCAATAATAGGGGAAATATGAAATGCAGTGAACAGACATTTGAGGGTAGAGCACACCTGAATGCTTATACAAAATGCAAGAATGTAAACGCCCAGACTCAGAGGCAGGCTGCAGTACAATAATATTCAATGTTGTATGAATATCAATTACCATGATTAAAAGATGTAATTGTATCTGTGAGAATTAAGGAAATAAGCCGCAGCAAGTCACTTCAAAGATATAAAATGCATTCTACCTCCTTTGCATAAATCTACATTCTTTGATTATCAAGATGTAGTGGTGTAAATAGGAAGATACATTTCTGCAATGCACCCCTTTTCTCTTTTGCTGTGACGTATTGCTGTTTTCTGCAATTATCATAAGTACCATTCTCCCAAGATGCCTGATTCATATAAATCAGAGATATAAGAGGTCACAGGAAGCAATGTTAGCTGATCACAGTGTCATGCACCAGATAACTGACTTCTAGTAGACAATGACACTGAGAAATCACGACCAAGAAATAACCCTCATTAGTGGCCATAGGGAAATGGAGGCACAGGAAGCTATTACTAACCACATCCTCTGTATCTGAGAAGAGTAAGCCAATAGTGAGTATTGAAGCTCGAGGCAGGAAGGAAGGAAGGCAGCGAGCACTCTGCCTCCTTCCATCCATTGCCATTTGGCTCAGAAGCTAAAACCTACTCAGATATCATAGACTGTGGAGTCCTGTGGTGTAACTGACTGTCATTAGTCTTTGGTTACAGCTTATTACAGCCCCCTCCCCCCGCTTTGTATAATGATGACAATCTCCATACACATTTCTACAAACCACCTGTGGCCAGCTTGGTCTGACATTTTTCTAGTTTTCAAGATGGTGTGGGGTGCTCTCTAACATGCCTTAGGAGCATGGCCTCCACTGCTAGCTCCACCTGGGGGCAGTAGTATCTGGGGAATGAGCGGTTCTTGAGGCTCAGTTGAAAGTCTGCTCCTTTGGTAAATGGTTGGCCCTTAATAGAGTGGTGCCATTTAGGTTTACATTGGAATAATGGGCCTAAAGGGAGAGATTGCCGCTCGGAATTGGGCAGTGAGGCTTCCATTTAAAAAGTACCATGTCAGCATATAGCTGCAGTAAGGGATATGAGTGTCACCATGGTAACAGCTTTTAGTATAGTTACCAATCTAAATGGCTCATTAGATGATGGATGATATATAAAAAGTATTATTGAAAAAAACTACATATCCCACTGCCATGCTACATCAACTGCATTCTGTGTGGGAGATGTAGTTTGTCTAATAGGGTCAACACTTGCTACTAGCCGCAGCAACAAGCTCAAGAGTGTATGCCACGCAGCAAGGGTCACTATATAGTATTACAGGCCCTTGATACAGATTTGCTGAAATATAGAAATAGAATTGGCCATATCATCATTAAGATAATACCATCATGAGACGCCCATCACCCCCTGGATGTCACATCCATTTCACAATCTACAGAATATGGCTGACTCTAAAAGTCCTGAGTACCTGGATGGCCTACATGAACCTGTTATTTCCTTAACCCTTTAAGGATGGTATAGTGCTTTAATGAGCTGTGCCTTTGGTTACCATAATGCACAAATGTATGTAGTTTACACCAGGGTAGCATTTATGCATCCCACTACAGTATTCATACACAAGCAAAGGGTCGCATGAGGTACCAGTAGTTCTAGCAAGTTACTCAACTGCATATCATGGCAACAAAACAATGCAGTTCTTAAAGGGTTGTTTGTCTACAGGAATAAGAAGCATCCTGCCCCCTGACTAGGTCCCACCACACTGATATTTCTTAGGCTCCTTATACGACCAATCTCTCAGTCACTAGTACCTAACCTAGTTAGTCATTTTTTTGGGCTCCCTATATGACCAACCTAGGTAAGTTATTATTGTCAGATTGGTCAGTACTGACCAACCCAACTTAGTCTTTTTATTTCCAGGGGGAGCCACTGAGTGGTCATCATAGTATGTTACAGGTGGCACCAACTAGTGGTATACAAATACAACACACTGGTCAATGATGAACCTAGGTTAGCCACTACTGACTGACCCCTCAGTCATTTTTGAATATAACTTTGCCATTGTGACTAACAAACATATGACGAACCTAGGATAGTCTATACTGACTAACCCTTTCAACCTATGGACTTTCAGTGCAGTGCCTGCAGCTGCTGTTCTTCTTTATAATCATACTCAACCCAGAGCGACTAATTTAAAACAGTGTAGGATCTATGGCTATGCAGTGCGTGTGATGCACAAAAATAATCCTACATCAGGTGGTAAAGATGCTCAAATAATGTATGCCATATAGATATAAGGAGCATTTTAGTCATGTGGAGCAATTCATTAGCAGATCGGGAGGATCTTTCCTAGCATTAAACAGATACATACTTTGTCTCCTGGACTCTGAATAGATAATATTTGAGGCTCTTGAGTGAGTTCTTAGGCATGCCAAGTAATCTTTTCCAATTTATGTTCACTAACATCAGGAATTTGTTTCCAAATTTAATTCGAGCACTATTATCAGCATCTACCAATCCATCTGCATCAATGTCAATCAAATCATGATACCTTTCAAAATATCAATATCTTGAATCTGACTAAACTATTGAAATGCCTAGTGAGCAGGATTTGATTGTCGGGAATTGGAAGAATCAGTGAGCTGCTGTGCTGCTTAATTAAAATTACACAACAGAGGAGCAGTGAAAGTAATAACAGTTTTGTCAGTTGCAGCAGCTTGCTCCTGGTTTGGGGCCTCTGTTCCAACAGCACTGTTACTATAAAGTCAGAGTTAAACTATCACAGCAGGGGATATATGCCATTCAGTTAAATGAAAATAGAAATATAGTTTACATCACCGGGAAGTCTTGTCCAGAATCGAGCATAAAAACGTTTTTGATGACAAATTGTCCAATTGACTAAATGGCCAATTTGATGTGAACAATGCCTGAGGCCTACATTATGAGAACCATTTATTTGTCGATAGTCCATACTCCTTGTAATGTGATTCGTGCCTTGCATCTATTGTCACCCATGTAACCTAAATAGGTAAGTAGTCAGGCAGACTGCTAGACTTGTTATCACAAAAAAAAGGCATTATCCATCGGTGAATACCCAGGGATTCAAAATTGCCATTTAATCATTCGCTTACAAAAGAGCAATGAAACTAATACCAATTAATTGTTCATACGTATTATCGCTACTTCATGTAGTAGATTGACCAATAAACTTTCTGTATAAATCTTAAATGTAGCCAATTGGCACCTCTGTACTTTATGCAAGCTTTCTATTTGTTTCTTATTCCGGCATTGGCGGATACAGGGAGGTGGCCCGACGGGCCTTGGCCCCCCCCCCCAAAAAAAAGAGGAATATATTCTGTCCTAAAATGCGTGATAATGCACCATTTCAAATCCAGACCATCAATACTTTCTTGGGGGTCATGTCCCCAAAATTCCCTGCGTACGGCTGCTGCGCTTCGCTCGTGGGAAACTGACAGTTATTCCAGATTGGCCAGGTTTGGGGCCCCCCTCTATAACAATCCTGGATCCGCCACTGAATTCCAGTCTGAAAGCTTCCTGCCACCTGTTGGGCATGCTGCTTACACCTCCATACTTTCCATTCTCTTACTCATATGTCTGTACACACATATACATGTATTATATAGTAAACACCTCTTTTTTTAATAACTGACCATGTCATATTTCAAGTAAAACTTCAGGAATGAATGTAAATAGCCCAAATTACCATTATAACATTGAATATTTCAAAACCATATTTGGACAATGACCATACTGTATGATCCATAGTTAAAAACGTCTTCTCCACCATGAAGCTGATACTATTATGTGCTCCTTGTCTCCCTGCCACTCCCCTCATATAACATATAGCACCTCTCTGACACCTGTAGCCCTAATTAAGCTGACAATAGTAGGTATTATGTTACGCTGGTGTGGCTGTGACAGTAATCCTTCCTCTCCTGTCCTCTCTTGACCATGCAATCAGTTCTTGGGCCAAATAAAGGTTTGTTTCAGGTCACCCGACCAACCCTATCGAAACAGGGCCGACCCTACATTTTTTATACAATTCTGAGAAATCTTCGTATTTTTAACCTTTTTTTTTTAGTCAATTGTAGGGTCTTAGGAGAGGCTGGCTCTCTAGGGGAAATGATGGTCCAGGGTCCGACAAGGCCAAACTAAGAGGTAGATTGGGTAGATTTAAGTGATCTCTCTATTTGATGAGATCACAGTTTAGAAACAGGCTTAATGAGTAGATTTTAGACTTCATTCATGCATCATGCCAACTCTATGCGATTGATATACACACCCAGAGAGTGAGCATGCTACACCAAAGCAAGCCTGGCTAGTTATAGTTGTTCATGTGTCCTGCCTGTGCATCAGAATATCAAATGCCCATCAAGCTTTCAGACACTATGCAAAAAAAGGTTATGCTGGATCCTGCTCATCAGAGGTTTCATAATCTGTTAATCATTTACAATGCATTTCTTTATACAAGATGCTGAGACTGATTCCATTTCATAGCAGCAGGTTCATCAGATGATTACATCTATTTCCCCGTTAATGAACAAGAGTTACAATTAACCATCAGTGTCAGATTGATTACGTAGTCGACCTTCAGCAGAAGTGCCTTCAGCAATTTCCCATGTCTGAAACATCAAAATATTTTAACAATGGGATTTCTTCTTGCTGCAGAGCTGTTCAAAATGAACTGGCTCTGTAATTAGCCCTTTTAAGATGGAATTGTGCTTTAATATACTTTGTTCCAATGCCTGAATAAAGCCCTGGGGAGCAATTCATCAGGGCAGCATGCATGCATCATGCTGACCATAACTGTAGAGGTGATACACTCCTTAAGGGTTGGCATGATGCATCTATGCAGCACTGGCTAGTAACTAGCAAGGGCTAGTGTGTGGCATGAGTAGCTTTCAGGCAACATGCCATCATTACAGGGTTAGAAGAGCTAGGCAGAGGCCCATCAAGGACAAAATGTGAAAAGATAGAAGAAGGGGTTAAGGGCAAAGAGAATAAAGGTGACTGCATGCAAGACTCTGATTATCCTGTTCTGTGCGGTGCTGTGAGGGGATTATGGCATTAGTGCTTGCTGGGGGTACAGGTGGAGTGTTTAAGAGTGGGAAATGCCACCAAAGGATTATTAGTCATATCTGCTAAGCCCTCCAGATACTTCACATACAGGCATAAATCCTGCAGATCTAGGTATCATCATTGAAATTAAATTGAGGAATTAATCAATTGTTTTCAACGTGGTACTTGTGGATCCTAAGAGAAAAGAAGTGACTGACCGCTAGACTCTGCCTATATCGCCAAATTTACATTAGGGGCAAGGGGGGTATGCCCCCCCCCCCCCCCCCACAAATTCTAGACATGGAGGGTGGGCAGAGTATTTTTGGCCACCCCAATGTACAAATGTTCCCCAGTATGTTTATGCCTGTATTACTACATATAATGCCCTTTCCCCAAATACACTGAACAGCCAGGAAATAAGCTGCAGCAAGCCACTTCAAAGACATAAAATACATTCTGCCTTTATTTTTGCATAAATTTAACATGATAACTTCAATAGGCAGTTGTGTATACAGGCAGGCACCTTCCTGCAATGCACCCCTTTTATCATTTTTCCGCAATATATTGCATGAGACAGCTGTTTTCCACAATTATCATAAGTACCCATTTATATAAATCAGAGATATCAGAGGTCACAAGAAGCAATGAGAGTCAATCACAGTGTCGGGTCCCATGTAACTGACATTTAGCAGACAAAGACACTGAGAAATCAAGACCAAGAAATAACTCTCATTAGTGGCTGCAAGGGAAATGGCGGCTCAGGAAGCTATTACTAACCATATCCTCTGTACCTGAGATGGGTAAGCCAATAGGGTGTAGTGAAGCTCAAGGTAGGAAGGAAGGCAGCGGGCACTCTGCCTCCTTCCATCCAATGCCATTTCATCTTCAGTGGCTCAGAAGTTAAAACCTACTCAAATACCATCCACTGTGGATTCCTGTGAAATAAATTACTGTCATTAGTGTTTGGTTACAGCCTATTACATGTAGCCCACCCATGTTCTGTAACAATGACAACCTCCATACAATTAATATCTACAAACCACCTGTGGCCAGCTTGGGTAAGGACTTTTCTAATATTCAAGATGGCACCGTTGCACAGTAACAGGCAAAGACTCCACTGCCAGAATGGTGTGGCGACTGAGAGATTCTTGAGCCTCAGTTGAAAGTTTGCTCCCCCAGTAAATGGTTGGCGCTAAATAGGGTGGGTGCCATTTAGGTTTACACTGGAATAATGGGCCTTAAGGGAGAGATTGCCGTTTGGAATTGGGCGGGGAGGGTTCCATTTAAAAGGTACTGTGTCAGCACACAGCTACAGTAGGGAAGATGAGTGTTACCATGGCAACAGCTTTAGGTAAAGTGACCAGTCTTAATGGCTCATTGGATGATGGATGATATATATATAAAAGTATATTATTGAAAAAAATCTCCATAGTATTTACAAATTATGTCAAGAGCCAAACTGAATGATGACACACAGACTGCCTCGCAATCATCAAGGCCTCTGCAGCATCACACCCAACAGCTTAAACCTATTAGACTAATCTAGTTTCAGGCCTAAGAATTAGTAAGACTCCCAATAATCTTTACAAGCAATCATCAAGGCTTGTGTAACAGGGTCAGCACTAGCTGTAATTTGCTGCAGCAGCGCTCTGAGAAAAGCTGACACATAGGCCATTGACACATTTAATGCTGAGAAATAGAAATAGAATTGGCACCTTGGTTACCGTAATGCACAAATATATCTAGTTCACACCAGTGCAGTATTCATGCATTACTCAATATAGTGTTGAATGCACATTCCAATAGTCAAATAATTCTCCAATACAGTTCTGGCCAGTTACGTACAAGTGATGCTTTAGTGAATCATAGTGAGTCTTAAAGGGTTACCGTAAAACCTTGCATATAAGTCGGCTTGTACGCGAGTCAGAGCCAGCTTTCTTTATACAAGAGGTTTTATTAGTAAAGAAAGTACTAAATTAACAATTTTCAGATACCCTATAAGGCTTATAGGATTTCCCAAATTTAGGGGTGCGGCTAATACGCGAGTTAGGCTTATACGCGAGGTTTTACGGTATTTTTCTTCGGGAATAAGCAGCAACTTGCCCCATGACTGGGTCTCACCAGTGCCAATATGCATATTTAAACCAAAGCCAGGTATTGTAGGGCCTTTAGTCACTGTTTTCATAACACTGCAAAAAGTTATGTCAGTTGGAGCAGCTTGCTCCTGGTGTTGGCCTCTGTTCTAGCCTCATCACTGTTACCATCAAGACAGCATTAAACAATCGCAAAACCACCATCCACCTAGCTTTACAACATTGTATGTGTTTTCAGAATCAAGCATAAAACTTACAAATAATGTGACCTAGCCACAATTATTGTTGATGACCAATTGTCATTTAATGATTATCCGCCAAACGGCAGATATAACTAAAGATAGTTACAATCAGCTGAAAATCAGTACACTCCTGCTGTATCAGTGGATTTCCTAGGTACTATGTTCTATTTGGGCCATTATCTATCGCTTTCAAGAATCGTATTGTGTGTTCCCTATACATTAATTGTAGATTCCTCTCTAAGTATCTCCCTATGCTGAGTGGCCGTGACTATTGACAGTGTGAACTGTCAATAACAGAACAAAATTCCCTTATTGACAGTTCAAACTGTCAATACCGGGATATAATTCCCTTATTGACAGTTTGAACTGTCAATAAGGGAAAAAATAGTTTCTTATTGACACTTTCAAAAAGGAACTGTCAATAAACGAAAAATATCCCACTATTGACAGTGTGAACTGTCAATAAGACAAAAGTTTTCCACTATTGACAGTTTGAACTGTCAATAAGGGAATTTTATTCTGTTATTTACAGTTCAAACTGTCAATAAGAAGATTGAATTCCACTATTGACAGTTTGCACTGTCAATAGCCGGCCCACCTTGGTTTAGCTATTGGCAGTTCAAACTGTCAATAGTGGAAAACTTTCCTCTTATTGACAGTTCACACTGTCAATAGTAGGATATTTTTCTCTTATTGACAGTTCAAACTGTCAATAGTGGTAAATTATAGCATTACTGACAGTTCTTCACTGAACTGTCAATAGTGGGAATTTCCTCTCTTATTGACAGTTCCCTATCTGTCATAACCCTACAATTTTTGTTGAAAAGCCGATTTTGGTGGAAAAGTCGATTTCGGTTCGAAAAGTCGGTTTTGCTGGGAGACCGATTTTTGGGGCAAAACCGATTTTTGGGACAGAACCGATTTTGGGGCAGAACCGATTTTTGGGGCAAAACTGATTATTGGGGAAAACCCGATTTTTTGGGCAAAACTGATTTTGGCTCCAAAACCGATTTTGAACGATTTTGGCTCCAAAACCGATTTTGACCGATTTTGTAGACGAAACCGATTTTGACCGATTTAGGAGACAAACCGATTTTGCCCGATTTTGAAGACAAAACCGATTTTGCCAGATTGTAGGGACAAAACCGATTTTGGCTGCAAGACCGATTTTGGGTCTAAACCCGTTTCGGGGTCCCAAACCGATTTTGGGTCGAAAACCGATTTTGGGGGCAAAACCGATTTTGGGGGCAAAAAACACTTTTGCCCAAATAAAAAAAGCACTTTTTGACTCCAATATCAGTGGGAAGTGTCAATAAGACAGAAATATTCCACCATTGACAGTTCGCATGAGGAACTGTCAATAACAGGAATAATTTCCACTGTTGACAGTGTGAACTGTCAATAAGAGAAATATTTTCCACTATTGACAGTTCGAACTGTCAATAGCGTTTTTGATGCTGGCCGCAGGAATGATCCGGATACTGCCTCCAGGCTGGGTGCCACCTATGCCTGAGGCCTGAGGCCTACATTATAAGAACCATTTATTTGTTGAAAGCCCACAATGATTGTGGCACTGATTGTAATGTGATCATGCCTTGCATCTATTGTCACATACTCACCCTTTAAGACCACACCCTAGTTATAGTCCTCTGGCCCAAGTATCTTCCCTTTGAGATCAACCTAAGCCAGTGTTAAACAATAGTCAGTGTAATTACAGAAGTAGGCTATACATCAGTGGCTCCTTTATATACACACCTAGAGGGCCAATCTGTTATCTACTACCAGGAAGTCGCTATTGGAATAACTACCTCATACTCCACCCTCGGCCCTGTGCTATACATGAGATATTCATACCTCACTATTAAAAACCGATTAACCACTCCCACAGAAAAGGAGATATGAGCATGTAGTTCCCTTTGCATGTTTGTAATGATACTTGACCATTTTGCATCATTAACATTTTGTTACATGCTCGATTAGATCCGACTTGATCACATGCAATACCATGTTGCATTATATATAATTCATGCATCCCCACATTTACACCTATCTGCCAATGCAAATAATCATTGCCATTCAGTCCATTGAGGGGGGGGGGGGGGATTCATACACCAGATCCAGCCTTCATGCTACCACTTCAGGAACTAGAATTCACAAAGCACCTGGGAACTACTTTTCCTACACTGAAAATCCATAGGTTGAAAGGGTTAGTCAGTATAGACTATCCTTTGTTCGTCATATGTGTGTCAGTCACAATGGCAAAGTTATATTCAAATATGACTGAGGGGTCAGTCAGTAGTGCCTAACCTAGTTTCATCATTGGTGTGTTGTATTTGTGTACCACTAGTTGGTGCCACCTGTAAGATATTATGATGACCACTCAGTGGCTCCCCTGGAAATTAAAAGCTTAAGGTGGGTTGGTCAGTACTGACCAACCTGACAATAATAACTTACCTAGGTTGGTCATATAGGGCGCCAAAAAATGACTAACTAGGTTAGGTACTAGTGACTGAGAGATTGGTCGTATATATAGGGAGCCTAGGAATATCAGTGTATCTGCCCATGCAAACGAACATTGTCAGTTAGTGCATGGGGGGAGGGGGGTCCATGCACCACATCCAGCCTTTGTGCCACCACTTCAGGAGCCAGAACTCACAAAACACCTAGGAACTACTTTTCCTAGGATCCAAACATACCAGTGATGCATCCTGGTGGTAGTAGAGGTGGGGCCAGCTTGTGGCCACCAGTGGGTTGCACCTGTGTTACTTACTGCTGAGCTGTTCCTTGTGCTCAGACCGTGCTGTGTGACCTTACATCACCTAACCTGGATAGTATTGGGTAACTGGCATCTATGTGCCATGTGTTACATGGACACGTGCATGTAAACCAGATGATGCTTTAAAGGGGCATTCTCAGCACTCACACTTAACCACATAGTAGACTAGATCTGTACTAGAATTGTGAGTTGGGTACGCTCGGTGATTATGCCACTTTAACAGGTACGCGTTTAATCGTCATGATACATGAATGCAGCCCATGAGAGTCTGCTCGCCAGGGTTGAATTCATGCTGACCCTTCGGGAGTGTATCAACCCTGTAGCATGCTTGGGCATGATGCGTGAATGCCGTCATTGAGAGAGATAAATTCATGATGATGATAACGGGTGTGATGCATTATATCAACCTATTGCCACACTGTCTGTGGTATAGAGAACCCCACACTGTACAAACCCAGCACAGCCATTAGGCACTTCAAACATATGGCAGTTCTATCTATATCTACAGCAGTATTTGGGCCTGATGCGGCAGGACTATAACCATGATTCGGGTGGCTTCGTGTGAGCGGCAATGTTGGTTCTGAGCTCGGAATTTATTGCGAGATTTAGGCAGTGACTAAACATCCACACACTATAGATTGCCAGGAACAAGCTAAGTTGTGAGAGCAGAGCCAACATCTCACGAGACTTCTGGTGGCAGCATGCAGGTGTTGATCACGGGAACAAGGTACCTCCCATTACTGCGCTATAGGGGACTAGCACATCCTGGTACCTGCGGTAGTCGGGGGCTAAACCCCATCTCCTTATCAGGCTAATCTCCTCTCCTCACACCTTGAACAAAGGTGCTGATAAGAAATTCTCCCATGATGCACTGCTCTGGAGTCAAGCGCCTAACCACAATGCATTGCTCTGAGCCAAGATGGCGGCCCCCATAGCCTAATGCGCTCGTCCCGTATATGAAGCCCCTGGGAGGCAGCCCCCAGGTGCCTGGGACAGGAAGTATGGGTGTGTGTTGGAGGTCCTAATGGAGCATGATTACTCTGATGCTTGTCTAATGGCAGCTCCATTATTTACTGTACTGATGATGCAGGGGTCGCTGGCCGACCACAAAACTTGCTGTTGTGCATAATGGTGACAGCGCAGCTCTGTCTAACCCTTTAAGGTCCCCATAGTGTTTTAATGGGGCCCTTGATGGGGTCCCCATGTCGCATGTCGATTTTAAGGAATGACCATGTCGCATGTCTATGTCGCTCAATATTGCTCATGTCCTAAGTCGATTTTAAGAATTGTCCATGTCCCCTGTCACTATATTTTTAAGCTTCATGTCACATGTCACTAGGCCTCCTGTCGCATGTTGATTTTAAGAAATGCCCATGTCGCAATATATAGGGGTCTAGAGACATATTTAATGCGTTAATGACTGCATTTAAGCATCATGGCGACAAAAGCATGATGTGGCTCTTGAAGGGCATTTGAATGTACTTTTATACTGGTTTGAGTTGAGGTATATGGTGCTAATAAGACATCAGCTATATTTGATGTTACTGTTTCCACCGTACATTTTCACCACCAGGACTTATATCCCTTAAGTGGCAGTACAACTGAGAAACATGTCATAAGCCTTCTCTTCAGTATCTTCAAAGGTCTAATGCCATTGCAATTGTTAATTTTGCAAAGAATGGGCATGGCCGGCATCATGCACCCAGAGAGTAACTCTTTGGTGCTGCATTGGTGCATGCTGACAAAAGGGCATTAAAGCCATGCTCCCCCTGTATGCTCCCCCTACAAGATCGTAGTCAGTCCAGTGGCAGTTTTTGCAAAAACTTTTGGTCCTGTAAATTTTCATTGTTGAAGGACCGGCTACATTTTTGGAGGACCGGATAGGCCCATACGAGACGATTTCTGCGTTTTAAGTATAGAAGAGTTTTGTCCATCAAAACTACATTTTTTCTGTAATCATTTATGGCCAAATCAGGATAGATATATAGTTTTACACAATATATTGACATACATATTTCAGCTTTAGAAGCCCAACTGAATTCTTCTAGTTCAGAAAAGCCCAAAATGTGACTGGACATTCGATCCTGCTACACTTGTGAATCTGCTGGACCGCTGGCATTTTAGAAGGACATTGCCACTGTCCTGCATGTTTTTGCAAAAACTGCAGTGGATAAGGATATAGGCCTACCTATAGCTCTGTTCACACGTAGCCCCTACCAGGCACCACTCAATTATTCATGCAGGGTATACTTTCATGTGTTTATATCAATTTGGCCGATAATGCATGAAACCTGAGAAAGTCTGTCCATTTGACGTCTGACCTTCTCCCCCCACTGACCACTATAGGGCATCCGGGCCCTCAAAGGCTCAAAGAGCTGAGCAGTTCACAGAGCAGCTCAGAATGCGGCTCCCGCGGCAGTAATCAGAGCAGTTCAAAGAGTGGATGACAGAGACATGCAGAGCAGCCTGAAGGGTACCGGAGAGTGAACTATACATACTGCACGCAACAGTCGTCATCGCGCAGCACACAGAGATGTCCAATTACTAGTAGGCCTACTTAATTATATCAGCACCATTTAAATACTATTCCACAGAACAATACATAGATCAGTCCAGTCACTAGTCCACAAAGCAGCACACACAGCAGTCCAGTTACTATAGTCTACAGAGCAGCACACACAGCAGTCCAGTTACTATAGTCCATAGAGCAGCACACACAGCAGTCCAGTTACTATAGTCCATAGAGCAGCACACACAGCAGTCCAGGTACTATAGTCTACAGAGCAGCACACACAGCAGTCCAGTTACTAGTCCAGAGAGCAGCATACACTGCAATCCAATTACTATAGCAGTACCATCATAGCACACAGAGCAGTCCAGTTACTTGTCCATATAGGTAAGCACACAGAACAGTCCAATTAATAGTTCACAGAGCAGCATACAGTGCAGTCATTTTACTAGCACACAGAGCTGCACACAGGGCGAGTTACTAGTCGCCAGAGCAGCAGGAAGAGTAACCCAGTTAATAGTCCACAGAGCAGCACACACAGCATTCCAGTTACTAGTCCACAGAGCTGTGCCTACTGCAGCCCAGTTACTAGTCCACAGAACAGCACATACAACAGTCCAGTTACTAGTCCAAAGAGCAGCACACATAGCAGTCCAGTCACTAGTCCAAAGAGCAGCACACAGAGCACTCTAGTTAATAGTCCACAGAGCAGCACACACACAGCAGTCCAGTCACTAGTCCAAAGAGCAGCACACACAGCTGTCCAGTCACTATTCCACAGAACAACACACACAGCAGTCCAGTTAATAGTCCACAAAGCGGCACACACACAGCAGTCCAGTCACTAGTCCACAGAATTAAGTTGGTAGAATTGAGTTGGCAGCAGGAATCTGATGTATGTCTCACTAGTCTATATACAAATCTTTCTCCCATTTATATTTTACTGCCTGGAAATTGTCCAATATCCAGCTCATCAATAATGGTCAGATTACAAGGAGACCTTGAGCGGTGGCAGCAGGAGGCCAGAGTCTGCAGGCTCTATCATTAACCCGTTAGCCAGGATCCTTTAACCCTTTGAGGGCGGCATAATGTATTAATGCAACATGCCCTTGGTTGCGTCATGATGCATGAATGCTACATTGGTGCATCATGCCGACCCTTCAGGAGTGTCTCAATCCCATAGAGTCGGCATGATGCTTGAATGCAGCTCTGGCGAGTTACTCGCCAGGGCTGCATTCATCATGATGACGACCAAGGGCTTGATGCATTAAGGTATTATGCCATCGTTAAAGGGTTAACCTGTTAGCCGGGATCCTTTAACCCTTTAGCCACAGCAGAGTGATTTAATTAGTCTTGCCCATCAGTCGTGGTGCATGAATGCAGCCCTGATGGATCTATATGCTGGGGCTGGGACCATGCATCATGCCCACACTTTGGGAGTGTATCAAGTCCATGGAGTCGGCATGATGCCTACAAATGGGAAGAGTGCGTTAAAGCAATATGCTTCCCCTAAAGGGTTATGAAGCTATATAGTCCAAGACGCCTGATCCTCCTGAATGAGGATAATGTGTCAGGGATTCTGGCCCCTGGTTCGTGTGACTTTAATACATGGGGGTGAGGCTGGGGGTGACCTTTTTATCTGTTGGGAATGGATGAGGGTAGGAGGGAAGGGCGACGCTGGAGCTGCTTAGCAGCCTATTAAATATTAAGCAAGGTAAATCATCCTCTAGGACCTGCCCAGGGTATTAACCAGGATCACGGCTTCTTCCAGGTACGGTAGTGTTTTCAGCCATGTTAATGTCGTTGGGACAAAGATAAGGGGTAAATAGTCTTGGTGTTTGAGGACTTAGATTGTCGGATTGCTGTGTTAACCCTTTAAGGACGGCATTATACTTTAATGGTGCATGAATGTAGCCTTGGACTGCATTCATGTCCAACAAAGGGTAGGCATGATGCACCAATGCAGTGCTGATGAGATATTATATGTGACCCATGGCCATTTTAACGAAATGGGTCGGAAGTCGCACTTTTAAGAGCCTAGATATGGACATCTTAAGTAGCATAGTGTGGAAAAAATGTTATTTTTGATAAATGAGTTTTTGACATTTTTCTAACGTATGAATAGTTATCGTCTGGCAAACTAAGTTGAAAACCAAATTTGTACTCCCCTTTTCCCCAAAATGATGGCCATGGTATCTACAATTGTATTGTATGATATAGTTAATATATATCTAATTTGAATGTTGATTATCTCATTTTAATCAATTTCCAATTAAATCAACAAAAAAAGCATAAAAAATATCGCCTAACAGTGAATATTGGGCAATATACTACTTGTCGTATATCAAATAAAAGCTCTTGATGAGTTGCACACGGATTGGGCAATATCAGAAGCATTTATATAGATGTGCGACTTCCGACCCATTTTGTTAAATCGGGTCACATATGTCGGACCATCACAAGTGTAGATGTAAGGCTACAAGGTGTGGGCAACATGTCCATACCCTGGAGGTTTTTATTGAGGTATAATTAGGAGATGTATGGGCTAAGTTAGATATGATAATCTATTATCAGATATATATATATCTGATTGGGAATGGGAGCTACTTTTTCTCCCCACTAACCCCATCAGTCCTCCTCGTCACACCCTGTCATTATCCCTACACAAGAAATAGCCTGAAGCATTATCTTATATTTCTAGCTCTTGATTAACGCTGGCTTTTGTGAAATCAGTTTAGTGGCGCCAATTAAAATATTAGCCAGGGTGTGCTATCGTTATTTAACAATTTGCTGGCGAGGTGTCAGACTTTCGCATGAACCAGGCAGAAATTTGCATCTCACAATTTGTCCAGATGAATAGTAACAAGATAGGTCCTTTTTCTACTTGGGGAGGACCATACTTGGCCTTGCTTTAGTGATATGAGGCTTGGAAGGTGTCCCAGCTTACAGAATATCAGACAGTTGCTACATCGCCAAAGGTCGTTCCTCACGAGTTGGGCCGGCCCACCATGGGGCCATGGGGCATATCACAATAAATTACATGGCAATGTGTAGTTTTTTCTAATCGCCATTAGATTTACATGGTATTTACACTCGGCTTTAAAATCACTGAGAGTCTCATTTTGATAATTATTGTTAAGCGCATTCAGATTTTTGGCAGTGCATTTTAACTGGTACACTAACTAACCAAGGACAACTGGACACCTTATCAAGGGATGTGGTCGATGTCTGGTGAGCAACCCAAGAGCCTTTACTCTAAGTACAGTGTGTTGTGGGAACATGCAGAAGGAGTTACACACACATATTTCAACACACCTTTGAGATAAACACACTTTTGGCAAAGAGTTTTGGAGTGTGTATTGTGTTACACCAAAATGGATGTTAAAAGGGGCTGCAGAAAGGCGTGTTAATAAGTGTGTAAATGTAACACACTGTTCTTAGAGCCTTGTGTTGCTGTCAGCTTACAGTTACAGGTAGAGATCAATAGTGTACGTGTCAATCACCAGCCCCAATTAAACCTGGTTCTGATGGATGTTGAACCTGACCCCTGCAAACAGAGGGCATACAAACAACGTTAAAAAACGTTTTAATAGGCCGATAGTGACTTGGTATATAGGTGAAGCCAGCATTGATGCTGCGATGTTGTTACAAATAGTTTAACATCTGATTAAGCTATGCTATCAACCCTGTTATAATCAAATAGTAAGGTCAATGTCATATTGTATGTTTCTTTCCAAATTAGCAAAATGAAGTTGATTTCCCTTTCAGCCAAAGGTTTCTCCCATCATTCTAACTATACCTGTTGATACCATGATTTCAAATTAGTACCATGAATTCAAATTCATAAGGGAGTGGTCGACAACAGGTGGGATGTGGCTTTCAAGGAAACCAAACAACTTCTGACCCCTTGATGTATAGATCCGCAGAAATCAATAGAATATAGAAATTCCGCAGCCTCCAGCATGCCCTTGTCCTTAAAGTGGGCATATCCGACTTTTAACAAAATTTTAAATCATACATAAATATGTTACAAATACTGTAAAAAAATATCATTTATGGGCTGGAGCAAATTAAAATGGTATCCATGGACAGTAACAGCTCAGAAATTGAATGGATGGGGTCAAATTATGGGGTTTTCTAGTGTATTTTCAAATGACCATATGCATATATTGAATAATAAAATCAAATTTGAGCAACATCAGAGGGAATGAGGAGGAGTGGAATTGATAAAAAAAGTTAAGTATGTCATATGTGAACATTCTGACTCTGATTATTATAGAAAAATCTATTTTTTGTCCCATACATCGGATATACTCACTTTAAAGTGACGTTGCTCCAGCGTCACTTTGTGTCCACCCTGGAGGAGGGTTCATACCTGTACTCTGCACTCTGCCAATGTTGACACTACGCAAACACTGCTTTCTTATTGCCTCTTTTTTTAGTTACTGGAAATTAGGTTGAGGCTCAGGCGTCTCATTCACTTGATGATTAGCGTGTGTTTGCCAATGTTACAGTGTTAAACCTTGAGGGACAGCGCTGTGTCTGCATGATGCATGAATGCAGCCCCAGCGAATAACTTGCAAATTGGGCGGTGATGCATTCATGCATCATACCGACATTGGGATTGATACAGTATGTATACAAGCCTGAGAAGTTAGCATGATGCTCGAATGCAGTGTCGTCAAATTCTCCAGCGGCGCTGTGTAGGTTTATTATGATAACCAATGGATTTGGGACCTTATGGCATCATGTCATCATTAAAGGGTTAGTATTTGGGACTTACCCCCTGGGCTGCATTGGTTATTGAGACTGGTTTATCAACAGGGTCCTGTCGTATTATTATAAAATATTGAGAACATGCAGACCTATCATGGCCTGTTGTATCTCATTTGTTTAACCTTAAGGGTTCATCGTTCTTTTATGCATCTTGCCCTCTGTCGGAGTGAATACAGCCCTGGCAGGTATTAAACTAGTAAGTACGGCATTCAAGCATCATGGTAAACATGATACTCTTTCATAGGGTCTGCATGATGCATGAATGCAGCCTTGGTGAGTAGACTGTACCCATATCGGGCTGCATTTATGTACCATGATGACGAAGTACTTTCATAATTATTGTGTTCTTCTGAATGCTAGAGTTTGCTTTATGATTTCACTGGGCATCGCATTATGATCGTAATGCTCCTCAGTACGTATATTTTTGCTGGTTGCAATTGGTAGTGGAAGGACTCCATCGACAGTAGACCTACATGCAGTGGCATTGGGTGGGATCTCGACCACTTACACTGTCAGAAGTAACTGTAGCTGCACAGCGATTTATACTGTAGATTTACAGTATAAAAGGAGGTATTTTTGGTTTTGAAACCAAAAATACCTCCTTTTATACTGTGCAGCTACAGTATATCTCGCTGTGCAGCTACAGTTACTTCTGACAGTGTAGCCACCCAACTGTGAACAGGTCGATGGTCTCTTTTATATGGAGTTAATGATTGGCAGGATTTCTAGATGTTACCTTTGCCAGCGGATCTTCTTTCGGAAAGGAAATTAGAAGGGAGGCCGAAGTCAAATTGACGGAAAAATTAAACAGTGTGAACTTTAAAGTAAGGAGACTTTTGCAAGGCTTCTAATTAACGGGGATGACAGCCTCCCGGCTACACAATTCCTTCTGACTCACCGGGGGAATATATATCATTAACCCTTTCCGAACGGCATAGTGCTTTAATGCAATATCTCCTTTGTTGTGATGATGCATGGATGCATCTCTGGCGAGTGACTCACCAGAGCTGCATTCATATACGTCGACCCTCCATGGGTTGATACACTCCTGATGGGTTGACATGATGCAGCAAGGTGGTGCATGCGAGTAACTCGCCTACGCTGCCTCGCTGTATCAGGCCAAAAAATTTAAAAAGGTGTGTTTCAGGCAACATGGTCCAAAAGTTTAGGGTAGGTAGGTCGGATTTATTTTATTTTATTTTTTTTTAAATGTTGGAGGTACCTGGAATGAGTCGCGGACTGCCATATCGACTCGCGGGTCATCAAGACGACTCACCGATTCTTACTATAACTAGGAATATCATGAAATTATCGGACATTCTTGTTAATAAACAATTTCCTGAGGCTGGACAGTTTATTAGGCATGTGATATGTTCTTCCTGACCAAAAAATTGCTAAAATTTCCGAAAAAAATATGAATATTTTGCAAAAAAAACAAAAATTCTCTAAAATCGGAAAAAAATGCTATGGTCGGCCCTTTTTTGAAACTAGGGTCGGGTTGCCTGAAACACACCTTTTATTATTTTTGGCCTCATGACGCGTGTAGCATGTGGCCCATGAAGGGTTAATCCTCACCATTAGAGGAGTCCCGCAGGGTGCCCTGTCCTTTAATGTGGCCACCTAGGATGGGGAAGGTAGAGTCCCTAGTGTGACTGATGACAGAATGGTACATGTTCACTACATTCAGGTGGTTGTTAACTCCTTGGAGGTTTACAGTGATTATCAATAGACATCAGCTAAGTATCACATCTTACACTATATTATGGTTCCACCTTTCAACTGTGAGTCAGGCAACGCAGGACTCTGAAGGGAGCATACATTTAGGAGCGTTAGACAATGTGGGACTTTAAGCGGTGATCCGCTGCCGCGAATATGCTGCCATTTTGCTACGAGTTACACTCGTGCATGTAAACTTGGAGAAGAAAATTCCATGGCAGCAGTGGATCTCCTGCTGCGAGTCCCTGTGACAACGTCATCACGAGGGGCGTGCGGCGTGTGAGTAAATTTGAAGAAATCTAAAAATTTTGATTTTTGCGAGTGTCCTCGCAACATTCGCAAGAAACTTGCAGCAGGAAATTCACGGCTTTTGGAAGGAGAGTCAGGCACTCCTTAATTCTGCAGTGGGCTATTAATGGGGGCAATGGTGCACCGCCAAGGGAGAGTTGGGCAATGGTGCACTTTGGAGGGAGAGACATGCAATGCTAGACCCCATTGCATTGTCTGAGTCCCCTCCATAATCCAGCATCACTTCTCTGTCAGACAGCATACTTGTCACGATGCAGAAAACTGGGGTAATTTGGGGTAATATATGCTACCTAGATCCAGACACTATAGATCTTTACAGCAGAACAGGGTCATCCTTCCAGAAACATATCTAAACGCTCTTAATCTTGTAAAATGTATAGTGGCATAGTGTCTATTGCTAGTGGCTCCTAGCAAATTTGATATCATTTATATATTCTACACGTTTCACACACAGTTTGGCTTGGACAGTTGATATGGTATCATAGTTGATGTTAATATAATTGAGTCCTGAGTGTCAATTTCTAACAACAAAGAGGTGGGGCGTGGCTTTGGAAGAGAAGACAAAAGAAATGCCCCCAACCCCTACCCCCATCGTTACTAAAGAAAAATGAGGCATATGAACCACCCTCTATAATTCCCCTTGCCTCCCGTTTTGGGGGCATGGTCTATAGGCTAAGCAGCCATAGAGGTGGTGTAACTAAAACCATGCACGTACAGGTTCATGGCCCTCAGCTCCAGAACGTGGTTATCATATGGCCTCTAGAGGCCCTGGAACATGGATGGTATAACACTGAGTCTGACAGATAAGGGGATGTTACACTGGCCCAGAACGGTTATACTATATGCACATCATTCTCCTATTATGTACAACACTCTTCTAGTACTGCTATACTTGGTCCAAAGCAGTCCTAACATTGCAATATGATGTACGACAATATGAAGCTAAAGCTGTCAAATATTGTATGAACAATGAAGTGATTGAACATATTAGCTTTTCTTGAGACATCTAGAGCCTAGAGCCTCTTGTGCTCAAAGAGGCGTTGCATTGCTATTTCCTACTTCAGAGGTGCTATCTATGATTATTGATTTACCTTTCTGCTCAATCTACTTTGCCTGAGACCTGTGGGTCATATGCCATATTGGATTGTAAAACCACCGGGGTCTCAAATAAGAGCCGATCTCACTACTGAAACATAGTAATGCACTATAATATTCTGGTGTTGTATCAAATCAATAGCACCTATGTACCTATACAAGCCAATTGCAATGACTTAAAACAATATGGCTCAGCTTTCTGGTTAATCATATGATCATTGG
Organism: Harmothoe impar; assembly: GCA_947462335.1. Classification (NCBI taxonomy): domain Eukaryota; kingdom Metazoa; phylum Annelida; class Polychaeta; order Phyllodocida; family Polynoidae; genus Harmothoe; species Harmothoe impar. The sequence continues at coordinate 70,176,941 of OX381707.1, forward strand.
ACATCCTTACAGCATAAAGCATGAAAATAAACCCGATGAAAAGAAACAATTATCCAGTAAAATTTGATCCAGGAGAGAATGCCGATAGGGATCCATACTAGCTGGGAAATGACGTGCTATGGCTTCCTGTCCTGAATTGCAGCTATTTGCCACCAGATATGTTGTTGCATCAAGTTGACTTTTGTGCCATAGACCGGCCAATATGGTAGATTCATGGAGGCGGTTCAGCTTCCGGGTTAAGTGATTAGACATCCTGACTGACTTCCCATGCAGCTAGACTAGTCTGTGAAACATGAGTAACTCAGTCTCCTCCCTACAGCATAGGGCTGAGCTGGTCTGAGCTGGTCTGAGCTGCTCACCTGTTAACTCACCTGGGGTAGGTACCTGGGCAGTACTTATCCTTGCCTTATCCTTGCCTAGGCCAAAAAAAGAGGTTTGTTTCAGGTCATCTGCTTTTTTATGAAATTTTAAAAAAACTTTTATATTTTTACACCTCCTTTGGGTCACTTGTAGGTTTACAATTTTTTTACTGAATTTGAAGGTATCGTAGAGGGTCTGTAAAAAAGTTTTAAAAAGTTTAAAGAAAAAGAAAGAAATCCGACCTGCCGACCCTAGATTTTCTTCCCACGTTACCTGAAATAAACCTCTTTTTTTGCAATTGGTCCTATAGGGTTTCATGAATAAGTTCATGAAAAAGTTGATAAATTCCTGTTTAGAAGGCTACAAGAGTCAAGCTTTGCCTGACTCTGTGATTAAAGTCAAGCATTGTCTGGCTTGGTTGCAGTGATGGGCTTACATGTATAAGGAGATTCCACCATTGCTTGATACTCGTTGAAATACCTGACACTGGAAAGAGTAGTTTGGAGGGTCAGGTTGACCCTCACATTTTTTACCATAATAACATGGCCCTCTGCGTCAGTTAGAGCAGATTGTCCTGAGGCTGTTATAGCCCCACCAGGTCAATATCATAATTAGCTTTATTACATGTTGACACCAACATGCTACAGCATAGGGACATATCTACATTGTTACACCATGGGACATGGCATTCATCTCATGGCAGGAACAAGCATCTCTATGTTAAAGAGGTATAGCAGCTTTAACGAATGAAGTAAGCTAAACTAATATAGCAAGAATTGCTGTGCTAAAGCATCACAGAAAAAAGAAACAGTGTCGAAAGGGATTCTAGGTTGCCTCCAGAATGACTCCCCTCTTTAGGGTAGCCCAGATCCTTATGTGACTCCCTTGGGTGAGTCAGGGAGCTATGTAACACCCTCTAGTGACTCCCTAACGTAGGTCAGGGAATCATAGAAGGGAGTTACAGGCAAAACGTGATACTATACAGGCAATTAGTGCTACTTTACTGACCGACTACACAAGAAAATACACCATATGGGTACACCGGAGTTACGATTTAATTATGGGTAGTAAAGTGAGTAGACATATCGTAGACAAATCCACCTGGAATACCGGAGTATAATTCACAATCTAAGATCAGGTTTAGACAATTTCCCATAGTCAATATGGAAGGGCTTGACTTCCTATTTCATCTTGGGTTGTTTGTACCCTATACATCCAAGAAAGACAATGTGGCATCAGCCTATTATCTCAGTGATCACCATCCTAATTATTTCTGATGGGATTTCACACGAGCTGCGACCAGTTTGTGTCATAGATCTACTTAATATCTTATTCATGTAATACGCTGACGTATAGCCTACGTCAGCAATAATTCTAAGACGTCATAGGCTGTGTCTCATGAGATCGGGCCAATGTGAACGTCTTTGACCGGGTGCCATCTTTGACTGGCCACCATAAAAAAATTTAAGAAAAATAAATGTCTTCTTTGATATGTAAGGGATAAAATAAAGAAAATGGCGTTGTTTATATCTCCATATATAACTTTACCTGCCCTAATTAAACCATTTTCTGTCATGAGGTCAAAGATGGCAGCCAGTCAAAGATAGCCGCCAGTCAAAGACGTTTACATTGGCCCGATCTCATGAGACACAGCCCATATGTGTGCCCATGTGTCGCCGTGATGTACTGGTACTACCATGAAGCATCAGTAAGTAACCCGTCAACACAGAGGTGACACATCTTGTCTACTCTTGTAGTCTCTCCATGACTGCAACCATCATCATGTCAACTAAAGGACAAAGTGTATCACAGCACTTAATTCGTGAGAATAGGGAATTTAGGGGGATCCAATACCGCCCTCTCTGAAATCTTATTTCATAATCTGTGACTATAATTTATAATTTTGTATTCTGTAACAAAATGATCGAAATTCATACAATGAGGTATGTCAAACCCGACCCTTAGCCTAAACACTTGTGTTTTTTTCTAAACTATCAACACTGCCCTTTAGTAGCTCACACCACATCTCAACAGGGATTTACAACTCATGTCTAATTCAACCAAAACAAACAAAGTGACGAGGTGCTTGACACTTTGTGGACCGCACGATGCTTTAATGTGATTTGCCCTTTGTCGTTATGTTCAACAAATCCAGCCTTGGCGAGTATGTACTGGCTACGGCTGCATTAATGCATCATGCTGATTGTTTGGTTATGTATCAATTATATCAGTCTATGGGGTTGGCATGATGCTGGAATGCAGCACTGGTGGGTTACTCACCTTTATATACATGGCAATAAAGAGCATAATGCATTGAAGTGACCCTTAAGGGTTAATCCTTTTCTCCTCGTCGCACCCCCCCTCCCCGGTTTACACAAGCCCACGTGCTAACAAGCCTCTCTAATCCTACACGATTAACAACAGGTCTTGGAGTGTAGAGTACACATACAAGCCACATAGTTCATGTCAAATTGCCATTTGGTGACGCACTCGGCGTTTGATCCCCTGCGGATTAGCCAGCGATCATTGTAGTAGGGACCGCATGGGTGACAAAAATCACACCCAATTTCAATATAAGCTGTTCTTTGACCACCTGAGCAGTGTGTACACATATATAGGACCTTGGGATTAAATAGCTTAAAACAAGATGTTGACATTCGTTTTTTCAATTTTATATGCGTATCTCTCAATAGTGGCCACTTCAAAGTTAGAAAGGTGGAAATATATTCAAATGGTATTCATATTTAATCTCTAGAGACACATGATATTAAAAAAAACACGCTCTAAACTGACCTGCCTTTATGGTACTGAAAAATACAAGATGGCCACAAATTGTGTTTAATCCACAATCAATCTAATCTTTCTGTCTGTGGTTGAACTGCTTGTATTTGTCCCTAAACATAATAAGGAGATAACATAATTCAATATCCTTGGTCTGTGAAGCATATGTGAGATATTGAACAAACACGATAAGTAGCTGAATGGCGGCCTTTACTTTAGAGGGAATCGGATAGAATTGAAAGCAGCATTGGTATGCACAATATCATGCCTTAGTACAATGAACTACACTGTGAAAAATTGGTTGCCATTTGTGTAGACCTGTGTACAGTAGACTAGATGTACAAATCATTATATTCATCTATTCAACAATAGAATATACTGTAACTCTATAGTATATTCTTCTGTAAATACATTCTACAGTATATTCTACTGTAAATCCATTCTACAGTAGATTTTACTGTAGATCTACAGTAGATTCTACTATGTACCTACACTGACTATTTACAGTGTACCAAGAGATTAAATGCTGATCCACCGATGGACAGATACATAGCAGACATGATAAACCATGGGCGATAGAGGGACACTGTAGACTTTGACCGCATAGTTGGACAAAGTCAGTTTTTCAAAATTGAAAAAAAGCTCTTGAACTCATTTTGCAAGTTTAGTCATACTACCCATCAATCATTTATATGTATGTTCTGTATGAGGATATGATCTTGCTGAAGAAAAAGAGTCCGCGGGTGTTTGTTTACATCAATATCAAAAAGGTTCCCAGGCTGCTGATGTGAATAGCTAATACACTATAGCTGTTGACATTAGAGCACCCCAGTCCTGGTCCGAAGTATCTCAAATGTGGAAACTCATTTATAGAACATTCCTTCTCTTTCTAAAACCTTAGAAACACTGAGACAAAGACTCTCAGTGAAACTCACTATGTTTTATTTAATACAAAATGTTAGAAGTGCTGAATATTGTCTCATGCACTCTTTCTGTAGTGGTGTCTAAGGAATACCATTCCATTGCTTTTGATATGGTTGGTTTTAATCTCCCAACTTTCACCACCTGCACCCCACTCGTTTCCCAAAAGCATTGCTAAATCTTATCAAGTTCTTTTCACGGAATGTGCAAGTTGTCAAAAGTGGCACTCCCTAAAGACACATATTTTTTGTGTAACTCAACTCTAGGGGCGGAGACTTAACAGGTAATATGATGTGGCAGTTTCATGGACATTTTGTCGTTTGACGAGGCAGTCTTCTTTCTGCCAAACCTCCAACGATATTTCTTAGTCAACCAGATGTGATTTGATTTCTTGACATAAAAGAAAGATTGAAGTTTCTCTTTTCGGCAGAATGTTTGGTGGAACTTAACAACTGAAGTAAACTAAACCAATATAGCTCATTTGAATTGCAGAGGCAGAGCTTATAAACATTTTAAGTAGGAATTTGCAGCAAATTACTGCCTGTTGCCTCAACTGCGTAAAAGACCCTACACGACCACTACTAAACTTAAAGCTAGACCTTCATCGTTGAAGTGTATAGTTCAGTTGTGATTCACAAGAGGGCTCTTCAGAGCTGTATGACTGGTCTCACAGGCAACCAGAGAATGAAGATAATGTGAATGTGTTGTAGCTGGGCAATGCTTATGACACCCTGTCCAGAATAGGCCAGTGGTTAAGACTCTGGACTCATAATCAATGGGCCCCCGGATCCAATCTCATACAAGGTACTTTTGTTATACTTATGTGAGGTGGCACTGCTCTACTGCCCTGGAAACAAATTCCCATGGTTGAGATTTTGGCAATGGATTTTGAGATTTTGCAGTGGATTATGCTCACCTAATCTTTGGAAAATCGAGAACTCTTTAAAAAAAAATCATCATATCATAAAATATGTTCATTTCAGGATGTGAAACCTGACTTCCCTTATAGGAGACATAAACCCTCACCACTACACCATAGTGTCATATTGCTATTGCAGTTGTTAAAAAAAGATCACTCCCTAAAAGCCAAACCAAGAACCGAACCCGGGATCTGCAGATTGGGAGTTCCAGACTCTCCCTATTGAGCTATGGAGGATGTGGGTAGAATGAGGTACAGAGGCTAAATTAAAGGTTCAAGGGTGAAGAGGAAGGGAGAGACAAGGAAGAGGAACCAGGTTGGTGAGGATGTTCCTTATAGTAGGGACCTTTAGCAAACCTGACGTAGCTCATTAAACGCGGACGTAGTAGTGCTAAAGGGATAGGCTACGTCTACGTTTATTGAGCTTTTACATGGTTGCTAAAGGTCCCTAGTAGGGACATTTAGCAAACCCAACCCAGGAAACTGGGGTGAGAAAGGGTGAGACTAGCGCGAGCATGCCCATAGAGCAAGGTAGGTGAGCCCTGTGTGAAGAAGCTCACCCTATGTGCTAGACTGAGCAAGAATAAGCCTCCTCTGCCCAAACCCACACTGAGGGTGACCCTCTGGTGTGTGTGCTGACAAACCACCTTACCCAAGGTCACCCAAGCATGCACACCAGTAGTTAGTAGTAGGTTGTGCATTGCCATGGTGGATAAATAGAGGTTCCTTTATATGGCCACCCAATACAGATCCGATAGTATAGTGGTCATCACTGTCGCTTTGTACGTGAAAGGTCCAGGGTTCAAGACTCGGCCATGTCAATCCACCCACCGTTTTATCTTTAAGTAGGGACCTTTAGCAGACCTGACGTAGCTCATTAAACGCAGATGTAGCCTATAGTGATGACTCGGGTTTCTCCATATGGGCAGCCATGTAAGTTCTGTGCTCGCAACCTATCGTGAGACTTAGGCAGTGACCAGACAGTCGCACACCATAGCTTCCGGGGAACAGGCTACAATACGAGAGCAGAACCAAGGTCTCACGAGATTACTGGTGTCAGTGTACAGAGAGTGGCTGCAGGAGCAAGTCCGCACCAGTTAGAGAGCTATACTTCCAGCACTGCTATGTCTGCGTTTAATGAGCTTTTACATGGTTGCTAAAGGTCCCTATTGTCTATTTTTAGAAACCTAACTTTACAATTGTCCACAAAATACATCTCACTGGTCTATTGTTCTTAAAACAAGGGGCAACTTGGGGAACTCACATGACAGCTGCATAAGGGCCTTCATTATGCTACTGCAAGCCCCTGTCGCAACTCTTCCACAGTGCCGCACAATCCCAGCCATCAAGCCTGGATTTGGGCAACATTGGGAGAGTTGGAAAGGGCTTGCATAAGATGGAGGCTTGTGTGAGGGCAATGCTAGGAACAAAGGGTTAAAACATTCCAATGTACAATACATATAGGTTCCTTATCACAATCTCATACCCACATGCTGGTCTAGTGGTCATCACAGTCGGCTTGTATCTCAAAGGCCCAGGATTAGTGACTTGGCTATGGCCATTTTATCTTCAATTTTCTATTTTTATGAAGAAAAAATGGTGGGTAAGTTGACATGGCAGAGTCACGAACACTGGACCTTTGGAGTGCAAGGCGATGGTGCTGACCACTATACTACAGTGCAGGTATGAGATGGTGATATATGAATAACTGATAAATATTGCATATTGGACAATCCCACACCTTGTGCAAGCCCTTACCCAGCTCTCATCCAAGTTCCCCCACCACCAGCTAGCCACTGGGTGGGATTGGGTTGGCATGTGGAAGGGCTAGGGCACCTCACCCAAATCTCATATTGGCGACCTTGAGCAACCCATGTAAAAGCTCATTAAACGCAAGTGCTGAAAGGAGAAGATACGTCTGCATTTAATGAGCTTTTACATGGTTGCTAAAGGTCCCTACTACCTCACCCCTTGAGCTAGGCACAAAAGTAGTTCACCCTAGCTGGCACTAGCATGGCTTAGCCTCACCCCAGTTTGCTGGGAATGTATCTCATGAAACGCAGATCTAGCAGTGCTAAAAATATGGGTTACATCTGTGTTTAATGAGCTGTGTCGCTGTTGGTAAAATATGTACCATTTGGGAGTGGATCCAGGGAGAGGGCACAGCACTGTTTTGTGCCCCAACCTTGATCCGCCCTTGACTGGTACATACTGCATCTAAAGCAAGGAGATAATTCATAGATGAGTTAAATATCATTATAAGGAGAATGAGTGATACAAGGAAGTTCCTATGGGGGACCTTTAGCAAACCCAAACGTAGCTCATTATATAGATGTAGGCACCTATATGTGCATTGGTGGCAATGTAAAACCCTATGTTACATCTATGTTTTATTAGCTACCCAATAGGGGCCTTTCTCAGCCCAGCGTAGCCCATTTAAAGCAGACATAAGGTATAATTTTAGCACTACTAGATCTGCGTTTAACCCTTTAGGTGCCGGCCTTAAAACTGCAATTTGGGCCTTAACCACCGGCCCTTTGCTATGGGAATATGCAACTTAACAAGTATGTGCTCCCTGGGATAGTGGCTAAGTAGTAAAATAAGTTGTATTGGAGACATAATTTGCACCTTTCTGACAAGGAGATGTAGTACTCTTATTAAATATTTTTGGATTGATTGAAAAATTCTCATTCTTTGTTTCATAGCAGGAGCTGCAAGTTAGTAGTATTGCTGCCATAGGGCAGCACTGTTGCTGCCCTATGGCAGCAGCGGTTTTTCAGGGGTATTTTAGATGCTGCCCAGAGGCAGCAGCGGCCCTTAAAGGGTTAATGAGCTGTGTTGGGTTTGCTAAAGGTCCCTACTATAGCGATGATTTGGGTTTTGTCAGTATGGGCGGCCATGTTAGTTCTGAGCTCACAATTTATCGTGAGACTTAGGGAGTGACCAGACACCCGCACACCATAGCTTCCAGGGAATAAGCTACAATACAAGAACAGAACCAAGGTATCACAACGTTGCTGTGTACACAGAGTTGTCGCGGGAACAAGTCTGATGCCGGAAGAGCCCTATAAGGAACACCTTCACCAACCTGGTTCCTCTTCCTTGTCTCTCACTCACCCTTCACCCTTGAACTTTCAATTTAGCCTCTGTACCTGATTCTACCAACATCCACCTTAGATCAATAGGGAGAGCCTGGAACTCCCAATCTGCAGATCCCGGGTTCGGTTCTCAGTGTGGCTTTTGATGGTCAATAGAAGTACTTTGCAAAAGTTCACACCCAAACCTGTTGCAAACCTTTTGCAAAGGTTTTCCAGAGGTTCTACAATTTTTTTTGTGTATGTCAACGTTTTAACATTTTATAAACGTGAGCTATGTCGGGTTTGCTAAAGGTCCCTAATATGGATGACATAGCTCATAAAACACAGAACTAGCATTGCTGGAAGCATAGGTTACATCTGGGTTGAATGAACTATGTCTGGTTTGCTAAAGGTCCCTAATATATAGCATTGGAAGTTAACTTTGTAGGTATGTTGGATCTGTGGCCTCATGGTCAGCATGCCTGCCTTCAAAACCTAGCTTAATGCTAGTGTAGGTTCGAATCCTGGTGTGAGCAGTTTTAAGAAAGGCCATCTTTCCTTTTGAACCGATTGGTCCAAACAATTCATCAAGAGTTTTAGAAAGAGTGTCGGAAGAGAGAGTCATGCTTTGGGCAAACCAGGACTCCCATCTGACTCTTGCTTTTCTCTGTGTAGGCTCCCTGAATTATACTTAGAGTACCGTGGGGTATTACTGGCACCCTAAGGAGTTTTTCCCCCAGTGCAATTTCTGTGAGATTTTTTGAGAATTTCTCTTTTCTCATGCATCGAGCATGTGCTTTGTCACATTTTCCATCAGTTATGGTGTGATATTATGAAGGCTCAAACCGCTATTAATTGACCAAGAATATCATATACGGTTGCTTTGTCTCTGCCTACAAGTAGAAGACAAAGCATATCCACACCTGCTACCTGGTACGTACACCTGCCACCGCTGCACCACCCTATTGTATATAAGGGGCACGCACTACTAGCCACAGAGAGAGAGCTGGGTAGGGTACTAGGTGCATACCATCGTATACCATGTACAATAAACCAAAACTACACACCTAATTGCCGATTGCAGTGTTACTTACTTTCATGCATATCAAATCTCAGATATTAGTGCAATGCTAATTGACGATGGCCCGATATGACAATGGGCAAAATAATATATGTTGTCATCTGAACATTTATGAATTTATAAGTCAGAATTTTGTTGGTATTACTGGCATGGCTGGGGGTATTACCGGCACCCTTATGCTTTCCTTACAAAAAGCCATAGTTTTACAAATATATAAATCGTCCATGTTGGGGGCACACCATTATGTGCCATCCATGAAAGAATTAAAGTCAGCGACATCCTGACATGCCACACTTAAATGTCATTGATATACACCAAAACACAGATCTGGACCACCAAAACCTCCTTTCAGGGTGTCTAAATTCTCCTCATAGGAAAATGTGCTAATAAACTTACAGTAGGAACAATAGGGCCAGCACCTGAGCGGAGCATAAGTGGAGGTTCTTCCCTTTTTAAAAGCCTGGTCCGAGTGGGATTCGAACCCAAAGCATGGGTAAAACATCCGTTTCAAGACCATCACTCTAACCACTAGGCCACAGAGGATGCCTTATGCAGCATGGTAGGCTGTTTACCTCCTGGTGCATATTTTCAGGGAGGCACAGAAACTATGGCCAGTGGTGACTAGGGACCTTTAGCAACCACGCGCCTCATGCCCGATATCCATACGATACACCTCACAAGTGCCTTTATATAGCCATTCAATATTAGGTTTATTACACGATTATATTAACTCCTTACTGCATCATGCCAACCCTCCGGTGTTGATACACTCCCAAAGGGTCGGCATGATACCGGCCGTGTAGGCCTACCCACGTGAGTGGCCGGCCGCAGGCAGGCAGCCCCCTCCCACTCCCACAGTCCCACTCCGGCGGAGGACTAGACTCGGCCCCCATCTGTATATAATCCAGCTCTGGTGTAGGCTGTGGCTACGTATGGGCGGGTCTGAGGATGTGAGAGTAGGGACCTTTAGCAAACCACGTAAAAGCTTATAAAACGCTGATGTAGCAGTGCTGAAAGGATAGGATACGTTTGCGTTTAATGAGCTTTTACCTGGTTGCTAAAGGTCCCTACTACATTGGTGTGGACCACATGGCAACATGGGCCTCTTTTTAGCTTAGTGACATGCGACATGAGGAATATAAGAGATATTGACATGGGACATGGCCTTTTCTTAAAATCAACATGGTGACATGATCATTTCTTAAAATTGACAGGGCGACACTGCCATTTCTTAAAATCGACAGTGAAAATTGGCACCCCCCATCCAGACCCCCTACTACCGCGCGACCTGCTGGTTTGAAAACTAACAGCTCGCCAGTAGACTTCAATATATCCAGCGTTTCCCTCCCCATGTACCATGGCCAGAAAGGTTTGGCAGCAAGGAGGTCCGTCTCACACACCTGAGTTCCCCCGTTGGAGCCTGGGTGAAAATGTACCTTTTTAAAAATGTATATATGTATATGTAAAAAAACGGCCCTCGAATTATTTTAACAAATAGGTAAGTAAAGTCCAACTTCTATCTTGATAATAAAAGAAAAAAGAAAAAAGTTATTGAGTTTCACAGAAATTATACCAAAAAATGTCTTTTCTTCTATAAGTCGGTAAATAATGGCCCTACGGGGCTGAAACTCTGGCTATAGACTCCTTGTTTGGTCCCCAACTGTTACCTGCGCCTCGATGGCGTGGTACGTAGAGCGTCCGACTTGAACACTTGGGGTACAGTGTTCGAATCACAATGAAACTGTGGATTTTATGGGTGACGAAATTTCGGAATTGCTCAGAATTACCGGAAGAGTGCTGATATTCCGCGGAAGAGCGCCAATATCGATCGGAAGAGTGCCGATATCACTAGATATCAGCACAGGGATATCCCCAAAAAAGCACGATGTGTGGCCCAATCGTGTAATAAAAGCTGATAAAGCTTTTACATGGTTTGTTAAAGGTCCCTAATAGGGACCCAGGAATCTGGTGTGAGACTAGGGTATGCTAGTGCCAGCCAGGGCAAACTACTTTTGTGCCTAGCTCAGGGGGTGAGGTAGTGGGGACCTTTAGCAAACCACGTAAAAGCTTATAAAACCCAGACGTAGCAGTGCTGAAAGGATAGGATACGTCTGCATTTAATGAGCTTTTACGTGGTTGTTAAAGGTCCCTAGTGTGAGCTTTGGGTGAGGTGCCCTAGCCCTTCCACATGCCCACCCAATCCCACCCAGTGGCTAGCTGGTGGTTGGGGAACTTGGGTGAGAGGTGGGTAAGGGCTTGCACAAGGTGTGGGGTTGTCCAATATATATCAGTTACTTATATCAAAGCCTCACACCCACACTGTAGTATAGTGGTCAGCACCATTGCCTTGCACCCCAAAGGTCCAGGGTTTGTGACTCGGTCATGTCAACCTACCCACCATTTTTTCTTCATAAACATAGAAAATTGAAGATAAAATGGTGGGAAGGTTGACATAGCCGAGTCACGAACCCTGGACCTTCGGGATACAGGGCAACTGTGATGACCACTAGACTACAATATGGGTACCAGATTGTGATATCTAAGGAACCTATATGTATTGTACATTGGAATGTTTAACCTCTTGTTCCTAGGATCGCCCCTCTCACAAGCCTCAATCTTGTGCTAGCCCTATCCAACTCTCCACTGCCCACATCCAGGCTTGATGGCTGGGACTGTGTGGCACTGTGGATAATTTGCAACAGAGGCTTGCAGTAGCATAATGAAGGCCCTTATGCAGCTGTGATGCGAGTTCTCCCAGTTGCCCCATGTTTTAAGAACAATAGACCAATGAGATGTGGACAATTGTAAAGTTAGGTTCGTAAAATAGACAATGAAAGATAAAATGGTGGGTAGGTTGACATGGCTGAGTCTTGAACCCTGGGGACCATCACCAAATGTGATTTAGCTCATTAGGGACCTTTAGCCAACATACATAGCTCATTTAATGCCTGTACCATCAGCACTGTTATGTCTGTGTTTAATGAGCTACGATGGGTTTGCTAAAGGTTCCTATTAAAAGCACACATTACAATGCTAAAAGTATGGGCTAGTCTGCATTTAATGAGCTATGTGCATTGGCAGCAATGGTTAACAACTATTTTACGTCTACGTTTCATGAGCTTTGCCGTGGTTGCTAAAGGTCCCTACACAGTCCCCACTGGTCATAGTTTCGGTACCTCTACTAACACATGCCTCAATAGGTGGGCACCTAGAGCACGGAACTAAGCATCTGAAGGTGGCTGGTTCCCTTCCCAGTCAGTATGTGTAAAGAGTGACTATTGATTTTCTTTTGCATATATTGGGAATTTAGTAAACAGGGTTTCATGGATATGTATCCATTACTAAATGACCTGCATTCACCTAGAGGAGATATGTATCTATCATTTCATGTGAGTGAAATGCTTCCAAAACTTTGCAAAAAAATCACAATTGAGTTATAGTTCCACTTGTACTAAATGTCCGATTAATCTGGTCAAATAAAGACATTCTGCTCATTTTCTATGTGATTTAAATGATTAAAAACATAGCAACATAGGGAGTAGTTATTCCACTTTGCCTTGCATGTGCTTTTATAAATGAGGAAGGACAATAACATGGTCTAATTAGAAGTATTCTAATAAGCTCTTGGATGGCAGTGATACACCAGGACTAGGCGTCCTCCATGATGAGGACGCCCATGGAGGTAGCAATGTACCAGAAAGCTGGAGTTGCTGGGATCTGGTAAGTCTAATGTAAAGCTGCTATATTTTTTACATGACTAGAGATGTCTATATATAATATGGTGCATGCACATACTGACTTACAATATAATATCAGTTTTTCTATATAAATAGACAAATGCCAATGCCTATTGATATCAAACTTTGAGAAAACTGGGGTATAAGCCACACCCTGACTTTGGGCCGATCCTATTCCCCTCTAGCTGGATGTCCACTGGACAGCGCCATATTGGACTGGTCCCAGTATGCACTCTCTCCTTTCCAGTCACTAGCTTCAGCAAATCATGTGGACCAGATCAGGGGGCTAAAGCTCTGCTTGGAGATTGGAACTACTACATTCCCTGCAATCGTTTACCTGTCCAATATAGGGTTGTGGTTAGGACAATGGACTCATGACTAGCAGTACCTAAGTTCAAATCCCCTCCAGGCTAGGTGTGGTGACCATTTTAACCCCATTGGTTGCAAAAGCTTGCACCAAAGGTTTTGGCAAAACGTTTTTGTAAAACATTTTATGAACCTTTGCAAAAGGTTTGGGTATAGTCTTTTGGTAACCACTTTTGGTAACCATCTATATGTTACACTAAAAGCCACACCAAGGACCGAACCTGCACTGCTACATCTGCATTTAATAGGGACCTGTAGCAAACCACGTAAAAGCTCATTAAACGCAAACGTAGCAGTGCTGAAGACATAGGATACGTCTAATGAGCTTTTACGTGGTTGCTAAAGGTCCCTAATGAGCTTTTACGTGGTTGCTAAAGGAACTTATAGCATTGATCATTAATGAGGATAATCAATAACAAAGTTTACCTATTGTACCTGGACCTACCAGCAGCCTCCATAGCTCAACCAGGAGAGCCTCGAACTCCCAATCTAAGGGTCCAGGGTTCGGTCCTTGGTGTGGCTTTTAGTGTAACATAGATGGTTACCAAAAGTGGTTACCAAAAGACTATACCCAAACCTTTTGCAAAGGTTCATAAAATGTTTTACAAAAACGTTTTGCCAAAACTTTTGGTGCAAGCTTTTGCAACCAATGGGGTTAAAATGGTCACCACACCTAGCCTGGAGGGGATTTGAACTTAGGTACTGCTAGTCATGAGTCCATTGCCCTAACCACAACCCTATATTGGACAGATAATAAAAGGTGTGTCCAGGTACAACCAATGCATAATACACATGTAGAAGCCTAGTGTAATCATTGCTCCACTCTCCCCCTGATGTTTGGCCCCCCTGAGACCCACACTGCTAGTTCTAAGTGTCCCCAATTGTGGCAGCACTGGTATCCCGCTAGTGAGGAATAAGCAGCACTGGTGATCTGACTTGCACGCAAGCTGTGGCCTATATGCAAGGTTTTTACAGTAATACTGTTTGTAAGGAAGAGCCAGGGAAGGAAACAAGCAGTATAGGAAAAGGATGAAAATGAGTCATGTGAGAAGTCGGGGCGCGAGTACAAGTGGGTAAATCAAGATAGGGAGGTCCTAATATCTTCATACAGTAATTTTATTGCCACAATTCACAGCTTCTGGCTCATAGCTGCCCTCTAGTGTCAGGTTTGTCAACCAGGTGTGTCAACTATGTGAACAAGTGCTTTTACATTGAACTAAATATCCAAAACCTTGCTGGTGAAGTGGTTACTGTTCTCGCTTTGCACCGGCGGGGCCCGGGTTCAATTCCAGGCAGAAGCAATTTTTTTCCCTTATGAAAACGCCTATCCCCCCCAAAAATAACAAGAATAAAAGACAGGCAAATATGCATGGTCAGGAGTTTTGCATCCCTTCAGATGATATATAGATTAGGTTTAAGAACATTCACTTGGATGGTGGGGTGGGGGGGCAGCTCTATGTACAGCAGTATAATGTATAGTGTATCGGTTTCCTGATTTTCTTGGGGTTAGTCTCGAAACTGTGTTCCTGCGGTCGTATTTTGCACATAGAAGACAAACATTTCATAACTCTCGATCTGTTTGGTCATTGAAATCTCATTGGGATTACAACCAATGATCCACTGTACAACTTGGATAAATCAAGTGAATATTAGGGACCTTTATCAAACCTGACTTGCTGACCAAAAAACACTGAAACTTTTTATATACCCTACACTGGGACTCATTACTAGGCCTCTGGCACTGAAGGTGAAGATGGTTCCATTCACCCAGTGTGGCACATATTATCTCCAACATGATAGGCCACTTCAAGCACCAAGTACATGGGCACTGATCATGATATATGTGATAATGCTGTTTGTAAGGAAGAGCCAGGGAAGGAAACAAGCAGTATAGGAAAAGGATGAAAATGAGTCATGTGAGAAGTCGGGGCGCGAGTACAAGTGGGTAAATCAAGATAGGGAGGTCCTAATATCTTCATACAGTAATTTTATTGCCACAATTCACAGCTTCTGGCTCATAGCTGCCCTCTAGTGTCAGGTTTGTCAACCATGTATGACACTATGTGAGTAAGGCTTCAAGGCAGTGCTTTTACATTGAACTAAATATCCAAAACCTTGCTGGTGAAGTGGTTACTGTTCTCGCCTTGCACCGGCGGGGCCCGGGTTCAATTCCAGGCAGAACCAAGCTTTTACCCTTGCCTTTCTGCTGGTAGTAGGCCCTAACTATTAGATTTTCTATACTGTTTTTAAAACCCGACCCCCATGCTGCTGCTTATAAAATTCTGGTTTAACATCAAGTATGCGCAATCAGACCTTCCAACTAGCCTACCTATTCCTTTATACTAAGGAACTTAGCACATGTTGTGCCTGATACTCTGCTTGAAGAGGTACACACTCACTGCTGCCCTCTGGTGGAAGCTTGTACAACTAGGCTATTTATGGCCATGTCTATAAATGCTGAACTTTTTCCCCGACAGCCCAGCTTTAACCGTTTAATAACCACATAGCGCATTATGCATTGTCATTGTGATGTGTGAATATAGTGCTATAGCAAATCTATTCATACATCATGCAGACCCTTTAGGAATGTATCAACCCAGTATAGTGTCGACATGATGCATGGATACAACACTGGCGAGTCATTTGTCAGGCCTTCATTCAAGCATCATAATGACAAAGGGCATATCTGATTAAAGAACTGAGCGGCCCTTTACGGTTTTAAAGTAGGGTGGATTACCTATCTGGGCGACCAGATTAATGTTAATCCGTGTGAGATGTTTGCCTGGAGGACCCCTAGGTCTCCCCCTCCCCCCCCCCCACCCAACCGCCATGTGATGACTGAGTACAGGCCCGTTGAGAGGACCAGGAATCGATATCTTGGTACACCAGTTTATCATATCTTGGGCTTTATCAAGATCTTTAAGATACGCCTTAAAACCTGTGGCACGTGATAAATATGATAGATATTAGACTGTAGGAAAAAGCATTTGATTGTTTTCCCCATTCATTAAAGCACCATGTTGCCCTTAAATGTCCCAGAGGTTGATCTGTAGGAACCCAAGTCCTCTTCAAAGGGGTTGTGTGACTGCTTGACATGTCACATGACCACCACAGGGTGCTGTTTTCAGAACACGCCACAGGCGTTTTTTTCCCTGTAGGGTTTATAGTGGACTTTTTTATTCTCACGACTGACGAATCCATTCTGAACGAGCCTCCAGAAGGGTCTTTCAGAATGGACTCGTCAATCGTCACAATTGGATTTTCGTCAACAGAGTAATATTTGAAATTGAAGAGGGTATTTGTAGCTGGCAAAATGTGGTATTTACATCAATTTTCTATAGATTTCAACAGGAAATCTTGTTAAAGAAAATTTACTATTGGTCGTCAAATAGGTTTCGTCACGTCATCATTTGCCTATGATCACGTCAGTTGTTCTGAAAGAGCCTCCAAATGAGGTTATCGCCTCTCTCTACATACGAATCTGTGGCTAGAGCACGGTCTTATACCAGTTATACTGTGTCTTTGGCACAATCTGAAATCTTCCATACCAGGAGGTAGGAGAAACATCTAGTCATTCATTCGATCCTCATTAAGGGAGCGTTTTTCATCAAAATTCCAATCTTAGACTCTATCATTACATGCATATGCATAGAGGTGTGGCAGATGCGCACATGGGGCCCTTGACAGGGGGGGGGGTCCCCATGTTGCATGTCAATTTTAAGAAATTACCTTGTCTCATGTCTATGTCGCTTAATAATGCTCATGTCCAATGTCGATTTTAAGAACTGTCCATGTCCGATGTCAGTATTGTCTCATGTCGCATGTCACTCGGCCTCATGCCTCATCTCGATTTTAAGAAATGCCCACGTCGGCATATCGAATTTAGAGGTCTAGAGCCATGCCCATGCTTGACTAAGATCTGGGATCAGTGAGGTGTTCTCTGGTTGACGAGTGGGGTGTCGGCACCTGTGTGTTTGTGATCTGTGGATGGTGTCGGAGTGCCAGAGGCCATGGGGTAGGCAAAGAGCCCCAAATAGCTACTCTCGTTCCCAAATCCTTCTGAAGGAAGGCTCTGGTAACAGCCAAATGACCTTGAACTTGGGATTTTGCTGGATCTAGACAGCCCCTGCTGATAGCATGGAACCAGCAAACAGAAAAAGGAAATGGAACCAGAAAGTCTGACGGTAAAAACTACAGTTGCGTAGGAAAAGGGCCCGGGCCCCCCAATCACGGAGGAGGGGGGGCCTGAATATGTTTGGGCCCCCCCAAAATTGGTCAAGACACACAATTTTCAATTCTTACCTCTCATGCATAGGGAAAAGTGGGGGCAGTACTTTTCTATACGATCCAATATAAGCGTGTAAATGAAACATCATGCATAAAAGCTGACACTTAAAGTTGGTTGGAGTAGGGCCCCCCTGGGCCCCCCCAATGAAGATTTGCTTCCAACGCCTCTGAACTACCATCATACATTCTGGTTCCAGTCTACTGGTTCCAGGCGACCAGCAGTGGTTGCCCAGACCAAGCAAAATCCCAAGTTCAAGGTCATTTGGCTGGTACCAGAGCCTTCCTTCAGAAGGATTTGGGAACGAGAGTATCCAAATAGCAAGTACGGCCGCGGTGGGGATCCGTCGTTATTTAGCCTTACAGAACAGTAGTTCGCCATTAAGGTGCCAATGATGAAGCATGGTTGAACATCTCAAAGTTGTTCCAATGCCGGTCAACACTATATCACTATTGATCTTATGTCAAGTTGATGACTCTAGACCCCTAAATTCGATATGGTGACATGGACAATTCTTAAAATCGACATGCGACATGAGGCCTAGTGACATGTGACATTAGGCTTAAAATAATAGTGATATGGGACATCTACAGTTCTTAAAATTGATATAGGACATGAGCATTATTAAGCAACATAGACAGGCGACATGATCCACAAGAACCGCAAATGTAGGACAGGGCATTAAAATGAGCTCAAGACTCTCCTCTAGTGGCCTTGGCATTTATTTTATGCGGAAGTAATGACCCTGGTTTTGACATGGTACATCATAGTGGTTCTTCTGAGTGAAAAGAAACTAATCTCTGACTGAATATGGAGCAATCAGCTCACATTACACCAGTCACTCCCTTAACCTGTCAAGCAAAAAGCAACACATATGCTGCCTTTGTAGATATGATGGATGCTATAGACCGATGCAGCAAGAGAGAGTGACTTTTCATAAAAGTTGTTGATAAAGTTTTTAAACATTTCTGAAGTGGGACCGACAAATACATAAATATAACCTCAATATCCTGCCTTCTTATAAACATTATTTGAAAGATAATTGTCCTGTGAATCTCCTGATACATGATGTTTGCAAACATAACAATTACAGAAAATGTTTTGAGGATTCTGCTAAAACTAACAGAAACACAACTTTATTATCAAAAGTCACCCTTTCTAGATGCATTGGTCTATAGTGAGCACCTTGCCAGTGCTGTATTCATGCTTTATGCCGAACATATGGGACTGATACACCCCTGTAAGGTTTGCAACACAAACAAGTTGCTTTGCAGCGCTGCATTGCTGCATTATGCCGACATATATAAACATGAATTCTGAGGAATGATCCCGTCCTTAGAGGGTTACATCTATTCCCTTTATCATTAACCTTGAGATCAAATCGTGTTACTTCTTATATTTCTTCTATCGCTTTCTGCTTCTCCTGTTGTCGCTGCCCTTTCTGTTTCCCTTAATCTGCGATAGGTATCACATGGTTTAGGATATATAGAGAACTCCTGAGAATTTTCCATGATTACAACTTTTGGTCAATAGAACCTTCCATAGAACTTTTTACTAAAGGAAATGGATTTTGAAACTCACAAGGTCAATTAAACCCGTTTTGCCTTATAGATAATTTATACCATTGCCAATTTTCCACGAACCCGATTTGTTGCCCCTTGTTCCCTAAATGGTACATAATTAAAGGTTTGCCTGGAACCTTTGAGGTTGCATGCCTTTGATGCCTGTGGTAAAGATTGCACCAACACATGGTACTACGCCATTTGATCAAATAGCTAGTCCATGTGATCTTATTACATCACACATTCAAAGGGTGGGAATTCTCTTTTTTTGTATCATCAGGGTGTCTCAGCTGGGTGTAGGGCATTTACTATAAAGGCAAACCTCAGGTAGCATAGTGTAGGTATGTGACACTAGGTGGCAGATACATGGGGAGCTATCAGATTATATATCAATATTTCCGATTATAGGTTAATATAACGCTCTGAAAGTTTGTCCTCGCACCTAGGATAGCTATCACGTATCTGCCATCATAGTGGATCGTCCGAGTGAAAAGAAGCTAATCTCTGTCGGAATATGGAGCAATCAGCTCACATTACACCAGCCACCCTCCTAACCCTTCAAGCAAAAAGCAACACATATGCTGCTTATGTGGATACGATGCATGCTAGTGAGCACCTTGCCAGTGCTGTATTCATGCATTATGCCGAACATATGGGACTGATACAATGTACACCCCTGTAAGGTTTGCAACACAAACAAGTTGCTTTCCAGCGCTGCATTGCTGCATTATGCTGACATATAAACATGAATTCTGAGGAATGATCCCATCCTTAGAGGGTTACATCCATTTCCTTTATCATTAACCTTGAGATCAAATAACTTCATATAAGAAGTTGCTTTCCAGCGCTGCATTGCTGCATTATGCCGACATATAAACATGAATTCTGAGGAATGATCCCATCCTTAGAGGGTTACATCCATTTCCTTTATCATTAACCTTGAGATCAAATAACTTCATATTACTTCTTATATTTCTTCTACCCTTTTCTGCCTCTCCTGCTGTCGCTGCCTTTTCTGTTTCCCTTAATCTTCCATAGTTATCACATGGTTTGGGATATCCATAGCAACGAAGAGAACTCCTAGATTTCCATAATTACAACTTTTGGTCAATAGAATCTTCCATAGAACTTTTTACTAAAGGAAATGGATTTTGAAACTCACAAGGTCAATTAAACCCGTTTTGCCTTATAGATAATTTATACCATTGCCAATTTTCCACGAACCCGATTTGTTGCCCCTTGTTCCATAAATGGTACATTATTAAAGGTTTGCTTGGGAACCTTTGAGGTTGCATGCCTTTGATGCCTGTGGTAAAGATTGCACCAACACATGGTACTGCGCCATCTGATCAAATAGCTAGTCCATGTGATCTTATTACATCACACATTCAAAGGGTGGTAATTCCCTTTTTCTTATCATCAGGCAAACTTTATTATCCATTCAAGGGCCGCATAGGGCTTACATGTGTTGTAAGCTTGGTCGTCATGATGCATGAATGCAGCCATGGCGAGTCTACTAATCAGTGCTTCATCATGCCACCCCATTCGGAGTGTATCAAACCCGTAGGGTCAGCATGATGCATGAATGCATCGCTGGCAGGGCTGCATTCCTGCTGCATGACAAAGGCGTTGCACACAAAACAGGTATCCAGCCCAAATTGGACTAGGTTTGATTTAAATCAGGAATTAGGTATCAGAAGGTAAACATCCTTTAGCCCAACCCCAGAGCAGAAAATGGGAACCCCAAAGGTTTGCTGAAAATGCGATGTGAGTATTAACAATTGTTTCATACCAATAAACGAATCAGACTCTTATTTTAGTTTCTTTAGCATTGTTTATTATACCTCTTACAATGTCCATTCCGTATACATGTGTTCATACCTTATACGTGTCCGTTCAGTGTCAGTCTATCATGTTGTGCAGACAACTTTTGGTCGTCCAATGGACAACATCGTTGTTGTGACGATCCAAGTAGACACCGCGATGACTCGGAAGGCTTATATTTTGCTAATGTCAGTTTGATGACCCTAAAAGCTTTCAGACGTGATTTCGTCGAAGGAAAGGCTGCCCTTAACCTTGGCCATCGAGCTTTAGTGGATTTTCTCCTCACAGTGAAAAGTAAATTGTCATTGTAGTATATATTCCATTTACGTCACCTTGCCATTGGCATACAACAATGTATGACCTTTGGAGCTCCCCATCGCACTATGCTGATACATAATTGGTTAAAGGAATTCTAATGTACTAAGGTATTTGCATTGTTCCTTAGTTAATACCTGTATAGCCTCTAAAACGATGCCTTAGCCCACAATCTATGGGGCAAAGTAGCATGTAAAGCTGGCCTCATCCACTCTTGTTACTCACCCCTGCCTGGCATCATCTGCAATGGCCCCTGCAGGAGCTGACGTTGGCTTAGTTGCTTGATGACAAAGCATGCAAGGTAGGCATCTCGATAACTGAAATGGAGAGATGCATTCCCAGGAACAGGTCTCACAATATTAAATCATACACTGTAAAAGGTTGGTTGCCATTTTTGTAGGTGCACAGTTGATTGTAGGTAAACAGTAGATTCTACTGTAGATGTACAGTATATTCTACTTTGTACCTACACTGACTATTTACAGTGTAATTATATTTGGAGATGGAATTAAATAGTTCATGATCAGTAACAAGGAAAACGTATGATATAGAGAATTACATAGAAATAAAGTTATATTGTACGTATCATTTTTGTAGGTGTACAGTTGATTGTAGGTAAACAGTAGATTCTACTGTAGATGTACAGTATATTCTACTTTGTACCTACACTGACTATTTACAGTGTAATTATATTTGGAGATGGAATTAAATATTTCATGATCAGTAACAAGGAAAACGTATGATATAGAGAATTACATAGAAATACAGTTATATTGAATCAGAACTCTACATCATTTGTCATGCTGATGCACTGCAGCGTTTTTGCTGCAGTATAAAATGCAGCAGGGGGAAGATGCAGCAGAACCTTTCAGCAGAGCAGTGTATATGTCCTGCTGCGATTGCTTGGGAAAAGTTTCTGCGACAACGGTTTCTGCGACAGACACGATGCGTGTAACTGCATGCAATAGTAGATATTTTCTGCAAGTTTATTCGCATGCGCACATCTCTCTTGCAAAAGCTTATTAGCAGTAGATCGGCAGTCATAGGGATACAATCTATTTGGTAGTGCTGTCCCTGCTCTTGGGCCAGCAGCCTTTGAAATGCATAATATCCTAGATCACAGGGTTGTGAGGAGAAGGAATAAAGATGGCGAAAAAAATAACTCCTTCTGGTCAACATACGTGAGTGCCTGGGAAAAAGGTCATCCTGTCGTGCTATGAATGCACCCTCACCCTCGTTATCGCGCATCATTATTGATATCATAGTGATTGCCTCTGCATGAGACCTTCACTCCGACTATCAGTCTTTCTAGTGGCAGGGAGCAGAAAAGGGAGGAGCCTATGGAGCGATATCTTAGTGACATCCGCTCCCCTGCAGGCCGCTCATTCCCCCATCCAGGGTCCAATATAGCTGTGTGTGGAGTTAAACAAGGCCAAACCAGGCACCTATAGGCAGGCTTGTGGAAGGGTATGGTTAGCATACATTATTGCCTTATAAATACAGCATCTGTTACCTTACAAACATAGCTGGCATAAACATGACGTTTGCATGGCAATGTGTAATAATTTGTCTTATAATTTATTTTATCTTTTTTTATTTATTTATAATAATTATAAATTTAACAAAACTATTTGGAGACAATTTGACCACTACCCGTGCTTAACCTGTACCCATGAGTAAAGACATTTATCTAGCTGTACACTGGGATATAGGATATTTGAGCAAATTTGAACAATAATATTGTCATAAAGAATTATGAACCAAATCTTACACAGTATAAATTTAATAAGATCATCAAATAACCAATAGCGCTGCAGCATTGCAGAGCTGTAGAAGAATCATTTCTGGTGACACCCATCACTAAAAATATCATTATATACCACTGGAACGATTATCGCACTCTGTAACCCTATAGGCCGGGATCCATTAAGGCGACACAAGTACCTGCGAAACGTGGCTTTCCTTTAATCCTTTGTTCTGGAAAATTTCGCTTCATTTCGCCACAGTGTCGCCCTGAATGTCGCCCTGTTCATGTGGACATTCAGGGCGACATTCAGGGCGACATTCAGGGCGACATTCAGGGCGAAACACAGCGAGACAGGGCGAAATACTTGAGAACAAAGAATCCAAAAGAACACCCCGCTCGCAGTTAGCTGTGTCGCCCTGCCGTACTGGAGTCCGAGCTATTCACAAACCACCTGTACATCACCCAGGTTTACCGCACTTTAACGCCCAGGCTGCGTGAGCTGCGGCTATAATCATTAGCTACCTCGGGGCAGCTGGTGGATGTCTTCTGTGTGTAGCTGTGGGCTCGGGGTAGATCGACTACGATCAACACTGAATTGCGAATAAATGAGGCTGTAACGAAGAAAAGGCCTGGTGAGAATTTTTCTTCCCAAGGTCAAGACTGGCTTTTATTCGCAATGGGTGTTTTAGAGATATCAGCGGCAAAAACAATTGTGGGTTGTCAATATTGACTATTGTCAACTCATGTCGTGTTATATAAATACAACAAATGTTTCTGAGTCCGATAATTCCGCAATAACTTGAATTTATAGTTTTACCGAGTTTCAAACGAGCATAGTGGATTATCTGTCTTCTCATTTTGATATGATTTAGCTTTCCTATCGTCCTGTTACCACCTATATATGCATTCAATCAGAATAATATACAAAAAATATATAGTCGAATTGCATGATATTATGATGGATTATAATCTCAGAGTCAATTGAAACGAACTAGTAAGAAACATTCATTTTGATACATGTCACACATCTTGCGGCTAATGGCAAATTCATTTTTGACCTCTGGGAGTCTGAGATCCCAGTCCTTCCTCATCCAAGCGAATTAGAGCAGTACTACTTATAAATGACTGTCACGCCTAAACCCTTTAAGTTTAAGGTCTGCAAACTGCTTTAACACTTTAACATACTATGCCCTATGTCGGCATGGTACCATGACGACCCTGCTGTGTTGTTGGCATGTTTGAATTTAGAGTTCCTCGACTCCCAGGCACCAACCCTGACTGGAGGAATGTAGTCAGCCAATAGCAGATTGATTTTGTCATTTTATCACCTCATTACTTCAATTTTACATGATGCTGATGGTGATAAAAGTGGGAGGTCGTCATGTAATACTGCCATACCCTCATCATATTTGATACTGCCATATCTTTATGAATCACCAAAAAAAGCAAAAACATATATACGCAATGCTAATGACATTGTCCAGACATTTTGGCGGGGCTATATATACTTCTTTGATATTGCATTGGTCAGCTTATATTATTCAAAGAAATCCAGAATGGCACGACCATTTGGTGATAGAGTCTATGAAAAAATGAGGGGAAGCATATATACATTGAATATATAAAATTGTTTAAAAAGAACTCTTTATGTTTATACCCCCCCAAAACCCTATAGCGGCTTATAAAGGCTGCTTATTAACCACAGCAATAACCACATCTATCAGATGATAGAAAGGTATTTCAATCTTGGGCAGAGGCCCCTCAGGATTTTACCACACTCAGGTATCTAGTGTACCTTTTGTTATATTGAAATACCGAAACAGGTGCGCATACTTCTGCCTCCACAGGGAGAGGGGGCATTTCTCACTGAGTGAATGAACCCTGGGTATACTCCCAGGCACGTCTGTACGTTCAGCCCACTTTAAATAGGGAATTCAGATTACATATGGGTAATCCTTTATGGTGGGCTATATGAATAGTTGAGAAGTATTATAATTCTGCTTGTCAGCCACAGCAATGGCCACGTCCAGAGGATGCTACAAAGCCTTGACCGCACCTTGCCATCCAGGGTACCCTTTGTTATATTGAAGGCATCAGTTGCAATTGTAATACTCCTGATTTCTTCACCTCAAGGGAGGTGACATTTTAATCAGGGGAATGTAACCTAGATACCCTTTTGTGTTCTCTGTACATGAAAGGAGTGAGTGTTATCAAAATCTACATTAGATTTGGGAGAATTTAATGTCCCAAAGCATCAGATTGCCACTGGTAGTGCAGCAATATCCCAGTAAACGAAAAAAACTAACTATATCATACAATGTTTCAGAACGTTTTTTCTATGGCTCCTTATGGGCCAAAGCTGTACAACCTTAAAAACTTAGAACTTATTTCAACGTAGAATAATGTATTCTTGTTATCTTTGTGGACATTGCATGCATCAAGTGCATGTGAAGGAGCCCCAAATAAAGTTGTGACTATCACCTACCCATGACAGAAACCGAATCCCATCACCTCGTTATTTCAAATTATATCCCATTTCTACATCCTTAACCCTTTCAGGCTAGCATATTATTTTAATGCTCTATTCCTTCTTTTATGAATTTGTAACATGTCAATGGTGCATTCACGCACCAGACTAACCCTACGGGACTGTTACACTCAGGAAGGTCATACCTAATGCACCAGGCATATGATGCACCAATGCATCGCAGGAAAGTTCTCATCAACACTGTATTGGCGCATCATCAATGATCATGATGCCAAATGAATATAATGTCTTGACAATAGCATTATGTTATCCTTAGAGGGTACACCCGTGTAAGGTGACAGTTATGGCTGCTGATTGGGCGTCTCCCCTCCTCCTGCCTCCATGCCCCTCTGTGTGCTGCTGTCAGTCCGTCAATGGTGGAGTATGATGTATAGCATGCTGGACACCACACCTCGCCTATTACTGTCCGCCGCCATGAGCTGCCGAAAGGACCAGGCTATAGGACAAGCCTCTATAAGCTGTCTATAGGACCAGGCTATAGGACAAGCCTTCATGAGCTGTCTATAGGACCAGGCTATAGGACAAGCCTTCATGAGCTGTCTATAGGACCAGGCTATAGGACAAGCCTTCATGAGCTGTCTATAGGACCAGGCTATAGGACAAGCCTTCATGAGCTGTCTATAGGACCAGGCTATAGGACAAGCCTTCATGAGCTGTCTATAGGACCGGGCTATAGGACAAGCCTCAATAAGCTGCCTATAGGACCGGGCTATAGGACAAGCTTCCATGAGCTGCCTATAGGGCCGGGCTATAGGACAAGCCTCAATAAGCTGCCTATAGGGCCGGGCTATAGGACAACTCGCCATAATCTGTCTATAGGACCGGGCTATAGGAGAACCCTCCAAGAACCAGGCCTGCTGCACTTTTCCCACTCTCAAAGCAGGGAGGGGAAAGACACTTGTCAGGTTCACCTCAGATGATGTACCTGTAGTTTTAAAACCAACACAGACAAAGGCTGGTTAGCAGGTCCACAGCTAGGCCCATACGGACCGCAGGTACAACCTGCATCATATATCAGCTACCCCTTACCTTCATAGAGACCTAGCACATGACTGCTGCCCTCTAGTGAGGATCAGTGACATCTTACACCATTGTGCCCAGTGATACTCAGCCACCAAGGTGTTCAAAAATAGAACTAATCCTTTAATTTTCTAAATATCATAGCAACCCTGCAATAACTACACCCCCGTTGCCAATTTTAGCCAAAGAGAAAGTTTATTCTATTAGGGTGTGATAGCTCTATCCATTGGCAGGGTTTTTTTCCATGGTTTTAGGTAAATGTCTCCATACAATCCGCAGGACAAGCTGATGTCTATATTTGCAGTGTTAATGGCAAATGTACATCAGAAATATAAAAAAAACTACCTGGTACTGTTAAACTTTGTTACCTTCATTTTCAAAACAGAGCCCTTGCAATGCGATGAATATTCACAAAAAGGAGAAAAAAAATATAAATAAATAAAAACAAACCGGCCATTATTTAGCAACATCTCATGTTCAACGTTGTACCGCCCCCGTCCCATACCCTTATGCTGCTAATCAACCACTTGCTTAGGTACAGACACCATGTGGGTTTCCTGAGGCACACCTTGAGTTGACTTCATCCACTAAAATGACCTGGTATTTTGCCAAAGCTCCACTCCCGCCATAGATTATAACTGTACGTCCAATATCACACCCTGTGTTATCAATATGTGTGATTAACCCTTTAAGGACCGCAGTCCCCAGACCTACATTCAAGCATCATGCCGAAACTCCAGGAGTGTATCAATCACATAGCGTCAGTTGGATGCATGAATGTAGCCCTGTTGAGTTACCCGCCAGAGCTGCAGTTATGCATCAAACGAGGGCAAAGTATATTACAGCATTATGCGGCCCTTAAAGGGTTAAAAACACCATTGAAAAGTAAGACGTATTATTTTGTATAATATAGGGTTTAGCTATTACAAACATGAAAACCTTATTCAACATTGTGCACATCTCAACACTAAAGTTGCTACTTGTCTGAAGACTTTATTCAGACGTCGTCAGTGGCCAGAAAAAAGGTTCTCTCAGTAACTGAGGATGAGGGATTCTGGACAGACTCAGCTTTAAATACTTTATCAAATTTCTCTCAAACCACTCTCATCTCAGATTGCATTAAGAGAAAGTCTGGTCACCGGCAAGACCGATCAGTAGCATCTTGAAGTTTAAGGACAGGATATTTGTCGCTAGAAAAGGGGAGGGGCTTAGTTCATTTTTTTAATTTCAATTTCTTGGTTTTGGTTAAGCGGTCCCGGTCCCGGTAATTTACTTCTTAAATGAAGTCAAACTTGAATCTGAAAGTATATGACCTCCCCACCCCCTTCTTTAATTGTCTGCGAATAAATGATCTGTTCCCCTTAATTAGTGTCAAACGAGGATGGGATTTCAGATTAATGGAGCAAACACAAGGGAATGAGAAACTGGCTTGTCTTTTTCATCTCAATGCTGAATTCATCAGATTACAGCATGGTGCAATGAGACTCCTCCCAATTAGACCCTAGAATTCGTTAATAGGCACAAATGAAACAATTTCTTTAATTGTATTAACCCTCTATTAAGGATTAGTACTTTAATATGTTATGATATTTTTCAGTATGGTGCATGAATGCAGCCCTGGCAGTTTAAGTCTCGACATTTCTTAAAGGGTTTATCACCGTCCACAGGCCATATATACATATATATATATATATATATATATATATATATATATATATATATATACATATATATATATATACATATATATATATATACATATATATATATATATATATATATATATATATATATATATATATATATATATATATATATATATATATATATATACAACTGCGTTGGTAAGAACTCGCATGGGATGCATTCTTATACATTGTACGCCAACCCTAAGGGGTTTATATATTCCCTAAGTCAGTCTTTGCGAAAACTTTTTCATCCCACAGGACATTCGGTCCTGCAAATTGTCAATGTTGAAGGACCGGCTACATTTTTGGAGGACCGGATACCCACATATCTGATGATAGATCTGCATTTTCAATATAGATGAGTTTTTTCCATTAGAAATACATTTTATTTATAATCATTTATGGCCAAATCAGGATAGATATATAGTTTTAAACAGTATAACATATTTCAGCTGTAGAAGGCCAATTGGATTCTTCTAGTTCAGAAAAGCCCAACATGTTACTGGACATTCGGTCCTGCTACACTGGTGAATCTTCTGGACCGGTGGCATTTTAGAAGGACATTGCCACTGTCCTGCATGTTTTCGCATAGACTGACTAAGTGTTGGCATGATGCACCAATGCATCACCAGTCGGATTATCGGGATGCTAAGACACGACACCATTGTTCCCTGATAACCAAGGCGGTCACGACGTGATCAACCCTTTAATGGTCGCATAGCGCTTTATTGTACTATCACATTTGTCGTCATGATGAATTAATGAATCCCCATATAGCTAGTTAGTAAGTCGCCAGTGCTGCATGCAATTACCATGACGACCCTTCGACAATGTGTCAACCCCGTATGGTCTGCATGCTGCACGAATGCATCACTGGTAATCTCCAGGGCTGCATTTATGTATAGGCCTATATCATGTCAACAAAGGGCATAATGTATATTAGAGGACTATGCACTCTGTATAGGGTTGTGATAACTCTCCGCACACTATCGTTATCTTCATACACTACACTGTCCATCCTCTTCACACCCCAGTGCCAATCATGCCATACAGGAACGTAAACTAAAATCAATGACGTCAATATGTTCTAGAAGTTTTACTGACCCCCCCCCCCTCCAACTCCCTACCCTGGGTCATGGAGTTTAATACCAATGAGAGAAAGTCCGGAATATACACCCAATGTTGGTAACGAGTTAACCGTGCTGCATTTACCTACTTTGAGCCTTTGATATCATACAATAATATGTTCTGTGGTCGATATTGGTTGTTCAATGTTTGACAGCACTGTAGTACAGAAGCCCAGAAGGGTCAGAAAAGGTTGTTGTTGTTTTTTTCAAACAAGAAAAGTGTTTTTTTCAATTTTGAAAAAAAGTTTTTTTTCCTTTCCTTAGAAGTATTTTTTTCATTTCTGGGAAAATGGCCGATTTGGCAAGAAAATGGGTCAAAATCGGAAAAATGTCGAATCAGGGGAGTCGCATAGATCCCTGACTCACATACATACACTCATACCTGACAGTCCAGTTTCATCATGTATAAATTAAAATTAACGGTCCAAAAAACTGATTTTCATGAAGGATGCATCTCATATACACTGCATTCCTAAAACTAGATGTTTCAATTTGATAGCAAATACTGTCCATTTTCAATTTCCAATGATGAGAAAATTAGCTAAAAAAGAGTTATTTGAAATAAAATATATCTAAACTTAACGGTCAATATATGTGATGAGAATAATGACAATAACTGAACATGAATAAAGGCACACAGGGTGTGGTGCATTTTCCCACCGGGAATATATACACAGGGCTATCAACGAAACTCCACACCAGCCAATCAGATATGGCCGCGCCCTGTGACGTCACTGTCTGTCTGTTTGTCGAGGACCCTATGGGGGGAGGCACTCGCAAGATTGGTTATCCTATAATGTGAACACAAATAAAAGTGAAAGGAGAGGTTTCTCTCGTGAAAGGGCCTTGATGAGAGGTAGTTTTGCACCGTTTGGAGTAAAGGGGTGCTTTCTGGGCTAGTTGGGCATTTCTAGATAAATTTCTGCACAAAGGTACCGAAAACACAACATGGAATTTTTTTTCAAGATTTCCAATTCTTCCCATTCTGTCAAAATGATGAGTAGCTTTTCGATGATAAAGTGTACGCTTATGTTTCCCCTTTGGAAGATGGATCATATGGTTTCCATAGATAATAGGAGTGCCCCCCCTGGTCTGTGGGGCTGAGGTCCTGGAAGCATACAACATGTAGTGAGTGGTAGGGCTACATATAGTGAGGGACGTCACAGTACAATAGGAGACACTGGAGGCTTAATACCTGTAGGACACATTCCCGGATTGTACTGGCATTATAACTTTAGGTGAGGTATGTTCCTGTATTCTTGATTTACAATTTATACTATCAGTATATCAGTAATATTTATTTATAATATATGCATGTAATCATGATATGTCATTGTACATTGTAATGGCCCTTTTTGAATAATTTCCATGTGGTATCACTTTAATCATAGCAGGCCGTGTCTCATCACTTTGGGCCAATGTGAACGTCTTTGACCTGTTGCCATCTTTGACCGGGTGATGTCGTTGACCAGGTGCCATCTTTGACCTCCTGACAGAAAAGGGTTTATTTAGGGCAGGTGAAGATATAATATGGAGATATAACCACCGCCATTTTCTTTGTTTTATCCTTTACATATCAAGGAGGAATTTTTTTTTTAGATCTAATTTTTGATGGTGGTCGGTCAAAGATGGCACCTGGTCAAAGATGGCACCTGGTCAAAGATGGCACCCGGTCAAAGACGTTCACATTGGCCCAAAGTGGTGAGACACAACCAGCAGGTGAACATGGTAAAACA
The DNA here is from genome assembly GCA_947462335.1 of Harmothoe impar. NCBI lineage: Eukaryota > Metazoa > Annelida > Polychaeta > Phyllodocida > Polynoidae > Harmothoe > Harmothoe impar. The sequence goes on from OX381707.1 coordinate 70,208,035, forward strand.
TGGCAATCTCTACTTTTTGAACAAGTTGTAGGATTATTTTCTGAAAATGGGAAAATATACCAGTATACAACTGTTCAGACGGGAATTTATAATTCTGGGGTAGGCCCATGATATTATAATCACCCTAGAATAAGCTAAAATATACTTTTCTAGTCAAAATTGGAAAATGCTCTGTTGATGCAAACATAGACAATCATTATCATGTGATTATCAATAACACATATATGACTATGAGGCCCTCAGGAGCCAGGAGTATGTAGGAACCACAAAATATAAAGGAGCCTAGCCTGTTCATCTCCTGATTAAAAATCACTCAAAAAAAAAAAAGATTCTGCCGCTGGGGTCTACAGTCCGCCTCCATGTTAAAGTGAACATTGACGTACATGACCCTCAGAAAGACGTCATAATGACGTGCAGCGCGGCAACCTCCCACCTATTCCTCATAATCTACTGATTATTTTGAGAGCCAGTGTCACTAGGACTTCGGATATTAAGTACGAAGAGGGAAAATAGCTATTTCATTTGAAAAAGATACACATACATATACATAGTAAAATGATAAGAAATGCCGTGGAGGCTTCAGATAAAACCCAAAGCTAAGGGAGTGTTCATTTATTAATTACAGGGAGTGGTGAAATTTCCTGCAGAGGCGCGAAAAAATGTACGCCCCCCCCCTCGTCAAAGGCGCCAAACAATTTTCGCCCTCCCACCTTTGAACTATAGTAATGCGCGGGCTTTTTGCTCAAAAGGGGCTGAATTTTTTACGCCACCCTCAAGAGGGGTTAGATTTTTTACGACATATTAACGCCCCCCCCCCTCCACCTGTAACTAATAAATGAAGACTCCCTAATATGTTGTAATCGTATCGCTCATGGATCCATAGGGTTATTATTAATCAAACATAGCAGTATCTTTGATCAAGGGTGCTTCTTTAATTAGTCCTTAATTAAGTCTGGTAACAAGTCTATCAGAACAACGCAGCCATCCCGCAATATGACCATCCGGATGGTCTGGCGTAGGATGACACCCTTTAACGGCTGCATAGTGCTTTAATGTCCTTTGTTGGCATGATGAAAGTTGAATAAACTTTTAGTCAGAAATGATAGCACTCATCTTCTTAAAAGGGACATTGATTCAACATTTTACTTTAGAGCTTAACCTTTTTAATTGAAATATTGAATGCATTTTTAATTTTCCCAATCCCCGAGTCGTCATAACAAGCCGAAAAGACGACATACACACCCTTATGTTGCCAGACGCACACATGCATGGCCTCAGCCTACCGAGACTAAGTATATAATTATAGTAAACAGAGTGGGTGTGTAGATAGACAGACACTACCTGCCGTAGTTAATTAACTGATTAACGGTGGGTGACACTGCATCGTCTGCTGCCATTACTACACGACAACCTGTTAACCCTTGGTAACACAGAGACAAGAAACAGCGTCAAAAGGAGTCCAGGTTGCCTCCAGAATGACTCTCCTCTCTAGGGGAGCCCAGATCACCTAAGGGAGCCTAGGTGACTCTCTGGCTGGCCTAAGGTAGTCACCTGGGGGAGTCACATAGCTCCCTGAGTTATATGACTTTCCCAGGGATGTACCGCTCTGCCACACTGAAAATCCATAGGTTGAAAGGGTTAGTCAGTACAGACTATCCTAGGTTCGTCATATGTGCGTTAGTCACAATGGCAAAGTTATATTTTTTTTAAATGGTTGAGGGGCCAGTCAGAAGTGGCTAACCTAGGTTCATCATTGGTGTGTTGTATTTGTATACCACTAGTTGGTGCCACCTGTAAGATACTATGATGACCACTCAGGGGCTCCCCCGGAAATTAAAAGACTAAGGTGGGTTGGTCAGTACTGACCAACCTGACAATAATAACTTACCTAGGTTGGTCGTATAGAGAGCCAGAAAATGACTAACTAGGTTAGGTACTAGTGACTGAGAGATTGGTCGTATAGGGAGCCTAGTAATATCAGTGTAGTCCTTAATTTATTATTGACCTTCTACAGGTCTTACAAAAAGGATGTACCTACTGCTGCTCTGCCAAGAACCCTACAACGGCACATGGAGCGTAAAGCGTTGTAAAAGGCAAAAACGTGTTACAGCAGGTGGAGAGATAGTAGGATATGGTACCTTTATATACACACTCTACCCATGAGTCGTTGTGATGCACGAATGCAGGAATTAGGAGTAGCTCCCCTGTACTGAATATATGGTGCAGACTCTACAGGGTTGATGCACTCCTGAGGGTCGGCATGATGCACCAACGCAGCGCCGGCGAGTTACTCATTGGCATTTTTGCATCATGACGATGACTGAACTTGAACCTTGAGACCTCATTCTGCCCCTAAGGCCCAGATCTTGCTCACCTGCAGTGAAAATGGAAGTGGGGTAAGAACCCATATGTCTGGTCCTATATAGATGGTTTTGTGGGGGTTATAAAGGGTTAATACGAGGGTGCACAGAGGCCAATGTACTGGAGCGCTGTTTGTCAGGACGTGTTGGCGTAGACGAGTAGAAGTAGGGATAAGGCAGTCTGTGCTGCTTACCTAGTAATTACCTCAAGTGTATTGTTAATCAAACTCCTACCCCCTCCTGCTTTACCTGTCATGGACATGTTCTGATCTCAACGCTCTGCCTTAGGCCAAAGAAAGATAAAGCAATGTTTCAGGTAACATGGGAAGCAGGTCTAGGGTTGGTAGATTGGATTTTATCTTATTTCATTTTTTTTAAAGTATGAAAGTACTCTGCGCATATAGCTTATATGTATCAGAATGATCTCATATTGAATATCCTGATACATATATAAGTTCTCCACAGCATGCTTGAATATTAGACCGATTTGAAAAAAATTGAGCATTTTATGGCACTTTGAATATTTGATATATCTGTGACTGATAATATTTCCTAATTTCAACATGACTTAGTGCATTAGCATTATTATTAATAAATCTTCTTAGAAATACTATAAATTTTACCATATTGCTTAAGACAAATACGGGTATTTAATGAGAAAGTTAAAATCCAGATTTTCATGATTTTACCCATAATACAATGCTCTGAATATGAAATTTAGTGAGTTTTTGCATTGTTTTTTATGTTCAAAGGCCCAAAACCCTTAAATTATGCCCGGGACCCCCCATCAAAAATACTTTTGTATGTTAGCAAATGATATGAAGAAATTTCTGAGAAAAATTTCTGTTGAATTTAGATATCATTTTTAGCCAATAAGACTCTAAATCTATGACAATTTATTTCTACCCATTCCCGAAACATTACATTTTTACCCAAAATGCCATGCCATGCAAATTAAAAAATAATTTTGCAATAAAGGGGAACATATGGGCACTTTGTATATGAAGTTCCATATTTCTGTGCTCAACGGTTGATACAAAATTAAATTAAGGAAGTTTTCACATCTCTTCCTGATTTTTAGAGAAAAATGTGAATACTTTTATTTTTCAAAATTCTATAGTAAAATAAAGTAGTTCGGTACCCCCTTCTTTTCTTTTCATTTTTCGATTCTGTATGATTTAAACTACCTCTGGAAACAAACTCGAGAAATTCTGTTGACTTTGATCAAAGGGTAGCGACCAACCTTAAAGTTGACAAAGAAGAAGTGTAAAAATATGGAAATTCTTCACAATTGCATATATAGAAAAGAAGACGTTGTGCCCTGTTTTGCTAGGCATGGTTTGGTTTACCTGAAAGAAACTTTTTTTCATTTGGCCCCAGGGACAGGAGCGGGAAGAATGGGGGGGGGGGGAGGAGATAGGTTAGATGTATAGGAGGATTATGTGGGAGAATCTCAGCTGACCCTCATACTAGGCGACTTGTCCATTACTAGACTTTGATTTGGGCATTGTCTTAGTTTAACATATAGTTTTGGATCTGTGTAATATTTTAAACGCTGTCTTCAAACAAACGGCTCGGTCAGAAAAAAGAACATTCAACAGCAAGTAAACATGAGTTTATTGATTTGTAAATCCAGCAAAAATTGATTTTGGAAGAAAAAAACATTTATGCTACAGTGAGGCTTCATTGTAAGTGTAAAATGCAGATCTTGGATTTTAATTCGACATTCAATATTATCAGTATCCCTCAAAGGCAAAGGTCATCGGATGGCAGTGGATAAACCACTACAATAAAATGAGGAACACATGGCATTCAAGTGATATCACGGGTGTGAGGTACCCATCATACTGACAATGAGGACTATGAACTGAAAATACTCTGGTACTTGTACCCATAAATTGATCTATACCGTTCTGGGCAGTTTGTACCTCTCAGCCCACCTGGTGAACGCAGGAGACCAGCGAATCTTAGCCTTAAGATGCTGTTTGTACCAGGTTACCAAATAAAATTCAACCAATCAATCAATCAACTATAGTTCTAGACCACTGTGATTGTAGAGCTGAGCCCTAGGAGGTTGTGGGAGGTCATTCTTGTTATTGTAATACCCATACAGGTATAACACACTAACCTGCCTACCTGAGCCCCCTATATTGGAAACGCCCACCTTGATTAGGGCAGGCACAAAGGCTTCCATGACCCCCTCAAACATTCACCTGCTTGTGGCATGAGCTGACACCAGAATGGCACACGTAAAGTACCATTAAAGCCGACAGCCAGTCTACTGCTTTATCTAATGGTGGTTTGCAAATGGTGGACACCTTTTATATTGACAGTAGTGGGATAAGGAAAGCTGATTAGGGGTCGGATGAAGATTTGAACCTCTCTGCAGTATTTAAATCTCTAACCGAGCCATCAACCCGCAAGCAGATTCTCCGCCTAAAGGCTTGAGTTGAATTCCTTAAACATATTGAGTTGGATAAGACGGCCGTATCCATACAGAGGGGAAATTGACCCCGATAGGTGGCACCACCTAGCGCTACGGAATGTGAAGATAATATGGCTAAATGGAGGCCGCTTATCATTGAAAATAAAAAAGGATTTTTTTTTTTTTAACTTTATTGGCTATTCATCGTAATATGACGTTAGGACAGTATCCTTAGGGTTGTCGCTTTGTAGTTATAATAGATCTTGAAGGATACAATCATGGTTCTAACTTTTTTTTCATAGTATCTGTCGCAGTAAATGTTTGCCCCACACCCATCTGGTCAGATTAAGGATAGACTCAACCTACAGAATGCTGTCCCACATCCACCTTGCCTGGACCAGGTGCCTCTTGGATCAGTCCGGTAGGATAACGAGCTAGATGTGAACACATCGAGTTCCGCTGAGGTCAGCCTAACCCTTTAAGGACAGTATAGTGCGTTATGACCTCACAGAAAGAAGAAACAGTGTCAAAAGGGGGGCCAGGTTGCCTCCAGAACGACTCCCCCGTTTGGGGGAGTCTAGAGAGGTCGCCTAAGGGAGCCTAGGTCACTCTCTGGCTCTCTTAGGCGACCTGGACTCCCCTAGAGAGGACTGACGAGACACAGCATAATAAATGTATGTATACTTACCTTCATTGCACTTGTCCTCAAAAGGGATATCACTCCAATGCCATGGGTTCCATCATCATTTTAGATGATAAACAGGGCAAAATACACCCTCAGAAAAGTGAGAGTCATTGTCGCTAAAACTACCCTCACCTGAGGGTCAGGTGAGGGTAGTTTTAGCGACAATGACTCTGCCTGACCCTCAGGTGAGGGTAGTTTTAGCGACAATGACTCTCACTTTTCTGTGGGTGTATTCGTCTATTAATACATAATTTGAGATTGATAACAATCTACCTGATCTACCTGTTTCTCTCAGTATGGCCATATGTGATTTCCCAGACAACATTGCTTATTGGGCCCATTATGTGTTTTATCTGGGCACATCTGGGATTGAGTCACTATTGACCAAGGCTAGTATTGCCCAGATGAGCATAGCTCACCAACTCAATTCCTTAAACATATTGCAATTTCCTCAAATGATACTAATCTGTGATTATTCTCAGAAATAACCAACTCACTTAGAATCTACCAGATAGGAGATGTTTTGTCAAACATGGGTTGAATCTTGAGGCTGGATCTAAGTACCTTTAATCTGGGCAAGCCAATATGGGCCCAGCTTGGTTCAGACAGGCATAAGGCGGTGATCCACTCCTGCCAATTTGCTGCGAGTGACACTTGTGCGTGTCAACATACACAAAACGTTCTATTAGTGGGTCAGCTGCTGCGAGTGCTTGTGACAACGACGTCGCGAGCGATGTGCGGCATGCGACTAAATTCGCAGAAATCTTGGCTCACTCTCACCAAACCAATGCAAGTGAAAAATGGCCGTACATGATCGGTGGCCGTACATGATCGGTGGCCGTACATGATCGGTGACGTACATGATCGGTGACGTACATGATCAGTGACGTACATGATCGGTGACGTACATGATCGGTGATTATTGCCTGCCCCAGCCTTTCTGATAATGATAAAACATAAGTAAACCTTACCAAGGTGTACATATGATGTGTGTCTTGACATGTAAGATGTTAGAAATGTATAGATGCGACTATTAATATCATTTTACATGACATTTCAATACCGATCATGTACATCATGTGACGTACATGATCGGCCATTATCTTCTGACTGTCTTAATTATTCTTTCTGACCATGTTTAAGACATGAATCAAACATAGCAAGGCATACACATGATGTAGGTCTAAATATGTATAATCAAAGGCATGTCAAGCAGTGGGTTATAAGAAAAGTTTACATGACATTCCAAACCGATCATGTACATCATGTGACGTACATGATCGGCTGTACATTGAGCCCCCCCCCCCCCCCTTTGGCTCCTATAAATATTTTGGGAGTGTTTTTTTTTCTAATAAACTCCCCAAAGATACATTACAGCCTGTAGGTATGGTTAGATGAGTTAAATATCACAGTACAGGGGGTAATATGTGGATTATGTACGGCCACCGATCATGTACGGCCACTTTTTAGTTGCATCAATCTGGTGAGAGTGAGCCTCTTAAAGTTTGATTTTTGCGAAGTTGTGTTTCACAAGCAGTTGTCGTGGGACAGCATTCACAGGAAACTCGCAGCAGTGGATCACCGGCTATACAACCCAGCGCAAAGCTGCGGTGGGTCCCAGATCAGACCCTTGAGTAATGCTGACTGGTTGTCTGACCAATTTGGAGTTATATGGTTTCCATAATCCTCGGATTTCCAATGGTTTCTAAGTAAATATTATCCAGACACCACACAGAACAGATAAAATATATACAGTATAGGTTCTGTTGTAGAGTACTGAGAACTGTTAAGCCCTTCCCGGAAAATGTGATTGTCAGAAGGAGGGTAACAATTTGTGACAAGGACAGATATATAAATGCAGGGACAACAGGATGTCGGAGGAGGGCTCTCTATGCACCAATGCTGTAAGAAAGGATCAATTTTCACAGAAGTTGCTTACATGACATTTTAGGCTATGCAATTCTGATGACTTGGAATATGGGCTCTTACAGCCAAACACTTTAGGGACCAAATGCAAAAGAAGTAAAGGTCCAAGAGTAGCATGTCCCCCCTCTTTTGGTATAACAAAACTGAGATCAGAAATCGGTACCCACTTCTGAACGACCATCAGAAGCACTAGTGGTGGGTCTCAGAATTAGGGGCTGGTGACTTGGCACTGTTGGAAATAAGGGCCAGTAACTCTAAAAATGTAAGGGGGCAGTAATTGGGTCCCAGTTAGGTGCTGATAGTCAAATGTAAAGAGAAGAGGTAGTTTGACTACAGTGGCTCAAGTAGACCAAAAATAATTGCGGTTTTGAAAAAGTGATTTTGAAAAAAAAGTGATTTGAAAAATCACTTCTTTTATTTCAAAATAGTTGCTGTCAACTGTCAAGTTGACAGTTGACAGCACCATTTTGGGCGTTTCATTTTCTATTTGGCCTTAACTGTTTATGTGGTGTGTTTTTTTTCAAAACAGTTGAGGCCAATGTTGCTAAAAAGCAATTACAATTTTTATGTTTGCACTCTAGAAAGGTGAATTGAAAAAAAAGGTTTCAAATCACTTCTTTTTCAAAATAACCTTTATTTCTAAATAACCTTTTTCTGCCCCTCTTGGGCCACTTTATCTGCCAGTCGGCGAATAGGGTGCTTAAGTAACCCAATGCCACGGAAAAAACGGGTGATTTAATACCCTCGAATCAGGACAGGAAGCGATGTCACGCTATGGGGAATTTCAGAAAAAAATATTATTTCTCAGCAAATAAAGAGCTCTACTGGGCATCCTATCATATATTTGTGTGTCAGAAGTTCCCCCTGCTGTACTATAAATTTGTTACCAAAGGGATACTTCTGGAAGGAGAAATCTGCAAGTTTTCAAAAGTGCCCATACCTAATACATACCGCGCCGTGACTTCCTGTTCTGATTTGAGGGTTTACTTAACCCTCACAACTAAAAGTAAACGGGTGAGCTTTCGCCCCCTATACTGGAATAGAGTCAGTACCGCTCTCCCCTCCCGGTTGGTGATGTAGGCCGGAGTATAGGTGTGGTAGGGAGAGGGTGGGGCACGTGCTTGCCGTGTGCAGGCATGTTACTGTGTTACAAGGGGTGAAGGAATGCGTATTGATGAGTCGGGGATGGGGAAGGGGTAGGTGTGGGAAGAAGATAGATAGACAGCCCTACAAACCGGCATGGTCAAGGGTTAATAGAAGACACGGGGGGAGTAGGGAGGCAGGACCTCATGAAATTGAGGCATTATCGGGTTATCATACCTGAAGGGAACACATTTTGATAATTATAATGATATTATTTGTCCAGCTAAATTAAAGGTATTTTCAAACTTGACTTTTTCCCTCGTCAATTTAAAGGGCTAGATGTTTAATGACGAGGGAATGTCAAGACAATGGGGCTTTAGGTTTAAGTTAAAGCCTCAGGTGTGTGAGGTTGGTCTGTACAGAGGTCCCCTTACTGAATGCTCTGTGACTAGATCTACAGGATGAGCTTAGATAACATGGGATCTAACAGAATTAAATACTCCTTGCCCCTTAAAGTGATATGGTCCAATGAATAGGGCTCAGAAATAAATTTTATTAAAAATGAACCAGAATGTTCTCTATGGTGCTACTGCATGTGCTAGCTACTTTATTTAATCTCATTCCGTAGAATTCAGCTTAGAATTCTACTAAACATCAGATTATGGCTCAATTAATCAATTTTGGAGTGCACACTATAATTCCCCCATTGAAAATACACTGTACAGTCCTATACTTGGACCACATCTGACCCTATAATTGGGCTCTTGTTGTCCATAGATGCCATTTTATTGGACCCTATCCCCCAAATATGATATTGTTCTAACATTTGAAACACATTTAAATTAAGCAGAATTTAAATTATTTAAAAAATCGGACCATGTCATTTTAAAGTATGGCATGATGCCTACAGGTTCACGTTTATGATGCACCAACGCAGCGCCAGCCAATAATACCCCAGCACTGCATCCGTGCATCAGGGAGAGTGTATCAACCCTTTATGTGTTCTGTAATGATGCATCATTCATGCATCATGAAGACACAGCACATGCTGCATCAACACACTGTGCTGGCCTTGATGGTTTAGGCAAAACAAATTGTTTTATGTCACCCGACCGACCCTATCAAAACAGGGCCGACCCTACGTTTTTTTATGCGATTTTGAAGAAATCTTCGTATTTTTACCCCCTTTGGATTAATTTTAGTGTCTTCGGAGAGGTTGGCTAATACTTTCATGTTTAGAAAAAAACAGTTTAAAAAAAAGAAAAGTCCGACCTACCAGCCCTCCTTTTTTTTGCCATGTTACCTGAAACAAACCTCTCTTTTTTGCCTTATTATTCGGAGCAGCTCAGGGCAGCTCAGAGGGGGTTTATACTGTGTAACACCCTGGGGACATGTGAATAACAAGGAATAACCCGAGTTCACCCGAGAGACCTCAAAGGAGGAGCTGTGGAGATGTGGTTGTCTGGGTGAAACCCTGGATTCATTCCATTTGACCTTAATCAACTGACAAATTGCCAAATGTGATCACCTGAATGTGACGTCATGGGACAGGGATTGTGAGAATCAGCTATTGCATGATGAGAGATGTCGCTTTCCATATACGTACACTAGATACTAGACATTGTCATGTAAAAGCATTTAGGGTAGGTTCACTCCAAATCGGCCACATACCTCAAGTTGGTCACCCCCATTCAGGATGGATAAAACCATTGTTAAATTATATATCCTGGTAAACTAACAGTACCAACTATAGTTGAAATAATGTTTTTCACCCAGATATAAATGTACATTCATTATCATTTTGCTTTTTATCGACCCTAGAAGAGGGTGGCCGGCTTGAGCTATGTGGCCGAGTTGGGGTGAACCTACCCTTACCCACGGTGGAAAGCTAAGACAAAGGACTTCACAGCTTTCATCGTTCTGCACTTGTTGCATGGTTTCTGGGTGGCATCACATCTGGCCTATGGCCTCATATAAAATAGTCCAGGTTCCAATTTCTGAGAACAATTGAATTGAATTTAATCTTTTAATTGAACGGTAGCATCTTGCGACGCTTTCTCCCCGGACAAATCCTTTTACATGTGCTTTGATGTTATGATGCTTATGCAATTATGATTCATATTCAAATGTTAGTATTCACCGGACAATATACTTTGCCGGTATAGAAGGTGACGCTGTATGAGGCCACAACATTCTCAATCAACTCTTATACACTTTCTAGCCCTTTGGGCTTGATGTTTATGATACTTGATTCAAGCAGTTCGGTGATTACTCATGATTTCATATTAGCTGATTAGCAGATTCATGTGTCCCAGAGGACTCTATCACATTATATGATCACTAGACAAGAAGTTACATGCTGTCAGTCTGATTATCAGTCATTCACTTTCATTTGCCAATACAATATGATATTTACTAGTTTCAGGTATTAGCAGAATTGCTCATTATGATATTGAGAGTGTCTAATAAATGACCAGATATAGCCCCTCTAGATCCACGTTGAACTCTTCCTCCTTCTTGAGTAACTGTATTTTCAGATCTAACTTATCCCATAGCTCTACTCCACGGTAATAAGGGCTTTTTTGGAAGAATGAGGTATTCGGTCAGTGCAAGTGGACCCCACTGTCGTGAACCAGTGATGCATCACACGTGAAATATGATGTATTAAATGATCATCAGGTTACACATAGTCTATAGTATACAACATACAACTATCTCAATAAAGAAGCACACCATGCACTGAGACTGTAGAATATATATTCCTAAATATAAACGGTATAAAACAGCCCACGTCACCTAACGTGCCACTAAATGGCTACTGAGGTCTATATTTGGACCTGGGTGACACATTTTACCAATAAGGCAGGTGGGTGAGTCACAAACAGGGTTAATGTGGATAATTCTGGTACAGGAGTGGGCACAGACATGTCAGCTGCTCTGTGAGCTGGTGCCTGTGCTCTATGAGCTGCTCATAAAGTTATATGTGAGCTGCTCTATGAAGTTATCTATGAGCTACTCTATGAAGTTATCTATAAGCTACTCTATGAAGTTATCTATGAGCTGCTCTATGAATTTATCTGTGAGCTGCTCTATGAATTTATCTGTGAGCTGCTCTATGAAGTTATCTATGAGCTGCCCTATGAAGTTATCTATGAGCTGCTCTATGAACTTATCTGTGAGCTGCTCTATGTGAGCTACTTCATGAAGTGTGCTGCTGTGTAAGCTACTCTGTATGTTGCTGTGACATGATGTGAGGGACTGTGTGAACTGATATGTGAGCTGATATATGTGGGCTGCTGTATGAGCTGCTGTATGTGCTGCTGGGTGAGTTGCTGTATGCTGCTGTGTGGGCTGATATGTGGGATGCTGTATGAGCTGCTGTATGAGCTGCTGTATGTGCTGCTGTTAGCTGCCATGTGAGCTGATATGTGTGATGCTGTGTGAGCTGCTGTTACGAGGCACAAGAGGTGGTACAGGGGGGACTGTGTACAGGGCACCAATGGAGGTGGCAGTGTGATTGGCAGGTGCTTATGGCCAGGTCAGTGAGCTGATCTCTGAGCTATTTCCTGAGTAGATTGGACTGTGGAGGGGCTCCGAGCTTCTATGAGCAGTTCTCTAGACCTGCTATACAGCTGTATACAATAGGTTTCTGTCTTTAGAAAGTAGCTACGTGAGCATATACAGGTAGTAAGATAATGATTGCATTCTGACAGTCTATTCACATGTTAGTTCTAGAGGTAGATATATGGGTATTAAACTGGCAAAAGGGTAATCTTTATGTGCGAGGTGATATTGATAAATTTGGTGAATACTGAACTTTAGTCTTGTAGGGGCAGGGTATGCAGTGCAATAATATAATATTAATTATAGCCATGGCGAATAACTCGCCAATTCTGCGCTTTAATGGAATGGCTGGTAATACTGCACCAACGCAGTGCCAATGAGTTACTCACCAGCACTGCGCTGGTGCATTATGGATATTGAGGCATCATGCCGTCCTTAAAGGGTTAACAAAACCGTGCATTCTACCACTGTTAGCACTATGCTGTTTTATGAGGAGCTCTCCAATCGCAATCTGTGAGTAGATCTGAGCAAATGGTGACGGAGAGTGAGCAGGTGAGCTGCTCGCGGTCTGCCCATAACGAGGCCTGGTTAGAGGTAACTAGGAGCTGATGGGGAGGGAAGGGAAGAGGACGGGGGGACAGCAGTCTCCGACCCCCATCCCAACACTGCTCCGGGCCCTCTGCTTTACATGGTCTGGGAGTAGAGCTTGTCTTCACTTGCCACCAATTTGAGCAAGGTTGGTTTCACTAATCAGATGTGTATTGGACAATACACATACACTACAGATTCTTATCTACTAGTAGTTCAAGGGGGTTATTAATTTAGTGGGGGACTAATGTGTAATTAACACCCATACTTGAAACAGGTAAATGTAATTTGCATATTCAAGTAGGAAGGAAGCCTGCTCCCAGGCTATCCAACTAGTGGGATAGACGCTGGCCGAGGCTGGGTGACAGGGTTAGAGTGAAGGGATCGAGGGACAGAGGGACCAGGGGAGAGGGAGTGGTGAGGTAATAGTATATAGTGTGATGCGCCGAGGAAAGGGTTGGGTGCAGAAACAGGGATGGTTATCGTGTGGGAGGGGGAGGAGGAGAGTGTGTTTCTTTTTTTCAATTAATTAAAATGCATACCTTTAAAAGTCAGATGGGGCATTGGTATAGGTAGAGGGCGATGGGGATCCGTAGAGTGGATAATGAAGAAAGGCGGTTGGGTGAGGATTGGGTTATGTGGGCTGAGTGATGATCGATGACTGAGCGGTTGGCATGGGCGTTAAGGATAAGAGATGGGAGAGTTGGATGAAGCAATGGGAAATGATAAATCTAGCTCTTTAAAGGCCACATATAGGCCACATTTTTGAAATGTTGTTATGACGCTGAAGTGCAGCCCGAGCAAGAGGACTCGTCAGAGCTGCATCCATGCATCATGACGACAATTAAAGGACATGATACACTGAAGCCCTGTGAGGTCCTTATGGGGCTATGGGAAGAAGGAGGTTGGGAGGATTGCAGTCTCTACATGGAGGGAAATACCATTTCGCTGGTGTGGACAGACCGGGTTTTGGTGACGGGGGTGGGGGGGGGGGGGGGGGGTGGGCGCAGGTGGTGCCTGCTGCTAGTGGCCGCTGATTGGTCCTTGACAGGTCACATGACCCGTGTAGGAGTGAAGGATGCCGGGAACTGGGCCCTCATATGGTTGTCATTCGAGATACAGAGACAGAGGGGGGGACAGAGAGGGAGAGAGACAGAGACAGAGAGACAGAGACAGAGACAGACAGAGACAGAGACAGAGACAGATAGACAGACAGAGATGAACAAGATGTGCATACTGTATTTAGAAATTAAATCATGTTGAATGGTCCCAAACGTTGGTGAATGTATCCAGGTCTTAAAAAGCAGCTACTCGAGCTCCAAGCATCGAATTTTAGATAATAACGTGTCAGCAATCTTCACAGACTCAAATGTGGACGGGTTGATTTACAAATATTATGGGTGCTTCTTTCTGTATGAAAATAGGTGAAATACCTCCTGTGAGAATAACAGTCAACCAACTGTAAACCGGATAACATAACGATCTGCAGGTTACCTACTCCACGCTGCCTCCTATTGGGCTTGAGATGAACTACCTCTCACTATGCTCCTATTTATATGCATAATGAAAGCATTATTCCCAGCCACAACCATAAGGGTTTTCATGTGTATTCATGCAGATTATACATTATATATACTTCCCTATTTATTTGTTGTATATAGACCTCCACCATAAGTGTGTACTGATTGCTTTAAGTGTACTAGCCACACAAGACTAAGCCATTTTAGTTCCATCTTCGACCACAAGATGTCATATTGGCATTGGCCCCTGCAGAGATGGCTTTCCTTCCCACCATAGAGGAATTAATATTTGTATTTTCACCATTCAATTATGCTTTAGAGAGGCCTTATATTCTAAGCTATTTTGCTCTGCCTTAAAGAAAAACAAATGATGGTCCTATAAATATTAAATTCATGCTAGAGTTGGAAGAGGTCTGAAGTGGTCGAGTTTCTGCTTTAAAATTTCTATGTAATATCTACGTAGGGATCTTCTTCCTTGAAACCATATTCCTAAACCTCCATACAATATGTGTATTAATAGAGTCTCCGAGTCGCCCAAGGCTGTAGGGGGCGCTGTGCACAGAATCGGCCGGGGGATGTAAAGTACTGATTTTGGTACAACATCCACCTAAAAATTGACGATTGTAGCTTAACGATACTCATTTGTGCTTCTTAAAAGGTCATAGCATCAAGATAAACACATTTTTCTACTTTATCCGAGATTATTTGCTCGTTTAGATGAGATACTGCATGATATTTGAATTTTTTGTCATGCCTAGGCAACGTCATACGTCCCTCAACAAATGGCGGAAATTTGACAGGAAGTCACTGTCAGACTCTGAGAATACTGGGCATCGGCAGTTTCCACACTCAGGGGTATTAGCATCAGCAGATTGTTACAATGTAGTAGTCCATAAATGTGCCTAAGCAGCTCATATCAATGTACACTAGTCCTAAAAGCATCATTATGTATATAAAATTGATTGGGAGTGCTCATTTCTAACAACGGATGGTTGATTTGAGAGAGGGATGAAAAATGCCAACCCCTAAGTGGGGAGGGGGGAGGGTAACTTATCATTTAAAGCGTTACTATACATGCAAAGGGGCCGCCGCATGCTAACGGTAGGGTAGGGTGAAATTTCGCGAAATTTTACCCCCTCCCTTCCCGCAGTGATAAAAATGGTCATTTCCTAAGGAGATGCCAATAAGACAGTATACATTACTGTAATTTGTTGCAGGATATTCCCGTAAGAGCAATGAAGGTAATTGGTATAATGCTACCCCAGGGGGTAATATCTGTAATGTAAATGTATTACATGGGGAAGAGTATTCCTTAGAATCCCTTAACCATCTAAGGATGGTGTGATGTTACAGGGCAGCATGTTCTTCATGATGCACCGATGCAGCACCTTGCCGGCACTGCATTAATGCAGCATGCCAACATTTTAGGAGTGTATCAACCTGGTAGGGTCGGCATGATGCATGTATGCAGCCTGGGGAGCTATTGCATTTATTATGACGTCAAAGAGTGTAGAATATTAAATAAGGGTTAATAAAAAGCAGTTGCAGCTGCTACCTTAAAATGTCACTTACTTCTATGTCTCATGTATACTCCGGTAATATCCAGGGGTCTATAAGGAAGGATGTTATAAAATGTAATGCTACGTATAAGATTGCCTGCTAATGCTGGTACTTCTATAAAAGTGGCCCCTCCCCACCTCTATTTATCCTAAAGATACGCATGGCTGCAGATCTTTGTAGGCATGCAGAGGTTGAGGGGCGTCATCGTTACTCCCTTACCAGAGTTAGGCTTTGGGCGAGTCTACCATTGCAGGACTCCCTTTCAGTATGGGGTTAGACAACGCTGGACCCTCCAGAGTAGCATATATATATATATATATATATATATATATATATATATATATATATATATATATATATATATATGTATATATGTATATATATATATATATATATATATATATATATATATATATATATATATATATATATATATATATATATATATATGGCACACTCCTGGGTTTCTTGATAAATTTTCAAAATGGAGTTATAGGGCAATGCTTGACCAGCCTGGTGCCCTTTCTTTTCTGTGTAGAGCTGCTTAACTATGTTAAACTCGTCCCTATCAACCTCCTTCAGTGTGAGTATGTGCCCCCCTCCCACACACACAGACACCCTGCCTATAAAGTAGCACAATCATATTGTCAATTACAGTGGAAAAGGGAAAGGGTAGCCACAGCGACGGCTTCATGGGGCTGTAAAGTAGTATTACTTTAACTGAAATATGATGGATTATTGAGAATATGATTATGTAATATTATGTCACTAATTAGGGATATAATTATGAATTATGTTATGATTAGATTATGATTGGATGATCGATATTTGGTATGACAATTATAATATATAGTAATAAGGTTGTAAGATGAAGATATAGGTCAATTCGGTGCAATATGCTGATAGTGGTATATGGCCACAGGTGATTAGGTAACAGATAATGCACTATGCTGATAGTGAGATATGACTCAGGTGGCCTAACCGTCCAGGGGCCTCATGAATATTAATGAGCTATGTGGAGGAGGGGAGAAGAGACTAATAAAGAATCAGTTTGGTTTGAATCATCCGTGTGTACACTTCGTTCTTATTACTAAGCTCATCTTAGTTTACAATGGCGACCACTGGCTTGATTATTTAGATTTGTATATCTAACGAACGCAAGGAGGTGTAAACAGGATAGTAATAAGGGTGGAGAGTATTTTTTGTCGTGTTGGAGGTGAAACAAAGGAGTATTGGACTAAAGGACGTGCTGCAACATGGCAAACCAAAATGCAGCACAACTCTTGCAGTTACAAGCGACCAGTGAGCTCAGGAAAAAGTTAAAGGATTTTGCAGAGTCTCTGTCACCTCAGGATGGGTCAGACAGGGATCAACTCCGGAAATGGATGCAGGATATAGACAACATTAGAACATGGACTAATGCACCGGATTTGTTAGTGATAGACTTGGCTGGCCAGAAATCCAATGGGCCTCTTAGGGCTGCATTGTTGGCGGCCAGGACACAGATACAAGCACCGGCGGATAGGACATGGCCCAATGTTAAGGCTATAATAGTGGATGAGTTTCTGGAGAGGGATGAACAGCAGCATTTACAAATGAGATTGGATACAATAGTACAGGAGCCATTTGAAGATCTACGGACTTATGCACGTCGGTTTATCAACCAGAGAGACTTGGCATACCCTGCTAATGAGATAAACATTGCATCTGTCAGAAATAGGTTGATCACACTGTTTTTGGGTGGGATATATGATGACCATGTCAGACAGCAGGCGTCCAGGGGCAGACAGAACAGGCAGCTACATGAGGTTATGAGGGATGCATTTGACATTGAAGGGTCGTTCATGGTACCCAGGAGAGGCGCCCCTCAACCGGGGTTGGCGCGGATTAATACACCTGCGACACCTGCCTCACGCCTGGAGGAGCCTATGGATATTTCAGCACTGGTTACATCATCAGTGGGAACAGTGATGGACAAGGCAGTAGATAGGATGGAGCAGAAATTTAAGACAGTACAGGGGGAAATGAAGGCCTTAAGGAATAAAGGACCGGCACAGCCGGAGGTACAGGTAGCAGCAGCCAAGGTGGACACGGCCCCGCACGTGCCCACACCACAACTGCCTGGGCCCCAACAGCAGCATCCACAGGCGCCTTGGATGTACCCTACACCACCGGGCATGATGGCACCAACACATGCATGGCCTAGTATGTGTCCGTCTTACCACATGCAACAGCCACAGTATCAACAGCATGCATATGGCTGTTGTGCGCAGGTACAGCAGTCACAGCAGTGTAACCACCATCAACAGCAACCGCACTCACAGCAGCACACCCAGTCACAGCAGATGGCACCACAGCAAGGTAGGCCAGCTTACCGACCGTCCACATTCACACCAGATAGACAAGGGAGACCGAGGACTTGTTATGAGTGTGGGGAGGAGGGACACTTTGCCAGAAACTGCCCCAAGAAATTGGATCAAATTGTGGCTGCAGTTGATGCTGCTTTCTCAAGAAGATTGGCACCACCAGAGCAGGGAAACGGGGGGCAGCACTAGATCATCGTATGTGTGTGGACCTACAACTGGACGGGGTTCACATTACATCATTGGTGGATACTGGTGCTGCACGTTCTATGATGAAGACGAGTATATGGAGGGCAGTGTGTTATAAGAGAGGAGTCCCTGCCATAGCCAGGCCGGGGCTGAAATTGAGAGCACTATCAGGACATGAGTTGAAAACAAGAGGTAGAGCGAAGGTAGAAATACATGGAGTGATGTGTGAATTCTACATTGTGGATGATCTAACTCATGAAGCGCTGATAGGTGATGATGTATTGACAGGGTTGCAGGCAGACATCTCGTTTGTGGACAGGACTGTTAGACTGAAGGGGGTGATGTACTCAGCGTCGGGTAGTCAGACTGGGAATATTTTGATAGGGGGAGTTTTTGCTGATGTAGACTATTGGCGGGCTCTATACCCTGAGGTGTTTCCCCACTCTGACGACCCTATGGGCCACACCAACTCTGTCTCAGTGTCCATAGACACGGGAGATGCATGGCCTGTAAACCAGAGACCGTATAGAATACCGCTGTTAAAGAGACAATTTGTGGAACAGGAATTAGACCGGATGTTGAGGGAAGGGATCATAGAACCGTCACACAGTCCATGGGCTAGCCCTATTACACTGGCACCAAAAGGGGACTCATTTAGGCTGTGCGTTGATTACAGGAGGCTGAACTCCCTCACCAAGAAAGACGCCTACCCCCTGCCCCTCATTCAGGACATTTTTGACTCACTAGAGGGCGCCACAGTATTCACTTCCCTGGATTTGAGAAGTGGTTACAACCAGGTACCTGTCCATCCGGATTCAGTAGAAAAGACAGCCATAGCTACTCACATGGGCCTCTTTCAGTTTAAAAGAATGCCTTTTGGGTTAGCTAACGGACCTGCTCTATTCCAAAGACTGATGAACCAGATACTGGCGCCCCTGGTGGGAAAATGTGTGATGGTATATATTGACGACATAGTCATATTTTCAAAGACCCAGGAGGAACATGCAGCCCATATACATCAAGTGCTACAACTCCTGCGGGAACACCAACTGGAGGTAGAATCGTCAAAGTGTCAATTTGCCATGTCGGAGATAAAACTGCTGGGCTATATTGTCTCAAAAGACGGCATCAAATCTGATCCCAAGAAAGTGGAGGCCATTAGGGACATGGCACCACCACATGATGTAAGGGGGGTCAGATCTTTTGTGGGTATGACGGGTTACTACCGCCAGTTAGTTCCACACTATGCTGAATTGGCCCAGCCCCTTCTGGCAATGACGAGGAGATACGCGAGGTTTGAGTGGACAGAGGAGTGTCACAGGTCATGGGAAAAGCTGAGGGATTTGTTGATGTCTGACACAATCCTGGCTTATCCCCAGCTGAACAAGCCCTACAAGCTGTTCACAGACGCTTCAAAATATTGTGTGGCCGCGATATTAATGCAGGATGACAACGAGGGTGTGGAGAGACCAGTACAATACATTTCTAAGCAATTATCAGAGGCACAACAGAGGTGGCCAGTGGTGGAAAGAGAGGCGTATGCTGTGATTTATGCATTGAGGAAATTGAGGCCCTACTTGCATGGAGCAGAATTTACAATCTACACAGACCACAAACCACTTAAATGCCTGTTTGCAAATGAAATCAAAAACTCAAAGATCCAGTGTTGGGCCGTAACACTGGCGGAGTATGCAGCGCCAATTGTGTATGTACCAGGTAAAACACATGTGCGCCCGGACATGCTCAGTAGGATTAAATCAGTTGTCTACACAGAACCACCACCCATGGACCCTAACCAGGCTGCTGTCATGTTGGGACCAGCATTGAGTGACCCAGCTAACAAAATAACGTTAATCCAACGTCAATCTAACGTTAATAATAGGGTGGAATAACGTTAGGAAATAACGTTAGATTGCAGTGAAAATCGTGGACTCAAACCAACGTTTTATCAACGTTAGATTACCGTTAATTTAACGTTAATTCAACGTTATTTCAACGTTAATTAACGTTAGGATAACCATACAGAGGAAAACGTTAATTGCTCAACCTACACAAAACCTTTTCCTAATGTCATTAATATCCTATGAACGTTAATAGAACGTTGACATGAGGTTATTTTATCTTGAGATTAACGTTGGCAGTATCATGGTAAATTGTTTAACCTATATCTAACTGTCATTTTATTTGTGATTTCTCAATTTATCTAGCATCATTTCATCATTTACGTCCCAGGTTTTGGACAAATGAGTCTTCTAGTTACTTACTTTTATTATAAGCAAGGACATATATGGCTCATGTAGTGATGTATAACCCTTGTATGGGAGAGGTTTGTCATTATATCTAACTGTCAATCCCACGAAGAAGGTGTTTACATACCTTGCAGTACAATAGAAGTAATTATAGCATAATTTAGAATTTTATTTTAGTGCAAACACATACTAACAATAAATCTTAAGTCTAGGGTTGATAAAGGAAACGTTAGCCATCGTTATTAAAACCTTTATAAGGTAATAACTACTCCGCAGCATCCAGCCTTGTCCTAGATTAGTTCTATCAGCAACAATACTACCATCTGGTGAGGAATTGGAACCCCAAAATAACGTTGATTTAACGTTATTCCAACGTTTATATAATGTCCTATCAATATTGTATTGATAATCACACCAAATATTACTAAATGGAAATTTGGAAATACATTCCTGCATTAAGTAGATCGAATTAATACAAGAGCAGGGAGAATTGCTGATACAAATCAGATCATAGCCATGAAAAGACCTAGTTGGTATGAATATGTATGTGTTCCATAGTGTATGAAATACGAAACAGAAAATAAGACTGTGTCTTCAATTAACAATAAGTTCAATAAGTTATCATGTCATAATTGATAGTATATGTAAGCAGGAACCCCATGAACAACTTAGCTTGTATATTCAAACTAAATTAAAGTAGTTATGCCCATTTCCAATGTTTTATGGAGTTTAACACTGTTGTGTCATTTTGGAGGTTTAATAGAACAACTATACAAATATAGCCCCTAGTGACTTAAAATATAAGAAATATATGGCCTAGAGCAACATTACATCAACATTTTATTTCATTCAATATTCTGTATTTCAAGCACACAGGAGAAAAAGAAAGCACACTGGGCGATACTAGGGAATATATATCGCACATGGTAGGATAGGATGGGTTAAAAAAACGTATTTTTAACGTTAAAATAACGTTCTTAATTATGGTTAACCAGTGAACGTTTATCTAACCTTAATCAGAATAACTACATCTGCTGAATGTTCATTTAACATCAAATCAACCTCATTTACTTGGGGTTATCAAGGGAACGTTAGATCAACGTTCATATAACGTTTTTCAGATGAGGTTATCGGATTAACTGTAAGTTAACGTTAATAAACGTTAGATTAACGTTCTTTGTTACCTGGGGAGGCGTTAATGAGGTTGGATGGATTAACACCGGAGGCGCTGGCTACCAGACAGAGAGGAATGCCGGAATATCAGCTGGCACTGGAACAGGAGGAGGACTATTTTATAGAAGAAGGGCTACTGTTTACAATCCGACCACCCCCAGGACAATTAGAGTACCCACGTCTCATATTACCAAAAGAAGATAGAAGGAGGGTGATAGAACGTGCTCACCTGGAGGTAGGGCATATGGGTATGTCTAAAACACTGGCAAGAATACAGGAAGCATATAAGTGGACGAACATGAGAAGGGACGTAATAAGATTCATTGACAGATGTGCCCCCTGTGCAGTAAACAGAGTGAGAAGGGAGAGAGTGGTACCGGACCCAATGCCCATTGCTGAATTCCCAGGGATGGTGTTTGCTATGGACATCACAGGGCCTTTCGCCAAGACGTCAGCGGGTAACAAATATATACTGACATTTATTGACCATGCGACTGGTTATTTAGAGGCTTACCCCATGGAGGATAAAACAGCCTTGTCGGTATACAACACACTTCAAAGAAAGTTCATCCCGCGACACACGCCCCCTGACGTCATGTTATGTGATAATGGGCAGGAATTTAGGTCACACCTTGTCAAGTCTTATCTAACAAAGTTGGGGGTACAGGTGAGACATACAACCAGTCATAATCCACGCGCAAACGGCCGCTTGGAACGCGCACATAGAACAATCAAGGACATGCTGAGAAAAACCGTTAATGCTCAGCCTCACAGTTGGGAAGATAAGCTGGGTGACGCACTCCTGGCCCACAGGACAACGCCATCTGATAGCACCGGGTTCTCACCCTTTTATCTGCACCATGGCAGGCATCCGACAAGCACATATTATAATCTATTAGATAGGCGGCTTGGCGTGGATAACACAGAAATGGCACACAGAGTGGACGAGATAAGCAGGGCAATGCAGGTGGCGGTCAGCAATGCATATGTGAACAGGAAGTACAATGTAAACAGACTGACAGCTGCCGCCAATGCTAAACCCCTCCAGGTGGGGGATTCTGTAGTGGTTTTATCTCATGACAAGACTAAGCTGGATCACACCTGGGAGCACGGCTTTCTGGTCACTAGGATAAGGGGGAATGTTATCACTGTAGTGGGCCATAACGGTTTGATAAAGACTGTAGCCAGGGATCAGGTGAAGCAGGTCCCAACGGATATGGAGTGGGCAGATCTGAGGAAAAAGATGACACGCACTCAGCGGAGGGTACAGGCTAGTGAGGGGCATGATAACAGCCTGATACCAGAGGTACATGCTCAGGCACAGCTGGAGGAGGGGCGTGTCCAACACAGGGAGGGACAGTTGACTACACACAGTCACATACAACCTCCTCCCCCTCCTCCTCCCCAGCACATGAGAGCCCAAAAGCGCCCGGCTCAGCAGTCTACACCACACTGGGGGAAACGACCTTGGACACGTAGTAGGGCCGACCAGGTGAAGAGGTTTAAATCTCTCATTCCACAGGAGGACCAGGCATCAGCAGAGAAGAAACAGTGTATAGCGGCTGTGAGAATCGCCTGCAGCAATGGCACATCTTCAGTTACTACTAACACCACTATTACTGATGTTGGTGATGGGACTGCCGTCAGGGGTGAAGATGAACCCTATCTTTGAGGAGGATGGCGTACTAGTAAGGCAGACAGGAGACATACGTCGGGTGGGAGCAGCCTGGGTGGTGGTGGTCATAATACAACCCCCAGCGGCTCTCTCAATCAATCAACTAGACAGGGATTTAAATGGAGTATTTTCACTCGCGGAGAAACGCTTTGGGACAGATGGTGTAATGATCTGGAGGAGGCGCTGGAGGGTGCTGCAGAATATGCTTGCTCAGGAAGTCGCACGACTGACTCCAGCCTCTCCCCCCTCATCAAAGGAACACGTACAATATGAAAGGAGAGTAGAAAGGGCATTATTGGGATTTGTTGGAACTATTTTTAGGCCGCTGTTTAACATTCCGGATTTTACAGACATAAAAGCACTACAGGATATGATATTAGACAACAGACACCAACAATCAGCGATCCAGCATCATGTAGCACAAATGGTCACATGGATTAATGCCACACGATCATTGGTACGACAGAATGCTCGGCACATACAACAGGTACAATTACAGACTAGAGAGGCATTTCTGGATTTAAATGAAACACAAAAAGAACTGGAGAAGCAAAACCAATTAATTGCTGCTGTAAAAGTGTCACGGACTATAGATAATACATTACACGATGTTGAACTGGCTATTTCTAGTCATATTGACTCTTTAAAACATTTTCATATACAAAAGATGGACTTGGAAAGGGGATGGTTGACTGAGAACATTATTGACAATATTCATCTTCAAAATTGTTTAAAGCATATAAAACGGAAGGGTTATTCGGTATTGAATGTTGAATGGTATTACCAGCATGTGGCGGTGACCCCACTTTGGGAGGAGGAAGGTCATTTGGCCTTCAGGGCGGTATTACCAGCCACAGATGATGATAATTATATTGGTTATTCACTAATCACAGTACCAGTACCAATGGGGGGGGGACCACTACAGGCAGTTTGAAACTAAAAGCCATGTAGCGATCCATACAATGACGGCGGCAACATTTATACCAAAAGATTGTGCGGGTACTAAGCCCAGCGTATGTTGGCCAGAACTAGAAAATATTCAAAAATCATGCGAGGCACAATTAGTTAATGGGGAACAACCGGACGCATGTCATGTTAAAATTTTTAAGCAGGGTAATGGTACTGCGATGATTGTGAGACAAGAAAAGGGGAACCCAGAAATTATAGTGGCGCCATCTATTGTTGGGGCTAGTATGACATTGAGGTGCCCTGATAGACCGGCAGTTAAATATGCAATTGTTAAACCTACATTACTACTGTTGCAAGACACATGTGTATTAGAATCAAGGGATTGGAAAGTAAAAGGGGTGGAATACCTTCATATGACATTGAGAATGAGCCCCCCACAACCAATTGAGTTACCAAGTATTAATGTAACATGGCCGAATACCAAGGTACCGGTGGTATTCAAACAACTAGATGTTATTGACGAGTTAAAGGTGCCGTTTGTGCATATTGCTAAGTGGGAGGAGAAAAAGGGGCAATGGGACATGGTAACTATGGGTGACGAGTCATTTTTCAAGAAAATGCAGAGCCCATATGTATCAGTGGGGACAAACGGTGTGACATTAACAATTTCGGTGATATTACTGGTAGTAAATGTTTATATGATGTGTTGTTCAAAGAGGGCTAGGGCGCTAAAGTCACTTATACCAGGAGGGAGGGAGGGACAGGAGCAGGAGGCCCCACCAGCAGCGGCCCCCCTACTTCCCCCCTACACCCCGGCCCAACCATTTGTGTCCCCGACGGCTCCGACAGTTATCCAGATCCCGCAGACCCTCCCGGCATACCAGCCAGTTCCACAGTCCCACCAGCTACAGGTTACCCTGTCCCAGGACCAGATGGCGGAGATGATGGGAATGAGTAGGCGGAGGAACACAGGGGTGCCAAGGAAGGCTATTCAGTATGTTGATGATGAATTGTAGTATAGTATGAGAAGGAAGCTGTGTGGTGGAGAAAAGATGTTTGGAGGAGTATGCTAGAGTTAAGAGATGTATGTTAGAATTAAGACAATTACACTGATGTAGGGAAGAAAAGAAAGTGGGGTAACGGGCTTGATATTTAATTAAAATTAATTAAAGATCTGGGATGCCAGGGGACATGTGTAAAGTAGTATTACTTTAACTGAAATATGATGGATTATTGAGAATATGATTACGTAATATTATGTCACTAATTAGGGATATAATTATGAATTATGTTATGATTAGATTATGATTGGATGATCGATATTTGGTATGACAATTATAATATATAGTAATAAGGTTGTAAGATGAAGATATAGGTCAATTCGGTGCAATATGCTGATAGTGGTATATGGCCACAGGTGATTAGGTAACAGATAATGCACTATACTGATAGTGAGATATGACTCAGGTGGCCTAACCGTCCAGGGGCCTCATGAATATTAATGAGCTATGTGGAGGAGGGGAGAAGAGACTAATAAAGAATCAGTTTGGTTTGAATCATCCGTGTGTACACTTCGTTCTTATTACTAAGCTCATCTTAGTTTACAGGGCCGTCACAAGGTTGACCGAATGTAGATGTCCGTACCATCCAGTTGGCGATCCCAGTATGGTTGCAGTGTACACTGACAAAGTAAACCTGTCCCCAGACTTGTCTAAATGACTGTCATAAAATGAATGAGTCAAAGGTCGTCTAACCTATCAGATTACCATCCCACGAATAGAATCTGGAGCTGGCAAATGTCGGGTTTTGGGCTGGCACATGCAAAGTGGGTCTTCTATCTCCAACTAGAAGACCCACTTCCTTGTCACTTAGACAAGTTTTTGACTCGTTTATTTTATTACAGTCACATAGAAGAGTCTGGAGACAAGTTTACCTTTGGAGTGTATGAATACGCTCACCCCTGTTCCCATTGCTCCCCCAGGTGTAAATCTGCTGAGTCGACAGGTGTGGTTTCCTCCAGTGTTTGATGTTAAACTGGGTCATTCCAGGTACTGGGGGTGTGGCTTACAACCTGCCTATACACTTGGGTTGGATCATACTTAGTTGTCTTTTTTGCTGGAAATGCTGAAGTGCTTTTATATTAGGATAAATGTCATAGAGTCAATAGAGTATGACCTTAGTGGAAAGAGGTTTTAAGTGAAAATCTCTTGTTTTGAGAGATTTTCATTCGAAGAATCATAGTGCACTGTTATTCAGAATATTCTCATACTTGAAATATCAAGGGAACAGTGTTTCATTTTCATGTACAAATTGTTTCATACCCCACGATCCTATTTTGCCATATGACATATTACAATTATCATATCAAATTGTATCAATGGTCACATGATGGTGACAAAGCAGTTAAATCTTTCTTCGCTAAGTTGGAAACCTTTTCAGGTATGACCCTTTTCCACTGAGTTGACAAAATGGTGTATCGTGTTATTGGTATAACATGCAGACAGGGGGAGCAGCCTGATGTAAGAGTATGCAGCTGGTAACTATTAGATGTTACAAGAAAATATGTGTCATGGCACCACTGTGGAGTCACGTCTTGTCCACAGGCCACAAATTATCCACAGGGTCCCCGCAGGTCAAGGAAAGACATAGGTTGGTGCTGTTAAAATGAATTGAGCTCTTTCTTGGAGTATGCAGGCAACATAAGGACCCACCCGGACAAGAAATATCCATTACAGTTTATTATGGCAGAATTGAAGGCTACATTTTATTCTATTATGTAGGCCTACTATGTATCGCCAGGGTGGGAGATTTGGTCATCTAATGATATCTTTTTTGTAAAGTACTTACTAATACTGATAATGGATCTTGCAAACTTTTCGTTTGAAGAAATAAATTAAGTTCGTACAAAGAGTTTAACAATGGGTGTGGACACTTTGTAGCATGTGGGCAAAACGTGACTCCACAACCACACAGCAATATCTGGTTACT
Source organism: Harmothoe impar (assembly GCA_947462335.1). Lineage (NCBI taxonomy): Eukaryota > Metazoa > Annelida > Polychaeta > Phyllodocida > Polynoidae > Harmothoe > Harmothoe impar. The sequence continues at coordinate 70,235,292 of OX381707.1, forward strand.
AGTAACCATGATTCATATATATAGGGCTAATCCTTTTTGGCGTTACACTCCATGCTCCCTGAACCCTCTTATTATTAGTTGCTCTTTGATTATACAGTGCCACTTGTGTGGTATGTCATTAATATTGAAACAAAGGTATGCTACTGAATCCATATATCCCCTACTACACCCTCAGATAAGTGAGCGTCATTGTCACCGAAAGCACTTTCACCTGAAAGCCAGGCAGTGCCAGACTTTCAGGTGAGAGTGCTTTTTGCGACAGTGACGCTCACTTTTCTGAGGGTGTACAGTGTCTGGGGAAATGGATGACAGCCCACAATATTGGGTTTAACCTGGTTCATTAGGGACTTGTCAATACAGTATGCACATGGGTTGGACAGGTAGAGACACAGGTAGGCACAGGTAGACAGGCAGGGGCCGATGACATCTCGGTCAATAATGTAAAATGAGAAAAATGTTGTTCCCCTTTTCATATGGTTTAAAAAGCTGAAGTCGGGAGACAGCTTGGGTTTAATTGTTGGCATTTGTGGTTTAAGGTGGCTATTATAGAAAAAAAGGGTAATATGATGATTTCTTTTCAAGCAATTCAAAACGATATGGGCAATACTCTCCATCTAAAGTGGTGAAAGGACCCCCCCCCCCCCCTGTATCTTAGATAACACCTGGAGCTGATCATAGTAATACTTATACCGTATACCTAGATCTAACTTAAACAAATAGGCAACTTCATACCGTTTCGACAAAGCATTTATAGAGGAATCAATCAGAAATACCTAACCAGAAACTGCCTACCTGAATGTAGTTAAAACCACATGGTGATGTCTTGAATAGAGATTTCAGAAAAATACACACAGAATAAATCACAATAAGGGGAACTGTAAGGTAGGATAAGAAACAGCTCTAAAGCTACACTAAAGTCAGCAGGCGTAACCTGAGATCCATACATATTGGAGCTGCTGAGGGCTCATGGCCACACTGTAAAAAGTTGGTTGCCAATTGTGTAGGTTTCCAGAAGATTCTACTGTGTGTGTACAGTTTATTGTAGATAAACAGTAGAGTCTACTGTAATTCTACAATAGATTCTACTGTAAATCCATTCTACAGTGGATTCTACTGTAGATCTGCAGTAGACTCTATACTGTGTACCTATACTAACTATTTACAGTGCACTGATGTGACCTCTGTACCTGTGGCTGCTAGTCATTACTGTCCAGGATTGATTGACAGCAGCCACATGCTTTAAAGATGGTATATCAGCTAATAGACTTCCCAAACCTTTTCTTCAAAATGGATATAATTTCAATGTCAAGGGTTTTGTTATTATCTTAGCTGATATACAGTGCTCAATATGAAATATATTTGTCTATAAATGCATGATTTGAGATAGAAAACAATGTTGCTTACTCACCTCACTGACTCAGTGTCCCCCCTATGTGAGCATACCAGGAACTAAGCTAATAGGGAATGCACTGAGCCATGTAGTATAAACACATAGGAAGGTTTAGTGTCGACCTACAGTAAAAAAATGTTGCACTGCAAGTGTTAATCTTGTGTATTTAGACTCTGCCAATTCTTTTAAAATTTAGGGAGTATGTATAGGATAGGATATGCAATAGTAATATGGCATGATTAAAAAGTCATCAAATTTTAGCTGGGACACCATCTTTAACAGGAGAGCATGCCGGACTGGTTGTTGTATGTGTTGCAAGTATTTACCAGGAGGTCGGACAGTGACAATTAAGGGTCATCTTTCAACATTAGATCCCCCATTGTGAATGTGTTTAGACATAGGTAGTGGCACCGTTTGATGTTGGAAGAGAACATGGAACTGTGCACCGTGCAAGATATAGATTTATGCATCATGACTCAAAGCACCATGTGACCCTAAAGGGGTGCCTCCACCAAAGACCGTCCATCCGTCCGTCCATAAAATCCGTCCAAAAAAGCATTTTTAGACTACAAACTGGACGGATTTGATGGACGGATGGACCAAAACCACTTCCACCAAGGTCCGTCCGTCCACCCGTCCATCAAATCAGTCCAGTTTGTGGTCTAATAATGGATGGATTGGTGGACGGATTGATGGACGGAATCCGTCCGGCCATTCCGTCCATCAATCCGTCCAGTTTTTTACCTCAAACTGGACGGATTGATGGACAGATTGATGGACAGATTGATGGACAGAATGGACGGACGGGAATATCAATTTTTTTTGATATTTCCGTCCGTCCATTTTTTTACAGAATCCGTCCATTTTTTGGTCATTTTGGGTCTTCTGTGATGGACGGAATGGACGGATTGATGGACGGAATCCGTCAAGCCATTCCGTCCATCAATCCGTCCAGTTTTTGACCAAAAACTGGACGAATTTGATGGACGGATGGACAGATGGACCAAAACCACTTCCACCAAGGTCCGTCCAGTTTTTGGTCAAAAAATGCTTTTTTGGACGGATTTGATGGACGGACGGATGGAAGGTCTTTGGTGGAGGCACCCCTTAAGAGTTTTAACGCCTGTTGCAGCCACATGGTGCAGCATATTACCAGGTCACGTGGAAGTAAATGGCGCCATCTACCGAGTCATATGGTATTCTGGTCTGCATTGAAGGGAGTTCTGGCTGCTGATTGGGTTACATTTCAGATGAAACAAAAATAGCTACAATTGTTGAAAGAATTCACAGGTGTTCACAAAAAAGTACCCAACCGACAGAACAGCACATGTAGTTTTTAGTAGAAATTATCTACTGTTGATGACTGAGCAACATAATTAGTCTGTACTAGCATTTAATAATTCTCTCAACATGTTAATGTCCTGTATCGTCCTTGTAAATTTCAATACATCCCATATTGTAATATTTTTGTATATAACCAGTAGGAGATATTTTTGAAACTGTCTTATAATTACTGGGAAAACAATGTTTTTGTACTATTTATACATTACCACAGCTTTTACGTCACTGTGATTATTAATTTAATCGACTGTATTAGTATAATACACTTCATAATAATACACATGAATAATAGGGTGGCTGACGAAAACTAGTTCATCTAAGAAGCAGCCTTTTTGTCATATAAATCATAAAGGATTCATAACTTATGTCAAGGGAGCCTCATAAAACTATTAATGATGTGCTACATTTTTTAATAGGATATTGTGTATATATGGACATAAAATCTACAATTGGGTTTGAAAAACTTGTGATTGATACTGTTGATTTATGACAAATAAATCTTTGAAACTTAACTTAACTTAAAACTTATGTAGAGGGTAGGGGAAATTCTGAGGCATGCAAAAACTGATGTGGCCAAAGGTTGATTTTAGACCCAAAACAGGGCAAAATGAGACTACCTGTGGATAAAAGTGACTTTCTTGAGATTTTCAAGATCGTGCTCCTCATTGAGGCTGAAACATTGTGTGTGAGGGATTGTTTAACTAAACTAGGGCTAAGACTATGGTAAAAAAAACTTGTAGATGGCCGATTTTGTGCATCATTTAGAAATATAGAGGAATAATGATTACTTCCTCGTGACCAGTGCTGATGTAAACAGCCTTACCTGTTGTAGCTGGCTGCATGTAGGTATGGGCCTTATCAACAATAACACCCACCTGGCCTCATTGTGAGGGGAGCTACCTGGGAAACGCGTGTTTACAAAACCTAGGAAGTGTCAATTACAGGCCTCCTAAATCAGGGTGTTTCTTGGCACTTCGCGGAACACTGCTCACACACGTGGGTTACACGCACGCCCCCTGCCTGCCGACATACACAAACCTGCAGTTAACCCTTTAAGGGCCACATAGTGCTTTAATGCAATTGATTCTTTTGAAATACAAGATTTACTATGTTTAAGTACTGGAAGGGCCGTATTTAATGCCCCCCATTGAATACAATGTGGCCGTATTCGGTGGTCTAAGAAAAAGATGTTTTTCCTCCATTAATTAAATGGCTTCAAAAAAATTAACACAAATACAAACTACGTTGATACTGCTCTGATGTATTTCCCCCATGGGGGCTCAGGCACATCCCACTCAGCCTGCAGCTTCATGGGATATTGCCCCAGCCCCTATGCATGAAATACTAGAGACAGTATCAATGGGCGTTAGCATTAGTTTATATATCCTTTATCATCATCATGAACAGATGCAGCCCTGGCGAGTGACTCGCCAGAGCTGTATCGAAGCATCATGCCAATGGCAGCCAAGGTTATAATGCATTTAAAGCACAATGCGGTTCTTTAAGGGTTACAGACTACAGCCTTTCCGGATAACCGTTACCAGCTGTCTGTGGATGTACCTTCGGACTTGGGGAGTGGTCATTATTTAACAATGCATGCACAGAGAGAAGAAGCAGCGTCAAAAGGGAGTCCAAGTTGCCTCCAGAATGACTCCCCTCTCTAGGAGAGTCCAGGTCCCCTAAGGGAGCCTAGGTGACTCTCTAGCTGACATAAGGGAGTCACATGGAGGAGTCATATAGCTCTCGGGGTTATATGACTCCCCCAGGTAACTCGCTTATTTCAGCCAGAGACTCACCTAGGCTCCCTTATGCGACCTGGTCTCCCCTAAGCAGTGGAGTCATTCTGGAGGCAACCTGGACTCCCATTTGACGCTGTTTCTTCTCTCTGTGTGCATGGGAGTGGGTGGATATTTATTTCTGCATACATGTATATTATTGCATCGAAATACCCCGCCATGTCGCCATCGCCGGGAAGCTCTCGAGAGATGTAGGGGTCCAAACCTGGCTTGTTCTGGCAGCTACATACGGATAGTGTGTCTTAATTTGCTTTACGTAACAGCTTAATGCCAACATGCAAACACTGTTTCCTAAGGCAGACAGACATATATACAGGCATAGAGAGAGAGAGAGAGAGAGAGAGAGAGAGAGAGAGAGAGAGAGAGAGAGAGAGAGAGAGAGAGAGAGAGAGAGAGAGAGAGAGACAGTGATATTGAGTTAAGGTGGGTCGATGCCATTGAATCAAAATCATCAGAATGCCACATTTCTTTTTTCTGTGGGTACTCTAAATCATTTGAAAATAGAAAATGAAAATAAAAGTAGGGGTTGCCGCACTACTTTTAAAATATGGAATTTTGAAAAATAAAAGTAGTTCAATTTTACGCTAAAAAAAAACACAGAAATAATGCCAAAATTTGTCTGATTTTATTTCCTCTCAACCAATAACCGTAGACTCCCCCCCCCCCCCCCCCACTGTTATTGAGTAATGACCACTCCCTTACTGCTTCTCCTGTTGTGTTGCTCATCCCGGTTTCCCTATACCTGTGTTTTCTCCACGCTACAATCATTGCCTCACGTAGTACACATCCTGTTGATCCTTGCAGCTCTTTTTGTGCTCATGTTTTCTCCTTCTCCAAGGCCATGGTTATTACTTGTCTTATATCATTTGTCTTCTGGGAATCCTCTAAGACTAACAATTGCACACCAATTTGTTCCATGTCTCGGGAGAAATATGTTTGTTATTCACTTCCCTTTTTTATATCTTGTATAACATGTGTACCTTGAATCCCGTTCAATATTCTGCATTTCTCTTCTCCAATGGTAAATACCTATTCGGATCCGAGGTTACGAGTAGTATGGTAGAACATGGCAATTTAAACTGACCAATGAGGAAGCTGGATAAGTGGGGGTCTATCTCCTGTACGTCCTGCTGTGCTCTTTCTTTAATGCGGGGAAATTTATAAGGGAAAAAAATTAAAATTTGATTTTGATGGGTATGGTGAGAACCGCTAAGGCCGAAAAAAAGGTTTGTTTCAGGTCACCCGACCGACCCTATCAAAACAGGGCCGACCCTACGTTTTGTTATACAATTTCGAAGAATTTTTTGTATTTTTACCCTTTTTTAGAGCAAAAAGAAAGTCACTCGGAAACCGTCTAGTCGTTTCCATCTACAACCCCATACAACAAAATGCATTAGGTGTCTTTCCACTATGAACGTAGGGTATCAAGTTCGTTTTTATGCTGCACCGTGCGCAACCTGACAAGTATTAACATACCTCCCTTAAAATGTACTAAAAAGGCTGCTGTCTGGACAGCTTTATGCCCGCTAATGTATACACTTTCAGAACTAGTCCCATCCCTATGCACTATACATAGCTGGGTGCCAGCTGAGGAGGGTCACGTTTCACTTATAAGTAATGATGAACGTGTAACTTTTGTCAGTAACATCTGTGCGAGTTAATATCAGTGGCTCAATCGATATGTCTCTCTATCTGTCTCTCTGTGTCTTTCTCTCCCTGTATTTTTGATATCTCTATTTAGTATATGCCTCTGTCTGTCTGTATGTCTCTGTTTGTCTATCTCTCCCTCTCTTTCTCTCTCTCGCTGCCTCTGCCTGTGTGTGTGTGTGTGTCTGTGTCTCGACCTTTATCTTTCTGGTTAAATCATCTCCTCTTCCACTTGTGTCTCTGTCTACCTGTCTGCCTATCCAGCTCTCCCTCTGTCTTTCTGTCTCTGTCCGTCTCTCTCTGTATCTCTGTCTGTCTTTGTCTCTCTCCATCTCTGTCTGTAAATATCAGCTCGTCCTGTGTCCGTGTTCCTGCTCAGTGGTTCCCCCTGGTGTTGGGACATCACATTAGTACGTCCTAACATTACATAGGCCTTCATCAAGCTTATATACAGCCTCGAACACTCCAGGCCCAAATGGGCCTGGACGAATTTATACCTAAAGAAAGTGACCAGGTAGACGGCCTTACTTGAATATGGGATCTCCTTCTGGCTTTGTCCCTCATTAGTTATACATCCTCTGATTCCATGCAGACTTTCATTTGATAACGTCTGCCAATGTAAAAGCCGCAGGCCCTTTTTTACTCTTTGACTGATTCTACCAAAACATGTTTTCTTGCTGGTGACAGAAGTGGGTAATACCACGGAGTATAAGAAATCACATCCTTCCTGTGCCTCTTACCTTACCAATTAGGGAGTGGTCATTTTCTAACAACAGGGGGGGGGGGTCGGTGGATTTTCGCGCAAGTGGGTCGAAAAAATGTTGGTTTCCCCCCACCGGGGGGGGGGGGGGTCGAAATTGTTTTGGTTCCCCCCCCCCCCTTAGGCAAGTTGAAATTGAGTGCAGCCGACCCCTTTAACCTATATTAATGCGCGGGCTTTGTGCCCCCCTCAAGAGGGTTCCAAATATTTTTGGTTCCCCCTTCAAGGGGTCCATATTTTCTTTTGGTAACCCCCCAAATCCACCATCCCCCCTGTTGTTAAAAAATGACCACTCCCTTAGCCCTTTAGTGACGACATAGTGCTTAAATTAATGTGATATGCCCTTTGTCGTAAGGGTATACATTAATGCGGCCCTGGGGAGTTTACCTGTCAAGGCTTTATATTCATGAAAAACGACCACCTTCCAAGGGAGTATCAAACCCGTAGGGTCGTCGTAATGCTTGAATGCAGCCATGGCAAGTATCTAACAAGGGCTGCGTTCATGTATCATAACGACCAACGGGTATGGCCCATTAAAGCACTATGCCGTCCTTGTTAATTAGCGCATTCCGGACCATTGTCCACATTAGCTCTGTATATAATAAGACCCTACATCCTTATCCCTTTCATGTCCATCCTATTCAGACACACTGCATGGCATGTCTTCTTTGTTCACATGTAGGGAAGCCTTGTCCAGACAGGGAGGTCTTTTTCAGCGCAGTCCACTGTCCCTTTTTGGATAAAAAACAACAACAACAGTGTAACGTAGCTGTGTCCAACTGTAGAGACCGGTCTCTTAAAACCAAAGACACCCTAATGATTCAGATGTCTCGTGAATGATAAGGAAAATGAAAACTGTATCTGTGAAAAAAAGGGGGGTAATCTGCGATACACTTAATACATATGTACAACATATTATATAAATAAAAAAAATATTAATCTACTATTATCAAAGGTAAATATGAATATGAGTAAATATGAATCTACTATTATTAAAGGTGACTTTACCTCGTATGTTGCAGGCTACCGCCGGGATCTCGTGAGAACGTGAGTCGGCGTTCTCACGGTACCACGTTAGACCTGCCGTCAGGTGGCTCCACCATCGTCGACTCGGACGAGGACCCGCCCTCCGACCGACCCGCCCCCACGCGGCGGAAAAACGGCGTCGTCGACCCTAGACCTTCAACAGGTAGGATGGCTTAAATGTCACATCGTAATTATATTGATAATTCATTATTCTAAATCGAAATTAAGGAAATTGCTGGGATTTTCTTTTTCAAAATCAGTTTTATTGTAAAATTATTTCTTTTTAAAGTAAAGTAAAGTAAAGTATAAGGAACCTCCACTTCCATGTTTTATTTAAAGTCCACTCCTTGAAATGGACCGGGGTGATCGAGCAGACAACAGGGCAAGGCCAGATACCAATGGCCGGTATGGTCCTCAAAACAAAACAACTACCTTTTATAGAAAATGTTGTGGAATATAATGTATGTTATGGGCATATCATGGAAAACACAGATATGTGCCTCTACATGGGGTCCCACAATTTTGACCATGTCGCCGTGTCGATTTCTAGCAAATTAAAGGTGTCGTGTTGGCATGTCGATTTTTATACATACAGAATATACTAAGGCCTTATGAAAATGTCTGTGTCCGTCGATTTTTAAAGTGGCCGTGTCGCCCGTGTCGATTTTTAAAGGGGCCGTGTCGCCGTGTCGCCCGTGTCGATTTTTACCCATGTACAGGCACAGATATGATATGATATGATATGAAGGACATACACATGTCTTATATTGTGGCATATTTAAGGCAAAAAGAGAAAGGCCAGCTCGCCACTCAGAGGTAACACATGTTTACTTCTCAAGGATAAACTCATAGTCTATTAGAATATTCAGATGTGATTATTGCACTTATCTACCTAACCTTTCTATCATGTAGACATAATTACTAACGTATATATGAGTCTATATTTCTGTCTTAATACGATCACAATAGAAGAAGTCTACCAAGACAAGCACCAAAATATACAAAAGGAAAACCTGTTAAACACTATTTGATATAAAATCAGGGTTGATCGATAGATCATCTTCCACCTGAAATGCTACATACATGTATACACGATACAGCTAACCAAATGGCAAGTGTCAGGTCAAACAAAATATACACCTTAACATAACTTAAGGTTCTGTAGTTCAAGCACTTGTCAGTAGAATTAGTCGGAACACCGACACCTCTCAAACTGTTAGCCTTAAATCTGTTTTAATATAATAAGGCATTGCAGAATGAACTACTGCGCATCTTTCTGCGCATATAGCTTAAATGCTTTAGGAAAAATCTGATGACTTTTACTATTATTTTTCTTTAATTATGTAAAAAAGAATAATGAAAACCTATTCCTACTCTTCTCAGAATGCAACATGATAAAATCCAAGAATTATTTTTAGAATAAAGGTATATATCCCTGTGTTGATTGTGTGATGTCTCAGAATTTTGGGGCTATTGGTTGATAGAAAATAAAGTCCTAGGAATTTTTACATTATTTGTTGAATTCTGATGACTTTGATTCAATGGGATCGACCCACCTTAAATCAGATTATATATTAACTTCTATAATCTTGTTGACACGAAAAGGTATGAGAACAATCATATGCAATGGAGTACATTTGACACGATTAATTTTGTACACGTGTTATTATTTATGTTGGGATAATATCACAGTTGATTATCGAAGATCTGAGGGAGAACTCTATTACAGCTATGTTGTCATCACTGGGTGATTAATCATTGTATTCTGTATCAATATAAGTTTTACGTGTAATGTATTCAACCATAGCGGTAAGAAAACATTAATTTTGTATACAGCATTAGACAAGATTCGACTAGTCGCTTCATTGATTTCACATACCAACATACTGAACACAGTATACACTTTATTCAAATTGATTTTGTATTATCTTAAAGTGATATGCTTGTTACCCCGATAGATCCAAAAACCAATTCATAATGAAAACTTGTAGTAAATACAATATCTTCTACTTCCAGACCTATTGGATTTGTCAGAATGGGATTCCGGAGAGCTACCTCAACCCCCAGCGGGCGGTGCCATGGTTCCCTCCATCGTGGTCAACGAGTACACCGACTCTGAACCTCAGGAACCTTCAGAACCTTCGCATCACAGCAGAAGCTCAACAGATGACTCGGAAGACACCCCGCTCATACAACCCGAGCAACTCCAGAAGGTGAACAAGAGGAGGGAACATGGCTCTTCGGGCTCCCTTCTGGACCTCAAGAATGTGCGTAATGTGTTTAGTCGGGTGCCAACGCGCTCTCACTCTGGGGACTTCTCCCAGGTGTATGACATGGACTTAGAGAATGGCAACCTTGGGAGCGGTCAAGGCGGAGTGTGTGAACCTTGTAAGTTATTCTCGATGCCGGATAAGACAAAAACCATGTCTCAGCCCTCAGTGCTACATGTCGAAAATGAGAAGGCGGACTATAACGCCAACAAGCATATCAAGCGGAGAGGCTCAGTGCAGTTTGCCCTGCCACATGACTCCACCACCAATGACTACACAGCAGTGGATCATGTCCTGGGGGGTCGGAGGGGGTCCACTTGCTCTTCCATCCCTGAGAGGTGCTCGGATACCGCCTGGCGGTCGGACAATAGCGGTGCAACCTCGGGACACTCTGACTGTCGCATCCATTCCAACCCCCGGACTCGCGCTCGCACTCGGTCCTCAGCCTCAACATCCTCAGCTGCAACACCGGCAGCTGAAGGCCCCTCGGTGACCTACCTCCAGAACCGCCGCACTTCCAGGACATTCACCGTCATCAATTATGGTGATCCTGCTGCCAATACGAATAATGTGGGTATACGAAGACCCTCCCAACAGGCAGACGTGGAAGGTGCTATTGATGAGGATGGCCATGAGACGCCGGACAATGATGTCGACTCAACTTGTGGGTCGATGGTGAGCAGTGCGTCCCGATTGCAGCAAGTGATGGCCTTAAAGCAGCAGATCTGTGGTGGCTTACCGCAGATACGAACCTCCTCGCTTCCCTCGGAGAAAGGCACCCTGGGCACCGACCTTGCCGAACTGGAGCAGCAATTAGCCTACAGGAGGAAGTCTCTGAAGACCTGCACAATGAGGTCCCTGCCTGATGTGGCCAAGCGAGGGGCCTTGTTTGGGCAGAGGAAGAAGCATCGTTTGGTGAATAAGGAAGGCGACTTTAACATCCAGTTCAAGAACATCTCCAACCGCAACAAGCGCTACTTGGCTGATGTCTTCACGACTCTGCTGGACATGAAGTGGCGCTTTAACCTCTTGCTGTTCATCATTGCATTTGTCGTGAGCTGGATTACCTTCGCCCTGCTCTGGTTGACCATCGCCTATCTCCATGGGGACACCCGGCCTATGTCCCCGTCTGAATCACTAAATGCTTCGGTACCATGTGTGGTCGGTGTGACTGACTTCACCTCAGCTTTGCTCTTCTCCATAGAGACACAGCACACCATTGGGTACGGCGTACGAGCAATGACCACCTCCTGCACTGAGGCCGTGATCCTCCTCATGAGTCAATCCATCTTCGGGGTGGTCATCCAGTGTGTCATGGCTGGAGTCGTCTTGGCAAAATTAGCCCGGCCAAAGCGGCGAGGAGAGACCATCATGTTTTCCCACAACGCTATCATCTGCCAAGAGGATGGCCAGTACTGCCTGATATTCAGGGTCGGGGATATGAGGAGGTCTCAACTGGTGGGCGCCATGTTGCATGCCATGTTCGTAAAGAAACGCATAACCATGGAAGGCGATGAGATTCCCTTCTACCAATGTCATCTAGAGGTCACCGCAGAATCCGAGGACTATGACCAGTTTATTTTCCTATCCTGGCCAATCAGAATTGTGCACAGGATATGCCCAAGCTCACCTTTATGGAACATGTGTGCGGAGGGACTCCTCACTGAGGACTTTGAGATCATTGTGGTCCTTGAAGGTGTGGTGGAGGCCACTGGCATGTGTATGCAGGTGCGAACATCTTACCTCCCCTCTGAGATCATGTGGGGGCACAGGCTGGCCCCACTACACACTGTCTGCAAGACTGCAATAGGCGTTTATGAAATAGACTATGCGCACTTCCATACGACAATCCCTGTAGCTATGCCCGATCACTGCGCCAACGAACAGCACAGCCGGAAGCAGAGTCGAGAGGAGGAAGACCTGAATCTAACGGTACCATTTCAGAGACGACGCCTGCTGTCAATGTCTGAGAGCTATTATGGCAGCCACGCTGCTCTTCCTGTAAACTTTGGTGTTCTGGGTGTATGACAGTTCGACCTCCTCAAGAGAATCTATGTTAGAAATAGTAAATGAAAATATCATTTCAGGTCGGGAAAATAGACAGGCTCCTCCAATCGACTCACTACCGGTTTGCTGCTTGTGTATGCAGTTGGGTCTTGATCCAATTTAGATCAATATGTTTCTTTTAGGAAATGCCCCTTGGCTGTTCAAGGCTCCTACTAGAATGGTTGTGATATATCTTTAAGTTTCAAACCTGAATAGATTAGTAAAGTAGTGAAGATGATGATATCAATGGTTTAGCATATAAAGTGCATATGGATATATGTGTAATGTGCTAATACTGGAGATAGTGACTTGTGGAACTAACATTTTAAACTGTTATTTGTAATTCGTATTTACTGATTTCACTTTAAAGGAAATGATCTATGGTAAATTGTATATATGACATATAGTATATCATGGTGTATGAGGTAGTATTGCAATTGGGTATTAATTAAACAGAGCAAACAGAGATTTTGATGGAGATTTCTTTGGATGTTGTCACAGATATAATATATTATGAATAATACGATGTACATAGTTGAATATCTAGATATGTCTATACAGTAGTGGTGAATTTATAATGCCCCTTCCATAGACAGCTCTGTGTAGATTAATGTTTCTGTTTTGATAATGTCTTGTCTTAAACATGAAAGGAAGGTTTTGCAATAAAATTTCAGCAGTATATATAAGGATAATTCAGATAAAAACATTATGCTGAGTATTATAGTGGTGATAATGTATATGATTGTTGTAATTATGTAATTAAAGTGTTTATAATTGTATCATAATATCCAGGATATATGGAGTAGTCCCTGAGAGCTTTAGTCATTGTGAACTGTTTGTACAGATAATGATTTGAGTATTTGAAGTGGAGAAGCAGATGAATTTAAGTATTTCAGTGGAATTTTCATGTTGAGTAATTGCATTAATTGCATATATTTCATCCCATTCTTGTTGTTACTACTTGTTACAAGTAATATGCGATGCGTCATATCCTGATGGTACTTTTTTCTAACTGAAATTGTTAATGTTTCATGACATTGGTAAGGGCATTTGAAAGGATCATAAAAGGTATACCTTTCTCTTATTAGACATTACATAGAATTAATCTTTATAAACAAGGGTTTTGATAACGTGCTATAATGTATAGTATTACTATGTACAGACTGCTACTGTAACAGACACATTAATTGTTGATTGTATATTATGATCAATCATGTGCTGTATCATACTTACAATTCTAATGATGCCTCAAGTATCATGTTCATTTGTGGTCATGATGCACCAAAGCAGCCTCAGTGAGAAACTCACCGGCGATGCATGGTTCAATTATCGACCCACCAGGAGAAGGGGGGTGGGGGGAAACGCTGCAACAAGGACACCTGGTAGTGGAATCAGGAACTACAGGCAGATATCATCAATATCAATTAGAGCATGGGGGCAAAAGAGCACAGTAGAGACCCCTAGTGGGTACTATGGGAAACACCTATACTATAATGTATAGACTTTGGCTAGTTGCTATTCAGAATTTGTAGTTGTTCAATATCTATTTTAACCACAAACACAGGGTCTCCAATGTTCTCTACAGGATCTGTGTATCAACTGCTTAAAGTTAGCTAATTTCCAGATTTCAGAATAAGCACAATGTCAACTGAACAGGGTCAATCCTACTGTCTCATGCATGGGAAATCCTCTATAATGTATCAGACACGAAGAGGAGAGTATATTTAATGTTGAGGTAATATTGACCAATAGCCACATGCTGTAACATTACAGTAATTCGGAATTCCCTGAAGCATGCTGAGCCACCACTGAGCTGGGGACCAAGACTTGCGCCCTTTAGTTCCTGATTCCACCACCAGGTGTCCTTGTTGCAGTGTTTCCCCCCATACCAGGAGTGTATCAACCCCAATGGGTCAGCATATTGTATGAATGCAACTCTGGAGAGTTACTCTCTGGAGCTGCATTCATGGATTATGGCGACAAAAGGGAGTAATGCACTAAATCACTATGCTGCCCTTTAGGGCATTAACATCACTGTTCGAATCTGAATTCGTTCAAAGCTGACATGACATACTGCTAAAGAGCAAATTTGATATATGTGTTCTGAATGTCTATGGACAGCTGATGGATACGAGTATAGAAGGTCTTTGTTATTGCACGCTGAGAGATCTAGTGTGTATCATGCAACCCATGCAGGTCTGGAATGTCCTGTATCTTAGTGGTGAGTCCTGTATCTTAGTGGTAAGCATTGTATCTTAGCGGTAAGATAGATTACTCGTATGGTACAGGACTGGTTTAATACAAGACCCCAATGTTTCTTGTCAATTTCAAGAATGCATATTAAGTATATCACAAGAGGCAAGAGACACATTTTCATTATCATTCCAGTCTTTATCCTACTGGTAGGATACATGAACTCGTGGTAAGGTACAGGACAGTATATTACATATTATCCAATTACCTTCAAATAACATTGGATGGGAATCATCTTTATGCACTTTAACAATTGGGATCTCTGTTGGATGTCCGCAAGTGGTATAGCTTACAAATGGGTTAGGAGCTAATTAGGGGGCCAATTCTCCATATGTACAGTGTTCCTATTCATATGTTTAATTTCTTTTTGCTCTTTCTCATACTGAGAGGAAGAGATGGTACCTTAAATGCCCTCTGAGAGTTCCTGCAGTTCAGGGATTGTTACCCAATGTTATCCTCCCTTTTGGATTCTGTCATGGCTTAGTACGGCCACCTGTGGTCATTTGATTACCTTTCACATAAGGTTAGTCATAATCATCATTTTCCAAAGAAGTAACTCCTAACCCATGCTTAAGTCCTATGGCAAAAATTGTATTAGATTGAAAGACATGTTCACCCTATGTCTAAGATTGCTGGAATGCCAGACACGTAATGTATGCTATTGTATGCCGTTGAGGAGAGGTCTGGGGTTTAAATAAGCACTGAATAAGGTCTTAAAGTGGTGTAACAATAAGTTGTATATGTATTGACATTATTTGAATAATCTTACAGTATGAACTATAATGTATCCATGATAATATCAGATATCATAATATAGAAATGTTGAATCTATTCTTGAATATGATAATACCAAAATAGTGCATTTTGAGTCTATGAAGTTCATGTGATGATAGTTTTAACTTACAATATATATATATATATATATATATATATATATATATATATATATATATATATATATATATATATATATATATATATATATATATATATATATGCCTTTGAATAATGTGACAGAGTTAGACATGAATTCATCTTGTATCTTTTATTGCACTTTATCATAAAATAAATTTCTCAACAGAGGAAGACTGTTAAATATATCTGTGATATAAATCTACTTTGTCTTTGTCTGCACTAAAGGAGTGGCTGCTGTGATAAAATTCACAAACGACCAAGTTTGGACGTTTTTAGCTTCTTTTTTTTTTAACCCTTTTGGTATTAGTAATTATTTTACTCTACTGTGTATGCTATCATTCTATATGTTTATACATTCTGTCCTCTATTCGACTGTTTTTATTTCACTTTAGTTAAAATAATCGCCATCAAATAAACCGAATTTATTAATGATTATTAATAATCATGAATGGATTGGTATACTGGATACTCTCTTGTTCTTAGAATCAGATGGCCGCTCCTTGTATTTTTGATTATGTCAGTTTAAAAGGGTTGTTTGGATTGGCTATGAGTGCCCATTTGTATGGTGCACCGGTTACCGGTATCTCTACCTCTTATCAAGGGACAAATGTGCCCGAAAAGTTACCAATAAAATATACATATCAAAACCAATATTTCTTGCTTCTGAGTTTTTGTATATTTCCAATATAGAGTTCATTAGGCCATCTTTTTCAGGTCACCCAAACGGCTCTATCAAAACAGGGCCGTCCCTACGTTTTCTATGCAATTTTGAAGAAATATTCATATTTTTGGTCAATTTTAGAGGTCGGCTAGTACTTTCATGTTTTTAAGAAAATATCTAAAAAGCTGACCTACCGACCCTACATTTTCTTCCCATGTTACCTGAAACACACCTTCTTTTTTTGGCCTTACGAATTTTTGTCATACGTAATTAACTGAGCTTAACTAATGACATCTCTGTGTTCAACAATTACCACCGATTGAATACAGTACTTTTGTACCTCATAACCTGTGACATCATCATTCTGTGTGACGTCACACAGTTGTTTTCAAGTAAATTTTGTAGATTTTCCTTCATTTTACATTGTAAAACAAAAATAAATGAACACAAAGGCCAACTCCAATTATTCCCATATCATCTTTTTTCACTTGCTGGCCTCGTGAGATACGGCCCAAGCACCACTTCATGAAGAATGATGAAGAGGGAATCAATGGTCTGCCTTTGTCTATGTATGCATGCCCTCACTTCAGCTCAACGGGACAGACTCACATGGGAGCGTCAACAAAATAATCTGTCCAATCTTAAAAGGGTAATCTTAAAAACATTACTATCTTAGAGTCAATGGACTATCTTAAACAAAACATTTATTTAACCCTACCCCTCTCTTCCCTAGATGGCGCCAGTGATGAACCACTGGTTAGACTACACAGTCCATTGTAGGATAGACTAGTCAACTAGTATGTAATGGTAGGCTCTGCCCCCCAACACCCGTTTTTTTTTGTGTTATGTTTTAGATGTTTATGATGTCTCATCTGGGTGTAGGGTATTTACTATAAAGGCAGACCCCAGCTAGGATAGTGTGTGTATGTGACACTAGGTGGCAATACAAAACAGTACATTCTTAAATCAATATTATTATCTTAAATAATCAATGTTATTATCTTAAACGTTTTTGAGATTGGACAGTTTAGGAAAGTTTAAGACTTGACAGATTATTTTGTTGACGCTCCCAGTTGAGTCTGTCCACTTGTGCCTCACTTCACAAGTGTCAGCATGATGCACCAATGCAGCCCTGATGAACTACTCGCCAGCATTGCATTAATGTTTCACGACACTTAATGAACATGGCCCATCAGGAAGTATCCGGTCCTTAAGGATTCTCTGCACTCAAATACCACTAAAACAGTTTGGAGTGGATAATTCCAGAGTAATGTGTTAAAGCTGTACATATATAGTATGCATCATTTTAACTGTCTATAACGCCTTCATCAAATTCCTTCCATAGTTTGGGGTTCTGGTAGCGGTGGAATGTGAATGGTAATTGGGGGGCCAGGCCGACAATGTGAAGGGGGGTTGGTGTGGAGACCAATACTTTGTCTAAGTGTTGTAATAGGGTATTTTGAGGGTGCTGATTCCGAATTTGCTCTGTGTTAAGTGATATCTGTGTCGCAACAAGGTCAAATACAAGGTCAAAGGTGTAGTTTTTGTTCCATCCACATTCCATGGCTACTAACATGAGAAAAAATGGAAGGAATTTGATGAAGGCATTACATACGATTAAAATGATGCATGCTATGTACAGCTTTAACACATTCTTTTTGAATTATCTACTCCAAACTGTTTTAGTGGTATTTGGGTGCAGAGAGTCCTTAAAGCGGCACTGTCACCAAGCGTCTGCCATCCCCCATTATATAGGTGTTATCTCAGTCATGTCAGATACTAGCACCCCACACCATTTCAATGACCCATTGATATAGCTCATGCACCACCTTTAACATTAATACTCTAAGACATCAGAGTTTTATTAATCAAAAGTCTCTTGGCAGCTTTTGAGAGAAGCCTGGAGTTTTTCCACTGGTCAACTCACAAACACAGTCTACTAGTATCCGGTGTATCCCTGTAGATGGCACTATCTTGTTGATCCAATTAAATGCTAAATAGAATACTGGAAGCATTTTCCTAACCTTATTCCTTAAATTTAGCATGGTTAAAAGGCACAACAGGTGTTCAGGTGCTACCAGTACACTCCAACAAGGAGACTCTTAACTACTAGGCAGAAATTGTACTATCTCTTTATCTGACAGCTTTAAACTGGCAGGTGACCTCAAACCTCTTCTGTAGTTGGGCTGTTTACCACTGGTGGCGCTGCAGAGGAGATCAATAGCACTCACCTCAGAATGTCTGGAGCAGGTGAAAATATTGTCAGACAACACCACTGCCAAGCCGACCCTGGACAGAGCCTGGTCCAATAATATGTCTGATGGTAATGACGTCAACTAGCGCTGTTTTTGGATCCTATTTTCGGTCGGCCGTGACTATTGACAGTTCAAACTGTCAATAACAGAATAAAATTCCCTTATTGACAGTTTGAACTGTCAATACCAGGATATAATTCCCTTATTGACAGTTCGAACTGTCAATAAGGAAAAAAAAAAGATTCTCTTATTGACACTTCCAAAAAGGAACTGTCAACAAGAGAAAATAAATCTCTTATTGCCAGTGTGAACTGTCAATAAGGGAATTATATCCTGGTATTGACACTTTGAACTGTCAATAAGAGAAAAATATCCCACTATTGACAGTCTGAACTGTCAACAAGAGGAAAGTGTTCCACTATTGACAGTTTGCACTGTCAATAGCTGGCCCACCTTGATTTGGTTATTGACAGTTCAAACTGTCAATAGTGGAAAGCTTTCCTCTTATTGACAGTTCAGACTGGCAATAGTGGGATATTTTTCTCTTATTGACAGTTCAAACTGTCAATAGTGGTAAATTATACCATTATTGACAGTTCTTCACCGAACTGTCAATAGTGGGAATTTCCTCTCTTATTGACAGTTCCTTATCATTACTGGGTGATTTTGGTGGAAAAGTCGACTTTGGTGGAAAAGTCGATTTTGGTGGAAAAGTCGATTTTGGTGGAAAAGTCGATTTTGGTGGAAAAGCCGATTTTGGTGGAAAAGTCGATTTTGGTGTAAAAGTCGATTTTTAATGGAAAAACCGATTTTTTTGTGCAAAACCGATTTTTAGAACGAAACTGATTTCTAGTAGTGCAAAACCGATTTTTATTGTAAACCAATTTTTAGTGCCAAACCCGATTTTTGAGGCAAAACTAATTTTTGAGGGGCAAACCGATTTTGGGTCCAAACCCGATTTTGGGGGGCAAACCGATTTAGTAGGCAAAACCAATTTTGAGGGCAAAACCGATTTTGGTTCAAAAACTGATTGTGGTGAAAAAAACATTTTTGCCAAAAAAAAAAGCTTTTGCCCAAAAAAACACACTTTTGCCCCCAAAAAAACACACTTTTTCACCTTTTCACTCCAATGTCAGTGGGAACTGTCAATAAGACAGAAATATTCTACTATTGACAGTTCGCATGAGGAACTGTCAACAACAGGAATAATTTCCACTGTTGACAGTGTGAACTGTCAATAACAGAAATATTTCTCACTATTGACAGTTCAAACTGTCAATAGCATTTTTGTTTTCGGCCAGCTATGAGAATTGTTTTCTACTATTGTTACTTTCAAGTTAATTTGGATTAGGGCTGCCAAGCCACCCCTCAGTCCAGAATCCAGTCATGATATGTATATTAAAGGTATCACCCGGGGGGTGACTAATATTAAAACTCATGTGTAATAAGCTAATGCTGTGTCTCACAAACTTGGGCAAATGTTTTCATTTCTGACTGGGTACCATCTCTGACCGGGTGCCATCTCTGACCGGCCTGAATAAGAAAACAGGTTATTCAGGGCAGATGATCATGTAAAATGGGCAACTAATTTAACTTTAAAGAGTTTTAACATCCATTAACGTTTTTCAGCCAAATTCTATCTACATCTGCCCTAAATAAACCGTTTCCATTCAGGCCGGTCAGAGATGGCACCCGGTCAGAGATGGCACCTGGTCAGAGACAAAAACATTGGCCCAAGTTCGTGAGACACAGCCTAATACAAAGATTCATGAGAATATATGTAAATTTGATATGATGAATTAAGCTCTGTCATCTTATGAAAATGTCTTTGATGGCCATGATGGTATCCTGTTCATTTTGGACTCCAGAGTACTTAGAAACTATGATAACTGACATCTATGAGTGGACCATTGTCATTCATTGTTGTCAATCTGAGTGCCAGCTACCCAGTGGGCACAAAAGTCAGTTCAACGTTGAATCAACATTAAATCAACATTGAATCAACTTTGACAACCAGTTTTCAATGTTGATTCAATGTTCTGTGCCCATTGGGTATGTCGCCAAAAGCACTTTTCTACAAAGGTCAAGCACTGAGGTGAGGGTCAAGCAATGCTAGAGCCTCATTTAAAGACTGGACTCATGGCCTGAGAGTCTGGCAATGCTGGACCCTCTTTCAATAGTCTGACAATGATGGACTCTAGGGGGGGCTCTCTTTCAGCTAGCCTCCAAGAGTCCAGACATTTGTCTATGACTCCATGGTGCTCTATTGTACCCAATTGGCCCAGCAACACTCCTTGAAAGCCAATGATTTTTTGTGCTTAATTTAGAGGGGTATGTATTGTCTTTTCCTCAATTATTCTGAGCTTGAAATGTTGGTGTCTGGCAATATCCTTGATTACCAATCCAAATATTTGTTTAATGCTGATGAAGTTGCAAACATAAAATTTGCAGAGATATCACGAATCTGTATTAAGCAAAAAATGACAATGTACTGATTAGAATTAATTACCCAACCTAGTACATCGAGCCATGCGTGGACTCCTTCTCGGGCCAACTTTTAAACTTAGAATTAACACTTTTTAGATTGGCTGATGAGGTCATGGTTCAGGTTTATTTTCCGTTTATTTCTCGTTATAATGCACCATACCAACATAGTGTCGGCATTATTCACCAGGGCTGTATATTCAACCATGATGATAACAAAATGGTGTAATGCAATAGAGTGCTAAGATACCCTTAAATAGTTAATACTTTCTAGAGGTGACACATAGCACTCTGACATGAATGTGTCCCTAAGGTAGGTCTACTACATTCTTACCCAACCGTGACCGAAAGAGCAGGACAAATGAACATGGTTGGGGGGGGGGGGGGGGGGAGGGTGAATACATGTATGTACGCATCTATCCCCGATATGATACCTATATGTTGTACCATAAGAGGGTGATAAATGGGTAAGGTATCCATAGAGGTATACCCAGGAGTTTTAGTATGCTGGGGTTAAGACAACTGTTGTTTCTACACACCACCTACAGGAGGGGGTGGAGGGTTGGACAGGTGGGAGAGGTTCCCACGGCAGGTGGTTACCTGGAGACAGCCATCCTCTTAACTACCTCCATGTACTAGATGCCGACCTACGCCCTGGAGGATAGACATTAAGACCCATGTTTAAACGTGGAACACCCATCCATCTCATCCATTCACACTTATGGTGGGATTTCCATGAAGAATAACCTGACAACCTGGATTTCACGTGTCCTAAGAGCTGGTCAGATACTGGTCGGATTCACTGCTGCATTCTCCTTGATTTATCAGGCTTGTAGTAGGCCTGGACTCCTGGACTTATCTATCGGGGAAAACACAGTTAAATGGGTATTAAGGGATATAGTGTTCAACCTTGGAGTCTACATATCATATTGATTGGATATTCACAGTAACCTTCTAGACCAAACTTCAAATTTGAAGACAGTATGCTATGGAAAGAGTCTAGCCTCACGCTCTAGTCCTCATGGATGGGCTTCTAGGACCTATGCTCAGACATGAGCTTGGGATAATTATGCCTAATATACATTAGCTCAACTCCTGGATTCCATGCATACGTTTTTAAACGTAAAGCATTAAGTTAATTATGTGTGGTTGCTTTAATTACAAACGTGGACCAGGTATAATGGTTTCACAGGATACAGTCTGGATCTGCTTAAGCAATGTCAAGTGACCGAATACTTCTGTAGGATAACTTCTAAAGATATTCCCCGGACATAGACCCCACTAAGTATGACTAGATACTTTACTGTAAAGAATAACCCAAACAATACAGTGTTATGTACTGTAAACTCTGTAGTAGATGCTACTGCTCACCTACACCATTAACAGAGTGGATTGCATGTATCAGGTTGAGTCCTTGGTTACCGCCTCTGCTGCTATGCCTGGCTGCCCCCTGCATCAGATACCTCCCCTTGACGACCCATTCATTCTGTTAGACCTACTTCTATAGCCACCACACACCTTTTATATCTTTAAGTGGAATATATGACGCTTCAGAGGAGTTTACCCCCTTGGGATTTGCCAGGAAACTGGCACCTGATCCAGGTCGGACTAAGGATTAAGCTTAATGAATATCTCCTATGTGAATTGTGTGAGTTATGTCTCTAGATTTAGTGAACTTAAATCCCAAGATGTCCACACCAGGAGTTATTGGCTAGCTGGTCTAGGTGGCTGCTGTGTCGGAATGGTAAGTGAACCTGGTAAATACCTTTCTTTAGACTTTGACTTGTTAATACCATGGATTAACGTACATCGTTATGCCCTACATTGGTGATATGGAGTCACGAAATAGGACTACCTATTGCATATCTACGTTGTTGTCAATCTACACTTTTACTAGTAAATATAGCTGAGCAGTAGATTCCATCGTAGCTTTAATTTAGAGTATATACTACTACTGTATTAGTGACATTAGTGTATATATGGGTAGTAGTATATATGCTATTGGTTTACAGTATAAAACGACGTATTTTCCCTATCTACAGTGTATATTCCATATATATAGTAAGATTACTTTGAAAACACTTAAAAAATGAAATGTTTTCTCATCACCACGCGCATCATAAAATCTGACTTTGAGGAAAAACTCTTTTTCTTTGGTTATTTCTTTCGGAAAAACATGATAAAAATGGCCAATGTATGCATATTTGGTATCAAAATAAAGCTTATAATGAAGGTAATGCGGTGGAATAGAAATAACTTACAATTCTCCATTTTTAAAGATCAATTAATTCTTGACTAATCGAATGTGAAGTTTGGTCACTAAAACATATATAATCCTATACATTTTTACGAGCAATTTTTAAAAAAGGTCTCCCTCGTCATGCTTTTTTGACCTTGGTAATGTGTATCCATGAATACCCCACTGATTTCATTGTTAAGAATAGAACCTTCGTATAAAGCTGATGTCAAGCAGCCTTCAAGATAGTTAAGACATTGTATAACCATTAAATAGGGTTGCCATGACGTTACTGCGCAACGTCGGGTCGCTACGCTCCAGGCAACCCCACGAAAGTATCTCATTATTAAGCTCACTTACTTGCCCCCATTACCACAGTGATTGTGGTTTCTAAATATTACCCAAGTCACGTTTTATGATATTCTGATGCCCTACCTCCTTGTCCAACCAAACAGAGTATGCAGAAGTCTGTGTCCTTTCGAGCCTCTGAAAGTCTCGCCAGCTGGACGAGACTGAACGAGACCATCCACGAGATGGAGAGTGAGACCAGTTCCGGTTCCTCCCGGTCCACGCATGCGCGTCGGGAGGCATACAGCGAGTCGGAGCACCACCTACTGAGAGAGGAGAGAACTGAGGGGAGGCGGCGGCGGCGGGGGTATGAGGACAAGTTAACCAGACACCATAGTGTCAACTCGGGGTAAGCACTCCTGCTATTTCACTCTGTATAGATACAATAGTCCTTTAACCCTTTAAGGGCCGCAACCTGCTTTAATGTTCTATGTCCTTTGTCGTCCTGATGCATGACTGCAGCCGTCATAGGTCAACTTGCCAGGGCATAGGACATAGGCCTGGGACATAGCGCATAACAACTTGGATTAGCAAAGTGGACCTTAAAAGTTAAATATTCTGTATAATTCGTCAAGATATCATGTTTATTTGTTGGCATGATGCACGCACAGATGAGTGCGCCAATAAATAACTCACCATGGCTTGTTTAGGTGTATCATGCTGAGGGTATAGAGTGTGCCTTATGACGGGTGAATGCAGCTCTGGCGAGTTAAAACCGTTATACGACCTCAAATGTATCTATAGATAGTTCACATTCGGCATAGTTGTAAACAGTTCTAAATTTAAAGATAAAAATGCTGTTAGCATTCTATCAAGCACTTAATTACATTAGCAAGGTAGTGCCATCTATATGGATGCACTGCATACTAGTAGGCTGTGTTAATGCAATGGAAGACTTCCAGGCTCCAGTGCTGCCACCTGATGCTTTTTATCAATACTAAATAATCAAACCACTCCAGAATATGAATAATAGTTGAGATAGGAGTCCTGTCAAACATATTATTAAGATGTTCTTGTCAGAATAAATGGCAGATTATACTGGTGTACAGGCAAGGGAAAAGGGTACTCCGAGGAAAAAGCCAACTTTGAAATTGATGTCATAAGCTTTCCAGTGATATATTACACTAGAGGATATTATTTCCAGTTTTTGAGAAATGGCTTCATGAATATGTGTGGGCATCACCCTTTCCAAAATCCCAATAAGCTCTATGTCTCATATTTACCAAGATATCCCTATTTAATTAGCTTATTTAAGATAATTAGAAATTTATGATACATTTTCATTCTTTAAGTCATAAAATTCGATCTAGGAATGGTAATTTTATTTTGTTTTCACCATGGCAATTCTCAGAAATCATTCTATCAATTTATGTCTTAATTTTCTCTATTTGGAATAAAAATCATGTTTCCATGGCAACACATATCCACAAGCACACCCGTTTAGGCTTTAATACATTCCTTTTACCTTCCAAATATAGAAGCTTTTTACCAAAAATGGAATGTTTTATGTAATCCTATTGAATTCTCCAGAAAAAAGTACGCAAGAGCAATCTTTAGCCTAATTCTTTCATTTTAGGCCATAGTGGCGCCCCCTGGTGGCTAAAATCGGAACTAATCCCGCGGGGACCATCCTTTCTGCTTGCCTGCTCTACTTATTATTAGGAGGAAAAGGATTATGCAATAATCTGAGAATCAAATGAAGAAAATGTAGGTTTGAGTGTCCCAGCTTGTGTACCAGGCTGTATTTAGGTATCATGACGATAATATGGTATATTGCATAACAGCACCCTTCTGCTTATAAATGTCTCGGTGGTTCTTCCTTGTTTTCATTGCTTTGTCTTTTTTCTTTGGCCTATTTACTTCTCTAGTAGAGACTTTATCTTGTTATTAACTGCATTTAAAATGCAATTACAAACCAAGTATATGAATTGAAATTACAAACCACACATCTTTATTATCTTTACCTATTGCAGGCGTGACGCCAGGGCCGCGTTCCACCAGTTCCAACCACCACCGATGGAATCATCGACTTCCGGTCACAGTTCAAGGCTGCGGGGTCAAGGTCGTTGGATCCTACGTCGCTGGGCCACGTGGTCTGGGCGACGTCGAGGTAAGGTTGCCGCCATTACTCCTGGTGGGGGTTTTCTGGACTAAATGTGACTTCTGTTCTTGATGCCTTTCCCTTAAGGGGTTATGGCATGGGTTTAATTCTTGGTGAATTTAATGCGGTATACAGACGTTTGTGACACACATTTTTTTCAGAGTTCCTCCGATGTTGAAGAAACACACTTTAGCTGGATATTCTTGCATAAACCCCTACATTCACTGAGAATGTAGTGGGCCTTATTTCATGTACCTTTTCCAATCTTTCTACATAGTTTAGTCACAGTTTAGTCCCATGACAGATACCATAAACCTAACCACATGATTTTTTCTTTAGTAGTCGTAAATCTTGCCTATAATGTCTGTGACGCAAGTTTCCATCCGCACTTAAATTATATATCCTTCTTAGGTCAGAGAGAATTCCCCAAGTCACCCAAGGCTGTACATAAGGGGTTCTGTGCGTAAAAGCGGACGCCATTTTGTTGGGGGGACATATAGCACTAGTTTTGGTACGATGGCCCCTTAGAAATTGCGTATTTTGACAAATTAAGGCTAAGTTAGGTTTCTAAAATGGTCAATTTATCAAGGTAGATACTGGTATATTGTTGGATTCATTTGAGAGTATTTACTTATTTAGAGGTCTATTTCATCAGAGTTCAACAGATTTTTGTGCTACGTCCCCCAACGAAATGGTGGAAATTTGATAAGAAGTCGCTGTCAGACCTTGTGAATATACTTGACACATATATGTATATGGTACACCTATGGTGGTCATTATTTAACATGAGGGTTTAGTTGGGAGGGCGCGGAAATGTTGTCTCCTCAAGATGGGGGGGAGGGGGCGGGGTTGAATATTGATGACCTCATTTTAGGGGGTCTAGATGGGGGGTCTCCATGTCGCCTGTCGATTTTAAGAAATGCCCATATCCCTTGTCACTATATTTCCTTTCCTCCTGTCGATTTTAAGAAATGCCCATGTCCCTTGTCAATTTTAAGAAATGCTCATGTCCCTTGTCACTATCTTTTTATTTCTCCTGTCATTTTGTCACTAAGCTCCATGTCACCTGTCGACTTTAAGAAACAGCCATGTCGCCCTGTCGATTTTAGGGGTCTACCCCCACATTTTAGTGAAGAGCCCCATGTATAGAGGGGAATGGCTGAGGTACGAAGGCTACCTGCGCTCGTGTGAAAATCAAACACCCCCCCTCCTTCTGTTGAATAATGATCAGTTCCTAATACGACCATCATAAGAAATAACCCCTGATCCACATAAAACTCTCTGAATGTGTCTTTGGCGTGCGCATCAGCCAAACGTTCATGATTAACGATGAGGCGTATAATGCCATGGTAGGGTGAATACTTGACCTTAAGTTGGATCAAACCAAATTGCATCGTCTAGGGAGATCGACCTGTGTTAGCATGTCAAGGCCATAGAGAGGATGAAATATAGCTCTCAATCCACTGCTCTAACTTTATTAGCCCCGCTTTCTAAGTTCTGTTCACAAGAATATGTATGGTTGTATAATAGTAATAGGGGGTTTCTTGAGGTAAACCGACGATGAAGGCTCTTGATATAGAAACCATGGATGTATAGTGTGTTGATAACTCCAGGTGGCAACATCTTCCACAGTCCTCAATGGAGCCGAGGCATAACTCTTTTTTAGACTTAGGGAGTGGAAGGGGTTACCCTGTTGTTAAAAAACCGACATTGGGGTGCAGAAGAGAACGAAAAAAAAAAGTGCCAACCCCCCCCCCCCCCCCACCGCTTCATATTATATATTTAGGAGCACTAATAAAGACACTATAGATATAAATCGACCAGCTCCTAATGATATTACCGTTAGTCTGCCCTTGGGAAGGATGCCAATGAAAACTGTAAGCTGGTTTAATAATATTTGGATATACTAATGTCCAAGCAGTTTTGTTCAAAATTTACCTCTAATCCCCCCCCCCCATGCACTTCCATGCCTGGGGGTTCTTTCTTTACACCTACCATTATACCTGCTTCATTCAGACTCATCTCACTACAAACGTATAGGGACTAATACCAAGGGAGGTTGTATGCCCCTTTAAGGGTCGCATGGTGCTTTCATAGAGTATTCCCTCTGTCATCATAATGCATGAATGCAGCTCTGGCCAGTCTACACGCTAGGGCTGCATTTATGCATCATGCCGACCATCAATGAGATTATCAACCCCATAGGGTCATGCAGTATGATGCTTGCATGAAGCACTTGGGAGTTACTCACCCAGCCTGGATTTGTGCATCATGACGACAAAGGGTGTAGGACATTAAAGCACTGTGTGGGCCTTAAAGGGTTAAAGACTGATGTATCCCATAATGATAGCTTTAGTAGAGGACATGTATGGAGTTGGATAAAATGGCAGAAGCCCATTAAAGACGTCCATAGAGTGAGGATCAGGGGCGGTATATTCAACACCAACCATATACAATGGTATCGTGATTCTTTTTGTCGACTAAGCCGTCAGAAAGGAGGGAAAAGGATGTCCACCCATTTGCGTCCAATGATGCTTCTATAATAGAATACAGTATTTGATGTTTTACTCTTCATTCTATAGATCCACGGGGTGTCTATGAATCGGCTTGCCAAAATGAATTTTTTTCCAGGGGCATTTAGATGAGCCTGACTCTGGAAAGACGGACATGTTTAGCTTGTGACAGAACGAATTTAAGAAGAATGTTCAACTGGTATACTTTAGGGCCATTCCGCCGTATATAGACAGATTTGAGGAACTTTCCCCACATGACCCCCTCAGATCCTCATAATGTTCCACCTACATGAAGATGTATGTAGTTCATGACCACATGCACAATTGTAGCTTCCAACTCCCGTAACTTTCCGAGATTTTGGCCGCTGAACATGAGGGGGTTTGGCCCTCAGTTTGCAAAATCCCAATTTGGTGTCATCTTCAAAGTGCAATATCTTCAAGATGCAATGAGCTAGAGGTCTAGTATTGCTTGAGCTGTCTCACACATTCACACATTCTTGAGAAATGCCAATATTGGGAGGTTTTGATAAAGGCTTATATTTGAACAATGAGCATAAAAGGTGGTAAATTTTCCTGTTTGAACTGAAATTTGAAAAGGTTTGAAAATTCATAGCATCAAAACCGTTACTTTAAATGCCCTAGAAATTTGGATTCCAAATGTCAATGAAGGTCTCAACATGAAAATCAAAGATGCAGTGTCTGCCATGATATGCAAATCCAGTATGGCCGCCTCAAAAAGGGCAAAAATTGATTTTTGCCACTTTTCAATGCCCAATTTTGGTAGGAGGGATAAATAGTACCAGCTAATGCTCTTCACCAATCAAAAGGCCATTATGTGCCTTAAGTCTGATAGCAATATGGTATTGGTCCTATGTCTCCTTCTGGTGAAAATCGGGGGAGGGAAAATGGTAAAAATGGTATTTTCCAACGATTTGTATTTTTCATAATTCTCTTAGCAATAGTTAAATATACAAAATTCAAAGCATAGTGTAAATCAGGTGAAAGTAACTGATGCCCCCTAAATCATGGAACCAAACTTGTTTCAGTGCTTTGGTTCTTTCCATTGAAAGAAACACTATTAAATTGAGGAAAATACAGAAATAAGAGAAAAAACCCAGCAAACTCATTTTACTCTTATTTCTCAAAAATTCTTTGGAGTAAAAAAGAGGTTATAAGACCATAACATGTTTGTTTTGGTAGAGAACAATGAAATATACCATAAGTATAATTCAGAACCTGGTTTGGTATATGAATTTGTTCATTTAGATTTGGCCAATTCAGTTACAATATCTCTCATTCATCACATTAAGATGATTTGGGATTCCCTGAGATAACTATTGTATTAAAAGGAATCAAAAGGTTGGGTACATCTAACCCTGAACACTCCTTCTCTATCAAGTAAGCCCTTACAATGTGCTATAGACTATGTAAAACAAATTTGGATTCCCATCAGGGTGGGAGCGGTTAAAGTTACATGGTCCGATAATTGGCACTCAAAAATCAATCCTGTTAAAAATAAACTAAAATGTTCCATATGGCCATACTTAATGTACTACCTACTTCGTTTAATCCCATTCAATATGATTCAGCTTAGAATTCAACCAACTATCAGATTTCGGCTCAATTAGATACTTTTGGAGTGCACGCTATGATTGCACTCATTGAAAATACACTGTAAAGACTATACCTGCACCAACATGGGACATTCTATTTAAGGTATAATTTACCAAAAAGGGCATTTTTAATGCACCCCATTCTTCAAATATGATAGTGTACCAACATTTGGAACACATTTCAGTAGGAATTGAAATATGGGAAAAATCAGACTATGCCACTTTAAGGTTGTCGCCCACCATGACCCATTAGAATTGAGGATTTGATCTCCATACTAAGTACCTAAAGAAGCAGATACATGTTACCAAACTCCTAAGCTCTTTCATGTTTATAATTATTCACTTTCAATAATGCCAAATAAGATACATGCAGTCTAAATACAATGCATTTGACATATATGTGTCATAGCCCCTGGCCAAATTGAAATCGAAGGGATTTGAGTACCAAACCGGCATTTAGAGTAGCCTATGAATGCATAGATATAAATAAATCTATATACCTTTCTGCTATATATAACATGTTGTTGTCCTCCTACTTTACACAAAATAAAGTTAAAATAAAGAATAAAGAGATTCTTATTTTTGTGCTTATTCTCTGTTTTTTCCCTCATATTGACATATTATATTTCAATGGAAAGAACCAAAGCACTGGAACAAGTTTGGTTCCTTGATTTAGGGGGCATCAGTTACTTTCACCTGATTTAAACTATGCTTTGATTTTTGTATATTTAACTATTGCTAAGAGAATTATGAAAAATACAAATCGTTGGAAAATACCATTTTTACCATTTTCCGTCCCCCGATTTTCACCAGAAGGAGACATAGGACCAATACCATATTGCTATCAGACTTAAGGCACATAATGGCCTTTTGATTGGTGAAGAGCATTAGCTGGTACTATTTATCCCTCCTACCAAAATTGGGCATTGAAAAGTGGCAAAAATCAATTTTTGCCCTTTTTGAGGCAGCCATATTGGATTTGCATATCATGGCAGACACTGCATCTTTGATTTTCATGTTGAGACCTTCATTGATATTTGGAATCCAAATTTCTAGGGCATTTAAAGTAACGGTTTTGATGCTATGAATTTTCAAACCTTTTCAAATTTCAGTTCAAACAAGAAAATTTACCACCTTTTATGCTCATTGTTCAAGTATAAGCCTTTATCAAAACCTCCCAATATTGGCATTTCCCAAGAATGTATGAATGTGTGAGACAGCTCAAGCAATACCAGACCTCTAACTCATTGCATCTTGAAGATATTGCACTTTGAAGATGACACCAAATTGGGATATTGCAAACTGAGGGCCAAACCCCCTCATGTTCAGCGGCCAAAATCTCGGAAAGTTACGGGAGTAAGATGCTACAATTTTGCATGTGGTCATTAACTACATATATCTTCATGTAGGTGGAAAATTATTAGGATCTGAGGGGGTCATGTGGGGACCACTCGTTGAAATACTGTGGAATGGCCCTTTAAGCTTTTATGAAACGTAACCTTCCATATCTCCTTTAAAGCCTCAGAGTACCCTCGTCATTGCACATCGACGTTTACTGGAGGGGCAATCAATTGAGCCCTTAAGGGTGATCACTGTAGTACATGTATATAGCTATCACTCACTGTACAGTGTTGGTTTGTAACTATAGGTTAAATTGTACCAGGTAGGAGCATGACACTTGAGAAAAAAGTGGACTCGGTTACGCACGATCATGCACCAGCGGTATGTTTTTCATTTAGACAGATGAATGAAAGATCTGCTAGACCTCAGATATTGCAATCATCACTATGATAACATGCGGTACATACGTAAACATACTATGTATATATAAAGTATTACTGATTTCGGAATTTCTACTTGATTCTAAATCAAGAAATAAGATGGGGGTGAGGGGGAATGGAGGGGTGGGGAGGGGATGGAGGGCAGGGGAGAGAGGGGGATACGATGTGGGGGGAGGGAGGGAGGGAGGGAGGGAGGGAGGGAGAGAGGTAGGGAGGGAGGGAGGGAGGGAGGGAGGGAGGGAGGGAGGGAGGGAGGGAGGGAGGGAGGGAGGGAGGGAGGGAGGGAGGGAGGGAGGGAGGGAGGGAGGGAGGGAGGGGGAGAGAGAGGGGAAACGATGTGGGGGAGGGGGGAGGGAGGGAGGGGGAGGTGAGGGAGAGAATGAGTGATAGATGGGTAGAGGTACAGGGGAGTAGAAGTAGAGGCAAGTAAGGTCAGTGACCGGAGGGAGATATAGAAAGTGAGGAAATTCGACAGCTAGACTAGCAATGTTGTGAACACGGAAGGTGTCAGGAAATAATGGGAGTCAGAAAAAAAGCAGATCAAATCAGGAATGTATCCCAATAGAAACAGATAGATTAGGGAGTGGTGTAGATAGGGTATGGAGCATGTTCTAGAAGCAGCAGGGACATGACAGATAGCCATAGCGACAGGGGGTGATGTGAGACTTTTATGTCGATAACAATAATGGGCACGTAAGTCTCCCTCTTACAAAGTGGGTGTCTGGAGTTAAACCAATAAGGACCGCCTGATGATTTAATGTCTTGTGACGTCAATGCAGCCCTGCCTGGTGAGACCGCTCCCCAGGGCTTCATGCATACATCATACTTATGGACGTCATGGTGAATGAATGCAGACATGGTGGGCTACTCGCCAGGGCTGCATCCATGACATCTAAGCATTAAAGCACTATGCGACCCTTAAAGGGTTAAACCACCCTCACCCCACCCACCTGTCACACCTGCCTTTTCAACCACCTTCCACTTGTATACCTTACCATAGAGATCTCAACTCAGGACACATTCCCTGCTTTTTATTTCATTAAATTTTATTTTTAGTCATCTCCCCCATACCAAAGGACACGCCGAGGGGGGTCTAGAATGTACCTCATAATTTCTATAGCACACCTGGACCGCCAATTCCACGCAGGTGAGAGGGTGTGAAAATTGATTTTACAGTAAGAAAAGTCTAAAGTAATTCAGGAACTCTTGACTGGCCCTGAATGGAGTCAACAGATAGTTCTAAGTACTTTGACACCTATAGAGAGTGACTTTCAGAAGCACCCAATGACCAATGATGGGGCGGTGGTCATACAGGCCATACAGGAAGGGGGTGTCAAATAGCTATTGCTGCTGAGTGTTATGGATGAATTTGATTCAAATCTTTTGTACTGTAAATATAATACTGATCGATAAATATTGCTTGCATAATGATGATTAACTAGTTTCTGTAGAAATATTTAAACACGCCTATTTCCTGTTTATTATGTGCCTTTACAAATGCGTGTTATGGATCTCTCTAACTACGACGGACAATTTCCTCACAATTTCACACTTGCTATTAATTTATTGTGTAAGGTAAGTTATAGTTTTTTGATTGCTGCTACTTAGAAAATATGCCTCTGCGGACAACAACACTTTGCCACGTGGGTGGTAGGTTTATGGATCATGCTGGGTTACGTAGTAGTTATAGGACGTTTACCAACCTGCACGCAAAATACGGTGAAGGAACCTTATAAGCTCCTTCACTGAATACCCCTACAGATTGGTACAAGGCCTATAACTACTTTATGCCACTAGCTGCATACAGTGTACAAGAGGTGTGAAATGCTTTGTTTCTTCGTGCCCACTGTGGTATAAATATGCAATACATGCAAAGCAAGTATATGTTCTAGAATGCTATAACAATTGTTTTACCAGCTATCTATGGGTGAATGATAGGAGTATTCCAACCCTGGAGGAATTTAAAACCAACAGGTGCAAACCCCTCCCCTCTCTGAGAAAGTAAATTAAGGTCTGAATATTAAACCATGTATTTTATTACAGCTTCCTCATCATCATTCTGTTTATTTCCTATCCATTACTGCAAATTTAATTTTACATATTAGTTCTGTGGCTGTCTGGTACACGCCAATTGCCTGTAAACTGCTATATTCTTATGAGGCCCCTTTTGATCTATAGAGTAGAGTATGCTCATCTGAGCACCAGGAGGTCCTTGTTAGTCCCTAATCCTGCAACGTAGCAGCAGGCTAAATGTAACTTGTCCTATAGGTTAAAGCATTATTGTCTGAGATAATGTGAGGGATGATTAAGATATTGAATTGAATCTTTTATTGAACGATAGCATCTTGCTACGCTTTCTCCCCGGACAAATCTTTTTACATGTGCTTTGATGTTATGATGCTTATGCAATTAATGATTCATATTCAAATGTTATTATTCACCGGACAATATACTTTGCCGGTATAGTAGGTGACGCTGTATGGGGCCACAACATTCTCGATCAACTCTTATACACTTTCTAGCCCTTTGGGCTTGATGTTTATGATACTTGATTCAAGCAGTTCGATGATTACTCATGATTTCATATTAGCCGGTTAGCAGATTCATGTGTCCCAGAGGACTCTTTCACATTATATGATCACTAGACAAGTAGTTACATGCTGTCAGTCTGATTATCAGTCATTCATTTTCATCAAGATAGTGGTGGGTTTCAAGTTAACCCCCTTGTAAGTCTCAGCAGTGACAATACAAGAGTAGAGGGGGCGCATGAGACCATTACCTTTAACTCTGAATTCTCTTGAAATTCCAGATGGAGTCTGGAAAGATTTGCCAAAAATGAAGAGCAATTTCTTCATCTCGAGGCAATAAGCACACCGTTGGTATCCAAATAGATAGTATTAATAATTGTTGTGTAAAAATTATCATTTCACTTATGACCTTTGTTCTCGGAGTTGAATGAAATGGTAGTTCTCTTTAGATAAAAAGTATCCAAAAATGCGACATAATGACACGTAGGGTATGATTTCTATGTAGACTACTTGTACTTAGTTATCCTAATTGTTACTTCAGGTGTGCACTAGCATAAAGGACACTTTCCGGTCATGTGAGACACATTATGGTCCTTAATTCCCCTATTAAAAAGCTCTTACCATAAAACCTCGCGTATAAATAAGTCTAACTCGCGTGTAAGTCGCACCCCATCTTTAGGGCGATCCTATAAGCCGCACCAGCTATCTGATTATAGTGACTTTTTTTTATTGTATTATTATACAATAACTCGCGTATAAGCCGCACCCCGATTCTGTGCTGATCCTATAAGGCACACCTGATTCGCGTACAAGCCACGGCCTATACGAGCGGTTTTACGGTTAACGATATTTGAAGTAATAAAAGTGGGTATTACTAGTTTTAGGTCTTAATATCCCATTAGTGGGGCCTGAATCAACTGTCAGTTCTACTTATTTTTTTCATTGATGAATCTTCCAAATGAGGTTAAACTACAGCGGAGGCGCAAAATTAGGGTAGCTAGATTACTATTTCCTTTCATTCATCTTGAATGTAGCAGGAATGAGTCACAAATCACCACATCAACACACGGCTCATCAGGATGGTTCACTGATTCCTTCAGTAACTATGAATATCAACAGAATTCCTTTTGCCATTCACTGTAAAAAGTTACTGTATTTAAACAGCACAATGTGCTGTACATTTACAGCTCTTTTTGCTGAAGTTGGTATTACAGCACTATCTTCTGTATAATTACAGCATTATTTACTGTAAATTGGCTCTCCAGCAATGTTGCTGTACATCTACAGTATATTGTGCTGTATATTTCTGCCCCTAGGTGGAAGCAGTATACCATTATTGTAGTAATTATTCCACCCAAACCTTCCCCGAGACAAATAAAGCCTCACAAACTCTCAAGTCATAGTAGAATAAGAATGGATGAGAGAGACTGAATGCAGTTATCATAAAGTGTATTGATATTTGCATAATTGTTTGTTGAATAATACAAGAAAACAGCAAAAGTATGAAATAGACACCACATTGGAAGGAAAAGTTAAAAGCTGGTATCACATACAGTTCAGCTGTATTAGTGCAGGATTAAACCATTACATTGTGTAGTTTGTATTATCCTAGATGAAATTGAACTATTATGCAGTCCTTCAGGAAAGTACTCTCCATGCATGCATATTAATTGATGTAAGTTGATGACAACAATAATATGAAACCTACAATAGAAGTTGCTTTAACTTAACAGCACCCAGTTGCTGTACATGTATCTGTCCATATGACGTGGACAAGAACAAAAGTTGCCAGCAACTTTTGCTGTAGATGTAAGGTAGAAGTCACTGTAAATTTACAGTAGAGGTTGCTGTAAATTTACAGTAGAAGTTACTGTACATGTACAGCAAATCAGTTGCTGTACACCTACAGCAAAATCTACTGGAACAAAAGTTACCAGCAACTTTTGCTGTAGGTGTACAGTACAGTGATATTTCTGCTCAAAATTGAGGAAAAAATGAAATCTTGCCTGAAACCCGCTTTCGCTATTTGAATTACACCACGGGTGTGAAGACTGCAGTTCGAGGCTATTCAGGTGATATGTCTTGTAACATATTGGTTTACATCCAACGTAAAGGGTCACATACCACAAGGAAGAGTATCGTAATTCTCCAGCAAACCCATTTACTATTTTAAAGCCTCAGCAGCATAAACAATCTTATAAATGAACATATATGAGTAGGGTCTTACCCCTTTAAGAATATGGTAATACATCGACCATGTTACCTGATTTAGTAGTATCTTTGTATATAGGTTTATATGTTAACCTTAATCCTTTAAGGGTCAGATAGTGTTTTTGAATAATGTCTGTCACCCCTCGTTCTAACGATAGAAGATTGAAACTCTCCCGTAGGGTCGTCATGTTGAATGGATGTAGCCCTGGTGAGTTGAGTATAGTCGATCCCCTGGGGCAGCATTTGTGATAACAAAGGGCATAACACATAAAATCTCTAGGTATCCCTTATTGGCTGAACTCCAGACACCCACTGCCTCTCCATAAACCCCTCCTGTGGTCCTTAAAGGGCTGATACCATGTGACATACAGATGGGCCAGGAGTGACTACACTGAAAAAGTAAACTTATCTCCGGACTCGTCTAAGTGACTGTCATAAAATAAACGAGTCAAAAGTTGTGTAACCTATCAGGTTGCCATCCCACAAATATAATCTGGAGCTGCCAAATGTCGGGTTTTGGGATGGCACATGCCAAGTGGGTCTTCTTTCTCCAGCTAGAAGACCCACTTCCTTGTCACTTAGACAAGTTTTTGACTCGTTTATTTTATGACCGTCACTTGGAAGAGTCTGGACACAAGTTTACTTTTTGAGTGTACCAGGATTGAGGGTGGTATAGGGGGAGGTGTGCAGGAGATGGATACCCTGGAGCATTCCTGCAGTGTTAACTACAGTGTCCGCTTACACCCCCTGGGTGTCTGGTTGGGTGGTGGGGGGGGGGGGGGGAGGGGGGTAACATGTTACATGCTGTTACTGTAATAGGTACGCTGAGCTTCCTACCCTGCTCCCCACATGTCACCTTGCTCAGTCAACCCCAAGTCCCAATTTCCCCCAATTAATCATTATGCTATGGGTATCATTTTCTTCAGATTTCCCTTCATAAGGGTATTGGATTTTCCAAATTCCTCATGATAAGGGCATCGAATTTCTCTTATTGTATCAAAATGCCCCTTGTTAAGAGTATCATTTTCTCCTAAGTTCCTTTAATGAGGGCATCGATGTTCTTAAGACTTCAGGTGTGTTTTTTTGTGATTTCCCCGTTATAAGGATACCAAATATGGGGTGACCCTCACACATGGTTACTATAGAAAGTCCCTGCTTACAGATTCACATCAAAAGTGGACAGCTGCATGGTGCATAAATGGATCATGCCGAGCCTATAGGGTTGATACACTCCCGAAGGTTTGGCATGATATATGATAAAACAGTGCTTTATTTTCATATTTTAGGAGAGAGGCAAACTCCAGTAAATTAGAGCCTTGGGTCAGGGTGCTCTTTCAGAACGTTTCGTGGGTTTTCCCCTGTAGGGTTTATAGTGGACATTTTATTCTCACGACTGACGAATCCGGGCCGAAAGCAAAAACGCTATGAAAGAGCCGCCAGACAACTTACACTGTACTCCGCACTTTTCCAAACATATGGAGTTTTGGAGTTTTTGAATTATTGGTAGATGGATAGTTCTTATATCAGCTTCCAGATTCTGGTTATGATACTGGTCTATGAATGTTGGGGGTCCTGGGCTCAATCCCATGCCAAGGCCACATGGTTAGCACACCTATTTAATTACACCCTTATCTCGTCCACGAGATTTGCTTGATCTGGCTACGGAGAGTAGTGGGAATACTAGGGGTATAGATGGGGGAGTGGGGGTCCCCATGTCGCATGTCGATTTTAAGAAATGACCATGTCGCCATGCCGAATTTAGTCATCCACCCCCATATCTATGGGACCAGTGGGAATGGCGCTGTCAACTGATCATCTTGCTGAGGCGGAATACAGTATAATTATGGATGATATGCCGACCACGTCATATGGACAGGTCTAAACTGAGCAGCACACCTAACTACTTGTGGAGGTGCTTGTATGTATATACCATAAGGTATGACAGAGCAAGACCACCATCACCTTTCAACCCTAGATGGCCCTACTGTACAATGTCTTCGGCCATAGACCAGTGGCACTATTTGAGTTGCAAAGATGATGGTGGACTAGGCAGTTTGTAGAGTGTAACCCAGACTGCACGCGACTGTCTATGGCCAAAGACATGGTACAGTATAGGGCCATCTAGGGTTGAAAGATGATGGACATCTAGCTATGTCGTTCCTTGTGCTGTACAGGCATTTGCTCAAAGTATAAGCATCCTACTCAGTTTCTAAGCCTGTGCATATAATGGGATAGCTATACTAGAAAATGCTAAATATTGAGCAGTCTAAAAGCTAATAATAGGTCCGATAGTAGACTTTCGGTGTCCACAGAAAAATGTTCAGATTCTCTACACAGCAATATTTACCAATGTGCTTTTGTTTCACGGTAAATCTAACCGCCATATCAAAATCGCATACCTCCTGTTCAAGCATTTGGTTTCCCGGACATTATCTCGCGGCCTAAAATTAATGAAACTAAACACCATTATTAACCCTTTAAGGACGGCATGATCCCTTAATGCATCAAGTCTTTGGTCGTCATGATGCATTCATGCGGCCCTGGCGAGTAACTCACCAGTGCTACATTCATGCAGCATGCCGACCGTATGAGGTTGAGACACTCCCGGAGGGTCGGCATGATGCACCGAAGTAGCACTGGCGAGTTACACACTGGGGCTGCATTAGTGCATCATGACGACAAATGTCATATTTTAACAATATCCGTCCTTAAAGGGTTAATACAGGGGATCATTCATATTGTCCCCATGTCAGACCTCGTCAGATAATGTCCAGCTGCGAAAAACTCGCATGAATCTTTGTCCATATGACAGTACACGTGGTTTTTATAAATTATACTATCATAGATCTAATGGGGTGAGGGAGATAAAATAAAAGTGGATTGCTGAGTAGACCATGAGGTGGGACCTTTACAGTTTAAGGTGGTCATATGATTATTATCACCGATTTTCTAAGTGATAGTTTCCGTTCGTAGAAAGAGTTGAATCTTAAAGATTTTTTCTTTTCACAGGTAAGTGTTACAAATAGTCAATTGTCAATGGTGGTAATAAATTTAAATGGTCTGGATAGGGGTCCCCATGTCACATGTATATTTTTTTTAAATGGCCATGTCGCATGTCAATGTTGCTCAATAATGCCCATGTCCCATGTCGATTTTAAGAATCATCCATGTCCTGTGTCACTAACTTTTCAAGGGCCCCTGTCAAATGTCAATAGGTCTCATGTCTCATGTCAGTTATAAGAAATAGCCATGTCGCCGTGTCAAATTTGTTGTCCCACACCCATAATTTACGTGTCAGATGTTAGAGACATTCAGCCCACCAGGAAGGCGTTTCACCGTATCATACGGAGGGTGCATATGTCCTATTTTTGCGTTTCTGTTCATTTTTGCGTTTCAGCTCAACATGTCCGCATCTTACGGAAAAAGATACGGCCGCCGTATGTACATACGGCCGGCCGTATGTACATACGGCCATAATTGCGTTTCTGCTCAACATACGGAGCACAGAAATTCCGTATCTTTGGCGTATTTGGAGGCAAAAATACGGAGGGGTAGGGGGGGTGGTGGTATGTCAAAAATGGCATAAAAAGGGATATATGTAGGGCCGTATGTTGTAAATAGGGTCCGTATGTTGGTAGCAGACGTGTGGACATAGTGCTGGACATGAGGATATGGTAGTGGAAGTGAGGACATAGTGGTGGACGTGAGGACACAGTGGTGGACGTGAGGACACAGTGGTGGACGTGAGGACACAGTGGTGGACGTGAGGACACAGTGGTGGATGTGAGGAGATGGTGGTGGAAGTGAGGACATAGTGGTGGACGTGAGGACACAGTGGTGGACGTGAGGACACAGTGGTGGACGTGAGGACACAGTGGTGGATGTGAGGAGATGGTGGTGGACGTGTGGACATAGTGCTGGACGTGAGGATATGGTAGTGGAAGTGAGGACATAGTGGTGGACGTGAGCAGATGGTGGTGGTACACGGGCTGTGTTGGTGCAACACAAGAGAGGTTTCTCCCTCTGTTTCAGCTCTGTAGGGCCATTATTTACCGAGTTATGGAAGAAAAGACTCTTTTTCATGTAATCTCTCCCAAAATCCATATAATTTTTTATCTATTTTTTTATCATGAAGGTAGAAGTTGGACTTAACTCATTTACTCATTAAAATAATTCTAGGGCCATTTAATTACATATATATAGCACATTAAAAAGGGGGACTTAACAGACATGGTAGGCAACACAAGAGAGGTTTCTCCCCTGTGTGGATCCATGTTTTACTGACCAAACAGGCCATCATACCGTTACACCCATATGTGCAGCATTAGTATAGCCATTGACTGCAAATTCCGGCCTGTGTTGGTGCTGCCACCTAGAGGCTAAGTCAAGCTGGCCTCAACTCCTCTCATATGTATATGAGGGAATGGAGATCGCAAGCCAAATGGGGGAGGTCATGTGGACCTAAACCATTATTCTGTAAGCTAGTACAGTCCCCCACCTCCCTTCTCCCTTTATAAAGCGCACATATATATGTAAAAAAATGGCTCTAGGATTGTTTTAATGAAAAGATAAGTAAAGTCCAACTTCTACCTTTATAATTAAAAAAAGATAAATTAAAAAAATTGATTTTCAACGAAATTATACCCAAAAATGTCTTTTCTTCTGTAACTCGGTAAATAATGGCCCTACAGAGCTGAAACTTTGCCCACAGACTCCTCGTGTATAAACGGTGGTAGACAATAGCCTACATTCACCACCATGTCCTGATGTCCAACACCATGTCCACACGTCCCCCACCATGTCAACACGTCCCCCACCATGTCCACACATCCACCACCATGTCCACACATCCACCACCATGTCCACACATCCACCACTGGGCACCTCCTCACGTGTACTACCACCTCCTCATGTGTACATCCACCTCCTCACGTGTACTACCACCACCTCACGTGTACTACCACCTCCTCACGTGTACTACCACCTCCTCACGTGTACTACTACCTCTCTTCCCTGACATAACCAAACATACGGACCCTATTTATACCCTCCCCAGCCTACCTCCGTATGTGTATCAATATTATGACGTCACAGAGGGAATTCCCTAGGGGTTCCCCGGAATGTAGACTGGTTTTTGCACATTTTTTCAAAAGAGACAGGTGACAATGTCCGTATGTTGAGAGGGCCGTATGTTGGATGCCGTATGTTGTATTTTTTTAATAAAAGATACGGAGGGTATACGGAGGACCAACTGAAACAAAAAAAGTAGTTTGGATGTATTTTGTCCGCATCTTGTCCGCATCTTAAGGCCGCATGTTGTTTTTTATATCAACATACGGTGAAACGCCTTCCTGAGGGATGCTACATATACGTTTTTTTAACAGCCAGCTAGAAAGTACACACAATACCTCAGTTTTATTTTATTACAGGTAGTGGCGCATGCAGGTGTCATCCGAAGGATTTGACACTAAAAGTACTTTCCCTTTAACCCTAAGTTAATGGCAGCATTAACTCGTCAGTGCTGAATGCAGGGCCGACATGATGCATTAATGCAGTGCTGAAACGCTCGTAAATATCGTCCAACTATTGGGGACAAACAGAGATTCATGTTATTCAGGAGATTCAGTTCGGTGTCGAACTCAAAAAGTAAACTTGTCTCCAGACTCTTCCAAGTGACTGTCATTAAATAAACGAGTCAAAAACTTGTCTAAGTGACAAGGAAGTGGGTCTTTAAGCTGGAGATAAAAGATGCACTTGGCATGTGCCAGCCCAAAACCCAACATTCGCCAGCTCCAGATTCTATTTGTGGGATGGTAACCTGATGGTTAGACAACTTTTGACTCGTTTATTTTATGACAGTCACTTAGACAAGTCTGGAGACAAGTTTACTTTTTCAGTGCACCGGGCACCAAACCCCCTCCGCCAAAGTGTGATCTATACTAGTAGTTGACAATTCCGGACTACACTGCAAAAAAGGTGCTTAGGTTTTAGACATGTTTAGACCTAAATATGTTTAAAGTCTAAACATATTACTAGGTTTGTGTCTTTGAATCCTTCTGTTTAGGAATAAAACACTTTTATTCTAAACACCTAAACAGTTATATTGAATATGTTTAGATGTTTAGTATTTA
Organism: Harmothoe impar; assembly: GCA_947462335.1. Lineage (NCBI taxonomy): Eukaryota > Metazoa > Annelida > Polychaeta > Phyllodocida > Polynoidae > Harmothoe > Harmothoe impar. The sequence goes on from OX381707.1 coordinate 70,277,598, forward strand.
AACAGTATGAAAAGTTGGTGTTTAGGATGTAAACATGTAGTGTTTAGATCATAGTATATCAAACACTTACCAGATGGCAGCTCTGTGGATGGCTGTAGTTTCTACAACCACTTTGATGTTATTGTGGGTCTAAAGCTGCTTTAATCTGAGTTAATTAGCTTAAATTACATGGGATACAAAAGGATAATAATACACATTGCAGGATTCAAGGGTTGAATGCTATATCACTATGATTACGATGCAATAAAGATACATCTGCCACATAGACACCTCCTTTAAGAACCTTAAGTATGGATAAAGCATTATCTTCCTTGAAGGTCTGTTGTATTGACTCAAGGCTGTGTCTATGTTAAAATAGAGGCCTATGTAAAATAATGATGCACATATTGCCCTAAGGGGGGGGCTGCTAGAAGTCTCTTCAAGACACTATAAATAAAATATAAATTTAAATATAAATATCTAAACATAATAAAAACATACATCTCTAGGCACACCACTTTTCTCTTTAAAAACCTGACAGATAAGAACAATGATATATGCTAAATACTTGAATTCTAAACACTTCATTGTCCTTAAAACATTGCCTAAAACACATAAATGCCTAAGCACTGAGCTCAACATATTATTGGTCTAAACATGTTTAGGAACATATTGTGTTGACAAAAACGGGGCAGGAATGTGTTTAGGATTGTGTTTAGGATTTTATTTTGTTCTGGGAACGGAAATGTATTGTAAGAACAAACACGGACCATCCAGGCTATGAGTGAACTAATAGTGATAGTGATAGTAATAATGAACATCCCTACAGTAGGCCCACCAACAAAATAGCTGGAGGAAAAATTCATTGACATACGGCCCCACGGCCATGTGTGTGTTTTCGAGTTCAAAAAAGAAAGGAGAGAAAAAGGGGTTGCGGGGATATTCACAATAACGCCAACTGAATTCCGCACTAGCGAGTTGCAGTGATTCTCCTTTGTGAGACCTATAGCTGAAGCTGGTCCCTAGCATGTCCAAAGAGTATAGTTGTAGGGGTCATCACTTTTTGAATTGGTGATACTTGAGTAGTTATTATATCCTGTATAGCAACTGTCCAGATTGGGGGAGTGGTTAGGACACTGGCAATTCAATACCAAGGTCCTGACTTCGAATCCATCACAAGGCAGCACGGTTTATTTTTTTCCTAGTTGGTCAAGAATAATAATAGTATTCACATAGAAAAACTAAAGATGCATACAAAATCATTGTGGATTACCCTATAAAATTGCATATTATGTAAAGGAAATTTACAACTGAATTGTATACTATCACGAATTTTGACTAACCGAAAGGACATTTTATAACGGTGTGTAAACCAAACAACCTTGGCATGGATTCGAAGTCAGGACCTTTGAATTGAATTGCCAGTGTTCTAACCACTCGCCCAATCTGAACACATGATATAATGACCCACAATAGAGGCCTATAACTGAGAGGTTTATGGCCCCTAAAACTCCAAATTTTGGACATGACAGGAACCAGCTTCAGCTAACCAGCTGGCTCCTATAGTTAGCAGAGCAAGGAGCACTGGTACCAGACAAAATGGCGCTGTACAGTGATCATCTTGCCAATGCGGAATAGCACAACATGTGTCCCTATTATTAGTGGCGCCATCTTTTGGAGATGTCCAGAACAAAAATCTTAAATGAATGTTAACTTTAAGTAGGGGGGGGTGATAAATCTACTTTTCTTCGGGGACAGGCTCAAACTATGCATTTGGGTCCAAAAACATGGGAAATCACAAAAATATTTTTTTCGGACCCCCGTGACCCCCCCGTACATAGGGTCCGAAGATCTGCCAAATAGTGAGAAAACAGCCCAAATTCAGGCTTTCAGATTCCTACTCAAACCTCATCATGCCTTCATGAAAATGGTCAGAAACCTTCATTTGGGACCCAAAGAGACCATTTACAGTCATATTGTTGTGATTGTAGAGGTGTTTCCCCCTCTGGGGAGGTGGTTCGTCCTCGGTAAAATACCGATAAATCTGCTATTTTGAAGGCATTTGCTCCCTTACAATCACATCCCTTATACTGCCATAAAAGATCCTCAGGACACCTAATCAGACAGATTAAACCCTTCTGGAGGGTCCCCTCTTTCTGTTAACTCCCCTCTATGACCCCCCTTCCCCCCTCCCAGCATGCACCAATAGCCATCAGATAACTTCCCCCCCTTCGCCTCTATATTATCCTATACTGAAATAATGTTAACATCATTAACATGAGACCTGTCTGATAGTTTGAACCTTTCTTGAGGGCTCCCTGCTTCTGTTAACCACCCCCTATGACCCCCCTCCACCCCATCCCCACCATCACCCCAAACTAATAGCCATGAAATAACCCCCCCCCCCCTCGGCCCCATATTACTCAGTACAACCATCAGCCCAACCTTCCCTCCATGTGGCACAGTGCACAGCATTGCCTCTCATGGTGTATCATGCCTGGGAGTGGGACAGTGGTGTGGTTAAAAGAGCCCCCCCCCCCAAAAAAAAAAAAGAAAAAAAAAAGAGTGAGCTGGGTCCTTAAGATCACCCTGGTAGGTGTATCTACTACAGCTGGTAGAGGGATACTGTACTTCAAGTCAAATTTGGGTTCAATATTTGGTTTGATATCAAGATATGTATTCATCTGTCCTCAACGTTTGATATTAGGTTCTACCAACTTACCCTTTACCCCATATAGGGGATGGCATATGTCTACCAAGCACCATGCCTATGTTATATTTTCATATATCTGAATATTATAGCAGCACCCTCAGGTCTTTGACAAAATCTGATCTTTAGCATTGCAAAATTAATGAGGTATCAGGGTTACCTACCCCTCCCCATAATATTATTGTAGGGTTTATTATTGGCTTCAATAATATTTAGGGTTCAGAGTATTTATTTATTTGAATTAAATAATTATCTCTTGTTTTATGTCTAGGATACTAGCCATGCAAGGTGTAAACTAAGAGATATGGACACCAGTCCGTATTTGGAGTCATTTGCAGGCTCCCCCCCCCCTCACCCCTCTACCATGCATCATTCTATGCATTTAACCACTTGGTTAAGGAGGAGAGTCAGGGTTTTTATTTATTGTTGTATCTGGATATTAGTGATGTTAATATTAGATCTCTGCTATAAATATTATAGCATTACTATGTATAATAAGTGTAACAACATGTAGCAGTCATCTTGACTATGAATACACATGGGGTGAGGTACTAGGCATCGAATGGTATCATTGGTAGAGTAACTCAAAATGAATATAGAGACCTTTGAAAAGGGTATTATCTATCTGATCTAAACTCATTTTAATATGTTGACAATTCAAGTATATTGAAGCAAAGACCCTCCTAAATTAAGGTTATATTCATGCAATCACAATCATCTGTTGAGATGGTAAAGCCATTCATGCATGTAAGATAAATACATTATAAGAGGTCAGATGGTTGGAGTTCTTAGATGGACTGAGGTAGCCCTCCTCTTATGTCTGTATAGGGTAAGGGAGGAGGTTTGGGCCCCCTCCATATCCCCCACCCCTCTTTTAAACACACCACTGTCTTACTCCCAAGACAGGCTAAGGTGTCTGTGAATGACTATTGATGTTCAAAGATCCTGACATTCTGAGTACAGTGTAATATAGAGGCGAGGGCGGAGGGGGGAAGGGAGTTATCTGATGGCTATTGGTGCATGCTATGAGAGGGGGGGGGGGTTAGGGGTCATAGGGGGTAGTTAACAGAAACAGGGGGCCCTCCAGAATGGTGCATGATGATGTTTTATGGCAGTATAGGGACCTGATTGTATAGGAGCAAATGCCTTCAAAATAGCTGATTTATCGGTATTTTACCATAGACGCACCCCCTCCCCAGAGGGGGAAACACCCCTATAATCACAACAATATGACTGTAAATGCTCTCTTTGGGTCCCAAATGAAGGTTTCTGACCATTTTCATGAAGGCATGGTGAGGTTTAAGTAGGAATCTGAAAGCCTGAATTTGGGCTGTTTTCTCACTATTTGGCTGATCTTCGGACCCTATGTACGGGGGGGTCACAGGGGTCCGAAAAAAATATTTTTGTGATTTCCTGAGTTTTGGGTCCCAAATGCATAGTTTGAGCCTATCCCTGAAACCGTAGGACAAAATTCGCAATTTAACACCCCCCCCTACTTTAAGATTATCGCTAAACTATAAGATTGTAATGTTTTTAAAAGTAGTCACTTTAAGATTTGACAGATTTTCTTGTTGACACTACCACGTGAGTCTGTCCTGACAAGCTATATTTACAGTATAAAAGGAGGTATTTTTGGTTTCCAGTATTACATACTGTTCGCCTACTGTAAAACCAACACACAGAAGGTCATGGGATCGAGTCTCACCTTGGCACAATAGGAAATACGTTTTTCTTTTCATATTTCTTCAACCCAGTTGACATGCATTTCCACCAATATTGACATAGAAATTGTAGCTAGTGATATTCAAATATGTACATTTGTATAATATAGATATTTTGTGGACATTTCAACAGTACTACCTATTGTGTCAAGGTGGGTCTCGAACCCATGATCTCCAAAATGAGGATTACAGTAGGTGAGTTTGTAGCTGTACAGTATGCAATACTGAAAACCAAAAATACCCCCTTTTATGCTGTGCAGCTATACAGTACATATTTCTAACAGTGTAGACTGCAGTACTTAGACATGCAGGACAGTGTCAATGTCCGCCTAAAATGGCACCAGTCCAGCAGATTGACCAGTGTAGCAGGACTGAATGTCCAGTCACATGTTGGGCTTTTCTGGACTAAAATAATTTAGTTGGGTTTCTGTAGCTGAAATAATATTATGTTTGGCAATATACTGTGTACAACTAGGTATCTGTCCTATTTGGCCATAAATGATTACAAATATAATGGACAGTACTCTTTTATACTCAAAATGCATAAATCGTCAGATATGTGGATATCTGGTCCCTCAAAAATGTCTTGCAATTTTGAAAATCTGCAGGACCAAATGTCCTGTGGGATGAAAAAGACTGAGACTGGCCTTTAGTTCCCCTCTTCTCAACCAGAGGGAAGCAGTGAAGCAGAAAGGCAAAGATAAACATAGAAAGGGGTTGGGGTTGTAAGTAGGATGGGGCTGAGTCGCGTTATCTTCGCTCTGCATATGGTTGTGTGTATATATGTGTGTGTATAGATAGTATATATATATATATATAAATATATATACACATATATATATATATATATATATATATATATATATATATATATATATATATGTATTTATTTATTTATCTATTTATATATAGTACTAAGCCTCCCTACCAAAGTAAAGCTCTCAGACGTTATTACCCAAGTCCAATTTATGCTACCCGTCCATTAGGTGGGGGTTTTAGAGCAGCTACGATAACTCAGATATATAGATATTTCACTTTCTGCAAAATAATAGACAGTCTCCGTGTCGTAATGTACTGGTAGCATCTCAATGTATTTTGTGGCTTTTAATCATTCTTAATTCAAGGATGAATAGTAATAGAATGCTTTAAGCAAAGAATACCACTCTTTATTATCTCAGCCCAGCTGCGCCATCTGTAGGCACACCAGACATTAGTGTTCTACATGTATCCTGTTTGCCACTGAACAGGGGTGTCCAGCTGTCAAGAGACTATTCAGTCCTGCCACCTCAAGTTTGTGATCAGTATCAATACTCTAATTTATTCCTTCTCACCAGAAGGTATAGGACAGTTGAAATTAGAAGCTTGTGCTATGTTCTCATTAAGATTCATTCCTTGTCAGAATAAACAGAATATTATCAGAGGGAAAGGGTTTATAATCATCTGATATACAAATAAAGAAAACATATCTGAGGTATTATAGTACGTACCACGGAGAGTTTGAAGAAACCATTCCCTGAACAAAATTGTTATATTGATTAGGAAGCTGATAATGAATGATGAAGAATGGTGGTAACTATATTCATTCAATAGTTTATTTTTTATGAATTTTCAAAAAAAAAAAATGTTTTAGCCATTTAGAACCTTTCATTCTCAATAGCCAATGGGCCAATTTCAGAGTGATAACACACCTATTTTGGTGTCAATATGCAGCTGGAAATAGATATTTCCCAATTAACATCATATGGAAATTGTATGAATATCTTCAGAATATGACATATTGACCCCATAGCCATTTAAAGGAATACATACTTGAGGACTTATTACATATAATGTATCTAATGTTACATAGAGCATGAATATATTTTCTCAGATCATTTCCGATTTGTATTTATTTAAGCTAGTGTAGGGGCCGGATTCCCCGTACCTGAAGGGGTGAAACACCTGGGTAATCCTCCCCCTCTGTACCATACCGATCCAGTAACGTGAGACGCGGTCTATATGATAGGACAAGGGGATGTAGCTCAGTGGTAGAGCAGTCGCTTGGCAAGCGGAAGGCCCCGGATTTGAGTCCCGGTGTCTCCGAAAACGTCATTTTCAGAGAAACCGTGTCCCTCACACTGGCGGAGACACCGAGCGCACTTGGTGAAAATGTTGAGAAGTTGGGAGGAAGCGTTCTAACTTGCTGGGGACTTGCTGGCGGTTGGGAAGTTGGAGGAGCAGGTAGTGAAGAGTCGGTCTCCAGTACAGGTAGTTGGATACGCAGTTAGAGACTTGGTTACAACAATGATTGGCTGAATCGGTAGGTGTGGAAAGCTTCCATCGCAGGGAAGTCAGGGTATCTCAACAACTGCTTGATAAAGCCCCATTGGGACCTTCGGTCTCCAGTGGGTGGGAATGCCTGGTGCTAGGTGCCTCTATACTCCGGGGGCTGGGATGCTCTGTAATTGCTTGATAAAGCCACTTCTCGGAGGGAGAGAAAGCCCAGGGTTGGTAACCCCCCGGAAAAATCCGGATCTAGAGGACGTGATGGAAGCTGGTGGGGGCAGTGTAGGGGCCGGATTCCCCGTACCCTGGTGGAAAGCCTGAAGGGGTGAAACACCTGGCTAATCCTCCCCCTCTGTACCATACCGATCCAGTAATGTGAGACACAGTCTATCTGATAGGGGATGTAGCTCAGTGGTAGAGCAGTAGCTTGGCAAGCGGAAGGCCCCGGGTTTGAGTCCCGGTGTCTCCGAAAACGTCATTTTCGGAGAAACCGTGTCCCTCACACTACTAGTAATATTTGTTATGAAATGATGAAAAAATACTAAATTTTAATCATCTTTATTCCCCGAAGGATCACAGTGAAGCATCACGAGTATTCCAATCAACTGTGCTGGAATATTTCCTGTGCAATGTATGGTCCAATGGGAAACCCAGTTTATAGAGCAGTAGGTCAAATCAGCTTTAGGAAAACAGGTGATAAAACCTGTAATTTTCACCCAAAGTGACCTCCAGTGAACACCCATTTGCACATACATAGCAAGCACAACCTACTTTAATAGTGTCAGTGATGTTCCAAACCAGCAGACCCATATCTTCCTAATGCTATTTCTGTATCTTCATTTTTCTGACTTCTAGAAGCCTGTAAAGATCGGTATATTTCCTCTGAGGATCGGCCATTTCGATTATAGCACTTAACTCAGTTTGTTATATTCTATATATATCTGACTACCTGGTACTCGATGCTCACAGCCGTGGAAGTTACGCAATGTTGATGGAGGTGATGGATGGGGAAGCTCTGATATTCCTCCCACTAGCAGTGATGAACCTCCAATCTAAATGGGCGTCTGGCACAGGTGTTTGAAATAGCGCAGGGATCTACATACCTGCTACTGGTGGCTCCAACATATTTCGTATTTTGAGCATAGAAATCAGGGTCCATTAGCAACGATACTATCGGGTCAGGCCTTGTTTATTAGGTACTTGGTGAACTTTTAAGTACTTAGATTAAATGGATAGTTGCTGAAAAGGGAAGGAATAAATTAGATTTCAAATGATTATACCAGACTTATTACTTTAGATATGGGTTTCTCTCTAAACTGTCTTAAGGACTTTCTAATTTTTTACCATATTTCTGTCACAGGTACTTTGCTGCGTTATTGCACAACGCCCTTTAGTCCTCATAAAATGCATAAAGTCGGTTCTGGGGAGTCACTCGACAGTGTGGAATGCTTTATTGAGCAGCCTATTTCAGATTATGAATTTTTGCCACAAAAGGTACTTCATCGGCGGTTAAGATGGTCTGTGCTCCTTTTACTAAGTTTTAGGCATGTCTTAGTTTTCCAGGGCTGCTGGTTATGGCTGAGTGACATAAGCTTTGGGAATGAGGATGTGTTGGAGGAAATGGAGTATTGCTATTGGTCAGAAGAAAATACTTGTGTTCTGGAGACATTTATGTGGCTCTAGAGGGGTAAAAGGCGACCTGGCGACTTTGGCTGTTTTCAAGGCCACCTGGCGACCTGGTACAATAATTTAAGCGACCAGGCGACTTTTGGGAAAAAGATAATTCTATGGCAAAAATGGTCTTTAAAAGGCGACTTTGTGACCTGGGGCCCTTAATTTCGGCGACTTTCCGACCTGAGGGGGGGAAGGCCCTCTGCACCCCCATTTATGTGCAAGATACTATTTCAGTCCCTTACACCGTCTGGTGGACCTATGTATCAGGTGGCGTCGGGAACAACGTTTTAAGAAGTCCAGTCAGGCCCTCACACACTTTGATGGATGTACAAGATGGCACTGCACTGAAAAAGTAAACTTGTATCCAGACTCTTGTAAGTGACGGTCATAAAATAAACGAGTCAAAAACGTGCCTAAGTGACAAGGAAGCTGGTCTTGTAGCTGGAGGTAGAAGACCCTCTTGGCATGTGCCAGCCCAAGACAGGACATTTGTCAGCTCCAGATTCTAATTGTGGGATTGTAACCAGATTGGTTAAACAACTTTTGACTCGTTTATTTTATGATAGTCACTTCGACGAGTCTGGAGACAAGTTTACTTTTTCAGTGTGGGAACACTGTCCCAAACTTGAGACTATAGGCCTCGCGCCACAATTCACTGCAATTCAAAGGGGGTAAAAACGTTAGAATAATAAAATGATAACCATCCCCCAAGTGAGTTAGATTACATGTACCATGAGCACACATGTAAACGTTACCCTTCATGAAACAGGAGTAAATTGCTATCGATCAGCAGAAGAATGATATTGTATACAGAGCTCTTATCTGTGATCAGAGCTCACCAAATACCTGGTTTATATCACTTTACTCTTATCTTACATCATCTGGGTGTGTAAGGTGTAAGTGTGGGTGTGCATAAATATTTATCCTATAGTTAAACGTTTGGGGGAAGCAAAGTGCTTTACTTTATTATGTCGTCACGATGCATGAATGCAGCCCAGGAGAGCATTATGACGACCCAATAGAGCCGATACACCAGCGAAGGGTCGCTATGATGCAGTGAAGGGACTGCTTGCCTGTGCTGCATTGGTGCATCATCAGGACAAATAAACGCGAATACTTCCTTGAAGGGTTAAAAGTATGGGTGGAATGTGTCAGCCTCAGGAATATACACAGGCAATAGGTGGGTTCTGAATGGGATGACCGTAATCTATTTATTAGAGAAACTAACTATTTAGGGATAAATTTATTAGCCTTAGTTTCTCTAAGTTTGTGCTCTCGAGGTCTAGTTTTCCTGGACTAACATACCGAATTTAGAATACAAAAATGTCGAAATCTCTTACTTTGCACTATTTCCAAAAGAACAAAGATATCAAGGTCAAATACAATTTAGAAATCCAGAGATAAATTGTTATATAGTAAGAGGTCCCCCTTTCTTGCTTGATATAGGTTAATTCTGAGAAAATCATTGTTTAAGCCCCTTGCTGTGTAACCTGAATAGGCACAAGATGTGTCTCAATTCTGGTCCAGTCTCGTGTGATTAAGGCGTTAGCCTGCTATGTCATGGGTCTGAAGTTGAGTCGCATTTTGGCATAATGCTGTGTATAAAACGAAAATAAACAAAATAAAACATCAGAACCTAACAAAAGTGACACTGCCTGACACCAACCATTCAAGAACTGCTTAGAACTTTAGTATTAAAGCTGTGTACTTTATCATCAGATGCATAAATGCAAAATTGGTCTGGTCTGGATTCATGTATCATGCCGGGAGTGTATCGACCGCATCGACCGCATAGCACTGGGCTGCATTCATGCATCATGCCGACAACGGACATAGCACATTAAACCCTTATGCGGCCCTTAAAGGGCTAAACATGAAGATTCTATGGACCCAGGGAGGCAGAAGTAAAGGCAGACCCCAGGTAAGGGGACAGGCTGATAATACCTATACTGAGACCTGCTGAGGCCTATTGAGGGCCCGTGGTGTGAGATGAGGTAATCTGATAGGCTTGAATTTAGATCCTTTAACATAAGCCGCAGACTGTCACTTATTACTATAGTTCATACACCAGCAGATCAGGCAAGACGCTCAGCTTTCTCTGACTTAACCCTTTAATGACAGCCCCGTGCTTCACTGTTAATGCCTTTTTGTATTCACGAGTAACTCAACAATGCCGCATTTATGTATCGTGCTGACCATATGTTGAAACAGCAGGCTAGAAATGCAGCGCCGCTGAGTAAAATCGTGGCAATGTATTAGTGCATCAGAACCAGCCAAATGTCTATGAGGCCTTTGGGGATTATGCTGTCCTTAAAGAGTTAAATAGTCTACCCCTACCCCTTCCTGTATTCACGCCACTGGGACCATACATACGATACTTATAAATAGATGGTCACTCTTTTCAAATCCGCTAGTTTTCTCTTGTTCTTTTGTTGTTTTGTTTGTTTTTATACTTTTAGCTAGTTTTTATCCTTATCAGACTTTTCAGAGGATTCGTTAAATGCATGTGACTACAAAATGTTTAGTATAAGGTGGTTGGTCTGCCTTTTTTTGTCTCCATATTGACAGGGATTTTTTGCTGGACTTTATGTTGCTAAATCCTATAATGAGCCTGTTTTTTTGCATGTACATAATATTGGTGCAGGGCTTGTCATCCATGTCTACGTACTTTCCTACTTTGCTGTAACCTGTAAGGTGGGTGCTACAAAACACAACGCAAAATCATAGCGCAAAAAGAGGGTGTTACAAAAGAATCTTTTTACGCTGTTGTTCGAGGGGGTGTTACAAAACAAAATTTACGTTACTGATTTGTTTATGTTATGGACGTTTTTAATGTTATGGACTCCATTTTTCCCACCTCCTTCCCAGGGGGTGCGAAAAAAAGTGTAAATTAGCCTAAATTAGCCTGAATTTGAAGACAACAGCGTAAATTTGATATTTACGCTGTTATTAAACACAACGTAAATTTCTTTAAAACAACGTTAGTCATAACATGAGTGCGTTCCGTAACCTAAATTTTGTTTTGTAACAGCGCAGACTTTACCTTGAAGCCCCTGAGACGGGATGAGCCACATATAAAGCACACCCCAGCCAAACGTTTGCAAACGTTTTGAAAATGTTTGGATGCAAACGTTTTCCATAGATTTGTATGAAAAAGGTTTTCCCCGAAAACGTTTACAAACGTTTGGAAAGCGTTTTTTATTACCTAGGACGGTCCTCTACATGATGTACCTCCTCGTTTCCTTTAAGGAGACTTGGCATGACATTTGTTTAAATTGTTTAATTTGGGTAAAAATAATACAATAGGAATGCATATATATTATATATACGCGTTGAATTACTATTAATTATTATTACCCAAATAAAACAATTCAAAACAAATGATCAGCCAACTAAACCCGTTCTATTGGTTATAGTGGATGACTGGCAATATCGTCAACAACATTACAGATGTAAATTAGTTGTAAAGCTACGTCACCTACGACTATGTACATTGCGGGGCTCTTTGATCAGTATCTCTCCTGTACATACGCACATACCTGTACATCTGATTCAATGTGTCGATCGATCACAGGATACCTGTAGATTTATGTCCAATCACTCTCATACAAATCATGGACACCATAGATTAACTTGGACATAGACATCAATTTCAAGTTGTAGGAAGTCAAGGGATTCTAAAGACATGGGAGTGCCTTTCATAGAGGACTTGCTTTCCATGTAGAATGGTAGCCCTTTGAAGGCAGCGCATTGTATTAATGCATTATGCCCTGATGCATCAATAAAGCATCAGCGAATCACTCGCGAGTTCTGCATGCCAGCACTATGGGGTTGATGCGATGCATTAATGATATGATCGATATGATGCATTCATGCAGCCCTTGAGATTCTGCAAATCTCATAGCGCATTTGGGCACTATTCACCCCTAGCATGGTAAGTTACATATACACGAAGTACTAATAATGTAAAGATGATGATGAATGAGCTTATGAAACACGGACCTGTATAAATCTACCAAGAGTGAATGACGAAGGGAGGACGGGGTTCTAAGTGAAGAATTACAGATACAAATGAGTTTGTATCTCTTTCACTCGTTCATTATACTCTATCACCGTTATTTATATTAACCTATCGGAAGAAGGTGGTGGGTGCTATGTATATATAGAATGTCCGGAAACGGGTTATCCTCTTGGTTTGCTTCTCAGAATAACAGGTTAAGGGGACATGGTCCGGCGATTAAGACTCAAAAATAAATTTAATTGAAAATGAACCAGAATGGTCCCTATGGTAATATTTCATGTGTTACATACTTCTAAAAGCAAGTTTAAAGCTTTTTAGCAGTTTACATGAGACATCACTCTCTCTGTTAAACTTTAATACTCAGACATGTGCTCAGACTGAATTACCACCACCCAGTTGGTAACTGTTGTGTACTCACGTATATCGACTATGATGATGTTTACGCTTATAACCTTATGAACGGCAGCACCTCTGTTTAACCTATATTGGTCTATACTACATGATCCGTTCACTGAATAAAGCATGTGACTTGAACACATAATAATAGCGACTTGAGGACGGGATTCGAAGACCCATCTCGTAAATTTGATCATCTTGCTTGGCACACAAAGTGTCTCTCCGTGCAGATGTCAGCATACGTCCAACAAAGGGATAAGGAAGACCTAAAACCAAAATTGGATGAACTGTCATTGCCCAAAAGTGATAAACTTTGTTGTGTAAAGTCAAGTCCTGTAACTGAAAGTAGACTCCAGATCCCAAAAGTGAAAGTGAACTCCATGAAAGTGAAAGTAGATCTCTGAAACTAAAGGTGACTGTGCATTTGTGTAGGCTAGGCCCTATATCTACAAGTGTTGACCTACAAATGAGTGACTCAGAAATAAGTGATCTTGAATCTGAGGCTGGGAGTCTACATCTAGAAAATATGGCTGAAGCTAGAAATGTTGTGAGTACCATAGGAGAGTTTAGTCCCAATAAAGAAAAGTGGGTTAATCATCAAAGAAGGTTTAATGCTTGGATGAGAATAAACAAAAGCCAGGATGATGAAAAAATTGATGCCTTCATATTTATGGTGGGAGCTGAAGTAGTGGATCTGTTCGTTGCATTATGTGCCCCTGCTGAAATTGAAACCAAAACATATGCCCAGCTGACTACATTAATCAGCAACCACTACACTTCAGTGTCCAATGAGTTAATCGAGAGCTTCAAATTTGAAGAGCGCAAGCAGGGTGATAACGAGTCTGTCGCAGACTACATAGTGGCCTTAAAGAAAATAAGCATACATTGCGGGTTTGGTGATGAGGACCAGATCAAAAAGAGGTTAAGAAATCGCCTGGTTACCGGTCTGAGATCTGCGGCGATTAAAAACAGACTGTTAGGTTTGGGTGCAGGATTGACGTGGGAAAAAGCTGTCGATATCGGTATGTCAATGGACGGTAATCGGCTCATGGGGCCTACACATGATGTCAACCGTGTTCAGTGTGGTGGGTACAAGAACAAGGGAAAAGCCCGCACTAAAAATAAGTGTTATCGTTGTGATGGCAACCACGAGGGCCGGTGCCCCTTCGAAACGGAAAAATGTTTCAACTGTGATAGAGTAGGGCACATTGCCAAGGCGTGCAAAACAAAATCTGCTCAAGGTCAAATCTCAGTCTAAAGGTAGCTCATGTCCATACCGTGGCCGCGGAAGAGGTTGTGGGCGAGGCCAAGGTTGTGCACATTACGTCGATGACGACGAAAAAAAAGAGAAAGAGGTCAGTTACGCGTCACTGCGGAAAATACAGAGAAATAACAGTGAATGCCCGTGTCGAAAACAACGAAATGACATTTGCTTTAGACAGTGTTAGACATGGCATCGGCAGTTTCGATTGTCTGTGAGGACGACTACAAAGAATTCTTCCCTGATTTTGAGTTACGCGAAGCTTCTATCAACCTAAAATAGTACACCGGACACAAAGTTTAGCTACGCGGTGAAATCGAAGTCCATGTGGAATATGAGGGTCAAAAGAGACAGTTGCCGCTAGTGATCGCGAAAGGCGTCCGTACACCGTTAAAACCAGATGCCACTCCAAAGCTCAAGAAAGCGCGTTCCATTGTCTATAACCTCACAGACGGTGTAAAGAAAGAGCTAAAAAGGCTGGAAGAAAGTGGAGTTTATCGCTACATTGAAAGAAGTGATTGGGCATCTACCATAGTAGTGGTTCCAAAAGATAATGGACAGATGAGGTTGCATGGAGACTACAAAGTGACTATAAGCAGTGTGGTTGTTGCTCAACCATATACGCTACCCACAGCTGAGGATATTTTCGCTACGCTGGCGGGTTGTAGCCAGTTTACGAAACTGGACCTGTCAAGTGCCTACATGCAAGTGGTGGTGGAGGAAAAGTCAAGAAAGTACCTGACCATCAACACTTTGCAAGGACTTTACGCAGTTACTAGGCTTCCCTATGGGGTAAAGACAGCACCACACATCTTCCAAAGGATCATGGACCAGGTCTTACAAGGAATTCCTGGTGTTTGCTGCTATATAGACGATATCCTGATAACTGCTCCCACAAAGGATGAGCATCTAAAGCGCCTCCAACTGGTACTTCAAAGACTAGACAAGCATGACATCCGAGTGAAACGGGAGAAGTGTTCCTTCTTGGCTCCTGAAGTCCAATATCTTGGACAAATGATCAGCAAAGAGGGTCGTAGGCCCGTACCAGAAAAAGTGAGCGCAGTTAAGGACGCCAAAGCACCAGAAGATGTTCCAGAACTTCACACATTCCTCGGTATGATCAACTACTATGGTGGGTTCGTTAAGAATTTGTCCACAATTCTCACTCACGTTCACTGAATAAAGCATGTGACTTGAATACATAATAGTAACTATAATATATATACTGGAGTTTATCGAGCATGTATACAACACTGCTGCTATGGGTTACCCATTCATGCACCATGAAACAAAACCATTTTACTTTAAAGCTGCTATATATACCTCCTCCTACCCTCCAACCTACATTTTCCTTAATTGATTCTCAGATAGTTGTATTTATGATCATTATTCCCCCCCTCATAATCTGTCATTTAATAAGAAAGCCTTAATAGTATGTTAGACAGAACTTCAAATTCGCTTACTATTTATATTCTGGAGGGGTTTGGTTAATTGGTGTTGACAGAAGCCATCACGTGGCAGTACTGACTGGAGAGCATCCTGGAGATTTTCCACTGCTCATCTCACAAACACAGTCTGCTAGTACCTGGTGTATCCCTATAAATGTCACCACTGTGTTGATGTAATTAAGTGCTGAATAGAATGCTGGAAGCATTTTATTTTTCCTTGCCTATTTCCTTACATTTAGCATGGTTAAAAGACACAAAAGTTGTTGGTATGCTACCAGTACACTCAAACAAGGAGACTATCAACATCTATGCAGAAATTCAGCTATCTATATATCTGAGGTGGTACAGTAGCTTTAAATTGCGGGATAGTAAGCATTGGTTTCTCCAGCTGTATGTCTGTATGGCTATGTTTTCGTATTGTTGCTTTCCTTGTTGTTGGTTTTTGGTGCTGCCGCTGCATTAGGTTCCTATTTTGGATGTTTTTTTCCTTGATAATTGCACCGCACCACACCATCCCAGAGGGTAGGGAATGGAGCACCACAATAGTCTGTGTCTGAATATGATGTGTGTATATCCCTTTAAAGGGTAGGATCTCTAGGAGTTCATGTAGTTCATAACTTTGCCACTAAACTGTGCTCCTCAAATTCCAGATCGATCTTTACTTCACAAATTTTACACCAGAGGGCAAAAGTATGTGACCCAGCTGATTTTGACCCCAATCCAAGTGACCCTTCAGATGTGGCTGTAAACAAGGCCTCATGCCCACCAAAGGCCTCCTAGTAGACTGAGTGTGCTAACAGCCTTCAGACATACACTGTAAAAAGTGTTTCTAATTGAAACACATAAATTTACCCAAACACATTAAAATTTAACACTTTCACTGAATCTCAGCAATTAGGCACTTTCTTCTGTCAGCAGGTACAGGGATATGGCTGCTGGTGATGGGTGGGCCTAAAAAAGTGAAACAATAGTGGGGAAGGCCAGTTTGGCTGGCTCACTGGAATATTCTGGACAGCACTATCTACTCATTATTGTTGACATTATCTAAATTACCATGGATGTTTAACAACAGTATAGGTACTGTATTTGACTAAGAAAAGCCTATATATGGGGAAGAGCCTGTAGAAGGAGTAGGAGATTAATACCAGTGGGCCAGCCAAACTGCCCTCGCCTACCATTTTTCACTGTTGCAGCTCACCCATCACTGGCAGCCATATTCCTGCACATGTTTACAGAAAGAGAAAAATGATTTTGCTATCAATATGTTTCGGTGAAAGTGTTTAAATTATATACACATTTTTTACAGTGTATGGGTGAAGGGTGCAGTGAGCAGTGGGACCAGGTGATCATGCTGTCCTGGCCAGGTGACTTAAGTAAGGGGACCATGAATCAGGCTTTGCTTGGAATTAAATAGTCTATAAAAGAATGATAAAACTATAGCACCCTCTTAGATTTTATGATTACATATTGGCCTCTAGGTATACACATTGTGCAATGGTGTCATTGTGTATAGATGTTCCTTTTTTACCCAAAATAGTAGCATATGGCCTATTCAAGGGGGAGTATACCGTTTTCTGTGGGCACATTGGTGGCAGTCAGTACACTGGTGGGTATCACTAGTACTCAATTCTATAGCACTGGCAGAGTGCAACTGCTGGTCACACCAGTGCAACTTGTCTAGACCAGAGGACTGCTGGAAAGGAACAACAAGCAAACTATTTGTTGGTTGCCTGAGCCTTTATACATGGGGTACTGGTGCTGGGGAATACAGGCTCACAGGGCTAGGATATACCTGCATGTGGTGGATTCTGTTTGGGGGATTCTAAATATAACTGGAGTGTTATATAAACTCAACAACCCTGCCAGAGAATTTTACGATTTAGGTTGAGTTTGCTGGCCCTTTAAAGTTGGTATCCCAACTGTTGTAGTGACGAATTTCCACTTCCAGCCTGGGGATAAGCATGCAGATGTTGTAAGACATATGTGAAAGTATTATAACTATTTCCATACAAAAATCCCCACACAGTAGCAAAAATGAATTTTCACTGAGCAGTCAAAAATAAAGCAATTAGCACGCCTTTCTTCTCAACCACAAGGTGGCAGCTGTGTATAGTGTATAAGGTGGCAGCTGTGTATAGTGTATATTGTGGATATTCCCATTGCTGACCCAGTAGCTCAGCTCCATTCATGAACACATTAGTGCATTGACATCTGCACAAGTGGCAGCATATCTCAGATGGTTTGCCAATGCTTGAGTTTTCTCCATGAAAGCTGTAGATCTAGATGTTATTACACACTTTATATTAAAGCATTTAAGACTCTTGGTAACCAGAATTAAGTACACATTTGAGAAGAAAAGTATACATGCAGGACTTTCAGGTAATTATTGAGAGGGGTCACCCCAATTGGGATACCAACTTTAAAGGCTGCATAGTGCTTTAATACAGCATGCTCTATATCGTCATAATACATGAACTAAGTCCGGCGAGCAACTTGTCACATCTGTACTCAAGCATTAAGCATATGGAGTTTATGATTAGCGCATCCTGTTACTCAGGTAGTCGGGGGCTAAACCCCATCTCCTTATCAGGCTAATCTACTCCACTTTCACCTAGAACAAAGGTGCTGATAAGAAATTCACCCATGATGCACTGCTCTGAAGTCGGGGGCCTAACCACAATGCATTGCTCTGAGCCAAGATGGCGGCCCCCATAGCCTAATGCGCTATTCCCGTATACTGTCGACATGATGGATGGGTGCAGCCATGGTGAGTAGACTTACCGGAGCTGCATCATCACTGTGAGGCAGGGGACTATGGTAACTGCAGTTATCAGATCACCCTTGAGAGATCCCTACTGTAGCATAGCGAATCAAAAGTGGTGATTTCACTGCGTTTGTAGCAGCTTGGGTATTGTATAGTTTTATAGTTACAGCTGGTACTATACTTTATCATTTGGGTCAGTAAATACATCAGGGAATTGTCTAGAACAGCAGTGTAAAGGTGTGATCATAGCGACAAAGAGATCATGGCGACAAAGGGTTAACAGAGAGCCTCCCCCACACCATTAGAGGCAGTAATACAGGGTGTTAGATGGATGACAGGGTCTGGGGTGAAATACTATTATTGGATTGTAGGGTTTATATATGGCTGGGTGCTTCGGGGTGGGGGGGGGGGCGGCTCCATTCACACTGTATGATAATATATGGGTGCAGTTTATCTGCTGCGTCATACATAGGTATCTATCTGTCTATCTATATCCACTATCTATATACCCATATATATATATATATATATATATATATATATATATATATATATATATATATATATATATATATATATGTGTGTGTGTGTATATATGTATATATAGGGGAGACCGGGCACTTTGACCACCCGGGCACGTTGAGCCACCCGCTCTCTTTGCTATTCCTTGTGGTAGTATGCGTACCACATTACCCCCTTTCTACGCAGCAACATCATTTTGGGATGCTGATGAGAAAGTTAGACAGCATTTAAGGTTTATGACCTTGAAAGTAAATATTTGCAATTATTACACTTTTGTTAATGTGTCATTAAAAAATATTGCTGGCTTAAGATCTCTATGGAGGTCAAAGTAAACATATGAACCCTTAAATAGAACCCAACTTTACTGCTGGGTGTGTTATGTAATTTGAATAACATCAATCTCATCTATGATCAGATGATGGCCAGCATGGGGTACATTGAGCCACAAAAAACGGGGCACCTTGAACCATGCTCAAGGTGCCCAAAGCCCTGGGGCACTTTGAGCATGGTTCAAGTTGCCCCGATTTCAGGGCTCTTTGACAATGGTGTTAAGACAATTACATGACTGAATAATGATACACTGTTTGTAGTGTATCAAGGGCAGATAATATGGATAAAGACATAAACAAATTATATGTAGATATAATTTGGTTATAAAATTATGATAGAATATAGTTTGCAGTTTGTGAAAACAAATCCATATTCACAGTGCATTACATTATAGAAGAATGTAATCAATGATTTATTCACACGTAACAAATAACATGAATACTGTTAAACTGGTTTATATTGACCCTAAGAGAAATCTGTAAGGTACAAACTCAGTCACTTCTATAGAAACTATAATTGAGTGATTTACATGCATTAAATATGTAAATTTTACATTCAATCCTATGCAAAAGTAACAGTATAGCAACTAATTCCAACCGAAAATCAATTATTGATCTACATTGGTCATTATTTGGATCGTTCAACATATATGTGGTTCAAGGTTCCCCAGTGGGTGGATCAACCTACCCCGGGCATGGGGCATATTGAACCACCCTAAGATTTTATTTTCAAAAGTTCAAGAAAAATACAAGAAAAGACCACATTTGCCTTGCGATAGGATCACAATGATACAAGGTAACTGCTTGATGCAAAATAAAAGTTCCCTTAAACAAGGTCAGGGGGAAAAAAAGGTGCCAAAGCGGTTCAATGTGCCCCTGTCTCCCCTACATACCCCCCCCCCCCCAATCCTAGACATGGGGGGGGCCAGAGTATCTTTTGACCCCCCCCCCTCAAAGATCTTGGAAATGTTAAGGAATTATGCTCATTATTCCCCCATGATTTTTTCAGTGTGTCGTTTTTTAACGCACAAAATCGCGCACCCTTCTGAAATTCAGTCGGTTCGGCTGTGCCCCCCCCCCCCCCAAATTCAAGTTGCCTCTGACGCCCCTGCAAGAGAAAAAGAGAGGTTTCAGACAGAGAAACAGGGCAAAAGCTGATATATGTTTGTCTGTTCCCCCTATGCGGTAATTCTCACCATTTCAGTAACTATGCAACATTTGGAATATGATAATTCTTAAATATTTCTTCAGAATATCACACATATATAGATCACTTTCCGATTTTTAAAACATCATTCTCATAATGCTGTTCCAAACGGAATAGGCTTTAAAGGAATATTTGTTGTTCTATTCACATTCCACGACGGTTTTCTCTCCTATTGTGGACAGAAATTTAAACACACGAGGCCTGCATAACTTTCTAGACTCCACTAAATGGAAAACATTGGAGATAGTCCAGCGTTGCGTGCATACTCCATTTTCAAGGGGGACTTTCCCTCCAGAGATCAACCTGGACCGTTAGGGAGTCTGGCCCGCCGTCAGTTCAGCATAGCCTGACTCCCTTTAAAATGAATCATGAAATATATTCTTTCCCAATAGAGCAGTTTTGGCGACTTGCTTGACTCTGAGAAGAGGGTTAGGCTGACATCCTTTTATCCTCTGGGCCTGTATCCTACATTGGGGACATTATGGCCACCTGACCATGATGATCACAATATAAGTACTACCTATACTTTAGTTATGCCCTATTAAATCACACGTTGATGTAGTTCAAATTCAAATCAGCCAGCAAAGCATATCCCACACGGAGACTACAAAGACTTCCTTCTCTGGACATTTGTGATATCCACGAATCCAGAAATGACTAGACACCACCACACACAGTGTGACACACAAGGTCGACCAAGCATGGAGGCACTCATACACTCTCCACACAGCACCGCGCTCCCAGCACTCTGCTGCTATGTCTCTGACACAGGCCGATTTCTTCTGTGACTGAAAGGAAGAACGTGGGGAGAACAGAGACTACTTTACCACCTCCTTATACACTATACTTACACATTATAACTTCTAATGAGAGGACCAGTTGTAGGCTATAAAAACAAAGAATAAATGAAATTTAGACACAGTAGTGACATGAGATACAGGTTAAAGAATAGGTACATGCTCTACCTAAAAGCCACCTTATACCCCCTGCAGCAACAAATATTAGGGCCCATAGGTGAAATCAACATGGTTTTCCAGGTGGTGAGGTTAGCCCACAATCACGTCAATGCAGTGGAGGGATGGGATTATACTGTATTGTATGGAAAGGCAGTGTTGGAGTCCAGGCATCCACTGATTTGCTGTAGTGTTGTAAGTATCATCGGACCGGGAAGTACCACACAGAGAGAAGAAGTAGGATCACTGTAACTCTCAAATGGCAGTTCAGCCCCGATCACTGGTCATTATAGAGTTATTTTAGAGTCCTGCTAATGTTAAGGAGCCACGAGTCCTGGGGAGAGTTACCTCAGTGATCAAGTCGGGAGTCACAGTGATTCTACTTCTTTTCTGTGTGCAAGGCAATTCCATCACCCCAAATGTCTACTTACACGTTATCCCTACATACATAGGCACCGCCAGTTAATGTTCTGTAATGTTCAAGTAAGGAACAAAAGATTAAGAGTGAGGGCCAGCCAGACTCTCACTATGGGGTCAAAATACTCTCCCTCCCAGATGGCATAAAATCCATCGGGCCACAGAGTCAGATATTTAAAAGACTGTAAGAGAGTCTGGTAATGTTTGATTCTCTATGGCAATACTGGACTCTACTTGCCATGAGAGGCTTGCAGACATAACATGTGAATTATCCAGCTCCTGCAGAGACAAAAGTTAACCAACCAGAACACTGCTGGGGACACGGGGGAAGGACGGGGCAGGGTGGAAAGCTAGAAGGCAATCCCCGAGCCACCCACCTTCCCAGGTAATGTCATTATCACTGATATACGCCTCAGTACGGACCTCTGCCGCTCCCTACACCATTGAAGCCGCAGGAGCAATAAGCCTTAAAGACTCCTGCAGACGAGCATACTGGAGGAGGGCCCTGGAGGATTTCTAATGGGAGACACCTCACCTGCCAAAGGTGTGTGCTGCCCATAAGGATCGGCTTAACCACTATTTGGACCGTGTATATACATCTTAGGATTTCTGCGTTGGATATTTGCATTATTGTTAGTGAATGCCAAGGGATTTTATTAATAATTCTATTGCTAATAATTATCGGAGGAACTCACCCCTGTTTCTTTGAAGGATGCAGAATTAAGGAGGAAATTAAGGAGAGTTAAGAGGAATTGGAAGGAAAACGGAAAATATTAATGGCAATGACTAAAAAAGAGATGGAATTTAAAACATATATATCCACGAGGATATGATTTATCAAACCGTTCAGCAGATTAGAAGACAGAAATAACTGAGGCAGAGGAAGTTAAAATATCCACTGAAAGGAAAAGGATAGTGTATTAAATTTAAGCTGTCCAGGGCACTATATATAACTGTTTGTCCTTTGACCAGGGAGATAGGCGGCCCCAGTAACGACCCCATGCCTCCCGTACTGGACCGACTAACGTCCTACTCCCCACCCTACAGACTTGGCAACATGGCGTCCCCATAGTTACCCTAGGTAGTAGTCCTCCCTCCAGGGTGACGCTACATAACCATATAAGGAGATAATCACCCTGCCCACCCCCTGGAGGTCTCCTCCTGTGTCTGCCGATTGTCGCTGTATCTAGGGACACCATGGAGGAAGAGGCTGACTGGAGAGCCATAGGGCCCGAGGTGAAAAGCATGGAGGGGAACAATGTATTCTTCAGACCCCACCTCACCTCCCTCTCCGAGGATCTGGAGGAGGATGGAGAGGAAGGGGAGGATAACGAAGGTCATCAGGATGACCTTGAAGAGGAGATCACTCCTGGTGACCTTGAGCGGACACCCACAGATGACCTTGACCCTGGGAGAGAGGGAATGGAGCTTGATGAAGGTAAACTAATATTCTACTGTTCCGAATGAATCCGAATTCATCTTTCTTTTTTTCCATTTGTTTTTCATTTGTGTTCCACTCTGTCTGGCCGACGCCGCCATTTGTAAAGATTTGTTATAAATGCATTCCAGGCACGACCTGCGGATTATATTTGATATTGTATTGGTTTTCTATGGATCGCCTGTATTTTTGTACTTAAATGTTCACAACTCATCCCTCCATTCAGTGACATTGTAGACTATTCATTGACATAGATTCGAGAAGTTTAGAAATGAATAGATGTGTTTAGCAGTAGTCAAGCATGGAGGGATAGGCCAGCATTGCCTTACCCTGCACTGCCTGTCTGTATTTGAAAGGATTCGGACATTTGGAAAGACAGACTCTGGAAAAAGAGTCAAATGTATGTTCTTTTTTCCCCCTGAGTATGTAAGTCTTATAAACATGTCTGTTTTGATAGACAGGACTATTTCTCAAGTTCTACTTAATCCTTAAAGGGGCATTCTCACCACTCGCACTTACCACATAATAGCAGACTAGAACAGTACTAGAATTGTGAGTGGGAAACGCTCGGTGAGAATGCCACTTAATTTAAGGGTCGTGCAGCGCACGATGCATGAGTACGGCTGTATCAATGCCTGGTGGCCCACAATACATGCAGTGCTTTAATTCAATGGGTCGTCATAATGCATGCAACCCTGGTGATCGAGTAACTGACCAGGGTTGCATTTATGCACCATGACAACTAATCGCTTAAAGTGGCATAATCACCTGGAGCGTATCCCACTCACAATTCTAGTACTGTTCTAGTCTACTTTGTGGTTAAGTGCGAGTGGTGAGAATGCCCCTTTAAATTAAAGCACAGTAAGTCACTTAAAGGACTAACATTTTTAATCCTTCCATCATCTAAATATATGTTACAAAAAAGATGAGGTAAAGGGGGTAAAGAAATGTGTTGTATATCTCTGGATAAGGAGGGACAGCTCCATATTGGGTAACATCAGGTATACATACATTACATAGATATATACAACTTTGCAAACTCCCCTCTGCTGTGGTTGACATACAGAATACCAAATACCTGTCCATCTAACACTATGCCTATGTAGTGTTGGATGTAAAAGAACCATTGCCTCGGTAATCGTGTAGGGGCGTTATTTCTACCTTCACTCACCTCATAGATTCTATCACCATCACCTCCCCCCTTGGCACAACCTATAATAGCGCTGTGTGCCTGTCCCTCCAGTAGGGGCTTCAAAATGAATCAATAATCATCATATACAAAAGAGTTATGGTATCCTTGGGCTGGTACGTTTGGACTGGGATGCAGTTTGTTTGTTAAAGCCTTAAAGGCAGCAGAGTGGTGCATTCATGCATCATAACGGCAAAGAGCATCATAACTCATTAAATTACTATGCTGTGCTTAGAAGGTTAGAGCTTCAGTTGATCTCACTGGTTGGACCACATACCTAGGACCAGAGGCGTGTATTGGGTGATTTCAATTGATGTCACTTTAGTAGTAAATTGACATCTGAAGGTATCGGACCGTTCTGTCATGCGTAAGCCTATGTGTGATATTTAATATCTGGTTTAAGGGTAATATATGCGCTGGGTGTCGCGACATTGACTTTGACTGATAACATCGTGTAAGCAATCCACACAAAGAGTCTTGCTCATTTTTTAGTAATAAATATATGTCGAGCACGCCAAGAAGGCCAATTTAATCGTTACTCGAAATATATCAGTGCAAAACGGTCGTAAGCCACACCTACCTTCACAACCCTTTCTAACAGTTTATGTGGCACGTGACACATTCTTTTCCCTAACCCCACGCCTGCCCATTAATAACTAGAACCTACACACACTAAAAAAGTCTTGAAAAAACTTGTCTCCAGACTCTTCTATGTAACTGTCATAAAATAAACGAGTCAAAAACTTGTCTAAGTGACAAGGAAGCGGGTCTTTTAGCTGGAGGTAGAAGACTCACTTGGCATGTTCCAGCCCAATTAAAACCCGACATTTGTCAGCTCCAGATTCTATTTGTGGGATGGTAACCTGATAGATTAGACAACTTTTGACTCCTTTAATTTATGATAGTCACTTTGACGAGTCTGGAGACAAGTTTACTTTTTCAGTGTAGAATCTCCACAGAGAAGTCGCAGTGACAGATATAGAGGAGCAGTCTGCCTATTTGGTGTCATTTACCAATAATCCAGCCTTGTAGTCGGCCATTTTTACTGCACTGGGGATCATCTGATTTGCTGACCTTGCCCTAGAAGGGTGAGGTCAGGTGGTATTCCGTGACCTTGGACGTGTCCCAAGGTCGATCAGGCGGAGGTATCGGTAAATGTGACCCACCCAGATATAGACGGATGTTGGAACCCCCCTCCTCCCGTCCCCAAGTATGTTTTATTGCATGTCTGATAAAGCAAAATCTATGTTAAAGCATAGGAAGGCTTGTATTACATACCACTGCTGGAATGTGGTGTGGCATACTGACCTCACGACATGTGACGTCACTGAAGGGAGGTCATGTGACGTCACAAAATATGACTTAAGATATGGTAATATGTACAGATATTGCTAGTTTTTTTTTCTTTTTGGATTTCAGGAGGATCTAATAAATATAAAATATATTTACATCCCAATCCGTTGGATTGGGTACTGGGCTTCATGACACTCATTCCAGAGTTCAATCTACATGCAGTAAGGGTTTGTGACACTCCCGAATGGTCGGCATGATGCCTGAATGCAGCTCTAGTGAGTTGCCTATCAGAGCTGTATGCAGGGAGTGGTGCACTGAAAAAAGTTAACTTGTCTCCAGACTCGTCGAAGTGACTATCATAAAATAAACAAGTCAAAAGTTGTCTAACCTATCAGGTTACCATCCCACAAATGGGTCTTCTATCTCCAGCTAGAAGACCCGCTTTCTTGTCACTTAGACGAGTTTTTGACTCATTTATTTTATAACCGTCACTTGGAAGAGTCTGGAGACAAGCTTACTTTTGTGTGGGGGGTTGTCAGTTCAAAAGAACCTCCCAAGAGCCCTGATGAACCAAAAGGGTTCCACCCTAGCTTGCTAGAACATGGAGAGAATTAGCTATATGCCGGTCTTTTACGGCTAGTAAATCGAACAATTATAAAGGAAATCATGAAAGCATAATCCATTGTGTTAGATGGCTTAAGAAATATACACTGCAAAAGAAATGCTTAGGTTTTAAACATGTTTAGGTCTAAACATGTTTAAAGTCTAAACACTTTACTAGGTTTTTGTCTTTGAATCCCTCTGTTTAGGAATTAAACACTTTTATTCTAAACACCTAAACAGTTATATTGAATATGTTTAGATGTTTAATATTTAAACAGAATGAAAAATTGGTGTTTAGGATGTAAACATGTAGTGTTGAGATCATAGTATATCAAACACATACCAGATGGCCGCTCTGTGGTTGACTGTAGTTTCTACAACCACTCAAACGTTATTGTGGATATAAAAGAACTTAAATCTGAATTGATTAATTGAAATGTCATGGGATACAAAAGGATAATAATACACATTGCAGGATTCAAGGGTTGGATGCTACATCACTATGATTATGATGTAATAAAGATACATCTGCTACATAGACACCTCTTTTAAGAACTCTAAGAATGGACAAAGCATTATGTTCCCGAGAGGTCTGTTGTATTGACTCAAGGTTGTGTCAAAGAGGCATATGTGAAATAATGATGCATATATCACCCTAAGGGGGAGGGGGCTGCTAGAAGTCCCTTCAAGACACTATATGGAAATACAATTATTTGTTTATTTAAATATAAATATCTTAACATAATAATAATCTACATCTCTAGACACAACACTTTTATCCTTAAACACTTGACAGCTAAACACAATAATATGCTTAATTCTTGAAATCTAAACACTTCATTCTCCTAAACATATTGATTTAAACACATAAATGTCTAAGCACTGAGCTAAACATATTATTGGTCTGAACATGTTTAGGAACATATTGTGTGGACAAATACGGGGCAGGAATGTGTTTAGGATTGTGGTTAGGATCTAAACACCTTTTTTGTAGTGTAGTTGTGTGTCGTATTGAGTCACTATTTGCATATTTTCAAATGAAAACCCACAAAGTACCACAATCAAATCAATCTAGTTTCACCTTATCAAAAAGCGAACAGCCCCGCGAAGACAGCTAGTTACGGGCCTGTGTACCCATCCACAAAAGGTCTATACACCACGTGACAGAGATATAACGGGTTTTACACATGGGTTCACCGATATAATTATAGCCTCTTTGAAGACCTATAGTGATTGATTTGTTGACTGTGACTCGAACGGTGTGGTCGTCGTCGTAGATTTGGTTTAGTTCAGAGAGACTTAACCCTTTAAGGACGACATGTCACCAGAAGATGACTTTTTGTCGTCATGATGCACATGTTATTGTAGCCCCGGCGCGTAAATCGCCGGTGCTGCAATGGTGCATCATGCCGACGCTTCGGGAGTGTCTCAACCCGATACGGTCGGCATTATGCTTGAATGCAGCCCTTGTTGAACTTTGATTGAATTTACATTTAAGTTTTAGATTCCTACCGAATTTACAAATGGCTATATAAATCTCAGCTATCCATCAATCTATATACCATCAATATCAATGACCTACATGGATTTACCCTAGCTTTAGGACCACCTACCCCCCCCCCCCCCAGATCACTCTCTCCAGATACAAACCAGAAGATGCCCATCTTTTAAAGCTAACCTATTAAAAGGATGCATTTGTAAAGATGTTTGGTCTGATAAGGGGGCTAAATATAGGACCTTTGCAAATAAAGCAAGCCAAAACAATTAAATCGGACACACTCTCAAGATTGACGCTGATTCTCCAGCGTCTATTCCTTCCTTTAAACAACTGGGAATTCACCTGATTGAAGTAGCCCTTAAGAAATCTTTTATTGGACATGAATGATGTGTATTATATATTTGAAATGTAGGCATACAAGACACCGTGATAAAAGGCTGCTAAAGAAAGGTAGACCTCAATGTTGTAGAAGTTTGAAATTTAGAGTAGGGTGTGATTGGGATGCATTTGAAAGACATTTTTGTAGGTATATACAATAGAATCTACTGTAGTTTTATCGTTCTTGTCTAGGTACACCGTATACTGTAGAGCTATAGTAGATGCTGTAAAACTGCAGTAGACCTATACCAACTATTTACAGTGTAAGAATAAAGAGTATGTTTACATTTATTGATCACCAACGAACCATGACCAAAAGCCCAAGAAGTCACCACATCTTTACCACTATAGGCCACACCATTAGTCTTTAGGCGGCAACAACATCCGGCTTATAGATAATATTGCTTGACCAATACACTCTAAGAACAGTGTGTTACGGGAACATGCATAGGGAGTTCTACACACAAATTTGCAGCACACTTTTGAGATCAGCACACTTTTGGCAAAGGGTGTGTAGTGGGTAGTGTGTTGCACCAAAATGTGTGTTAAAAGTGGCTTCAGAAAAGTGTGTTGATAAGTGTGTAAACGTAACACACTGTTCTTAGAGTGTACATGCCATTTACAACTACCAGTGTGTTTATGGGATTAAAGCTGACTAAAACCTCTACCAGTATCTTGGTCACCCAAGCATTTACCTTCATTGCTTAGCAGAAAAAAGACCTGGGGGTCTGGATGGGTGGGGGTCCCCATGTCGCATGTCGAATTCAAGAAATATCCATGTCATGTCACTTAAAATCTCTATGTCCCATGTCGCCTCTAAGAACATATGATGTCCTGTGTCGCTTTTCAGAAAATACTGTATGTCATGTCACTTTTTTTCACCTCACGTCACAAACTCCATGTCGCATGTCGATATATTTTTTTAAAGGCCACGTCGAATTTAGGCAAATTGTGATGAAACAAACATTTTTCACTATTACTTGAAGTCATGGCCCGATGCCATTTCTCTCATTTTATTTTTTTAAAGATTTGTGAATATAGTGAATTCTCTAATGATCGATGATCAAAACTTTCTGGATGTGAATGACTCGCAGGCCAGTGATCTACCTTCAGTATAAATAAAATAGTTTTTTAAAACTTAGAATTAAAAACAACCCAAAAGAACATGCAAACAGACAGAGATATGTTCCTTATTCATCAATGCGTCCCCACCTCCCCACCTCCCCACCTCCCACGTGTATTGTACCTACATGCAGGTGTATATTTGTATGGTTTAAATTATGGGTGAACCCCATGGGGTACCTCCCTGTGACTCTCGGTTCAATAACTGACGCGTTCTGCTTGGCCCAGAGGTCTTTAATCCTATATAGGAGATGTTTATTTATATCCCCAAGTTTGACAACCATTGAAAGGTCTTTCCAAACAAGTTTCATATTTATGAAGAAACAAAATCTTCGTGGAAACGCGTCATGAGTGTAAATCTTCAATTTGACGATTGCACCCACCATCGGCTAATCCATACATACCAAACTATGAAAGTGGGTGTATTCAATATTTCTTCAAATTCGAATTAATAAATCTTTCTTAAATGTATTCCTAACACTAGCTGTACCAGTATGATATTTAAAGAATAGGGGTCAACCAAATGTCATCAATGAGTATTAATAGACCAGAAAGTGATCCATTGTGGCCCAACTATGGGCCTTTCTAGTGTATTTTCGATGTGGGAATAGAATTTATTTTAAAATGACCATATATTCGGCAGTAAACTCAAATTTGATCAAAATCGGAGGCAAAGAGGGAGAATGGAATAGATAGGAAGTAAAAATGTTATTTGTGAACATTTTGACTCATTTGGAGGGGGGGGGGGACATTTGTCCCACACATCGGATCATGTGCTTAGATTGCGACTTTCCAGTCTGGAGGACAAACTCTCAGTCCCATATACAGTGTTTCCCGGGATTGTTTCTCACTGTTATTACCAACTTAGATTTCCTAGTTTTCCTGCACGCCATCGCTACAAGTAACTGCTCCTTTCTATTTTTCAACACAGGGACTCCTTCTCAATTAGGGTAGATTCACCTTAAGTCGGACACATACCTTGAGACGGACACTTGATTTTGTGGTCAATAAAGCATTTTAAGTTCTTCATTTTTGAACTAGGGTAAAGTTCAAGTGTTATTCTTTCCAAAAGAACATACACTAGAAGTCGTGGTTTACATGAATACCCTCAAATTTCACTGTCCGTCTCAGGGTATGTGTCCGACTGATGGTGAATCTACCCTATGTAGAACGTGCACAGTTCCATCCCTTTTTCGCACCTGAAACCGTTTAAGAACGCCACCATGCTTCAAAGTTTCATGATCATATCTCTTCATAGTCACTCAGTAAGTCGGCGCTGGCGAGTAACTCGCAAGTAGTACATCATGCTAACCCTTCGGGAGTGTATCAACCCAGTAGAGTCTGCATTCATGCATCATGCCCACTACAGTGTGTTTAAGCACTATCCAACCATCAAAGGGTTAGACAGATCATATCATATAAGAGGTTGGTTTTTGAATCGGCGATATTTAAATAACTACACTGATATTCCTAGGCTCCCTTTACGACCAATCTCTCAGTCACTAGTGCCTAACTTAGTAAGTCATTTTTTGGCTCCCTATAAGACTAACCTAGGTTAGTTATTATTGTCAGGTTGGTCAGTACTGACCAACCCACCTTAGTCTTTTAATTTCGAGGGGGAGACACTGAGTGGTGATTATCATATCTTACAGGTGGCATCAACTAGTGGTATACAAATACAACACACCAATGATGAACCTAGGTTAACCACTACTGACTGAGCCCTCAGTCATTTTTGAATATAACTTTTCCATTATGACTAACACACATATGACGAACCTAAGGTAGTCTGTACTGACTCACCCTTTCAATCTATGGATTTTCAGTGTACTAGGTGGAATGTCTCCTCGCTGCGTTGGCAAGGAAACACCAGTAGTCTGTGAATGGTAATAAAGGCTTACCTGTATGCACTCCAATCACTCTTTTTCTGATACCAAGAATCTCAACTTGTCAAACTTGACTTGGTTTGACGTGGTAATTATGGTATTTGGTCTCATAATAGTTAAGTGTTACGTCACCGTCTCGGTCTGCAGAATACGTCTATTATGTATATTCGATTTCGCTTTGTTCCCTTCAATGGAGGCCTGTATGCAGTAGGGCTACCTACACCTACACTGAAAATAGGTTGAAAGGGTTAGTCAGTACAGACTATCCTAGGTTCGTCATATGTGTGTTAGTCACAATGGAAAAGTTATATTCAAAAATGACTGAGGGGTCAGTCAATAGTGGCTAACCTAGGTTCATCATTGGTGTGTTGTATTTGTATACCACTAGTTGGTGCCACCTGTAGGATACTATGATGGCCACTCAGTGGCTTTCCCTGGAAATTAAAAGACTAAGGTGGGTTGGTCAGTACTGACCAACCTGACAATGATAACTTACGTAGGTTTGTCACATAGGGAGCCAAAAGATGACTAACTATGTTAGGTACTAGTGACTGAGAGATTGGTCGTATAGGGAGACTAGGAATATCAGTGTACACCGAAAAATTGGTTCGAGTCAACCAGGTTGTCTTGTGTTGCTAAAACTAGTTAAGGTACATTCCCTCCATATTCAGGAATTTCAAAGGGAGTTCGGCATCACTGGGGGTGGGGGAGCGAGTCACTAAAAGCACAGAAAAGGGTAAAAGGGTAGAGATCATCATCTCACTCATCAGGGTCTTAAAGGGTCGACATCTGATAAAATACCTGGGCCCTACTCTATCCTCAATTTTGCCATATGCCTATAGCGCCTATACATAGATATGTACATTAACATATATATATATAT
Organism: Harmothoe impar; assembly: GCA_947462335.1. Taxonomy (NCBI): domain Eukaryota; kingdom Metazoa; phylum Annelida; class Polychaeta; order Phyllodocida; family Polynoidae; genus Harmothoe; species Harmothoe impar. The sequence goes on from OX381707.1 coordinate 70,309,555, forward strand.
GTATATATATATATATATATATATATATATATATATATATATATATATATATATATATATATATATATATATATATGCATATATGCATTTATGACATGAGCCTTCTCCTTGACTAACAGTGATGTCTGGGGCATTGCCAGGGCCTGTAAGTCTCGGTTATCTGGGGTGGAAAGATAACATTGAGTGTCATTTAACTTGGAATCTATCTCTTTACGATTTTGTATACACAACAGGCGTATTCAAAGGCCGAAACCTGACCCAAGTCACCAAACTGAGAGTTCGAGATAGCATGATACCATCAGTTTGATAGACCATCTTGGAAATCTTCCATGGCAATAGTTATATATGAGTGGTAATCGCACTGTACAAAAAAAAAGTGATATCATAAATGGGAAATAAATGTAGTTTTTGTCGAAAGGAAACATTTTTATTGGCAAAAATGCATTGAATTAAGTTGGGTCATAAATGGGAAATAAATGTAGTTTTTGTCGTAGGAAACATTTTAGCAAAAATGCATTGAATTAAGTTGGGTCTTTCAATCCAGGCCAAGAGAAAAGATACTATAGTCAAGAAAGAGTCAGTCACCCTCTTTTCTAATTGTTGACTCCGTTGGAGTTTGGCAATGCGTGGCTTTCCTTCTAGCACAAAGGCACAGTGATGCTAAAACCATCTTTGACCGGGTGCCATCTTTGACTGGGTGCCATCTTTGACCGGCTTGATAGAAAACGTTTTATTTGGGCCAGATGGAAATATATATGACCTGAAAAGGTTAATGGATGTTGTAACACTTTAAATTAGCAATTCGTATCTCAACTATATCTTCATCAGCCCTACACAAAACGTTTTCTATCAAGCCGGTCAAAGATGGCACCCAGTCAAAGATGGCACCCGGTCAAAGATGGCACACGGTCAAAGACTATAACATTTTCCCGATTTCGTGAGACACAGCCTGGTTCCATAATTTGAAGGTGTGTGTAAATGGTGGTTTGAATAAAGGCGGAAGTAGTGGGGAACCATGGTGTTCAATAACAGTGTCAGATCAGGTTTTACACTAGTTGCCATGAAAAATGCATCCAGGAAAATACATAGCATAAATATGAGAAAGTTTACAGGTGCCCCAACGACCTGTGACTTTGACATTTGACCTTTGGCTACACTGTAAATATTTTCCGTTGAAATTACGGAGAATGAATGCTAAATTTGACGGTGTATCACCATAATTGCGATTTACGGTGAGACACTGTAAAGCTCATTACTTTTAGATTGAACATCCGTAAACCAGTACAGTGAAACAATGTTTTTTCATTTACGGTGAATCTCACGTTAAAGGTTTGCCCACCAGGTGGCAGCTTGGTTTGATAGAGAGACTTTAGTGGAAGCTATCAACTAAAAACATACATAATTGTGTTAGATTTATAAAGATCCAACTATCTCATTAATTACACAATCAAAATTGAAGCCTTTGGCATATTAAGGACAAAAAATATATAATTTCCTTTTTTGAGACCCTGAGCACTAGTGCGAATAGTATAAACACCAATGTTGTGGTAATTAGAATTATACATATTGAGACTGTTGTCAGAGTTTCTTTGTAACAATCCTAGAGTACCTTTTGCTCATGGATTGTAATTACATATTGCTATGAGGCATTCAATTATGCTTCTCATGCCTAATATATGCAGGCCTGGAAATAAAATAATATCATGAAATATACATCAATGAATCCAGAAACAATTATAATTATTATTGAATAGCAGAGAATCATCGTAAAAATAATGATGAATCACCGTAAAATAACAACAGGAAAGGCCTGTAAAATTTACGGGGAAAAGCAAATTACGGTGACCGTAAAAAAACCGGGAAACGGTCGGCATTCAGTGATGCCAGTGATTCACCGTCATTTTTACGGGATATTTTTTACAGTGTACCATAAATATCAGAAACATTGTTTTCCCTTTTTGAACCCAAGCACTTCCCATCCTCTGGAATCTTTTGGTCGAAAGCAAGGCCACATAGCAATGATTATAGATATTTAAGGGCCCAAGACGGGGGGGGGGGGGGGTAGCTGTGTCATTTGTCGATCCTAAGGAATGACAATGTCCCTTGTTGATCATAAGAAATGGGTCTTTTCCTTTGCCGATTTAAAGTAGTAGGTTCGTCCATTGTCGCCAGCCCCCAGTCTTGGATTGTCCCTTGTCCATACTTGTCCATAAGGGTTAAAGCAGGGTCTTATCGCCATGACAATTTTGACCATCTGAGGCCCTATTATAAAACCACTAGAGCTCCAATTTTGGTTGAGACTGTTTAAGGTTTACTGGTTAAATAAGTACTGTGACTCACACTCGGACACCACAAGGCTGGATCCACCAGCCAGAATCAGCCTGAGCTGGACCCTGGAGGGAGTATAGTTTTGGCTACATTGACTCTCACATCTGTCTCTTGCTAGCTAGGGCAATGGGAGGTGTGGCTGATAGAACCCCAAATTAGGACCTGGCTCACACCCCAGGGCCTGACCTCTGCCAAAGTTATGAGAGACGACCCTAGCACAGAGAGACAGGTTCATGCAAGGGCATTGTCCAAAGTAGGGGTTAGCATGCAAAGTACAGTGATCTCTCCGTTTGGAGACCCTTTAAGGGCCGTGTGATGCTTAAAGCATACATACATTTATATATATATATATATATATATATATATATATATATATATATATATATATATATATATATATATATATCCAATATATATATATATATATATATATATATATATATATATATATATTTGTATTTGAGGGATCATTCTGGGAAACTAGTAGTGGGACCGTGTGGAGATGTTCAGAACCTTTAGAAACTCACTAACCCCACCTGGTGGGGATTCTCAGAATCTTCAGAAAAGTCCCCCTGGTGTGTGTTGGTTCAGGGCTATTTTTTTTTAAACATTTTAGTATGATTCCCCAAAGAGAGCCCCAAACCCTTGACCCCAGAATCTAGGATCTATAGAGGCAACCAGCCTACAAACTGAGCCAACCAGGCAAGTGTCATGATCAGCAAGGCCTATTGTTAGGATATAGTCAATGGTTTCTGACTATAGTTTAGAATGTTCCACTTGGATGATATGTTGGATATTCATTTCTTAAGTTATCATAGAAATACAACAATAACCAACTTTGGTATTTTAATATATTACAGGATGTATATATCCCCAACTTATGACTAAGTCTGATAAGGAGTGCATACACCATTCTTAACAAATGCCATGTCATTAGGACACAATGTAAACACTTGTAGAGATGCCAATTCTGTGGAAAGCTGTGGTATCAATATGGCTTGGTCAATCACTTCCATATTTAGTTTGGACATTGGTTATAATTATTCATTCAGTAGTGGTATACACCATGCAATACGGCTACACCGTATGCATGGGGAGGGGAGCTTTTCTAGTGGAATAGGTGGATAAAACTAGTTGCTACTGGTGCCCGGGAGCACAATTGTAAATATGCTGACGGAAGTAGATCTCCCTAGAAAGCTCCCTTCTGCCCTGTACCCTATACTCTCTACTTTCATCCCCATATTACAAAAAGCCCTGGTAATCACCAGCATGACATTGAACCTGAAACTTTGTTATGGGTTTGGAACTAGCCTACAGGAACCGGAATTGGATGATTATCATCGTGGTGTTTTCCCACCTTACTTTCTCGTTCCTGTTCACCTTTTCCAAGCTAATACCGAAACCCAGCAAAATTGAAGTACAAGGTCATATATAGTGGTGGTTACAAATGCCATTCTGATGAATGGCACGTGGGACTAATGTACCTACTCTTTTGCCGTGTAATAGCTGTTAAACATGGTGTAAACATGGTATTAACCATGTAGTGGTGGTGCCAATCGGTCCCCACCCTGGCCAAGTGCAAGCCATTGTGGGAAGGGTAAGAATAAATTTATTGTACTGTTCTCATTAGCGTGGTCTAGAACAGAGATATATGATAACCAAGTGTATTGACACACTAAAACATTTTATTACTGAAATAGACACAATCACATAATTGTACACGAGCCGTGTATTACAAGCGCGAAATAGCATAGTAGAGCTTGCTGCAAGTTCTATTACATTTTCTTAGGGCACCCACCTGTATAGAGAACCCCTCACTGCCTGCTGTATTTGGTGTCTGTGAGGGTAGAATCAATTATTTTCTTGCTAAGTGTATCAAAACTGTTCCTTCTCTCTTAAAGTGAAAACATATTTCTGATTGAATATTTGGCTCTAATGCATGTAACCGTTTAGTGCATTTTAGGTTTAAGATTTCAAACGTGGCAGGACTGCGAAAGAAATGCTATTGATACAGTTAAAGATGTTAGCATGATGCGCCAATGCAGCAGCCCTGATGAGTAACTAACTCGGCATAATTGTGGCGCATGCATGTCCCATGTTGATCCTACGGGGCTTATACACTCTCCAGGGGACGACATGATGCAACAGTGGTGAATTACTATCCGACGCTGCGTTGAAGCATCATGCCGACTACTGAGCCTGAACCATCATGCGACCCTTAAAGGGTTATGTGATAGATAGACAATGGTTATGACAAGATAAGTATAGAATTAACCACAGCAGACTGGTGGGGGGCAGATGGGGGTGAAGCCTAAGTCGCCCTACCAGTGTGCTGTGGTCCCAGGGCTGTGGTCAATTCTAATACCCTTTCATATCCATTGTCTATCTGACTCAACCTTCGGTATTCAATATACCCAAGGTGTGAAGCCTTTGTCTCAGGCGTCCACAATGTGTTAGGTTCCTGTCCAAGTCCCCAAGAACTCTGTGTCCAAAGAAGGCCAATATAACGGTGACACTGGTATACCAGCATGGGCCCGCTCCCACCTCAGACAGGTATGCTGGAGAGAGGGGACTGTGGAGGGCTGCCAGCACCTGGGCTCTTCCTGGCCAAAATGTGGTACACATCCTCTACTAAAGATCTCTGCTACAAGATTGGTGCTACTTTTCAAAGTTTTCCCTTGGTATTTTCCTCTTTTCTTTTTGGCTTCATCGATTAGAATATAGACCTAATCCGTTAAGGATGTTGAACCATTGATAAATAAATTCCTGAGATAATTACATCTCTTGTGACCCCCTCTTATCCCTCTCCTGTGCTATATCATTTTATGTGAACTCATTTTATGATATGAAACACCTTGCTGAAATGAATGAAAATGTATATTTCTAAAGAGGAATGTCCCTTTCTTGTGGCATCAATGTGTAGGTATAGTCTCCTGGTGTGGCACAGAGGTCCCCCCCCCCACCTGGAGACACTTACAAGCCGCACCTGGAGGAGCTACACATGCTACTCCTTAAGTTCATCCACTTTTCCTGAGTTTTATTGTCCAACTTTTGGCAGTGTTAGATTCCAGCTGTAGCCATGAGGTTTAGGAGGACCCGGTCGGCAGACATGCAGAGTAAGTCATGGGTGGCCTCTATTTGGTCACACATATAGACACTTTTTTAACCTTTTGGAGCCATGCCTGTATCAAGTGTGGTTAGTTTGGGCCTACTTAGTCTTCTTGGCCAGGCTATGATACTGGCAGACATCGATATTACATGTTATGGATATGTGTAGCTATATAGCACTACATACATACCCGGCACTAAGGTCCTATTTGCATTATTCCTCGGCCGTGACTATTGAGAGTTCGAACTGTTAATAACAGAATAAAGTCCTCTTATTGACAGTTCCAATGGACAGTTCAAACTGCCCGGTCAAACTATCAATACAGGAATAGAATTCTCTTATTGACAGCTTTAACTACCAATAACAGAAAAGGGGTCTCTTCTTGATCCAAAAATGGAACTGCTAATAAGAGAAAATGTATTTCTTATTGCTAGCACCCTCAGAAAAGTGAGAGTCACTGTCGCCGAAAGCACTCTGACTAAGCCAGGCAGCGCCTGAATTTCAGGGGAGAGTGCTTTTGGCGACAGTGACGCTCACTTCTCTGGGAGTGATTGTGAACTGTCAATAAGAGAAATGTATTCTGGTATTGACAGTTCAAACTGTCAATAAGGGGATTTCACTCTGTTATTGACAGAATGAAATGATGACCAATGACACCAAGTCTATACACAAAAAAACAACATGTTTTCATCAACGCATAATGACGTAGTGTGCCAGGGGACAAATAAGATCAAACTTAATGCCGATCTAGGCTATGGTGAACACATCAATATTTTTCTCATGGTATGAAGTGAGAAACACACTGAAAAAGTAAACCTGTCTCCAGACTCGTCTAAGTGACTGTCATAAAATAAATGAGTTAAAAGTTGTTTAACCTATTAGGTTACCATCCAACAAATGGAATCTGGAGCTGGCAAATGACAGGTTTTGGGCTGGCACATGCCAAGTGGGTCTTCTATATCTGACAACTCCAGCTAGAAGACCCGCTTCCTTGTCACTTAAACGAGTCTGGAGACGGGTTTCTGGGATGGTGTCTTGATAGATGAGATATCCTTTAACTCGTTTATTTTATGACAGTCCCTTAGAAGAGTCAAGAGACAAGTTTACTTTTTCAGTGTACGGTATATCATGTTTTTCCCTATGGTTATTCTACCATGGTTTTTCTATTTAAAAAGACATAATGATGCATTGCATGGGTCTCATAATAATGCATTTCCATTTAAAGTTGGTATCCCAACTGTTGCAGTGACGAATTTCCACTTCCAGCATGGGGATAAGCATGCTGATGTTGTAAGACATATGTGAAAGTATTAAAGCTCTATGAGAACTATTTCCATACAAAAATCCCCACACAGTAGCAAAAATGAATTTTCACTGAGCAGTCAAAAATAAAGCAATTAGCATGCCTCTCTTCTCTACCACAAGGTGGCAGCTGTGTATAGTGTTTGCAAGATATTCCCATTGCAAACCCAGTAGCTCAGCTCCATTCATGAACACAATAGTGCATTGACATCTGCACAGTAGGCAGCATATCTCAGATGGTTTGCCGATGCTTGAGTTTTCTCCATGAAAGCTGTAGATCTAGATGTTATTACACACTTTATATTAAAGCATTTAAGACTCTTGGTAACCAGAATTAAATACACATTTGAGAAGAAAAGTATACATTCAGGACTTTCAGGTAATTATTGAGAGGGGTCAATTCTAGTCACCCTAATTGGGATACCAACTTTAACCTTGGACATACCAGTACATGTACTTGGTCCATTAGTGTGGGGAATCTACGACAGGGGGCAGCAGCAGAGTGCACAGGGCCGACCCGTAATCGTTATTGTAATTTGTGTTGGTACATTGCACGTCGTTTTCATAATAAGGACACCATCAATGCATTTAGGTGTGTTAACCCTCTAAGTGCAGCATAGTGCTTTATTGTGCTATGGACAGCACCCGTGGCCCAGCATCATATCGACCCGACAAATCACATTTAAAGCAGCTTGCCGTCTGTAAAGGCAGGGGGGGGCCCACGAGGGGGGGGGGGGGGCAGCCCCCCCCCTGCCTTCCTATACATGTTAATGTAGATTTGAAATGAATGAGTTCAATACCTCACTAAATTGCCTATATCAGGACATATCACGACCACCACAACCACCACCAAGGCATCCAAATCATGCATCTGTCACTGAAAGGGGGGAGAGGAGGGGATATCAAAACATGCATGAAGGGTCGTTGACCCACCCCTCCTGCATACCCCTTAATTTGCACTGGGGGTTGGCTGCTGACATTTATGAAAGGGATGGGGGGGGGGGGAGGGGTTACACTTGAGGGATGTCTCTTTGAATTGCAATCAACTGAAATAACTTATGTTTAATGCTTTCAGGACTACAGAGTGACCCCGTGTGGGTCAGGCAAAGTGAAGTAAACCCTGGAGGTAAAGATGGACTTATAGTGTAAAGCACGGGTGGGGCTGCACATGTAGATTAACTGGTATAACAAGTAGGGTAGAGGCACCATGAGCCGGACACATACATGTACAATGAGACGGACACTGCATATTCCTAGTTATCCATGTACCATAAGACGTCTAGTGGTTCTTCTTTGTTGGAAAGAATGAGATCTAAACGTCATCACTATTTACAAACAAAGAGATCAGATTGCTTGATTATCAAAAAAAGAGTAAGTGTCCGTCTCAAGGTGTATATGTCCCATTTAAGGTGAATCTACCCCCAAACACTGTCATCCGGCTGTCCTAACGATGTTGTCACTGTTGTCTCGGAATTAACCCACTACAGTGCATAATATTATATGCCCTTTTGCCAGTGTGACGCATGAATGCATGAGCAACTCGACAGTACTGTATTCATGCATTATACTGACCTTGGGAGTGGTCATTTTTAACAACATGAGTGTCTGTGTGTTGGGGGGGGGGCAAAAATTGCCCCCTCATAGCCAGTTGTTGACCTCTGAATCCCCCCCCCCCCCCCCCCCACCTCTCTAACATTAGGAATAATCGCTCCCTTCTGTGATTGATACCCTCTATAGATTAGAGCGGGTAGACCACTAACGTGATGAAACAAATACTAAGTAGAGACTTTGTTAAATGAATCAATACAACCATACCTCTAATCAGAACGGAAATTGCTGCATTGATAAATCATATGAATTTTTCCATCGTATCAGTGTATGAAAAAAGTTATAATTTTGATCCAATGGATTGGGGGATGGGTGATAGTGGGAGCCATTCTTTATCTGTATAACATAGCTGATCACCAAATAATATGGGTTTGATATATTGACAATAGCAGAGACCTGTGCGTGTCTATATATGCACCCTCCTGTCTACTCTCATTCCCAAATCCTTCCGAAGGGAGGCTCTGGTGACAGCCAGTATGACATTGAACTTGGGATTTTGCTGGGTTTGGGCAATCCCTGCTGGTTGCTTGGAACCAGTGGACAGGAAGCAGAATGTTTTTAGGGAGTAAAACGTGAAAGACAAAATGTTATTTTATCTAAAAAAATAATTTTCGTCCTCCGTACATGGGAAAAGTTTCAAGGTGTCCGTAACCCAAAGAATAACAGAAGTGTGGCCTTACACTATTAGTAACTTACACAATGTAGAGACTACTCTCATTCCCAAATCCTTCCGAAGGAAGGCTCTGGGGACAGCCAGTATGACCTTGAACTTGGATTTTGCTGGATTTAGGCAGTCCCTGTAGTTAGCTTAGAACCAGCGAACAGGAACCAGAAATGGAACCAGAAAGTATGATGGGAAATACAGGTAAAACTACCATCATACATTCTGCTTCCTGTCCACTGGTTTCAAGCTACCAGCAGGAATTGCCCAAACCCAGCAAAATCTCAAGTTCAATGTCATACTGGCTGTCACCAGAGCCTTCCTTCAGAAGGATTTGGGAATGAGAGTACATAGAGACAGGCAGGCTAACTCCGTTGCCCCACCTGGTGAGTGGTGGCTGAATTGTTCAGCAAACTAGTTACTGACCCCATGCAGAGAATAATCAAAACAAACAAGACTATCTCTGCCAAAACCTGGCTTAGCACGTCACAGAAGTAGGGATTGCATTATATAGGCAGATGAGGGTGAACCCAGTCATTTGACATAAATATATTAATAATACTATGATTATTTTCATTCAAATGTTTATTATATAAAAAGGTGATATCTGGATAATTATGGTAGGTGTTCATAATTTGCTAATTAATCAATTGGACATTTACATAATGTAATTTGATATTTTAAGTTTCATCAATCTCAAAAAGTAGTTATGATTATAATACAGTAAGTACGTGAAGGGTGAATCTGCGGACTATGTTGGAGAATAAAATGTAATTGGGCCAAAAAAATAACGTTTGTTTCAAGTAACATGGGATGAAAGTCTAGGGTCGGTAGGTCGTTTTTTGTTCTGTTTTTCTTTTCTTTTCTTTTTACGTGAAGGTGCTGGCTCCTCGACATACCTTAAAATGGACCAAAAAAGTGTAAACATGTAGAAATTTCTTCATAATTGCATAAATCTTCATGTACCATGCCACCTTTCTATTTCACTTTTTTTTTGAATATGAAAAAGTTGTCAGCTCTATGCGAACACTAAGATTGACCCCAAAAAATGTAAAAATTCTTCAAAAATTGCATAAAAAATGCAGGGTCGGTCCTATTTTGATCACTCAGGCGGATCCATGTGGGTTTTTTAAAAGGAGGGAGGGTGGCGATGGTACTTCTGAGTGCATCAATGTAAACTTTATTTCCTTTAATGTAGGGTCAAGTGAAGGTGAATTGTCGGGGTCAGACACTAATTGACCCATACCCACATGTAGACCATGCTCCATACTGGGCATATTGTGAGTGGGCCAAAGATTTACAATAAGAATGAAACTTGGCCTACCCTATGAGAGTATTCTAAATATAACATTGGCCCATATGCTATATCTCCAGACAACTGTCAATACCGGTGCTAGGCCCTCAAATAGTGGGCTGATGGACTAAACTGTTGTTTTTAGGATAACTGCATCCATGGCGATGCTACTGTTGTATTTGGCACACCGTTATGGCAGGTCATCTCAGCTAGTGGCCTTGCTAGAATTGTCAAAGTCTATTATTATGATGTAAATTTGGAATATAACACCGCACATTAGACCCTCTATAAAGGGATACATGATGCGTTCATGCCTTATGCCCTTCATGGCCATGATCATGCATGAATGCAGTCCGAGCTACAGGGATTATCTCGCTAGTGCTGCATTCATACATTTATGTCGACCCTATGGAGTTGAGACACTTCCGAACGGTCGGCATGATGCATGCATGAATGCCTGACTCTACTCGCCATGGCTGCATGTATGCATCATGACGACCAATGGCATAACACATAAAAGCATGATGCGGCCCTTAAAGGGCTAAACTAGTATTCGCAACAAGAGTCTAAATGTATCTTTAGTAGTGCTGTTTTAGTCAACTAACAATGGATGCATTCATGTTGCGAGTGAAGCTGTGTGGCTATGTAATAAAATTATAATGTATGCATACATCTTTTGAAATCAATGGAGCAAGTCTGGCAGTGACCGTCCCAGTCTAATTGGTCAGCTTCCTGGAGTGGGGTAAGAACAAAGAGCCCTATGCTCAGGCCCAGTCTATTGTCCGATGTTATATAACAATAGAGAATGAGGGAACGAAGGGCTCTATTGTCTGGTATTAAACATAATAATATAGACTTGTCCAAGTCATTGATAGTAAAAGGTAAATATGTCAATATATATCTATGAATACTTCCTCTATCTGATCATATTATATCCATGGGCACTGCGGGCAGGGAATCGCAGGGAATATATTCCGGAGAGAGAGGGGCAAGTCTACAAATAGACTGCGAAAGCAATAGGTCTGTACTCTACATATAAAAGTGCACTACCCACTGTTTTGTGATTGTAAATATTGGACTTTCACTAGCGGAGCAGAGCAAGTTTACAGACAAGCTGTCCACTGTGCCTTGTTTGCGTAAGGATGATTCTAAACCCAGTGCACATAGCGCACACTGCATAACGACCATTTTAGTTCTATGTTGGGGTTTAATGTGTCACAGCTGTGTCCAACAGTAGAGGTGTGTTTTGACTCACCTTATACACACTATGTTATAGACAGGCCTAGATGGAAACATTTGGAGTTGAAGGCCAATAAGCACGAACTCTGTACGTGTGTCTACATACGGGAATTCGCCCAGGCTGCATATATATAACGTACCCCGGAAACTAGGAAGAGAACCCGAGAAGAGAAGAATTACCAGGAGAACTCTATAATTATGCTGAACCTAGGACTTTTACATAGGATAGGACTACTACAGAGGACCATATGGGCTAAGGCCATAATATAAGTCTAACATAAGTATTATGGACTTCTTGGAAGATACATGCTATGATATACACCAATGTCTATAATGATAGACCCACATACTACTATCTAAAGCTGCTAATACCTGTGCACCTGTCACCTTACTGTGAGGATCTGTGGAAGTCAGACTCACAGAGAAACCAAGCAGCAGAACAGTCAATCAGGTTTGATCCACTTTGTGTCCTCAAAGAACCATGGCTAGACCAGCGGCCAACAGTAGAGAGTTTGTTGTCGGTAAGTATATCCAGGTATGATCTATAGGCCTACATTTGTATATATTTTACTACATATGTTACTATGGTTAGCCTGATATTGGATCTAGGAGGTTGAAATTCCGCTGTGGAATATATACAAGGAAACATTTATCATAGTGTTAATATATTATATAGGGGCCTATCTTTTTTTATGCCGAAGTGGTGGCGTAGCCACCTGGTGGTGCCGCCAGGCACCACCAGAACGGGGTATATGATGTTTGCACTTTAACAGAAGTCAGAACGGGTGCCGCCATCTTGGATTGTGCCGCCATCTTGGATTAAGGTGTCACAACACAAATTTATGCTATGTGATAACAATAATATAAATCAACCTTTGATAGTTCCTGAGGTTAATTATAGTTATACCTACCCCCCCTAAGATGGACCCAAGGAATTCAATGGTTCTTTCAGTTTGTTGCTAATACAGCTGGTTGCCTAGCAACGGCTATTCTAATTGTTTATCTGCCTAGCAACACACATTTCCATCGTCCTAGGGTTGATTATAATCATACCCACCCCCCCTTATATGGACGCCAGGAATTCAATGGTTCTATCCATTTGTTCTAATACAGCTGGTTGCCTAGCAACGGCTATTCTAATTATTTATCTGCCTAGCAACACACATATCCATGGTCCTGAAGTTGATTATAATCATACCTACCCCCCCTAATATGGACGCAAGGAATTCAATGGTTCTATCCATTTGTTGCTAATACAGCTGGTTGTCTAGCAACGGCTATTCTAATTGTTTATCTGCCTAGCAACACACATTTCCATCGTCCTAAGGTTGATTACAATCTTACCAACCACCCCTAATTTGGACCCAAGGAATTTAATGGTTCTATCCATTTGTTGCTAATACAGCTGGTTGCCTAGCAACGGCTATTCTAATTGTTTATCTGCCTAGCAACACACATTTCCATTGTCCTGAAGTTGATTATAATCATACCTACCCCCCCTAATATGGACGCAAGGAATTCAATGGTTCTATCCATTTGTTGCTAATACAGCTGGTTGCCTAGCAACGGCTATTCTAATTGTTTATCTGCCTAGCAACACACATTTCCATTGTCCTAAGGTTGATTACAATCATACCTACCCCCCTTAATATGGACCCAAGGAATTCAATGGTTCTATCCATTTGTTGCTAATACAGCTGGTTGCCTAGCAACGGCTATTCTAATTGTTTATCTGCCTAGCAACACACATTTACATGGTGCTGAAGTTGATTATAATCATACCTACCCCCCTAACATGGACCCGAGAAATTCAATGGTTCTATCCATTTGTTGCATTTACAGCTGGTTGCCTAGCAACAGCTTTTCTAATTGTTTATCTGCCTAGCAACACACATTTACATGGTGCTGAAGTTGATTATAATCATACCTACCCCCCTAACATGGACCCGAGAAATTCAATGGTTCTATCCATTTGTTGCATTTACAGCTGGTTGCCTAGCAACAGCTTTTCTAATTGTTTATCTGCCTAGCAACACACATATCCATCGTCCTAAGGTTGATTACAATCATACCTACCCCCCCTAATATGGACCCAAGGAATTCAATGGTTCTATCCATTTGTTGCTAATGCAGCTGGTTGCCTAGCAACGGCTATTCTAATTGTTTATCTGCCTAGCAACACACATTTCCATGGTCCTGAAGTTGATTATAATCATACCTACCCCCCCTAATATGGACGCAAGGAATTCAATGGTTCTATCCGTTTGTTGCTAATACAGCTGGTTGCCTAGCAACGGCTATTCTTATTGTTTATCTGCCTAGCAACACACATTTCCATCGTCCTAAGGTTGATTACAATCTTACCAACCACCCCTAATTTGGACCCAAGGAATTTAATGGTTCTATCCATTTGTTGCTAATACAGCTGGTTGCCTAGCAACGGCTATTCTAATTGTTTATCTGCCTAGCAACACACATTTCCTTACCCCCTAACATGGACCCAAGGAATTCATAGGAAATGCCATTTTTGAAGTAATATCATCCTTTCTTCTGATAACCCCTTCCCGGCCCTGCTTTTTTGGTGTCTTGAATGGGTTCCCTTCAAATATACCAACCATGTAGATGTTATGTTTCTTTGAATGCAAGAATTGCGGTTGTTGCCGCGTATAAAAATGCCTGAGGCATTTTTTTACGCGGCAACAACCGCAATTCTTGTTAGACGCTGCATTGGGTAACATCCCCTTACTGCATGTACATGGACTAACGTATATTTAAACAAGTGCCAATAACCTGTGCAATTAGTCCAAGGTTTACTATAGTATACCACTTGAAAACAAGTTCCTTCTTGACTCAACATATGTAATGAGACCACATGTCACACACTTGTCTTGGGAATACCACACCACCAAACACATTTTAATGAGGAGAGGGGAGTGTCCATTACTACAGACATTACAACAGCACCTGCAGGGTGGGTAGGTGGAGGCACGGGTCACCTGGGTGATTCACCTTGTACCCAAGAGGGGGAGGGAGTGAGTTCATTTCCTCAGAAAATGCGTTTTTCTGTAAACTGGGAGCTCCATATAATCAGAGACATACCAGTACTAGGTATGATACAATGCATAGTAGCACAATTTACATATATCAATTTTTTGGGCAAAGGAAAAAAAACAAAAAAATATGAATATAGGCCAAATCTACAATATTTTTTGGGGGAAAATCCCTTTTTTTGGTCTCAGGGAAAACTGGGGGTGGGGGGGGGGGTTATGATAAAGTACCCTTGCCAGCCGCACACATGTATGTCAACTAAGTGCCCTCCCCCTATCCCCAGCCACTCTACCATTGTTATCAATTCTGGGTTATCAATACATGACTCAATCAGCTTGTATGAATAGGCTTACTGGACTCTGAATGTTAGCTATTAGTAAGTCTCACCTGCATAGTCAGTGGGACGTTAAACTACACAAACAAACAGTTAGCTCCCCAAGGGGGCAGGCTAGGCAAAAACAGATGGCCAACTCGACTGGTCACACATAGTCTCACCCTCCTCAGGGTCTCAGCTCGATCCTCCAGGGTCCCCTCACCTCAACTACATGTATAGGTCCCCCATCCCTCCTATACAGGACCCCCACTCCTCCAACAGAGTTCGTCAGGATGATACACGCCCAGGGGGGCAGTCCCTTTCTTTTCTATGGGGGAGAGGGGGCGGGGGGGGGGGGGCAGAAGGGTCCCCCCTCAGGTTGGAAAGCCGCCAAAATTAAGGCACCCAGGTCACAAAGTCGCGTTTTTAGACCATTTATGCTACAAAAATGTATTGCCAATTTTTCCCAAAAAGTCGCCAGGTCGCTTAAATTATTGTAACAGGTCGCCAGTACCCTGGAAAACAGCCCAGGTCGCCAGGTCGCTTTTGACCCATCTGCAGTCACCTAGAGGCCTAAGTGTTCACATAACCTCAAATTTGGTACCCTTGTCATACGAAGCAAACCAACAAAATAGCATCCCTTTCGCGGGAAATTGAGCTCAACTCATACCCTTTAAAAATATCAAAATATACCCTGATCAAGATTTAAAAAATCAAATAATCATGAATATCAGTTGCCTACCCTTTCCTCCAAACTGCATGCAGGTTAATTTTTTTTTCAAATGGGATTGGGGCCGGGGATTGGGGGCGAAACGGGGAGGGGAAGTGGGGTGGGGGGTGATATAATCTGATATCTATTGGCAATGTAGGCCTATTGAAACAATTTCCACATAGGTGGCTGCAGATGGGTCAAAAGCGACCTGGCGACCTGGGCCGTTTTGGAGGCGACTTTCGACCTAATGCAATAATAAAAGTGACCTGGCGACTTTTAGACAAAATTAACAATACTCTAGGGGGTCCAAAAAAGCGACTTTGTGACCTGGACCCCTTAATTTCGGCGACTTTCCGACCTCAGGGGGACCCCTCTACACCCCCACATAGCCTACCTTGATACAGGCCTATCCACCTCAATTTATGGCTATTTATATGATACATGATAATCTAGTGCACACATGGCACGCCATGATAGTAATGATAGTGCCAGGTGCCCCTCAGCCTGCCCCGCCCCCACCCATCCCGCCCCTGTTCACTGAGGCGGTTAGTCGAACGCGCACATGTCAACTTCCGCTCACCCCCGCGCCATGTGCTTTGCCGAACAGACAATGTTGTTGTCCTGACATCTCCCATTTTTCTACCAAAAAACTCACCAAAACGCCAACCACTGGTAGGTGCAAGTTACATTACTAAGTCCCCCTAGTTCCGACTAGCTCGGGGATGTCATTATTTTAATATTTCCTTTGAACTATCACTTGAAAACTTTGTTTTAGTGTTTTGTTTTGAACTGGCGTGAGTGGTTTGGTGAATTTTGCCCCAATTCGGGGTTTCACGGCTTTGTCAAAAAGCCTACGTTTTAGTGCATTTTTATGCCGCCTATGTTCATTATGTGTAGGCGTTAACAAGTCAATGATCACATGGAAGTGGTCAGTTATCTTACCAAGCAGATTTGAAGGTAAAATAAATTACCTCAGATTCACGATTTAGATAACAATCTTGTGCACTTTATTGTGTTGATAGTGGCTGCGTTGGAGGAGGAGGGGGGGGGGGGGGGGTGACTCACTCACCAGGGACTGATTCGGGGTGTGTGTGTGGGGGGGGGGGAGGGGGGGGAGGGGGGGGGGTAGCCTGCACTCTGGGACTGCAGAGACGGGAGTGAATGGATAGGAGTGAGGACAGAGGGTGGACTGCAGATCGACAGGGGCCTGGAGGGTGAGGGGAGAGGGTGGATTCAGGGTTCTACCACAGCGGTGGGCAGCTAGGCAGGGTGATCCCATTGACGCCTATGTTAACCAAAACGAGGCACTGGGCAGGTGATCTGACAGATCACTGCCCAGTGACATTTTTTGTTTGGGTGGGACAGAACTGTGTGTCAATATATGGTTATTTCTAAATTATTATGGTATAAATTATCATAAAATTGCTTTGGTAGAACCCTGATCACCCCCTCAGTGTCTGGTTTGGGCCTAGGATCACTGCCCGAGGCCGTAGGCCGAGGTCAGTGATCCCACGGCCCAACCCCTCCACATCGGGAATGATCAGTTAGACTACAGACAGGGGGGTGAGGGGAGAGGGTGGATTCAGGGACTGCAGACAGGGGGGTGAGGGGAGAGGGTGGATTCAGGGACTGCAGACAGGGGGGTGAGGGGAGAGGGTGGATTCATGGACTGCAGACAGGGGGGAGAGAGGAGAGGGTGGATTCATGGACTGCAGACAGGGGGGTGAGGGGAGGGGATGGATTCAGGGACTGCAGACAGGGGGGTTAGGGGAGAGGGTGGATTCAGGGACTGCAGACAGGGGGGGGGGGGGTGAGGGGAGGGGGTGGATTCAGGGACTGCAGACAGGGGGTGAGGGGAGGGGGTGGATTCATGGACTGCAGACAGGGGGGGGGGGTGAGGGGAGAGGGTGGATTCAGGGACTGCAGACAGGGGGGGGGAGGGGAGAGGGTGGCTTCAGGGACTGCAGACAGGGGGGTGAGGGGAGAGGGTGGATTCATGGACTGCAGACAGGGGGCAGGGGGAGAGGGTGGATTCAGGGACTGCCGACAGGGGGTGAGGGGAGGGGGTGGACTCAGGGACTGCAGACAGGGGGTGAGGGGAGAGGGTGGATTCAGGGACTGCGGACAGGGGTTGAGGGGAGAGGGTGGATTCAGGGACTGCAGATAGGCGGGGTGAGGACCGAGGGTGGATTCAGGGACTGCAGACAGGGGGGGGGGAGAGGGTGGATTCAGAGACTGCAGACAGGGGGTGAGGGGAGAGGGTGGATTCAGGGACTGCAGACAGGGGGTGAGGGGAGAGGGTGGATTCAGGGACTGCAGACAGGGGGGGGGGGCAGAGGGTGGATTCAGGGACTGCAGACAGGGGGGGGGGTGAGGGGAGAGGGTGGATTCAGGGACTGCAGACAGGGGGGGGAGGGGAGAGGGAGGATTCAGGGACTGCAGACAGGGGGGTTAGGGGAGGGGGTGGACTCAGGGACTGCAGACAGGGGGTGAGGGGAGAGGGTGGATTCAGGGACTGCGGACAGGGGTTGAGGGGAGAGGGTGGATTCAGGGACTGCAGACAGGCGGGGTGAGGACCGAGGGTGGATTCAGGGACTGCAGACAGGGGGTGAGGGGAGAGGGTGGATTCAGGGACTGCAGACGGGGGGGGGGTGACCCAGATAGCAAGCCCCACTGGTCAAATTATTGCATTGAGCATATAATAACTAATTGGGGCCCTGCTGGAGCCCACCAGGGCTAGCCGGACTGGGCCCCGATTGATGCCCAGTGCCCAAATCGACGGGGCCCAGTTGGGCAGCCCAACAGGGGCCCAGTTGGGCAGCCCGACAGTTCTTGATATATCTCTAACATTATGTTTTGCCGAAGCAAATACTACATCTTGGTTTTGTTAGTGTTTATACACAGACCACTCAGTGAGAACCATTCATACACACTACTAGCATCCTGTTGTAGCTCAACGGATGCAGTCAGTACAGACTCATTACTGTTATAAAATACAACATCATCTGCATACATGATTGATTTACATTTTTTGAACACTGTGGGTAATTTATTTATATAGCATATAAATAGGAGGGGGCCGAGTATTGACCCCTGCGGGACACCAAAATTAACATTACGGACTGTAGAGCACGGACTGTAGAGGTAACATTATTACATACCACCCGTTGTGTACGGTTACTTAGATAAGCACATAACCAGTCACAATATATATCTGGCAAGTCAAGTGATCTCATGCGTTGTATTAGCTCGGCGTGGTTTATACAATCAAAAGCCTTCCGCACATCCAGGAAACACGACGCCATAAAATGTCTATTATCCTTAGATCTGTAGATGTCATTAACTAATTTGAAAACAGCATCGTTAGTTCCCCTGGATGTGCGGAAGCCATACTGGTCATTATGTAAAATACCATTATCCTCTAGCCTGCCATAAATTTCTCGGTATATCACTCGCTCCATCATCTTGCTGGGAACTGGCAGCAGTGAAATGGGTCGCCAGTTACCTACTAGTCGGGGGTCACCAGACTTCGGTAGGGGTACAACCTTAGCTGATGCCCACTCCTTGGGGAACGATACATTGTGTAGGCACATATTTATGAGATCAGTTAGCTGAGGAGCCATAACTAGTAAAGCGTCCTTTAAAACAGTAGTGCTAACATTATCAATACCACTTGATTTATGGACATCAATTTCCCTTATAAGTTTTAGTACAGATTCATAACTCCCAGTGGTACATGAGTTCCGGTGTCGGCAGACTCAAGTCTGAAATTTTGTTTGGGGTTTGAGGTAGTCAAGTTGTTGCTGCCTCCCTCTGCATATACATGGAAATATGCTACTACATAATGCTACTTAATTAACTAAGACTAAGCTGAACTATACTAAACTAAGCTAAGCTGCAGTCTAGGCTGATTATGGCTACTATAATCTTTTATCTTTAATCTGATCTAGTCCAATCCAATCAGAGCTAGTCTAATTATATCTGATTTGTTTTGAATTCATGTTATTCCATACTAATCAGGATTACTATTGCCTACCTACCTAGCCGAATAGTTGCTATGTAATCTTAGAACTGTTTATGTATGGTGATGAAAGGGCACATACTAATGGTCACCCGACTTTGACACATAATGTGATTATTATTACTCTTTGATATAAATTGCCTTTTTTAAATTGCAGCCATCAAGTTTGGGAGAAGCCCACATCAATGTCATGTGATAAAAACGAAAGCAGGGACAGTGTTTCAAATGTACAGTAACATTTATACCCAGCATGATAGGTGAAAGCAAGCAGTCACATGGCAGTCATTATTAAGTTGTAGACTTGGTAACACACATTCATATTGAATACACACTATCGTACTTTAGTACCAGAATTGACGTGTCAATGTAACTTTTATTTACAATCGGCTTTGTAATACCAAATAAACTAAAATTGGGTCCCTTTAACGCCAAGTTTCTTCTTCCTCGATGCTTCATGATTATTTGAGGGCTCTAGTTGGTGCATCATGTGACCCTCAGGACGCAGGAATGTATCATCTCCGTAGGGTCGGCGT
The DNA here is from genome assembly GCA_947462335.1 of Harmothoe impar. Classification (NCBI taxonomy): domain Eukaryota; kingdom Metazoa; phylum Annelida; class Polychaeta; order Phyllodocida; family Polynoidae; genus Harmothoe; species Harmothoe impar. The sequence goes on from OX381707.1 coordinate 70,329,723, forward strand.
GATGCCAAAAAGGGGCAGGTTAGAGAAAATGTTGACCGCTCTATTTTAAAAAGAGAGCAAGAAAATTCACATTCCCTCGCCCCTTTGTTAAGCCACGACCACTCCATCAAGCTTGATTTCATGTAGAGTACCATTACCAACACCTATGATAATCCGTGGCTAGTAACAGCCAGTTTCTGAGAAAAGTGTCTCAGCGTGAACAACGAGTCAATCAGGCACACATAAACTTTGGTTAAAGTTGGTATCCCAATTGGGGTGACTAGAATTGACCCCTCTCAATAATTACCTGAAAGTCCTGAATGTATACTTTTCTTCTCAAATGTGTACTCAATTCTGGTTACCAAGAGTCTTAAATGCTTTAATATAAAGTGTGTAATAACATCTAGATCTACAGCTTTCATGGAGAAAACTCAAGCGTTGGCAAACCATCTGAGATATGCTGCCACCTGTGCAGATGTCAATGCACTAATGTGTTCATGAATGGAGCTGAGCTACTGGGTCTGCAATGGGAATATCTTGTAAACACTATACACAGCTGCCACCTTGTGGTTGAGAAGAAAGGCATACTAATTGCTTTATTTTTGACTGCTCAGTGAAAATTCATTTTTGCTACTGTGTGGGGATTTTTGTATGGAAATAGTTCTAATAGAGCTTTAATACTTTCACACATGTCTTACAACATCAGAATGCTTATCCCCAGGCTGGAAGTGGAAATTTGTCACTGCAGCAGTTGGGATACCAACTTTAAAAGCACCGATGGGTATCCAACTGTTACTCGCACCTGTTGTGGTCTCGGTATCCTACCAACTCCGGGTGATGAATGTATGAAACTCAGCTATGAAATCGGCTATTTCCAGCCAATTGTCTGATAACATACACCGGTAAAAAAGCAAATATTCGTACCGTATTTACCTCAATTAGAATAAGAAAAAAAACGAAAAAAGATTTCCAGCCAAATATAGTCACCACTGCAGTTTCATGCTATGTGGTGTTGAATATTAGCATCATTACAATAAAAATAATAATTATGCATTAAAACACTATGCGGTCCTGATTTAAGATTAAACAGGTAAAAATAGACTCCTTATGATTCATTTAAAACCCAACTCGTAGCCTTGGGCAGGCATAATGCCATTCATAGGCTACGCCAAAACTATAATAGAATTTATTATAGTATTACCTGGGAGGACCCCAGATGGAATTGGATCGAGTGACGCCTGGTGCTAGAGAATGGAAGAGATGAAGACTAAGAGCTATTGGTATCGTAGAATTTAGAATTTGTGCCAATAAATGGAGAATGCAAACACACTACCACACACGTGATTAAACCCCCACTCAACCTATATATGGCGCTGTTGGGGTATAAACATGTGGGTCCTTAATACAATGCTCAGTCCTGAGTCCATCATGTAAGTCATGTATTAAGGCATGGGCACAGGTGTGACATCAGGTGTGAAATCTACAACTGTAAGGTGCGGCATTAAGTTATCAAAGATAGGGATCATAGTCGGCACCACACTGCACCCATTTACCTGTATTATGCATTGTTAGATGACTCATGGTCAGCAACTGAATTGGATATAATGCAGATATAAGATTCACTGTAGTATGGCAGTATTTGATTAGTATTAAATATATAAATTCAAAGCCCTTTTGCATCAAAGACCACATGGGAAAATGAGTCGCTACATGGATTTTCCCTTTTCCCCAGAAAATGTGTGAGCAAGTGAAATTTTAATTGTTTTAGAATTATATTTAAATGTTTGATATTTCAAATACTAGAAGCTACTTATGGTGGAACTTTTGGTTGTACATGTTTAGGGCTGATGATAAGTGTATCAATATAGTATGTGGAAATGTAAGCAAAATACTTTAAAAAAGAAAGGTTACCAGAAACACACACTTTCTGTTGACTTTAGGCCTAATTACTTGGATGCTATTTTCTGCTATACACACATAGTACAGGGGAAGTCTGTTTAATAGTAATAATACTGAGCCCTTTATTCCCTAGACACCAATAACATATAGTAAGTCTAGTACTAGTGGGCTACACACGTATCTAGTGTAGTGTAAAAACCACATAAGTTAAACCCTTAAGCTCTTATGGCTGGGTGCCCCCTAAAAGAACCTGCAAATTACTGAAATTGTACATTACAGAATTGGTTATGATCATATCTTGATCTTTTTGGCAGATAACTGTATTACCCATAGTTTACATACCAATGCTAACTGGTAGGTGAGAATAAAGACTAAATCCCTTTGTCAGATTTCCTGGAATGCTCGCACAGATAAGAGGTATTAGTTTATTTTGATTTGAGCTACCATATGTTTAATTTTCATTTTAGATGCCTGTTCAAGGGTCTAAAGATATCATATTTGCGATCAAATCCTTTCAGAGCATTGCAATATCATTAAAATATACCGGGTAGGATTTTTTTTTGTATGAACTGGAGCATTTTTCATATACAATTCATTGTTTTCTCTTTATTTTAGGCCTATTGTATATTGTGACCTATGGTCTCTATCTAGTCAGTATCACATTAATAAGTCCTAGTAAAAGGACAAGGTGTCAATTATCAATGTCTGAAACGCTGTAGTAAACCCTATAAGGGCAGCACAGTGCGCATCTGCTGTCATGATACACAAATGCAGCCCTAGCAAGTAACTCCAGTGCTACGTTCATGTGCCCCACCATCCATACGGCGTTGATGCGCTCCCGAAGGGCCTGTATAATGCAAATTAAATATAAAATATAATGCAAATTACTCACCGACTCTGCATTTGTGCATCATGATGACAAATAAACATGATGTATCAAGGGATTATCTGGCATTAAAGGGTTACTAACACTTAGAACTATAAGTGGGAGGGCCCTGGAGGGAAAGGTTATAAAGCTATGATTGTTGTGACCTGGGCACTGCTCCCAGACCATTTGCAGCCCCTTGTGTTACAAGTAGTGCCTGGGGGAGCCACAATTAGCACTAATAGACCATAGTCCACCTCCTAGTTCACCCCATTTAACCCTTTAAGGACTGCATGATGTCTCAAGGTTCATGTTCCACCTGGCACTGGCTAGGTGCATCATGCCGACCCCAGGGGAGTGTTAACTTAGTAAATTCAGCATGATGCATGAATGCAACACAGGCGAGTTATTCGCCAGGACTGTACTCATGCATCACGACGACAAAATACATAGCATTTCAGCATTATACTGCCATTAAGGGCTAAATTACCGGTAGTTTTCTACCCGGTAGTTTTAAACTGTTATGACTGGATGTTTCAAATGTAATGTGAATAGTCCAAGACAAAGTTGATAAGTGAAGCATTTGTGATTGTCTCACATATAATAAGGATGATGTATGTGGATTAAAGGGGGATGGATTTATCTGGTATTGGATGTAGACTCTAGTCACATGTATGTAAGGTGTGTTAATCCGTTAAGAGTCACTTAGTACTTCCATGTGCTGTACCCTTTGTCGTCATGATGCATTCAGCCCTGGGCAGGAACCAGTGATGCATTCATAGCTCATTCTGATCCTACAACCCAGTACAGAGTTGATACACTCCCGAGGAGTCGGCATGATGCACCAATATAGTGCTAGATTTGGTGAAACATCATGACCACAAATGTTGTATAAAATTAAAAGTTAAAGGCAGCATGCAGTCCTTAAAGGGCTAAGTCCAGCTCTGATCTGTGTAGAAGTGCTGCCCCCTACAGTGGTCTCAAGGAGTCAGAAGCGGTCGGCAGCGCTGTCTAATCAGCTCTGTGATTGGCTGTTGGTGGTCAAGCCTCCTCCAGGCCTGTAACTACTTCCTGAGCTGCCCCGGGCCAAGGTCTCATTGTAGCCTTTCTGTGGTTAGTCTCAGGTAAAGCTGCTATTAAGGACGTTTGTGGTTTAAGATTAGGATTCCTCATTGGAGACTTCCTTGGTTTACTACTTACTCCATACCTTAGGCCTACCTACATAACACGTGGAGACATGTACAAGTACTTGTCATCAATATTTCCTGGGATAATTTACAAATTCTACTCAAACTGGAAATTGGAGCCTAGACCTGTTGTGAAGAACTAACTACTAGGATACGACCCCACAACCAAGCCTAGATCGAGGCACGCCAGGCCTACTCATTGCACCCTTAGGCTTGAAGTCAGCCCATCTATAGGCCCAGGCCTAGATCCAGGGCATCCTGGCTACCGCCACTGGTAGTACCAGGCCTTAAAGGCGCAAATCTCGGTACCCCTCCAGCGCCAGTCGGAGTGGAGCCGGGACAGGTACTCAGCCCTATATATAGGGGCGCTGGGGCTTTAACACATGTCGGATTAATGTGAACGATATTGAATCATCCCCCAGGACCACAGTGTCTTGTGTTGCACCCTGGGACGTCCTGTAGTTGTTTGTGTGGATACTACTGACCCTAGGCACCGCGAGTAACTCATGGTCATGTGACCTCTCCGCGGTCATGTGATCAGCCACACAAAGAGCTACTCATCAGGTTTCAATCTATTTTTAGAAAGTTAAATAGACAAAGGTGTGTACGTATTGGTATTGTTTATGATGGGGGTATAAACCACTATTTTCGAGAGTGAGCATATTAAAAAAAAAAATCACATGTGACATGGGGCTTAGTGACATAAGGAAAAACAATTGATATGGTATAGGGTTTTCCCTGAATTCGACATGGGATATTATGGGTTATTCAAGACGACATGGGGATTTCAATAAAGACTAAATGGCCTTTTCATAAATTCCACATGCGACATGGGAACCCACTCCCTTGCCCCCACTAACCCATCCAGGGCCTTTGTAATGGTCTCGGAGAATTCAGGATATGGTGCTATTTTGTGCAGGTATTCTCAATTAAAGTTTCCAGACTGTCAGATAGCGAAGATTCAGGTTCACATATGCAGGGTTATGTTATACTATAGTAGTATTCAAATTAATACAACAATGTAAAAAAGAACAAAAAACAAAACGCACGCAAATGGTACAACTCTAAACACATGTATATCAAACTGGTGTTTGTGTAAGGTTTAGTCACCCGGAACCGCATCCTGATGACCTGTGACCTTATCAAGGTCACGCTCACACCCACAGTGACCTTCAGATAACGTATTGCGTGTTAGAGTTCACCGCACACTTACAGCAACGTGGGCGATGGGCGGAGTAGTGAAGAATGACCGCTTTCTTTGGTAATCCTGTAACTACTAGGTCTACCTGTACCGGTTGTTAAGGCCACTTTTTTTGATAACTTGGATTACGGGCTTTTGCTTCCAAATTTTTGGAAGGGCAGAGGCAAAAAAAAAAAAAAAAAAGCTGCCCTACGGGGGGCACCAGATCCCAAAATTTCCCGAAGGGCAGAGGCAAAAAAAAAAAAAAAAAAAGGCCTGGAAAATCTCATTTCTAGGCAATCTAATGAAGATATATTGAGAATTGCCCCCAATCTGAAAGGCCTCGCTCTACCTTTTGCTGGTCAACATGTACTTTTTTTTTTTTTGGTAAAAATTCTCAAAAAATCTCGGAGGGGAAAGGTAAAAAAAAACAAAAAAACTTTTTTTTTTTTTGCAAAATCCCTAAAATCTCGGCGGCGGATCCGTAATCCAAGTAATCAAAATAAAACGGCCTAAAGGGGCATTCTCACCACTCACACATCACCACATAATAGACAGTGACTAGAACAGGTCGCATGTCGATTTAAAAAAATGGCCATGTCCGATGTCACCAAGGCTCAAAATGCCCATGTCGCCATGTCGATTTTAAGGGTCGACCCCCATTATAGTACTACGTCGATAGATTTCGCACCTGGCGAACTAAGAAGTTAGAAAAGCACTCTGTCCAATTGATCGAATTATGATCCACACCTGAGTCGTGTGGGTTGAGGCACTTACAACTGATAAAACTAAAAAATGGCCGACCCTAAGGGAGTGGTCATTTTTTAACAACAGAGGGGGGGGGGGGCGGTCGGTGGATTTTCGCGTGAGCGAGTCGAATTCTTTTGATCCCCCCCTCAAGAGGGGTCCAATTTTTTTGGCCCCCCCCCAAATCCACCAACCCCCCCCCCCCCCCCCCCCCTGTTGTTAAAAAATGACCACTCCCTAAGAAGGAAGTCTTTCTGTCTGTATTGCTGGAGGCTGATAGGTAGAAAGGGTGGAGCAGTACCCCCCCCCCCCCCCCCCCCGAGACACTCAAGAGTGGCACTCACTATAAGAGTAGTGTCAACCCGACCCCCAGGAGAGCTAGGTCAAGTCTAACTGTTCTTCTGTTGAAAGACAGGGCATTCAGGTATCATGACGACAGGGGGCATGGTACAGTAAAGTACTGTGCGACCCTTAAAGGGTTGATAACTTATAACTTTCACTTTCTCCTATCTATGAACTATTGGCATGTTCTGAAAGGGAGGAATGAGAATAGCTAAACAATAAAACAAATAAAACCTTCTGATTATGACGATATAACTGACTAAAAGGTTCTCCACATGATTAGATAAAAGCCCCACATTTCGCAAACACTTTGAGCAACCCCAACCTCAGCAATACCTCTAGGTGGACATTTAAAAAAAAACATGCCAGATTACCGGTTGTTCGTTTTGAAGCATTTTACGGTATAACAAGCTTGGGGACATTTGGAGTAAATTCTAAAACCTGGGATAGAGAGAATTGTATACAGGCGGCAACAGAAAGTCCACAGTGTAGGCCCGTGTAGGTAGCGGGGGTAGAGGGGGGGGGGGTCTATATCCTAGAAGCTCTAGTCATACATCAAGGATGCCTAGTAGTAGTGAGCATGTGTTTGTATACTCTGCATATAATAAATAACAAAGTAATAAAAATAGGCGCCACATCCCTAGATATGATATACATATAAGGACCCCCCTCCCATCTCCCCACAACCTCGATGGGTGATACATAAGTGGGTCTAGGAGGTAGTAAGTCTATAAAAACGGGCTGCCACGCTCCATTAGTCACAATAGTCAAGGAGGAAAGGACCAGCCTAACTGATCATAAACGGCATAGGATACCACTATAAGGACTTTGTATGGACATATACTGGTGTATGGGTGGGTACCTGTGCGGGTAGCGCAGAGATACTCTGGCACTTTGACCCTGTGGAGAACATAACTTAAAATCTGCTTTCATGGACATCTAAGTTCCTTACTTGAACTTAAACATCTTTAATACCCAGAGAACACAATAGCTATATACTGTATATACCAATACGTACACATCCACCCTTGGCTGATACGCTTTGCAATCTATATGACTTTGATATAGATGATATGTATAGGTTCTTGGGTTACCAACTACTGATTTTTCAGGTGCCACTAAAGGACTGAGCGTTGGACACCCAGATGGAAATAGACAGAATTTGAACAGAAGACAATCCAAATTGAATTTAAAAGGCCATAGAAGGCTGATAGAACTCAGACTGAGAGTTATCCACAGCTTGAAGAACCATAAAACTTAAAAGAACTATAAAACTTAAGAAATACCCCCAGGGAAATACTGATATCATACTGAGGATCTAGTCACAGGCACATAGTGTACTGACCATCACAGACTTTATTCAACAAAAAGTGATAAACCAAGATCAGGAATAAAAATGGTCCTCCATTTAGTATGTGGGACCCCGTGGGACGGGACCCCATGGGACGAAGAGGTGCGACCCCACAGACAAAGACGCCGACGCCCCAGCTTTCGGCGTTGCCATAGTAACCATGGTAGGTTGTTTGCATTTGTGTGGAAATGTGTGTGTTACTAGGTTAATATACGGTATATGGGTTGGCAAATATTGAATAGAAACTGGCTTGATATAGGGTATGGTATTAAGTGATAAGATGATTAGGATTGCCATAGATAATTGGGTTTATGGACTATTTTGCTCGATATATAAAAGGGTGACGCTAATACTGGCCATGGGGAAAATCTAACTCTGCAACACTCGTGGTGCCCTCGGCAAAATCATAATCAAATATCACATAACCCTGGAAAGTCATTTAATTCTACAATAGTTTGGGTGCCTCCAGTTTCTGTCTTCATGAATAACCATCCCAGGTTGCCCATAGTATAGGGAAGAAATTCTTAAAATACAGTCAACCCAAGTCCCCAAGACAACTTTTTTTCTGTCTGACAAGTAGAATCGTGTATTATCAGCGGAACCCACAGAGCGAGACTGCTAAGTTACCATTCATAAATCAGTCTGATAAGGCTGTGTTTCCGGTAACATTATGGAAAAGCTAGGTAGGTAAGGTCGGATTAAAAAAACAACAATGCATGAATACAATGTACCGTTTCTCTTAGTTTAATATATCATAGATAATTGTCAATGGATGATACCTACCTTTTCAATATACTGATAGTTATGCCATATGGAAAGAATATTACGAGGAATTCGTGTTAAAGTCTTGATCAATATGACTTATTCATCAGGGATACCTACCGTATGGTTCTCTGTTGAAAAAAGCTGAAATGCTTGTTTCTGTTCCTTAGCTTCAGGTGCGGGCCTTCATTAGATTTATTGAATTGAATTGAATCTTTTATTGAACGGTAGCATCTTGCGACGCTTTCTCCCCGGACAAATCCTTTTACATGTGCTTTGATGTTATGATGCTTATGCAATTATGATTCATATTCAAATGTTAATATTCACCGGACAATATACTTTGCCGGTATAGTAGGTGACGCTGTATGGGTCCACAACATTCTTAATCAACTCTTATACACTTTCTAGCCCTTTGGGCTTGATGTTTATGATACTTGATTCAAGCAGTTCAATGATTACTCATGATTTCATATAAGCCGATTAGCAGATTCATGTGTCCCAGAGGACTCTATCACATTATATGATCACTAGACAAGTACTGAAGCTAAGGGGCTGGATAGCTCATGGCTAAAAAAGGCAACAATGTAGAAAAAAGGGAGAGCTTATTGCTACCTCGTGAATTATATATTACAGAAAGTAACACTTCATTTTGTTATGTAAATAACACTGAATATGCATTCAGAAGGATTGGGTTACTTCTAAAGATCAGCATGATGCTTTGTCGGCTTTAGTGCCTCATGACGCACCTTGGAGCATCATTCCTGGTTCAAAGGGTTAACTCACATGATGGAAAGTGTGTGATACGCCCACTGAGCCCTGTTAGCATGAAGCTATTGTATGTAAATTGAACAGGAGAGGGTACACTAACAGTGGACACCTGCAGAACACTCAATGCTATGGTTATCCTGTGGCTAAATTAATGGTCCCAAATATACATACCGTAAAACCTCGCGTATAAGCCTAACTCACGTATAAGCCACACCCCGACTTTGGGCCGGTCCTATAAGCCACACCAGCAATCTGAATAGGGTGGCTTTAGTACTGTACTATAGGAGCAAAAACTTGTGTATAAGCCGCACCTGGACTCTGTGCCGATCCTATAAGCCGCACCAGCGATCTGATTCGCGTACTAGCCACGGCTTATATGCGAGGTTTTACGGTATATCTGGTTTCAGGGAATTCAGTTTACCGAACATTTCCAATATTGTATTTTTTCCCAAATGAATCATCACCCCTCTTAATAGGGCTTCATAATGCTTTGATAGACAGTTAAATTGCTGCTTGGTTGTGGCTTTCTGAATGCTTTCCCTAAGGTCAGTCTATGATCGGACAGTACATATCTGCTTTCAAGGAATCCCAGAAGATTTAGTATACCGGAGATATTAAATGCGGTAGCGATTTACAAGGAATCATTCAGCCTTTAAAGCTTGACCGTCATGGTTGAAGTGAGGCCAAAAGTACTTTTGGATATAGTTCAGTTTTGATTCACAAGAGGGCTCTTAAGGGCTGGGCGCTCAGCTCTTACAGGCACAAGATAGGGTGAATATGTTGTAGCTGGACAATGCTCATGGTCCCCTATCCAAACACTGCTGCCCTCTGGTGGAACTGTTATTTTAGTCTATGTATGGAAAATGCTGAAATTATTCCCTGACGGCCCAGCTTTAAGGGTACATAGTGTTGTAATGAATGGTTGAATCGCTGCTTGGTTACGGTTTCTGAATATTTTCGTTAAGGTCTGACCGTTCCACAATGTGACAGGCGTGTCCCGAAATAAGCCCGCGACAGTCGTCCAGACAGTTCACCGCACGTTGTAGGTCATGCCAGGTCGTTATGCAGAGCATGACTGCTAGAATACAGCCACACCTTAGTCACTTGTAGATGTAGCAGTGGGCCTCCCATATACATCCACATTATAGACCCCAACCTCCTCATAGCAAGAGCATGGGTATTCTAAAAGCTACAAGAACTCTCCTGCCACACAAGAATTACAGGGTGACAAATACACTCCTTTGCATGATACTAGTGCTTCTGATTCTGAACTATCTATTACTGTCAACATCAAGAAATACAAATCTAGTCAGGCCTTTGAGTGTTAACATGAAGGCCTTGTATTCCCTGAGCCATGAGGAGAGGATGGAGACCCTGTATGAGATGGCCCTCCTCCTGAGGAACACCACTGGGGCTGTGAACCTTAAGAACCTCCTCAAACACCTGGAGGTGCTGAGGACAAGGACCTTCCCCAAGACAGTGAGGCCGGACTCATGTACCGGCTGTATGATGTATACCTTCAACAATCTGATCAACCCGAGCCAAGCGTGTCGCGGAGAGGAGGATATTATGTTGTTTATTATTATCACAACCGTCCCAGATGAGGTGCACGCGAGGGATGTAGTGAGAGCGACATGGACGAGTCTCTCGGTTAGAAACACAGCCAAGGTCCGCCATCTGTTCTTGTTTGGTGCTGGATTTAGTAAAGCACAGCAAAGTATCATCGATGAGGAGAGCATTATATACAATGATATCCTCCAGGAGGATTTCATTGACAATTACTACAACCTGAGCTATAAGGTGATCATGGGCTACAGGTGGGTGACTACTAACTGCCCCAGGGCTAAGTTCATCATGCGGACAGCCTGTGATAACTTCATCCATGTTCCTAAGGTGCTGACTCTACTGCAGGGTAACCACAGCATCAGTAGCGCTCAGCTGCAGTCGGCACAGATCGGCAGTGCGGTGAAGAGTCGCGACATCCTCCGGCAGCCACGGAGGAAGTGGTTTATCACCCCAGAGGACCTCGGTCCAAGCATTAAGCATTATCCTCAATACTGTAAAGGCACAGCCTTTATGTTTCACCGAGATACTGCCCTGAAGTTTCTCGCGGCATCCGTGAATCTGCCGTTTTATGTAATAGAGGACGCCTACATCGGGATGGTTATGAAGACGGCGAGCATACCGGTGGCTGATATACCTGTGTTTAGTATAGAAGCTTCCCAGGTTGAGTTACCGGAAAGAAGAGACTGTCCCGCAAGGAACAAGTGGTACAGCATCCACCATGCATCCCCGGGGGTCATTCAACAGTTGTGGACAAGTTGTGAAGAACACTGGGCTTTACCTAAACAATGAACTTGATTCTATTAAAATCCATTACATGTTAAACTATCATCATTGGTAATGAAAGCCACTTCCTCAGGAAATCATCATATAATGTACACAGATACTCATTAGGCCACTAAAAAAAAGTTGTTTCTCATCACCCGGCAGTGAGAAATATGATGAGGGCGTTTTTTATTTTAATTTTTTCAATTTTTTTACTGGGCCTGAAATATATAGGAAAATTGAGACTTTTCGCGCACAATTTTCACATTTTAGTAGTTAAGAGTATATTGATCTGCAAACGTTTTTATGTAAGTTTTTCCTAGCTCACTGCATTACTGACAGTCTAAGCTTTAATTTGATACTAAATATGCCAATATTTGTCAATTTTTGGGAGATTTTTCATCAATAATCTAAAAAAAAGTGGCCTTAGTAATAAACCTTGTTTGAAGTATAACCTTTATAGGCTCGTCTCTACCTTGTGTGATTACTCCACCATTCACACACACACACATATATATACGTAATACCAGACTTGTAAACCCCTTGTTCAGCCCTGTATATAATACCAGTTACAAACACTTGGCTACCGTAATGCACTATAATCCATTGGATACACATGTGTTACTACATCCACTTTGGCACTAAAAAGAATCCCACTACCGGTATTACTTTGAGTACACCTGTAGGTTGGATTTATTCATACCTGTATGTCCATTGTCTTTCTGTCTTGAGCTTGTATTACTTTAATATCATAAACCAAAAAACTTGGTTCTATAAAGGAAAATTATATATATGAGAAACCGTATATATACCGCGCGCTCTCAACACCGATCTCATTATGAAATGATTCCTAATAAAAGTTAACCGAGAATGTATGCCAACAGGGTGAGGTTTTGTCTATTTAGTGAGGCAGCTTGCGGTTCTTAAAAGGTATAAAGTAGAGATACTCCTTTTTCTCTTCAGAGTACCTACATGTCCTCATTTGGGTCAAAGCGGGGTAATTACTAGCCTGGAATCTTGTAGAAGCTCTGTTTAATACTGTTTTATATACACAGTTCTTACCGTATATTTTCTCGTTGGTTGAATTATACCGCTTGGTTTGTTCAGTACTAACACAGGCACATTACAAGCGACATGTACGCATATGACACAAGATAAATCATATTACACATGTATCAGCAATCGGTCGGGCGACTTTTTTATATATTACCTCTTGCCCGTGGTGGTAATGCAGTTGGCACCTAGACTAAAGGGGGGTGTTGGGAGGCTGCATGGTTAAGGGAGTGGCCATTTACAACAGTGGGGGTGGTGGGTGCAGGGGGTTGACTCACCAGTGCTGCATTTATGCATCATGATGACAAAGGACCCTTACCAGCTTACCAGTATACACATTACCATGCAGCCCCTAAAAGGCTCAGACTAGGGTATTACGCATATGTAAGAGGGTAGACACTGTGTAAAGGGAAGTGGGAGGTAGAGTATGGCAGCCACCACTTCACTGTATACCTCCAAGCATTAACTCCCTATCCCCTGGGGGGAGGGTAGTAAGGAGGTAGCAGGGTGAGAGGCAGCAGGGGGCTAAACCTAAACTTAAAGCCCCCTTTTCTGAATGAAGAAGACTTTTCATGAGAAGAGTAGTACTATTCACAGTTACATGGAAGAGGAGTAAGCATGTTCATCAATACTTTGGTCGCCACTGGGGGGCTACACCATCTTACCAATATATGTAGTACTGAGCTGGTGCACAAAGCATTGATGTATGCCTCTGGAGATAGGAGTTAGCATTGATGTCTACCTCTGGAGATAGGAGTTAGCATTGATGTCTACCTCTGGAGATAGGAGTTAGCATTGCTGTCTACCTTTAGAGATAGGAGTGAGCATTAATTGCAATTGGAGAGATAGGAGTGGGCATTAATTACATTTGGAGAGATAGGAGTGAACATTAATGTCTGTAAATAGGATAATATGGCATAGGAATGAGCATCAGTATCTGCCTCTGGAGATCACTATTCCCCTTAGTAGCCAGAACCAGAGGCCAAACTCCAACTCCTTTAGGTACCTTGTAGAAGAAAACATTAACTAGCGGTATATAGAGATCGATCAGAGAGAGCCATCCATGGAATGCTCGTGATCTGAGGGGAAGAGGGGTACAACTCTAGTTCTTCATCTGTAAACATGTTGCACTCTTTGATTTTGAGGCAACTAATGCATCAAGAAAGGATCAAGTTGTAGATAGAAATGTTTTGTAAAAAAGTTTGATTGATATCAACTCAAATATATACCAGATAATAGACAATTAGGTTTTCATATTTGAAGTTGGTTATGCCCCCACTTTTCCCCACCACAAGGGACTAGCTGCATGATACTCAAATAGGAACCAAAGGAAAATTACATGTCTGTATTTCTACACAGAGAAAAGTAAAGATGTGACTTTACTGAAACTGACAAGTCATGGTAGTGGGAGGTGGAGGCTGATGTCCACCCCCCCCCCCCCCCACACACACACACACCTTCACCCCTGACCCCCACGTCAGCTGGCTTAGTGTGTGCCCCTATACAGGATGGGTCTACCGCACAGTGCAGGGTGACAGTACGGGTATGGACATAGGCAGATGGGGGTGGACAGGTGTATGGACATAAGCAGACAGAGTGGACAGCGTCTCAAGTGGACAGCTCCTTCAAGTAACACGCCATCCATTATAACTTCCCTGAAAGTTCATATTTACACCATGGGATACCTGCACTCACTAGAGTGGGGAGGACTTGAGAGAAGGTCCAGGAGTCAACGGTGGAGGATAGCACCTTACATGTAGTGGTATGAGTACCTTACATGTAGTGGTATGCACTGGTCCGCGCATGGAGAGCACTATAAGCATTTGGCTGCCTCAACAGAAGGATTCCTGAATCTTGAAGTTGTCATGAAATTGGGGCATGTTGACCACATTGAAAAATGCCGATTTTGGGAGAATTCTCGTACCTTATGATTGGAGTACGGTAGATTTGTAATAATCCTAGATATTTGGCATTTTGGAAAAGTTAGTTCAAATTCAGACTTAGCAAAGATTGTGATATTTTGAATGGAATCATTTTATTAAAGAAAATGTCTCATAGATTCCTGACAATACGCCTGAAGTCACATTTTATTTTCTGTGGACAGATTTCAATTTTCCTAGATTGAGAAATGCTTAGATTGGCAATCATTCGACAAATTCACGAGCATTCCATGGATGGCTAGCAGAAAAAAAGCAGTGGGTGAGAGCCTGTTGAATATTAGTGATGGAATTATACTACCACTTAACATTAAAAGGAGTACTTGGTGGTTTCATTAAGGAGGGTTACATACTGCTATACCCCCTTATGTGCTAACTGACTGCCCAGGGGTGCGGACGTTATGCAACCAGGAATCCCATACCTGCCCCATGGCTATAACATGGATCATTAACTTCACTTCCTCAAAGGGAAAAGCTGTTGAGATACAGAAAATATCAGGAGAAAGTACACCACTGAGTGGCTTATTATTCATCACCACAAAATGGAAGGGCGAAAAGGAGAATATTTCCTGGGAGAAGTTGAACTATATAACAGTATTAATACAGTGTTAATACTACTAAGAAACAGCCTGGCTTGAGTTCATTAGGCCTTTATAATTAATTCAGCTTACTGGTAGGCTTATTCCCTAAGAGAAAGAGCTCAGGGTATTTTACATTACCATAACAAACCTGCAGCTAAATCGTGGCTTACGGCGACATCTGAGAAATCATGCTGGGTAAGAAGAAGAACCCCGGCCTCAAACGGAGCGTCAGTTTCATAGACGAGCGACACGACAGTAGGTATCTGTAGTACATGTATAACCCTTTAATGATTACATGATTCCTCAAGGTTCATGTTTATTTTGTTAACATGTAGGTGCATCAACACAACGCCGGCAGTATAGCTTGTCGATACTGGATTGGTGCATCATGGCATGAATGCATCACTGGTGAGGGCTGTGTTTCATGAGACCAATGTGCCATCTTTGACTTGGTGCCATCTTTGACTTGGTGCCATCTTTGACAGGTTGATAGAAAAGGGTTTATTTAGTACAATCACACATTATGTTACCCATACATATATCGGTAAGTTATGTAAGCAGTCTGCAGATGCAGGACACAGGCTGAAACCACCCATGTATATATACAAGTTTGGGGGATAGGGGTGCATGAATTAATGCATGGCTTGTATAAACTACAGGTATTTAAGTAAGTGTCGCTCTTCATATATACCGGGTAAGCGCAGGGACACTCAGGGGTACAAGAGTACTGAAATAAGTATTAAGCACACTAATTAAATCATTTATTTTAAATGAGTGTCTGTCTCGTAATAAGCATCAAGGGTAGTACAGTGGTTTAGAAAAATGAGCCCCTGAGTGCTTAAGTGAGTCAATACGGTATTACCCTAAGGTGCATTAAGACCACCAGATTGACTAAGCTATAGTCACAGTTAGTAGTAATCTGACAACTAAACAACACCCACAATGGTATGTACAGTTGTATGTGTGTGAAGAGTGACTTATGATATAACTCTCGTCTACCTATTCTATTTTTCTAAGTGTGTAAGAACTGTTATATTTGTTTAGGCCTCAGGTGAGTGACCGTAATGTGAAGAAATGTCTACCGTAAAACCTCTCTGGTCGGCCGACTTCCTTTATAAGCTGACCCCATGCACTTTGAGCAATTTCTGAGCAATTAGTTAAACGGTTTTATTCGACAGGAGAGGCCATAGAGACAGAAGAAAATAAGAGACTGGGTAAGAGACAAGGGGTATTAAGACACTGGGTAATAGATATCAGGTAGAATAGACTGAATAGGGGGGGGGGGGGGGATCGGAGACTGGGTAATAGACAAGGGGTAAATAAAGTGGGTACATTTTGTAATATAAGGCTGGGTTTAGTGGCGATTGAAGTACGACGTCATCAATATTGACATATCTCCCAAGATCCCCACCTCCAATGTTATCATCTTTTCATTTCCTACATCAGTATGGTACCAGACCAGCATGGTCACGTCATCATTCCCCTATACACGTATACCACTCCCCCCCCCCCCCCCACCATATTGATGATGTCATACTTTCATCTCACACACATACACATCACACCTTATTCCCTTAGTAAGAACAAAGAGACCCCCTTTTACTGTGTCCAGGTGGAAACTGAGTTGCCTGTATATATATCCAGGTGTTGTATCCAGGTGGTAACATAGATATGAGTCACCTTACCTGGTCCTATACTACCTCTCCCTAACTATACCATCAAGGAGGCCTAGTTTAATACCACAATGACGTCAGGGGGTTGATGCTGGGTCTTTGAGTCTTTGTGGCGTACAATAACATATCACCATTCTGACATTTGAAACATGGTGGGAGGGGTTTCTCAAAGGGTTCTCAAAGCTGGTGACATTTTATTTGTGTTTCAACTGAGCACTCGTCTCTACTTCCTCATGACATAAAATCTCCATATGGTTTTTGATGCATCCATGCATCATGTCGACATCTTAGGGAGTGTATCAGCCCATGAGGGTCGGTATGATGCATGAGTGCAGGCCTGGTTAATCACCAAGGCAGGTGACTGACTGTCATGGCAAGCGATATATTCACCCCTGATATACTCCAATATCTGAAATCGATTTTGAGAAACTCCAACGAATACCAACATGTTAATTGTATGTAAAAACTCTAATTTAAAAACTTTTTAAACTTTAACATGTAACTCTGATATCAAAGTCTTGAGATATCAATGTCATGGGTGGTGCAGTCAGCTTCCTACGCTCCTCTAACCTGGGGTCTAACCCTCAACTTCCACACACAACCCCTCGGGGAATAACCGGATACCCAACAACAAACCCTAACGTAGACTGGTAACAGTCTCCCATATCCCACTGACCTTAACCCTTTAAGGGCAGCATAGTGCTTGAATGCACTGTGTCCTCTTTGTCGCTGTATTAATACAGTTTTGGAGAGGTTCATTCATGGATTATGTCAACCCTGTATGTGCACTGGATCCAATACACTCTGAAAGGGTCGGTATGAAATATGATGTATCGACGCAGTGCTAGCAAGTCATTTGCTAGACAGTTTTCGGATAGCTACTGTGACGATTAGCTTCACCCAAAAGGGATGTCACCAATTTTGGACATGTTTAATCATATATGCACAATTAAAGCCCTGGGAAAGTCTAGCCTGACCTACCCTGACATCCCCCTCCCTGGTGCCCCCTATATAGCCTGGGTTTATTATTAGCCCACCCTAAATAGGGTTACTCCGTGACAGACAGTCATATGGACAAAACAAGCCTAGAGATAAGATATTTATTTTGAACCACACAAAGGTAGGTTATATTGGATCCTTTATGTTAGATAACTGCTGAGGTATTTCCAATGGCGTTGATGGTGATCTAATCTATGAATTGCAGTAGAAGTAGAAATTCCACTTTTACTACTGAGACAATGGTTCTTTAAATCCTACACTGCATAGGCACATTATCAAATGGACAAGGAAGTAGTGTGTAGACCGACAGGAAACGTGGACTTCGAGACTAAGAGTTCTACATTAAATCCAGATGTTAGATTATCATAGAAAGCTATAGAAGGATTGATGGGCGAACGAGAAATGAGTGAAGCAGACACTTTTTTTTTGAGAAACAAGAGAAACAAGAGACAGGCAGATAGAGAAAGAAAGGTGGACAAACAGAATATTATAGAAAATGTCATAAAAATGATTACCAGTATACATGTATGAAGAAAAAAAGTTTTAAAAGGTGTCTGAAATCTTATCAAAGTTGCACCCCCACCCACCCCACCCTCCCCTTTATATCCGTATAGCACTGAGCTAACAGTAAACAAAGGATCAGATTCAGGATTTAGTGCACTAAGGTTCCAATAGCAACAGGTTCCACTCCCTCAGACCGGTTGTAAGGCTTTACCAGTGTCTAAAGTTCAGGAGACATAAACTTGATTCCCAGGTGTCTAAAGTTGGTGACTAGACCAGACTCGTCCTACTGCATGCTGTGGTACTAACAGATTAGGGGCAGACAAAAACGACGACTTCCACGCGCAAAGCATCCTGGACCCAGGAGACTCCCCCCCCCCCCCTCCTCCTGTTCCCAAGGACAGAAGCACAATAGTATAGACGGCTGGGTGAGTAGAGAGAGAGGAGCCCACTAAGGGGAGGAGGAGACAGAGGCCGGAGGACAAAGGGTCTCCCATGTGTGACTGCTGACTTCTGGTTCTTCTAACTATAGAGGATTCTATCATTACACCTCAGGTGACTCCACGTTAGGTACAGGATTACCCCTAGCTGTACCCCCAGCAGGCCTGTGTTAGGATGAGGGTTATCCGCCACCCCGACCACATCGTAGGTGAGTAGAGGACGGGAGAGGACCTATGCACCATCATGCTTGTACATTATCTAGGTCTATACATGTTACTGCATAGGGACCCTTGATAGGGGGGTCCTCATGTCACATGTCGATTTTAAGAAATGCCCATGTCGCCATATCGATTTTAAGAAATGCCCATGTCGCCATATCAATTTTAAGAAATGCCCAATTTCCCATGACATGTCACTATCTACCCCCCCCCCCCCCCCCTCTGTCCCCTTGTCACTAAGCCCCAAAAGGCTCCATGTCGCCGTGTGGAATTTAGGGGTCTAGGGCCATTGCATAGGGCATGCAGACAGACAAACAGCCCAGCGTGCATCCTTTCTGCCTGCCTGCTCACACTTCTATATGCAGGCACATTATAGGGGCTCAATGACCATACCACAATGTGTGGACATACAGCCTAACCCAGGTTGTGGTATTCTGATAGTTTAGAACGCAAAATACCCTTATGCACGATGTTTATGCAGTTCATGATGCGTATGTTAAAGTTGTAGGAGCTGCAATATGATATGAGGACAATGTAATGTTGATGATGTAATATAGCTTTGGTTGAATGGGGCTTGACCATAAAAGAATACGGTAAATTCGACAGGGCTTCATGGGAATCTTCCTTTTGTCACCCATCTCAACAAATATGAACTGCCCGACTTTTGGGACTTGTGAGATGTGACAGGAGGAGTGAGGAGATAGTGACATGGGACATGACCATTCCTTAAAATCTACATGTAGAGCCCCTTTTTCTGTATAGCCTAGATTTAAAGATGAACAAGCCATGTGTCTATATCTCATCTAGGCTGTGTATTTTCTACACAATGCCATTGCATGTGTGATGGGAAGCAATCATTGAATGTATCATTGTATGTGGCAGCGTGTAGGCTTGTAGGGGAGATTAAGGCAGTGTGGGTGCAGGGAACCTTATAGAGACAATGATAGTGCAGGGTATTAGATCTAAGCTGAGTATTGGCCTATATACATTAATAAGGTTCAAATCAGGCAAATCGTCACGGTCACATTCACCCCTAGCATGTAATTAAAGATGGGATAGCACTTGGGACTAGTGTTCTATTTTCCAGGAGTTTTGTGGATATACTGTCACTATAAATGTGGGTAAGATTTAGTCTCTTTCCGATGATTCTAGAGTTCAATCAGTGAATGGTGGAGAAAACCATGGTCAGGGTGACTCTGGGGACCAACCTCATTAATTAATACATTTGGCCCCTGGAGCTCATATAGTTCAGTATTAAAGTATTACTTCTTTTTGATTATCCCCACATTGGGATTCTGGTAGTGTCTTACTCGTGGGTCTATTTAACTATGGGTATCATGTCTGCAATCAATATTTTCAGTTGAGTGGTTTTTTTGGGGTACTGATATTATACGTTTCATAACAGTAAATCTGTCCCCAAGATGTAGCTGCTAACCCATCTTTCATGCAGCTAGGGGACCCTTATACTGACAGTGTAGTATAAACACATGATAACTGGGACAGGACATGATCATGATGTTGTTACGAGACATGAGCACGATAGGGGTACTTTATCCTTTAAGGAGGGATGTCCCTAAAATATGACATTTGTCGTACTGGTACACCAAATATCACACCGACCATCGGGAGTGTCTTAACCCCATTGGTCGACATGATGCTTGAATGCAGCACTGGCGAGTTACTCGCAACTCGCCAGGGCTGCATTTATGCATCATGACGACCAAAGGTATGATGCATTAAGGCATCATGCCGTCCTTAAAGTGTTAAAACAAGTTACAGTAAAAGAGGAGGAGGACCCACGTCACGCTCCCCTGTTTTAATAACAGTGTCCCATTGTTTGGGAAGTCCCACCCCTATTAGGCCTTAACCTTTATCACCTTACCTCATCCCACCCTCATGTCTGCCCACACCCACGCCCACTTTAATATTCTAACATGATATTCTTTGTTTAAACATTTAAGGACTGCATTACACATTTGGCATGATAATGGCATTTTGTCTTCAAGATGCATGAATGCAGCACTGGCGACTGACTCGCCAGTGCTGCATTCATGCATCATGCCGATACGATGGGGTTGTTATCCTCCTGAATGGTCTGCTTGATATACCAATGCAACATCACCGAGTTACTCGGCATTGATGCATCATGATGAAATGTGCATAGACCGTGAGACATCTGCAGCCATTCCTTAAAGGGTTATCGTAATGTACATTTACAGTGGGCCCACCCCCTATGTATCACATGCCACAGTTATACCAACAATAACAAACATGTACGCATTATAATCCCATAATTTCCATTTAGGAGATCGATTTGTGTGAGATCATGTCATTAGGACAGAACTCTGTCATTTCCACTGTAGTGATACCCATTCTATGGAGGGCTGCAGTATCATTATGGCTCGGTCAATCACTTCCTTATTTGGGTTGAGCATTGATTATATGCTGTAAATGACCAATAAGAAGTCTCAAGGGGTTTATATACGATTTTCAGATAGTCAGATTTAACCTTGAATTAGTATACCAGGTCGAAAGTAGGTCTCATATGGAACAGCCCAGGTCGCCAGGTGGACTTTTTTTTACCCCCCCGCATGCAGCCACACAAGTGCCTCATCATTAGCATGTTACTCTACAGAGGGTGACAAAAACGTGATGAATGGTATGTCTGCTCCAAATGAGATAACCCTTTAAAGGCCGCTTAATGCGTAAATGGATTGTGTGCGTTGTCGTCATGATGCATTCTTGGTGAGTTTAGGGATGCATTCGTGCAACACTGTTGTATGATGCATAAATGCAGCTACCTAGTACTTGCCAGGG
The DNA here is from genome assembly GCA_947462335.1 of Harmothoe impar. Lineage (NCBI taxonomy): Eukaryota > Metazoa > Annelida > Polychaeta > Phyllodocida > Polynoidae > Harmothoe > Harmothoe impar. The sequence goes on from OX381707.1 coordinate 70,351,354, forward strand.
CTCCACTTATGCATCACAACGACAAAATGCATAAATGACATTAAAACACTATACGGACAGTTAATGGTTAACTTCAGCCCAAATTATCTTATCAAGCAGCACTCAGTCAACTCCGGGCTAATCAGCAACGTTACAATTATCGTACCGACGGTATTTATTCGTAAAAAGAAACTAGGGGAAAATATAGAGAACACAGAGGTTAGTTTCATAGCTGGGGCCCCGGGGGGCACTCTACCATGTATTGGATAATCACTGCAGCACAACTCTGAAAAGCGGTGGCGGTGAATTTCCATCAGATCATGAAAGGGGGGGGGGGTCGGTCAGATGTCGTCACGGTCCTGATAAGTAGGGTGGTTATAATCATATCATTAAATTGAGCAGGTTTTCTTGCTGAAAAGGATGAATAAAATTGTATTTGTATAAATTTCAGGGAGACCTCAACTTGAAATAGCTCATCAAATCTCCCAAACTCTGAAAAGTGGGACAGTCAAATCTCCCAACCTCTGATAAGAGGGGCGGTAGGGCGGCAGTTGTTATCTACCCTCAGAAACTCAGTGCCTACTCCAGGGCTGGGGCATTTAGTTTACCATTCTGGTTAATATTCAGGCCTAGAATCTGAAATTCAAATCCGACTGTTACTCTAGATATTGAGAGTCATGATCTAAGTCTGCTCACTCTATTACGACATGTTGGTGTAGAATTACCAACCCCTCCCCTTGTCCCAGGTCCCAGATCGTGTTGCATCCAACTGAGCTCTTACCGCGGTGTGTTGCATGCTCTCAGTGTATAAAGTGCACAAGTTAAAGTCTAGACTTAAGGGAGTGATCATTTTTTATCAACAGGGGGGGGGGGTGGTTTGGGGCGGGGGGGGCAAACAAATTTGGACCCCTTGACCCGGGGGATGTAAAAAATTTGGACCCCTCTTGGGGGGTCAAAATATTTTAACCTGTTTTGGGCCAAAAAGCCTGCGCGTTACTATGCTTCAAAGGGCCCGTGCGCGCGCCGATTTCCGACCCGTAGGGGGGGGGGTAAAGAGTTTTGACCCGTTGACCGGGGGGGTGAAAAAAAATTTGCACGCTCCGCGCGGAAAACCACCCCCCCCCCTGTTGTTAAAAAATGATCACACGCTAATTAGCCACCAGTCGAGCTGACACATCCAGGTCATAGCGCCAGGCAAACAATTAAAAAGATGTTGCAAAAATGACCTTGGTTTAACCCTTTAGTGACGGTGTGATGCCTCAAGCATTAACACTTCAAGACCGCATGATAGTGCTTTAAATTACCCGTATGAAGGTATAGAGTACTAATACTTCATTAAACCCTTTATGGACGGCATGTCAGATGTATGAATGAAGCACTAGCGAGTTACTTGCCAAGATGCATTGATAGGCCCGTACAGGTTTAGCCTATAAGTAAGGAGTGACACTCATGATGTCAATAGGGGTGCAGGGGGGGGGGTGCAGAGGGGTCCCCTCTCCTCAGGCCGGAAAGTCGCCGAAATTAAGGGCCCATAGTCGCAAAGTCGCTATTGTAGACCATTTTTACTATATCCAAATCAGTCCAAAAGCCGCCAGGTCGCCTAGAAAACAGCCCAGGTCGCCAGGTCGCTTTTGACCCCTCTGGAGCCGCAATAGGGCTAGGCTAGTGCACCATCACAGTCACTCTGCTGCCCCTTAAAGACTGCCTTCATTAATGAGTCTAATGACATCATGTAGATATATTCCAGTAGAGGCCCTGGTGTTGAATAGTGATGAGTCAAACCTAACACCAAGAGCGGACACACGTGTTCCCCTCCAATGTCGCTGTACTGGATACCGCCCACATCCCACCCACAGCAATACCAGCATCATTATAATGTACAGTTAATCACTAATTAGATCCTAACATGCTAGATTAAATATAATGACTAAATTGGTTCATTCATAATACCAGGTATTAAAGGAGACAGTCGACCACAACTTAGGCAAAAAAAAGGTGCGTTTCAGGTTACATAGTCTGAAAATCTAGGTAGGGTAGGTCGGATTTAAAAATAATGATTTTTTCTTACATTGGCCTAAAAAGTAGCCAAAAATTAACACTTTCTAGGGTCTGCCCTCTTCTGTTAGGTAGAGTTAAAAATTTACTCCCAAGCTTCAGCGCCGACTCGCCGAGAACATTGTCGACTCCCCGACTTTCAAATCAACTCTGAAATAGCCCAAAAATTACTTGAAGTTTGTTTTTTTCCAAAATTGAATAACAATTTCTAAATTTGGCCCTGTTTTGCTTGGTATAGGGCTGTGTCTCACGACCTTGGGCCAATGTTTTTGTCTCTGACTGGGTGCCGTCTCTGACCGGGTGCCGTCTCTGACCGGCTTGGCTTGATAAGGTCAAAATACCAACAGCAGGAGGCTAATTGTAATTATAATTATAATTATATAACAACTGCCATAACGTTTTTACAAATTCTTATATATATGAGTATAATTCTTTTTAAAACACCTGTTTTCTGACACCTGGTTAGAGACAGCACCTGGTCAGAGACGGCACCCGGTCAGAGACGGCACCCGATCAGAGACAAAAACATTGGTTCAAGGTCGTGAGACACAGCCATAGGTATCACCTGCTACTGAGGGCAGGGCAGGGGAAGGGGAGGGGTCTTTGGGTTTAGCAATGCGTATAGAGCTCTCTTGGTTAAGTAACAACCATCACTCATTTAAGTAGGGTAATCTACTAATAAGTTATTATCCAGTAGCAGAAATGCATCCAGAGTTAACAAATTCAGCGATAGTTTATCGAAGCCATGTAAGTCATTGCTAACAAGGGTCATATAATTGATCATGTTACCCGCTAGTTCCCGGGCCATGTTACATAACATAACCTACCGGTACCACACATATAAAGGTACCATGTAGAGTTAACTAAAATTGAAAGTGAGAAGTGAAACGAAAAAAAATCAGGTTTATAAAATTTCAAACGTTCAGTCATGGGTAGGTCAGTTTCACACGAACAGATTTCGTCCTACACTAAATGTCCACATGAAGGGATGGCCACTTCCAACAAGAAACCTGCTGTGCGTACGGCTTGTCAATGGTCCATGAATAGAATGGATCAGGACAGATTGCTCAGAGTGTTAGACTGTTTATTTTGGCCTTCAGTAGTCAATATAGTAAATACACAGTCTAGGGGTCATCGGGCCGTAGACAGGGCAGTAAAGAGAACTTAACCCTTTAAGGGCCACATATCGCTTTAACCCACTATAGGCCACACCAAAAAAAAAATCGGTCAATGGATTTCACTTTTCCAAAAATGGTGCGAGCGAGCGTAAAAAAACAAAAATCTTTTTTAAGATTTTTTTTTGTCAATGGATTTTGTAATTAGAAAAGTGGAGCGAGCGACAATTTTTTTCTTTTACTCTGCTGCCAACAAAAGATCTTAGTGACCCCTAACAGAAAAAAAAGGTTGATCTGGGTGAATGAATTACCAAGAGAAAAATGTAAAAAAAAATAGAAATAATAAGATGCGCGAAATCCATTGACCAACTTTTTTTTGGTCTGGCCGTATCATATATGTCTTTTGTCGCCATGCTGCATGACTGTAGTGCATCTTAATCAGACGCGACGGTGTTTGATACACTCCCTGATACACTCCCTGATACGCTCCCTGATACACTCCCTGATACGCTCCCTGATACACTCCCTGATACACTCCCTAGTGGTCTGCCTGATTCATAAATGCAGCGTTGGTGAGTAGACTTGCCAGGGCTACATTTAAGTATCATGATGACAAAGTGCATAATGTATTAAAGCAATTTGCCGTTCCTGAAGGGTTAACCGTTTCTAAGGGCATATTCACTGGAGAGGAAAGTACAAAAGTAGCAGATTGACAGACGTCCTTTAGTTTAAACAGGATTTGAGAAAATAACTTTTTATTTGAGAGAAAAACACAAATCTTCTTATCTCAATATGTACAAAGCTCTTTACTCCCCGGAATGTATACTCCCTGACATTTTTCTTTTCATCCACAATGGACACGATAATTTACCTGTTAGTTTTTGCTACCGTATATTTGTACATTTGTTTAATGCTATCCTAGTATTCTTTATGTATTGTCAAGTTAATTGAACTTACACATGAGGTATTTACTCTATATTCACACATTTACACTGTCATTATTGGTACACACTGTCAGTATCAGCTGCAGCTACATTGTAGCGTCATTAACCCCTTAAGGACGGTACATAATGCCAACAACTTCCTATACATTTGTCGTCATGATGCCCTAACTTGCTAGCTCTGTACTTATCAGTGCATTAATTACTCCAACTCTTTGCAAGTACCGGGTATACTAATCCTGTAGGGTTTGCAATATGTATTTATAAAATGCAGCACGGGAAAGTTGGGATTGTTTTTGCGTTGCTATCAATTTCTGCTTTGTCAACTCCATCGAAAATATACTAAGGGCCGTAGAAATTAGTAAAGTACTAAACTTGCATGCTATTATGATACAAGTGAATGCGCATCAGCTATACTTATTTGTTGTTGAAGAAATGCTTCTTTCAGCGATAGGAGGCTTACAATCACCTCAATTTTTCCCCAATTGAAAGTTTAAATTAGAAAAGATAGACTGGATTGAGGTGCTGAGAAAACCCGAGTAGTTATCCTCATGGATTCCTGAACTATACAGCAGCCGTACATCAGCCCCCTGGTCCAAGTGTATTTCTTTAACCCTCTAAGGACGGCATAATGCATTAATGCATCATGCCCTTGGTCATCATGATGCATGAATGCAGCCCTGGCGAGTAACTCACCAGGGCTGCATTCAAGCATCATGCCAACCCTATGGGGTTGAGACACTCCTGAAGGGCTGGCATGATGCACCATGAATGCAGCACTGGCGAGTTAATCGCGGGGCTACATTGTTGTATCATGACGACAAATGTCATCTTTTAGCGACATCCATCCTTAAAGGGTTAAAAGGGTTCTTTATTTGGCCACGCTCGGTGTACCTCCACGCTGGGTGATTGATAAACCCTCAGATGACACCAGAATAAATATAGATATACCTCCTCAGGCATGCCACACCACAGCCATCCCATTTAGTATTTTAAATACCCGGTAGGAAGTATTCACAGGACCTGTTTACTGATGATCTCAGAGATATGTTTCTAGCATCTGTGCTTAAATCAACTCAAAGTTTGAACACTTTCCGATGTTTGGAGATGAGATCCAGATAAATACAAAGACAGTATGTTTTGCTGAGAAGAACAAGAAGTTGCTTGTGGGAGCAAGCCTGTAGAAGATATTGAGGTTGCGACCAATGTTATCTGTCTTCTTCAGGAAATTCTGAATTTCTGTTGTAGCAATGAATGAAAGAAATCTGGAAAGCCATGCGGTCATTGTGTGGCTATTATTGTCAAGAGCCCAGAATAAAGTAACAAATAGGAGGATTTTTAAACCACATCCTCCATTGACATTGAGTGGCTCACACACATCCTTCATTGATTGTGAGTGGCTCACCCTAACAAGACTGCAGTCCGGTGTAGCGAGTAATGATCCCGGTGTTATTAGCGATGACGAATTACTTACCATGTCGACTGTCATAGATGTCGTAAATTACAGAGTAGGATATCCTCATGGAAATCCATGATTACAGAGAGCGGTTTGGCAACTGTTGAGCAACCTCCCGGGGGGGGGGGGGGTCACTGAGTCTATGAGTGTAGATAGCAACTGCCGCCCTACCGCCCTACTTTTCAGAGGATGGGAGATTTGACCGCCCTACCTTTCAAAGCTTGCAAGATTTGACCGCCCTACATTTTAGAGGTTGAAAAATTTGACTGCCCAATGTATGTGAATAATCTGTACATAGACTGGCCTAGGTCAGCTGGATACGCTATAACAAGTTGAGGTCTCTTATAATTTTGTACAAATCCAATTTTATTCATTCCATTTAGCAGATAAACTTACTCAATTTTATGCTATGAATTTGACCGCCCTACTTATCAGGCCCTGGACAACATCTGACCGCCCCCTTTTTGGGATCTAATGGAAATTCACCGCCACCGCTTTTTAGAGCCGTGCTGCAGTGGTTATCAAATACATAGTAGAGTGACCCCCCCCCCCTACTCCCCGGGAGCAACCTTCAAGAATCAATATGAGCTTTTGAATGGTTGTCAAATAATCAGTTCACGAAGCATCACAAGCTTGATGCAGCAAATATCAGGGGGTGAGATGACTAATGCAGTTATGTATTTGATTTAAAGACGAGTAATGGAAGGGAGGGGAGGGGGTAGAATACGGCACGGGAGTGGTCATTTTTTAACAACAGGGGGGTGGGGGGACCAAAGCAATTTGGATCCCTCCTGAGTGGGGGACCAAAAAACTGCACCCCTTAATAGTGAAAACCCCAGCACATTACTATAGCTCAAAGGGGTCGACCGCGGTTAACTTCAACATGCCGGGGGGGGACTGAAAAAAATTCAATGCCTCCTGCAAAAGAATTCTGACCTGCTAGCGCGAAAATCCACCGACTTAGTTTCAGTACCGGTAGCTTATCTGGGTACACGGTGTTTTATCTGTCCGTTTGTCCCTCTCTGCTGTCTTGAGATCCTCTGCCTTGCATCATATGCGGCCCTGAAAGGGTTAACCCAGGATAGGGCCTGCTTGGTGAGTCAGTGGTGGCATCTCCTGTTAGACACATGCCGTGTCATAAACCAATGTAAGTGGGAACCTGGAGGAAAGTTCCACTACAGGATTTAGAGGGAAGGAACTTTCCACTACAGGATAAAGATGGAAGTGTCATCCTTGGTAAATCCTGCTCTAACAAGAGCCCATCCCCTGTGCCCGGGAGCCGTGTAAGAGGGATGAGTACAGCATGTGTTATTCACTCCAGGACCCTGGGGTTAAGTCATACATTGGGTAGTTGCTGACATGAAGTTGAAGTTGAGATTTCTTTTATGTATCCTGAATTATTACATTAGCCTAGGGCATGCTTTACTAATAATCCAGCTTATGGTGTTCTACGAACGTACATTTGTATTGGTGTAAGTAATTGGTAAGTCATTATGGATGGATTATGTTACATTAAAAATAAAGGGCCTAAAGGGTGCGTCTGATGTTATGACACATGCCTGATGTAATCGGCATTTTGAGAGAGTAGTGATTTTCATATAATTTGAATAAAAAGGGTTATGGCCATATCTTAATGGTATAGCCCTTAATAATTTATAAGAGCCACATAGGGCTTCAATGTGGTATGCCCGGCCTTTTGTCGACGTCTTGATGCATTCCTACAGCACTGGTGAGTGAGTGGTGCACTGCATCATCCATGCATCATGTTGGTCGGGTTGATGCATCATGACATGCAGAGCCGACAAGTTACTGAATTAAAAAATGAGCTTAAATCTTCAGTCATCACACAGGGTCAAAGAAAATCGAGTTGTTGTTATTAAACAACCAATAAAACATGACAAACTGTTCAGATGTTTAGGGCTGCTTGAGGCATCGAGATCGAGTTCAATTTAATTAAAGCGTTCCCATGGAGCTGAGAGTACTGACGTTCAGCTCAGCGTAAATATGTATGCATGGGAGCAACAAGCCAATGAGCAAGATCATATTATGACAATTTACTACGTTATCAAAGGGATGCCAAGTGTCACGATTTTCTTTCGTAATTTTAAACTTTTTTACCCCAATTATGACCATTACGATTTCTGCTGGCAAATTACGATTTTTAGATTTTTTTCAGGGATGAAACTTTTAAAGTTTTTCCCTGATTTCAACTTTTTTGTGTGTGGCGTGAAGACCTGTACAACAAAACTTAGAGAACCTTTATTTAGTGGCCTGATTTGAACTTTTCAAGTGTGTTTTTTTTTCATCCCTCATTTTTTAAGTGTATACTAAAGTTATCAATTACCTATTCGCAAGTGCATTTTAAATGGCATGCTAATGTTGCCATTTTTGTTAAGATTTCCAGCAAAGATTCTTACGATTTTGGGGTTCAATAATCATAACACATACGATTTTGGGGCATCCCTGTTATTAAAGGTAGAAGCTTTAATACTACAGTAGTACTCACACTGCATGTCCTTATCTAGGCACCTGACCACAACCTAGCCACATGTACACAGGATATACCCCCCCCCCCCAACCCCTTAACGCTGTAAGGGCTGCATACTGCTTTAATGCGCCCTTTGTCAGCATGATGCATGAATTCAGTCCTGGCGAGTAACTCACCAGGGCTGCATTCTACAGGGTTGATCCACTCCTAAAGGGTGCACCAACACAGTGCTGGCGAATAACTCGCGAGTAACTCGCCAGCACTGGGTTGGTGTATCATGACAACTTTTTCTTTAAGGCAACATGCTGTCCTTAAATAACTACTCCAACAACCAGGACCCTATGGTCGGGGTGTTGGCCGGCACGTGTCTCCTGTTTACATGTTATCATGGTATCATGTCCCGCACACGGGAACCGACTTTCTCTTTGTCTCCTCACTCTTATAACAGAGGCATGGATTTCTAGTTGACCTAACCTCATGAGGAGAAGGATAGGTATATTATTCAAGAAAAATAAATACAGATTCAAGAAAATAAAACCATCACTTCTGCAACCAATATATAAACATGAACAACAGGAGAATCAGGAAGATCCTATTGTGAAAAAAAGAAGAGAAAAAAGGTCATAATGTAACTCTTTATGATGATTGCTTATCTAGAATAAGTAGGAAGATTACTACAGTTACTCTCTCCTGTAACTCCCTAAGACTGCATCCATGAAGCATTATGCCGACCGTGCAGGTTTAATACACTCCAGACGGGCCGACATGGTGCATTAATGCAGCCCTGGCAATCGAGTCTCATGAAACACAGCATAATATCCTGACAAGTGGTGGCAAAGAGGACCACAATGCACCCTGCATTGAGGCCCCTTTTTGCAGATCGTCTCACAAATCAAATTTGATTATATTGCATCAAAGCACTATGCAGCACTTAAAGGGTTATTCTCACTACCCGCACTTAACCACATAGTACACTACAGTACTAGAGTTAATTGTGAGTGGGATACGCTGGGTGATGATGCCACTTTAAAGGGTTAAAGTGGCACCAACTTTGCCCTACAGGCTGCCAGCTAGCTGAAGGGCTGAGGGTGCAGGGTGGCCCCGGGAGGGTGACCCCTTAGGGTGCGTAACGTTAGGTGCGTAACCTCAGGGTGCATACCCTCATGTCCTTGTAGGTTAACCTTTACTTATACCCTCGATGTAATCTTCTCAATCACACCAAATTAGTAAGGTGACCAAGTGGTACTATGGGTGGCCGAGTAAAGTCATGGAGGCTAAGGCGAAAAAAAAGGTTTGTTTCAGGTCACCTGACCGACCCTATCAAAGAGGGCCGACCCCACTTTTTTGTTGTTGCAATTGTTGCAAGAAGAAATTCTTATATTTTTACATTTTTTGGGGGTCAATTTTAGGTTTACAAAAAATCTTGAAAAAATCTTCCCATTTTTACATTTTTTTAAAGGGTAAAAAAAAAAGTTTAAAAAAAAATCAGACCTACCGACTCAAGACTTTCTTCCCATGTTACCTGAAACAAACCATTCTTTTTATTTGGCCTGATAATGCTCAATTATGTTCAGCATCGGTCTTATACCAATTCTTCAGTCCACACAATCAAGTCACCAATTGGTGCATCATGCCGCCCCCATAGTTTGTTTGTATTTCATTTATTTATCCTGGCAGGAAAGTATGACCTGGTAGGCCGTTTTACACAATCACCAGCATTTGTCCGATGAGCGGAGTTAATAGTAGGCAAGTAAGCCTAATTTAGCATGGTATAGAGAGAAGATGCACATAGTATCAGCATGATGCATGAATGCTTGGCCTGCCAGCAATTTGCCTAGGCAGCATTCACGCATCATGACAACAAAGGCCATGATATATTAAAGCACTACACCGTTTTTAAATTGATATATTTATGAGACGAGTACTTTTAATCTTCCATATCCTTCCATGGGGAACGACTTCTTGCATTCAACACTCCTGCTGGTACGTCAAATATCATTTTGCAGTGACCACTGATACTCCCAGTGACCGCTGTCAGAGTCATAAGGCGGTGATCCACTGCCGCGAATTTGCTGCGAATCACAGTCGTGCGAGTACATAAGCACAGAACGTTCCAGCAGTGGATCAGCTGCTGCAAGAGTCCCTGCGATAACGCTATCGCGATTGGGCATGTGGCTGTGAGTAAATTCGCAGAAATCAAAAGGTTTTGATTTTTAAGAGTGTACTCGCAAGTTTTTCACGCACTACAACATTCACAGCAAATTCCCGGCAGTAGATCACCGCCTATAGAGTACAGGAAGTACAGAGTACTGTGGACGTGGTTATGGCTGATAAAGTGGACAATACTTGGCACCCGCAGAATCTGAATATAGTCAATGGACTGTCATAAAGAGATATTACGGTACTCCAAGCCAACTCATACTGCGTATGCCATGTAACTGGATTAGGGGGAAGTGCATTTTTTGCACTAGATTGTATCAGATATAGTACATTTGTAGAAAAGAGAACAATTCAGCTCTTTTCATATATCTCAAAAAATTATCATGGTATTATAGTTTCAGGTTATATTGCCGCTTGACACAATAGCGATCGACCATACATGTATGCAAGCTCCTCCGATTTCTAAGATTTCTTTCTGTTCAAAGTGGCCATTCTTGTAATATGTCCAGATCCAGTGAGGATTTTTTCCCCTCTATATATATGAGGGGGGGGGGGGTATCGTACAATTTCATCAAATTGCAGTATCTAGCTTCTAGATTTTTAAAAGTTAACATTTATTTATGTCTATGTATATTTTCTTGAATAAACCTTTTTGTACTTAGTATTGTAGTCAGGGCTTAAAATAGACGAGCTAGCTTAGAATGCAATTGTAAATTATGCCTAGGGCGATGATTCAGTTAACAGGTCTCCAAGAGCTAAGTAAGAAATAGTTCGAGGTGTGGCAGGGTGCAGTATAGTGACTCACTACCCCGTGAGTGTAAACTAAACCCAATAGAGACTGTTACCAATGTTAATGCTTACATAGAAAATATAAGCTCCCTCACAAAGTAATGGGTAGACATACAGAGTAGTGAGTGTGTAATAGTATAAGTATGGGGTGGCCAATCCCATGAATGGAGTATATATATATTACCAGTATATAAGTCCCAGTGTACAACTAGCATTTGTAGAATACTTCTACAGATAGGTTCAGGTAGGCTCTAATGGGAGACATTCAGTGCATTTCTGTATTTAATTTTTATTTAGGTTTAGGTAGGGTCTTATTGAAGACAGTCAGTGCATTTCTGTATTTAATTTTTATTTTATTATTTAATTTTATATGAATTATTAATATATCCGTGGGGGTGGGGCAGTAATTAGGTCTCAGTAAGCTTTAAATGATAAAATGTGAAGGAAAAAATATTAATGTCTACTGTACTATCTTCATCAGGAAATATATGTAGTATTTCAAGGGTCCGTGAAATAACAGGGGGGATGGCTTTTGTATAAGGAATCAGGGCAGTCATCTGCATTTATGAGGGGCAATGAATGGGGGGCTCCAGTTTCTTTTAGCGGGCGGTAGTTTGGCAGTCGTCAGAAGTTTATAACTGCTTGCAATATTTGCGCACTTCTAATGTTGAACACAGTATTTACCTCCCGCGGCTATACTTCACTTCCAGGACAACATTGCAACTACAACCGACAAGCCTGTTGTATAAATCATCTCACTGTTTCTAGCAGTTATGATTGATTCAGCTATTAACTAACGATACTCCCTATTTTTGTCGTTACAGAGACGGGTAAGATGAAGTTCACAGTGCGGCGGTATGACCCGGTGCAGACGGCGGAGGAGGTGCCGCCGCTGTCGAAACACGAGGAGGAGGACGGTCCTAACGGCACGGCGCTGGACGCCATGGACGGGCCGCACCAGGACTCCATCACCAGCTCCTTCTACTCCACCGGGGCGCTCGGGGGGCGGCACGATGTCGCGCACCGGGGGCGCATCTTCGCGCGGCGCCACAAACGCCGCCTGGTGTTCAAAGACGGGAAATGCAACATATCCCTCGCGAATATCTCCAAGCGGAAGAGGCGCTACCTGGGGGATATGTTCAGCACTATATTGGACATGAAGTGGAGGTACAATATGGTGATGTTCACCCTGGCCTTCCTCATCTCGTGGTTGGTGTTTGCCCTCATCTGGTGGCTCATTGCCTTCATACATAAGGACCACGAGCACATTGGGGATGAGAACTGGGAGTTCTGTATGATAGAGGTCTATGATTTCACCACCGCCTTGCTCTTCTCGATAGAGACCCAGCACACTATCGGCTACGGCTCTCGCTCCATGAACGTCAAGTGCCCAGAGGCGGTGCTCCTCCTGATGTTACAGTCGTGTACCGGGGTTTTCCTACAGAGCATCGTTACAGGGATCATCTTCGCCAAACTCTCCCGGCCCAAGGGTCGCTCGCATACGCTCATGTTCTCGAAAACAGCGGTGATCTGTCAGCGGGATGGGAAGTACTGCCTGTTGTTCCGGGTGGCTGACATGCGGACCAAGTCTCACATCGTGAGTGCGGTGCTGCGGGCCTGCATGGTACGTAACCGCATCACTAAGGAGGGGGAGCTGCTCCCCCTGGGGGCCATACCGCTCGACGTCCAACCCGAGACGTGCTTCGCAGACGGCAACATCTTCCTGGTGTGGCCGGTCACGGTGACCCACATCATCAACGAGGAGTCGCCCTTCTGGGAGATGTCGGCCGAACAGCTCCTCAGCGAGCGGTTCGAGATCGTGGTGTGGCTGGAGGGGTCGGTGGAGTCGACCGGTATGACGTGCCAGGTACGGACCTCCTACCTGCCCAGTGAGATAGAGTGGGGGTACCGCATGGCGCCTCTCTTTACCTACCAGAAGGAGAACGGGCAGTACAAGATCGACTACAGCGTCTTTCACAATACTCACCCGGTGCCGATGCCCGAGTGTTCGGCTAAAGCGTTTGACGACGGTGAAGGCCAGGATACCGGGGATGGACAGGGACAGGGAGATGTCATCAGTAACTACCACACAGAGAACTCTGGTTTCCGGAGACCAGCGCCGCTCTTTAAACACCGACTACTGCGTCGAAACACCACAGCCAACGGCGGTCTGGGCCGCCTAGAGGAGGCGGACCACGCGGGGTCTGGAGACGGAAAACCAAGCTCACCGTCACACCGGAGAAGGATCAAGACACCGGGATGGATGAACGGGCTCGTGCATTTCTGGTCCTCGTCAGATTTGAGCCGGGCCAAAGACAATCGCAATAAGGGCGACTTGGAGACAAACCAAGAGCCACCCACAGTGGAAACTACTTCTACATGAGGAGCCCATATTAATATCATTAGTCGACATCAGGCTAGCGTAAATACTCACTGCGATTCTTCATCATACTCAAGCGCTTCATCCCCATTGTTTCCATGTATATCAACCTGAACTAGAAGGCGGCTGGATGCAGCAGTCCCATACTGCCCCAGGACCATACTGCCAAGACGCCATGCCTTGGTGTAACATCATCAACATAAACTCATCTCATCAAGCGCGATCAACATACTGAAGAGAGCGAATATATAGTTTCTCATCTCAGACATATATATGCAAAGGGACCAATACACTTATATACAACTCATGCAAGAGGAATGTTGTGCGGCGTCGTGTTGGTATGATTTATATTCATGCGTAGCAGGATTGATATTATCCTAATTGTATGAGATACTTTGATAGACATACAGCGGACAGTTAGACTGGGGAGTCTCAGGATCATTTGTAGCGGTCGACAACAGGTGCTTATATTATTGAACTAGATTGTAGAGTAGGAAAACTAATACTAGGAGAATTAACAGATTCCTCCAGGTCACACTAAGGGTATTGCTGTATATGGTTGCTGCATATATGTTATTATTATGATCATTATAGTGAGTTATACACTGACTGGGGTATATCTCAGAGACAACACATATATATCTCAGACACACAAGGCCTATATCCAATTATGATAATTCACAGACTGAATCAATCCTCACCTCTCATGATCTACGGACACCCCGTCTCGTGCCGAACCCACCACGATTAATATACTCCCTTTTATAGCTCTGTATTTTGTTCGCGTTATTATCCATATGTGTTCATACTTTTGATATGTGATTTCCCAGACATAATACCAAACATTGAATATTGGTTTTTCCAAGGCAACGAGGTTATGTGACCCACACATGCGTTGCAATTCCAAAGGTAAACTGACATTTTATAATGTATGTAACTATTACGTTCAGTACTGGTAAAGTTTATTCCTTAGTATATGAATATTTTGTTTGTTGATTAAAAAGGTTGTTTCTGATTAATATAACCACTCTCGATCAGAAATCTTCCAATAATGAGCTAAATTTGGTGAAAATCAAGACATATGCTGCTGATTGACGATTATCTGTGCCTTAAATTTCCATTGCCGGTGGTAATAGTTTCAATTAATATTTCCAGGATATAAAAAGAGGTATATAGCTATACAATATACCGTTGGTATGTAAGCTGTCGAAGGTGTAAATGCAGGGATGTCACTTTCATGCTTTTTTTCACAGAAATTTCTATATTGAATTATTATTTTCCTGAAAGATGAACAAAGTTGTACGATAACCTACATTTTGTTGAGCGGGTGGCATTACTGTGTATGACAGTTTTCGTCGATGAAGATTTGCACCCTTGTTTGGTGCCATCACTGCCCTGTACATAGACGCACATAGCCTCCATATGTTTAGTTTGCTGTTGATTATGCTGCTGATTATAATGTTGAACTGCTGACTTTTATATAGCCTAGGCTAATATTTTATATAGCCTAGACTAATATTTTATATAGCCTAGGCTAACATTTCATATAGCCTAGGCTAATATTAAATTAATTTCTACATTTCCATCCACTATTAATATTACATACAAAAAGGTGATTATGTCTACGTAACACTTTAGCAGCAGCATAATGCTTTAATGGACCATGTGCTTTTGTTGCATCCCAGGCGAGTAACTCGCTAGGGCTGCTTCCATGCATCATGCTGAAACTATGGGGTTGGTACATTCCCAAATGGTTGGTCTGGTGTATGAATGCAGGCCTGGCCCGCCAGTGCTGCATTCATGCATCATGGCGACAAAGGTCATAGTACAAAAAAGCAATATGCTGCCTTTAGGAGACAGATTACTGCAAGGTAATGTTCAACTTGAATAAACATTGGCAAACAAAAATGACAGGGAGAAAATGTCAAACTATAAATGTAGGTCTGAATTATCATACTCATTTTGTATCATTTTGTATTTGGAGAAGTGATTCGCATCAATCGACAGCTGATATTTCATTGCTTAAGTTAAGGTGATAAGTCATTTTTGCTTATTGATTGTAGGCTTGTTTTTGAACGAGATGTTTACCCTTGTTGATATTATAGTATGGTTACATCTGTTATGGATGGACATTGTGGCTGGCAATGTCTCCCGAGGCTGACTACATTGTGTTAAGGCATATTCAACTAAGAAAAATACCTATCCACGGATGTATAGGTATATTCAACACTCATTATATGAAAAACCTCATAATGAAAATAACTTGTTCTCCGGATAGATCTGATGTATTCTTTAGATACTGGTATGTTCATTTGATAAGATCTGACTTTCCACGTGGTAAGAATTATCTGCCGTACCGTCGCGATAATTTGCCTGGGCGCTCTTCAATATAGAGAGGGCTGCGCGCCTGGTGCTACATTGTATTATAAGACAGACACTTATTCAAGACCCCATTTTAGTGCTGAAAAACACTTTAAGACCCTTGTACTTAAATACAAGACCAATCTTCTATTGAATCAGGCGCATAATCGTGACAGTACAGTATACGTCTTTACAGTTACCCCTATACTTTGTATTTATGTTATAACTATTGGAATCTCTTGATTATTTTCGATTTTATGTTTTGAACATTGTGTAATACTAAGTACGTTTTAATGCGATCATAGATATGTATGTCTTTGATTCGATTAATACTGTTGTATTCTTTTATCTGTTCATATCTAAATTTTTATATCTCAGAAATTACAACCATTGTGACCCCGTAAAGAGAGTAGAACATGCTATTGTTCAGCTTTGGCAGGGTTATATGTTTTACATAGTATTAAGTTTGTTGGTTAGGCCAAATTAAAAAAAAGTGTGTTTCAGGCTACCTGACCCTATCTAGCAAAGCAGGGCCGACCCTAGACATTTTTATCCAATTTTGGGAAAAGTTTTGTATTCTAAAAGTAATTCCGGGCTATTTCAGAGTCAATTTGATAGTCCACGAGTCGACGCTGTTGTCGGCGAGTCAGTGCTTAAGTTTGCGAGTCAATTTTTGGGTACTTTTGAGGCGAGAGTTAAAGAAATATTAAATTTAAAAAAACAAAAAACCTGACCCACCTTACCTAGATTTTCAGGCTATGTAACCTGAAACACATCTCTTTTTTTTTTTACCTTATTGTCCAATACTCTGTTGTCCACCTGGTTGCTCTAATCCTCTGGTGCTCGTTCCAATCTTATTGCATTTTGGTTTCGCTACTTGTGGTTGTATGTGCAAATATTTCTTTTGGGATGACTGCTAAACTTTTATAAAACTAATATTAAAATAGACGTATGGGTACCAGGCCATCATGAGACCTGTTGTGTCTAGCGTGCTAAGAACAACACTAGGAACATTGTAAACCCATGATGCCTCAAATTTGTAAAGAAAAATATATGTGTGTATAATTCATTTACTACAAAGAGGACTGCTGCCTTCTCATGTAACTCAAAACTGCTGATCGTATAGAACCAAGTCCAAGTACACAGTTTGTAATAATAATACCATTGACCTATGCTGATAAGGTCCAAGGTATGACAATTTGTTGTCGTGATTTACGATATCAATACCAACGATTGCCTTACTAATGTTGATTAATACAATGTATACAATGGCCGATATTTCCTTCCACAGCTATCATATAATGTATTTATTGTACACTTTATTGTATGGATATCTGACAAGTCACTTGATTAGGACTTTATGTCTCCGACACTGAATGCCTCAAAATGGATATGGTAGAGGGTGAAACGGCACTATTGGGACTCGAAGCCTTCAAACTAGGGACCCATGCAGCATGGTAGGGTAGATTCTCATCAGGGATGTTTGGGATGTTCACAAATAATGTCACCTTTTAGCTAATTTACAACTTACCATGGTCATTGTATACCAATAAGAGCATTTATGTATAGAACGCATTTTGTGATTGTTAAGTTGAGTGAGCTCGAATGTCCCTGGGCCTTGATAGTGCCTTGCGCGTTAAGTGATATTGATGGTCATATTATCACGCGGACGACGGTAATATTATCACGAGGATGTGTTTATTTTGTACGTATATATGACGGCCCTCAGTGAATCATACCCCAGGATAACAGTAGCAGCGGAATGTAGGCCTTCTAACATTGAACTAGACATTGTAGTGTTAGTAGTATAGGTAGGCCGGACGATCGTCATGTGATCTTTCTAACAAAACTTGACCATTCCTACAGAAATGCTGAGAGTATATTATACATTCGGAAGCCATGTACCTTGTAAATACTTATGTGGTAAAACGAATAAAATTTATGCTAAAAAGTACCGGCTTGGATTATTGTTGGAATATTATAAACTTTGTTTATGTTTCCAAAAGCAAAGTCCCCCCTTTGTCAAAAACTGAACCTCATTGTATAACTACATTTGTACCATATGATTAAGGGGTGCCAAGTGTTTCCTTTTTTTCGTAATTTTACTATTTTTAGGACCCATTACGACCATTGCGATTTCCTGATCAAAATTACGATTTTTAGTAATTTTTAAAGTCTATATACATTGACTAAAGTCATAGTAATTCAATATCGACCCTTCAAAGACTCAATAATGATAATGCCCTTCATGATACTTGAATACTGGCCTTTCAGGATTGAGTCGACATGATGTATCATGTATGAACACACTACAGAATACTTTTAATACGAACCTACCTGTTATTCATGTAAAATGCTATTCTAAATTGGTATGTTAAAGTTACGATTTCAAGCAGAAATTGATTCGATTTTTGGGTCCAGCATACGATTTTGGGGGTAGGGTAACTTGGCACCCCAGCATATATGATCATCCTAGCCCTTTAAGGGTATAGCAGATTGCTTTAATGCAATATGCATTTTTGTTGGCATGAAGCATAGATGCAGCACAATCGATTGACTCGCAAGTGCTTCATTTTTGCATCATGCCAATCCTACAGGATGATAGACTCTTAAAGAGTTGGCATGGTATGCCAATCAAGGGCCGGCGAGTAACTCGACATTGTTGCGTTTCTGCATCATGAGGACAATCTAAAATGATGCATCAAGGCATTATGCTGTGAGATATTCGTTGGAAGGACTAGCTAGATCTACTGTTCTGCCTTTTCTACTGTTTCTTTTAGTAAAAGCATCATTCATAATTGCCCTTCCTTTAATGACATTCCCATGGCAACTGACTGAACCGCCTCAACGCATTATTTATACCATTATCTATATTATTATCCATCGGGGTGTTTCATATTAGGCCAAAAAAAGAAAGGGTTGTTTCAGGTCACCCGACCGACCCTATCAAAACAGGGCCGTCCCTACTTTTTTTAATGCAATTTTGAAGAAAGTTCCATATGTTTACCCTTTTTGTCAATTTTAGGGTCTTCGGAGGGCTGGCTAGTACTTTCATGTTTAAAAAAAAGTTTAAAAAGGGGCGTTTTAAAGTACAAACAGGCAAGATCACTTTTTGGGGTAATTTGGGTGTGCTGAATCCGAATATCACACTTGCCAAGCTAAAAAATTGCTCCTTCTATGTGAAAACTACAAAAACAAAATGGCTGCCATTGAATTTTGAGAAAACCTATGAAACCTATGTTATTCCTCATTCCTGGTCATGTAATACATCAAAATGAAGGGATTTTAGAAACCAGACTGTCTGAGATACCTGCCAAGCTGGAACATCATTTCCCAAGAGTCTCAAAGCCAAAAATTCAAAATGGCTGCCACAGTTTTTTGAGAAACCCCCAAAAATGCATTATTCATCACTCCTTGTCATGTTGTACCTCAAATGAAAGGGATTTGCAAGCCATGTCCATTCTAGGCCATTGTCAAGATAAACAGGGACCTTTGTAACATGAAACCCATCCCCCAAAAAACAAAATGGCCGCTAGTTATTTTTTAGCACAGTTCATTTCAGTCCATTTCCAAGGAGGAAGGACTTTTTTTTTTTTATTAAAGCCTAAAAAAGGGGAAATCCATTAGCCACTGTTGGCTGAATCAAGTTAATGTTTATAGCTTCTGAACATGTTGGTTAGAAAATCTTCACTGAAAATATGTCCTCTGTTCCATTGTCATTTCATCAATACTTGAATAGTACTAAATATAACTTGATGTATATAGACTAACATTAAACTGCGATTCTATTAAAGAACTTTAGTCTATAGTATTCTTGTCACAAGTGTCATAAGTATAAGATTCCATGCAGATTAGGCATCTATTGGATTACAGATTATTATTGCCACTATGCCAAGTAGGCAATTGCATGTCAACCTATTGTCTGAACTATTGTCTTGAGGCTAACTATGGATCATTGGTACTTTCTAGACATACATCACAGGGGCTCCCTCTGGAGGCAATCTGCAACACCGAGCCATGTCTGCAGGCTGTATAGGGCACTAGCAGGATGCAGTAATTCTACCTTGTGAGACCTTTAGCTGAAGCTGGTTCCTGTCATGTCCAAAATCGGAGTTTTAGGGGTCATAAACCTTTCACTTATAGCCCTCTATTCTGGGTCCTTAGGTCATCTGTTCAGATTGGGGGAGTGGTTAGGACTCTGGCCTACCAATCAATGGGTCATGAGTTCAAATCCATGTCTAGGCTGTTTTGTTCACACATAATTTTAACATGTATTTTTGGTAGGTCAAAAATTGTGATACTATACAATTCGGTTTTAAAGATCCTTTACACAAGATCAATATTTATAGTGTAATCTAAAATGGTTTTGAATCAGTTGTATTTGAATATTTCTCATACCACCTGGTTGCATTGGGGGAATGGTTAGGACACTGGCCAATCAATCCAGGGGTAATAGGTTCAAATCCATGCCAAGGTAACATATCTTTTTTTATAGTTGGTAAGAAATAGTAATATTATTTACAAAGAAAACCTAATGCAACAATACAAAACCATTTTAAATCTTAGATTTTAGGTGTTAAGGATCTTTACAACCGAGTTGTATACTATCACATTTTTTGACCTACCAAAATACATCTTAAAATTGTGTGTGAACAAAATTGCCTTGACATGGATTTGAACCCATGATGCATGGATTGGTAGGTGAGAGTCCTAACCACTCCCCCAATCTGAACAGGTGAACTAAGGACCCACAATAGAGGCCTATACTTTAAAGGTTTATGACCCCTAAAACATCAAATTTCGGTCATGACAGGAACCAGCTTCAGCGAAGCAGCAGGCTTCTATAGTTAGCAGAGGAAAGAGCACTGGTACCAGACAAGATGGCGCTGTACAGTGATCATCTAGCTAATGCGGAATACAGGCTACCCATGGGAAGGTGTGCCAGTAAAAGTCTACAGTCATCATTGGACGTGAAAATAGACTCTACATACCAGTAGTTCCAAAACAGGCCACAGGGCATTCATTAGCACCATCTAGTGCACGTTGTTCAGAGCGAAATCTTAATCCTATCTTAAACTATCTTAAGGAGTGTTCATTTATTAGTTACAGGGGGGGGTGGTGGGTTTGGGGGGGGGGCGTGCAAATTTCCGACCCCTCCTGAGGGGGAGGGCGTAAAAAATTCTGACCCCTCTTGAGGGGGGGTGTAAAAAATTTAGCCCCTTTTTAGCAAAAAAGCCCGCGCGTTGAGTACTATAGTTCAAAGGGGGGTGGGCGAAAAATTTTCGGCGCCTTTGGCGAGGGGGGGCACAAAACGTTCCACGCGCTCTCGAGGGGGGGGGTGTAAAAAAATTTCGCCCCTCCGCGCGAAATCTCACCCCCCCTGTAATTAATAAATGAACACTCCCTTAAACCATCTTAGACTACTGTTTTTCCCCCTTTCTCTTCTTTTAGATGCTTATGTTGTCTCATCTGGGTGCAGGTTATATATTCCGGTATATATACTATAAAGGTAAACCTCAGGTATCATAGCGTGGGTATGTAACACTAGGTGGCAGATACAAGAGGAGCTATCAGCTTATATATTAAGATTTAAGAACATAGGTAAAGATTGCGCACTGAACATTTTGTCGTCGCACCCAGGAGAGCTATTACATATTTGCTTGAGTGTGGGACAAATGTAAGTGTTTCCCTGACATATTGGTTCAATCATTTCAACACATGGCTTAGAAAAACAATAGAAAACCTAACATTTGAGGAAGTGTCCGATTTAAGGTAGGCCTTAGTAGACATAGATAGGCCTTAGTAGACATAGATATGATATATATATATATATATATATATATATATATATATATATATATATATATATATATATATATATATATATATATGTTATAGAGTGTTGTAATGCTGTCAGCCGCCTTATTACCAGTATACCACAAGCATCTTAATCTCAAATATAGTTTGTATGCTCTAACATTGCTAAATCTCAAGAAGCAAAATTGTGGAAAAGTAATTTGTTGAAAGCATTCTATTCATAGGAAGAGGTGGGTATAAACCTAAGTGAGATTTCAAATGAGAGAGATGCAATGTCAAGGCATCAAAAACTGACGAGCACTAAAATGTCCTTGAGCTCAATACAACAGCCCTCCGGAGACTTGCCTATCAAATCTAACAGGGGAGGGGGGGGGGGGGGGTCTTGGTGAGATTTTGCTCAGGCGTGGGCAATTTATCCCCATGCCCCGAGAGGTAGACCCCCACCCCCCCCACCTCCCACGTGTCGAAAATCGGGGCACTTACGCGCCCGTTGAAGCATAGAAAATAGGTGAAATGCCCCCCTCCCCCGGTTACAGGTTCGGAATCCCCCCATCCCCCTTTGTTAAAAGATGAGCACTCCCTAAACTAGTCGAAACATCTGGTGAGTTCCCTTGACGATCTCTATACTTATCAAACTATGCCCATAAAATTTACTTTTTCATTCAGGCCATTGATTATAAGTATATACCATAAAACTCTTTGATAAAAAGTCTGTATCATATATACATGTATGCACGTATGTATAGAATCATATCAGGCTATCATAGCAAACAATGTCATGTCAACACCAGAAACACATATGTATTGAGTCACCCGATTTTGAATATTCTTTAATATTTTTGAAATATAAGATTCCCTATGCTTATACGCACTGAAGCACTGTATTTAATCCACCTCCATTGAATACAATGTGGCCGTATTCTATGGGCTAAGGAAAAGTTGACTTTCCTTCAATACATGGCTTCAAATAAAAAATAAACACAAATGCCAATTACTTTGACACCGCATCTGACGTATTTCACTTGTGGGGGCTGGGGCCCCAGTCCCCACTCGTGAAATACGACAGAGACAGTATCAATGGGCATTGGCAGTTGTTTATGTATTTTGAAACTCATCTATTGAAGTAGATACATTGTTATAATTCAAAGAAAGAAAGATCTATTTTTAATATGAGACAAATATGAGGTTTTATGGCATTTACTATTTGTGACCTTCACTGAGCACCTGGTGAGGATACATCTGGATGTATTGCCAACCCTAGCTCCTACTTTATCTGTACAGTTACAACAAGCTTGTCGCGCATTGACGAGATGATAAAGGCTGCCTTTCTAACCTTTCTCATTGGATTATTTATTGGCGCCTCATGGATGTACCTAGTAGGAAATGTGCTAAGTATTAACATGTGTACTAGGAAGGGTACAGCTGCTGCAGTGCAGCTGCCACAAAGCTTCAGAATATATAACCAACATGTGAACAAGACACATACAACAGGAGTGAGAGTTATACTTTATACATTACACAGGTCAGGATCCTCCTTCACAGGGCAAATGTTTAGGAAGAACCCTGATATGTATTACATGTATGAGCCCTTCCAACTCTACCCATTTAGAACAAAGGACAAACAGGCTCACATCAATTCAGTTGGTGAGCAACTCCTTAGGAGCGCCCTGAAGTGTAACATCTCCATGCTGCTAGAGGATATCTCAAAAGTCTCTCCCAAGTCAGCTAAACAAAGATATAAGGAATTCAACCACCGTGCATTTTGTCATGAAGAGGGCTGTGGATCGGAGAACCCTGTAACAGTGGAAGCAAAATGCAGACAGAAGAAACATGTAGCTGCTAAATTGGTCACTTTGAAAAACTTCACCAGCTTGGTGCCCCTCTTGTATGAGGGTGTGAAGGTGGTGCACTTATTGAGGGATCCACGAGGCCAGGTTCAGTCTATTTGGAGGATGGGTAAGAACTTGGATATGTACAGTAGAATGTCAGTAGAACAGGTGGCACACCATGTGTGTATGACACTGAGGCAGGGTCTACAACAGTCAAGGGAGCTTCTCCTGCAGGATCCCAGCATGAGAGACAACTATCGGAGAGTGAGGTATGAAGACATAGCCAAAGACCCTGTAACATATATAAGAAAGATATATAAGTTCACTGGAATAGAATTAGGCCAAGAGGCAATGATGGGATGGTTGAAGGAAACAAGGTCTTCACAAACTAACAGGTCGCTTGACTTATATGAACGATCTTTCGCATGGAGAAGGGACATTGATTATGACAGATTGCTTATAATTGTGCAGTCTTTTTGTGGTGATGTGATGGATGCCATGGGGTACCTAAATATGCAGTTCAGCGATCATGGTCGTCAATTTAAAGAATCACTACACGGTATCCCTAAAGAGCCTAATATTTGGTTATAGATGGCTTTGTAACAAACTGTATTGAGATAAGGTGTCATACACGACTTGTTTAATTAAATAGTTTATGGTGTTCTGCCCTGCTTTGCTACAGCTGCATGCTTCACAGTGAGAAGGTGATAAATTGAAGTAGGTTTCACTTTAGTATGTTTAGGCTAAAAAAAGGGTTGTTTCAGGTCATCCGACCGACCCTATCAAAACAGGGCCGACCCTGCTTTTTTTAATTTTGAAATAATCTTCCCCTTTTTACATTTTTCTTTGTTTAATTGAAAGGTATCGTAGAGGGCTGGAAAAAAATAAAGTTTAAAAAAAATCCGGCCTACCGACCCTACATTTTCTGCCCATGTTACCTGAAACAAACCTTTAAAAAAAAGGCTTTATACATTCTGCATGCTGATAAGCTGGGATACCTGGTAACTCAAGAACTAAACCACTGCATAAATTATGTTATATTACCACCCTCTGGTGTTTTTTACTTTCGATCTATGTTCTTAGCTTGGATAAATTACTTGCCTTCTTCTAATAATGGTATAGTCTTGGACAGGTGTTAAAAGCAGTGAGTTTCTTCCCAATCCAAATAAAGCCAGATTTGAATAACATTTTTTGCATGTCATGCTTATCATAATTCATAGTGGAAATGTAATTAAAGCTGCTGTACTACGTCAGAAGAGTCAGACATGTAGATAGTTCAATTTCTGCATGGTTTTTAAGTACCATGGTAGCATCCCAACACATTTTGTGCCTTTTAACCATGCTAAACTTAAGGGAATAGGTGAGGAAAAATAAAATGCCTCCAGCATTTCATCCAGCACTTGATTACACCAACAAGATGGAGCCATCTACAGGGATACAGGGGTAGACTGTGTATGTGAGGTGAGCAGTGGAAAACCTCCAGGCTCCTCTCCACTCAGTACTGCCACCTGATGGCTTCTGTCAACACTAAATAACCAAAACCCTCCAGGAGGTAAATAGTAGTTGCGATTGGAGTCCTCTCTATCATAATATTAAGACTTTTTTGTCAGAATGAATGATTAACTTTAAGAGGGAAATGATTACACAATCATCTGAGAATCAAATGGGAAAATGTAGGTTTGAGAGTATGAGGAGGTGAAGCAGCTTTAAAGCTAGACCTTCATCGTTGAAGTGTATAGTTCAGTTGTGATTCACAAGAGGGCTCTTCAGAGCTGTATGACTGGTCTCACAGGCAACCAGAGAATGAAGGTAATGTGAATGTGTTGTAGCTGGGCAATGCTTATGACACCCTGTCCAGAATAGGCCAGTGGTTAAGACTCTGGACTCATAATCAATGGGCCCCCGGATCCAATCTCATACAAGGTACTTTTATTATACTTATGTGAGGTTGTACTGCTCTACTGCCCTGGAAACAAATTCCCATGGTTGAGATTTTGGCAATGGATTTTGAGATTTTACAGTGGATTATGCTCACCTAATCTTTGGAAAATCGAGAACTCTTTAAAAAAAAAAATCATATCATAAAATATGTTCATTTCAGGATGTGAAACCTGACTTCCCTTATAGGAGACATAAACCCTCACCACTACACCATAGTGTCATATTGCTATTGCAGTTGTTAAAAAAAGATCACTCCCTAAAAGCCAAACCAAGAACCGAACCCGGGATCTGCAGATTGGGAGTTCCAGACTCTCCCTATTGAGCTATGGAGGATGTGGGTAGAATGAGGTACAGAGGCTAAATTAAAGGTTCAAGGGTGAAGAGGAAGGGAGAGACAAGGAAGAGGAACCAGGTTGGTGAGGATGTTCCTTATAGTAGGATCCTTTAGCAAACCTGACGTAGCTCATTAAACGCGGACGTAGTAGTGCTAAAGGGATAGGCTAAGTCTACGTTTATTGAGCTTTTACGTGGTTGCTAAAGGTCCCTAGTAGGGACATTTAGCAAACCCAACCCAGGAAACTGGGGTGAGAAAGGGTGAGACTAGCGCGAGCATGCCCATAGAACAAGGTAGGTGAGCCCTGTGTGAAGAAGCTCACCCTATGTGCTAGACTGAGCAAGCCTTGTGCCTATAGCCTCCTCTGCCCAAACCCACACTGAGGGTGACCCTCTGGTGTGTGTGCTGACAAACCACCTTACCCAAGGTCACCCAAGCATGCACACCAGTAGTTAGTAGTAGGTTGTGCATTGCCATGGTGGATAAATAGAGGTTCCTTTATATGGCCACCCAATACAGATCCGATAGTATAGTGGTCATCACTGTCGCTTTGTATGTGAAAGGTCCAGGGTTCAAGACTCGGCCATGTCAATCCACCCACCGTTTTATCTTTAAGTAGGGACCTTTAGCAGACCTGACGTAGCTCATTAAACGCAGATGTAGCCTATAGTGATGACTCGGGTTTCTCCATATGGGCAGCCATGTAAGTTCTGTGCTCGCAACCTATCGTGAGATTTAGGCAGTGACCAGACAGTCGCACACCATAGCTTCCGGGGAACAGGCTACAATACGAGAGCAGAACCAAGGTCTCACGAGATTGCTGGTGTCAGTGTACAGAGAGTGGCTGCAGGAGCAAGTCCGCACCAGTTAGAGAGCTATACTTTCAGCACTGCTATGTCTGCGTTTAATGAGCTTTTTCATGGTTGCTAAAGGTCCCTATTGTCTATTTTTAGAAACCTAACTTTACAATTGTCCACAAAATACATCTCACTGGTCTATTGTTCTTAAAACAAGGGGCAACTTGGGGAACTCACAGTGCCGCACAATCCCAGCCATCAAGCATTGGGAGAGTTGGAAAGGGCTTGCACAAGATGGAGGCTTGTGTGAGGGCAATGCTAGGAACAAAGGGTTAAAACATTCCAATGTACAATACATATAGGTTCCTTATCGCAATCTCATACCCACATGCTGGTCTAGTGGTCATCACAGTCGGCTTGTATCTCAAAGGCCCAGGATTAGTGACTTGGCTATGTCAACCATCCCACCATTTTATCTTCAATTTTCTATTTTTATGAAGAAAAAATGGTGGGTAAGTTGACATGGTAGAGTCACGAACACTGGACCTTTGGAGTGCAAGGCGATGGTGCTGACCACTATACTACAGTGCGGGTATGAGATGGTGATATATGAATAACTGATAAATATTGCATATTGGACAATCCCACACCTTGTGCAAGCCCTTACCCAGCTCTCATCCAAGTTCCCCCACCACCAGCTAGCCACTGGGTGGGATTGGGTTGGCATGTGGAAGGGCTAGGGCACCTCACCCAAATCTCATATTGGCGACCTTGAGCAACCCATGTAAAAGCTCATTAAACGCAAGTGCTGAAAGGAGAGGATACGTCTGCATTTAATGAGCTTTTACATGGTTGCTAAAGGTCCCTACTACCTCACCCCTTGAGCTAGGCACAAAAGTAGTTCACCCTAGCTGGCACTAGCATGGCTTAGCCTCACCCCAGTTTGCTGGGAATGTATCTCATGAAACGCAGATCTAGCAGTTCTAAAAATATGGGTTACATCTGTGTTTAATGAGCTGTGTCGCTGTTGGTAAAATATGTACCATTTGGGAGCGGATCCAGGGAGAGGGCACAGCACTGTTTTGTGCCCCCACCTTGATCCGCCCTTGACTGGTACATACTGCATCTAAAGCAAGGAGATAATTCATAGGCATAGATGAGTTAAATATCATTACAAGGAGAATGAGTGATACAAGGAAGTTCCTATGGGGGACCTTTAGCAAACCCAAACGTAGCTCATTATATAGATGTAGGCACCTATATGTGCATTGGTGGCAATGTAAAACCCTATGTTACATCTATGTTTTATTAGCTACCCAATAGGGTTCTTTACTCAGCCCAGCGTATCCCATTTAAAGCAGACATAAGGTATAATTTTAGCACTACTAGATCTGCGTTTAATGAGCTGTGTTGGGTTTGCTAAAGGTCCCTACTATAGCGATGATTTGGGTTTTGTCAGTATGGGCGGCCATGTTAGTTCTGAGCTCACAATTTATCGTGAGACTTAGGGAGTGACCAGACACCCGCACACCATAGCTTCCAGGGAATAAGCTACAATACGAGAACAGAACCAAGGTATCACAACGTTGCTGTGTACACAGAGTTGTCGCGGGAACAAGTCTGATGCCGGAAGAGCCCTATAAGGAACACCTTCACCAACCTGGTTCCTCTTCCTTGTCTCTCACTCACCCTTCACCCTTGAACCTTCAATTTAGCCTCTGTATCTGATTCTACCAACATCCACCTTAGCTCAATAGGGAGAGCCTGGAACTCCCAATCTGCAGATCCCGGGTTCGGTTCTCAGTGTGGCTTTTGATGGTCAATAGAAGTACTTTGCAAAAGTTCACACCCAAACCTGTTGCAAACCTTTTGCAAAGGTTTTCCAGAGGTTCTACAAATTTTGTTTGTGTATGTCAATGTTTTAACATTTTAACGTGGCTATGTCGGGTTTGCTAAAGGTCCCTAATATGGATGACATAGCTCATAAAACACAGAACTAGCATTGCTGGAAGCATAGGTTACATCTGGGTTGAATGAACTACGTCTGGTTTGCTAAAGGTCCCTAATATATAGCATTGGAAGTTAACTTTGTAGGTATGTTGGATCTGTGGCCTCATGGTCAGCATGCCTGCCTTCAAAACCTAGCTTAATGCTAGTGTAGGTTCGAATCCTGGTGTGAGCAGTTTTAAGAAAGGCCATCTTTCCTTTTGAACCGATTGGTCCAAACAATTCATCAAGAGTTTTAGAAAGAGTGTCGGAAGAGAGAGTCATGCTTTGGGCAAACCAGGACTCCCATCTGACTCTTGCTTTTCTCTGTGTAGGCTCCCTGAATTATACTTAGAGTACCGTGGGGTATTACTGGCACCCTAAGGAGTTTTTCCCCCAGTGCAATTTCTGTGAGATTTTTTGAGAATTTCTCTTTTCTCATGCATCGAGCATGTGCTTTGTCACATTTTCCATCAGTTATGCTGTGATATTATGAAGGCTCAAACCGCTATTAACTGACCAAGAATATCATATACGGTTCCTTTGTCTCTGCCTACAAGTAGAGGACAAAGCATATCCACACCTGCTACCTGGTATGTACACCTGCCACCGCTGCACCACCCTATTGTATATAAGGGGCACGCACTACTAGCCACAGAGAGAGAGCTGGGTAGGGTACTAGGTGCATACCATCATATACCATGTACAATAAACCAAAACTACACACCTAATTGCCGATTGCAGTGTTACTTACTTTCATGCATATCAAATCTCAGATATTAGTGCAATGCTAATTGACGATGGCCCGATATGACAATGGGCAAAATAATATATGTTGTCATCTGAACATTTATGAATTTATAAGTCAGAATTTTGTTGGTATTACTGGCATGGCTGGGGGTATTACTGGCACCCTTATGCTTTCCTTACAAAAGCCATAGTTTTACAAATATATAAACTGTCCATGTTGGGGGCACACCATTATGTGCCATCCATGAAAGAATTAAAGTCAGCGACATCCTGACATGCCACACTTAAATGTCATTGATATACACCAAAACACAGATCTGGACCACCAAAACCTCCGTTCAGGGTGTCTAAATTCTCCTCATAGGAAAATGTGCTGATAAACGGTAGGAACAATAGGGCCAGCACCTGAGCGGAGCATAAGTGGAGGTTCTTCCCTTTTTAAAAGCCTGGTCCGAGTGGGATTCGAACCCAAAGCATGGGTAAAACATCCGTTTCAAGACCATCACTCTAACCACTAGGCCACAGAGGATGCCTTATGCAGTATGGTAGGCTGTTTACCTCCTGGTGCATATTTTCAGGGAGGCACAGAAACTATGGCTAGTGGTGACTAGGGACCTTTAGCAACCACGCGCCTCATGCCCGATATCCATACGATACACCTCACAAGTGCCTTTATATAGCCATTCAATATTAGGTTTATTACACGATTATATTAACTCCTTACTGCATCATGCCAACCCTCCGGTGTTGATACACTCCCAAAGGGTCGGCATGATACCGGCCGTGTAGGCCTACCCACGTGAGTGGCCGGCCGCAGGCAGGCAGCCCCCTCCCACTCCCACAGTCCCACTCCGCCGCGTGACTAGACTCGGCCCCCATCTGTATATAATCCAGCTCTGGTGTAGGCTGTGGCTACGTATGGGCGGGTCTGAGGATGTGAGAGTAGGGACCTTTAGCAAACCACATAAAAGCTTATAAAACGCTGATGTAGCAGTGCTGAAGGATAGGATACGTTTGCGTTTAATGAGCTTTTACCTGGTTGCTAAAGGTCCCTACTACATTGGTGTGGACCACATGGCGACATGGGCCTCTTTTTAGCTTAGTGACATGCGACATGAGGAATATAAGAGATATTGACATGGGACATGGCCTTTTCTTAAAATCAACATGGTGACATGGTCATTTCTTAAAATTGACAGTGAAAATTGGCACCCCCCATCCAGACCCCCTACTACCGCGCGACCTGCTGGTTTGAAAACTAACCGCTCGCCAGTAGACTTCAATATATCCAGCATTTCCCTCTCCATGTACCATGGCCAGAAAGGTTTGGCAGCAAGGAGGTCCGTCTCACACACCTCAGGTCCCCGGTTGGAGCCTGGGTGAAAATGTACCTTTTTTAAAATGTATATATGTATATGTAAAAAAACGGCCCTCGAATTATTTTAACAAATAGGTAAGTAAAGTCCAACTTCTATCTTGATAATAAAAGAAAAAAGAAAAAAGTTATTGAGTTTCACAGAAATTATACCAAAAAATGTCTTTTCTTCTATAAGTCGGTAAATAATGGCCCTACGGGGCTGAAACTCTGGCTATAGACTCCTTGTTTGGTCCCCAACTGTTACCTGCGCCTCGATGGCGTGGTACGTAGAGCGTCCGACTTGAACACTTGGGGTACAGTGTTCGAATCACAATGAAACTGTGGATTTTATGGGTGACAAAATTTCGGAATTGCTCAGAATTACCGGAAGAGTGCTGATATTCAGCGGAAGAGCACCAATATCGATCGGAAGAGTGCCGATATCACTAGATATCAGCACGGGGATATCCCCGAAAAAGCATGATGTGTGGCCCAATCGTGTAATAAAAGCTGATAAAGCTTTTACGTGGTTTGCTAAAGGTCCCTAATAGGGACCCATGAATCTGGTGTGAGACTAGGGTATGCTAGTGCCAGCCAGGGCAAACTACTTTTGTGCCTAGCTCAGGGGGTGAGGTAGTGGGGACCTTTAGCAAACCACGTAAAAGCTAATAAAACCCAGACGTAGCAGTGCTGAAAGGATAGGATACGTCTGCATTTAATGAGCTTTTACGTGGTTGTTAAAGGTCCCTAGTGTGAGCTTTGGGTGAGGTGCCCTAGCCCTTCCACATGCCCACCCAATCCCACCCAGTGGCTAGCTGGTGGTTGGGGAACTTGGGTGAGAGGTGGGTAAGGGCTTGCACAAGGTGTGGGGTTGTCCAATATATATCAGTTACTTATATCAAAGCCTCACACCCACACTGTAGTATAGTGGTCAGCACCATTGCCTTGCACCCCAAAGGTCCAGGGTTTGTGACTCGGTGATGTCAACCTACCCACCATTTTTTCTTCATAAACATAGAAAATTGAAGATAAAATGGTGGGAAGGTTGACATAGCCGAGTCACGAACCCTGGACCTTTGGGATACAGGGCAACTGTGATGACCACTAGACTACAATATGGGTACCAGATTGTGATATCTAAGGAACCTATATGTATTGTACATTGGAATGTTTAACCTCTTGTTCCTAGGATTGCCCCTCTCACAAGCCTCCATCTTGTGCTAGCCCTATCCAACTCTCCACTGCCCACATCCAGGCTTGATGGCTGGGACTGTGTGGCACTGTGGATAATTTGCAACAGGGGCTTGCAATAATGAAGGCCCTTATGCAGCTGTGATGCGAGTTCTCCCAGTTGCCCCATGTTTTAAGAACAATAGACCAATTAGATGTGGACAATTGTAAAGTTAGGTTCGTAAAATAGACAATGAAAGATAAAATGGTGGGTAGGTTGACATGGCTGAGTCTTGAACCCTGGACCTTTCACATACAAAGCAGCAGTGATGACCACTATATTATCGGATCTGTATTGGGTGGCCATATAAAGGAACCTCTATTTATCCAATCAATGCAATACATAACCTACTACTAACTACTGGTGTGCATGCTTGGGTGACCTTGGATAAGGTGGTGTGTCAGCACACAGACCAGAGGTTTACCCTCAGTGTGGGTTTGGGCAGAGGTGGTTATAGGCACTAGGCTTGCCCAGTCTAGCACAGGGGCTGAGCTTCTTCACACAGGGCTCACCCTACCTTGCTCTATGGGCATGCTCGCACAAGTCTCACCCTTCCTCACCCCAGTTTCCTGGGGACCATCACCAAATGTGATTTAGCTCATTAGGGACCTTTAGCCAACATACATAGCTCATTTAATGCCTGTACCATCAGCACTGTTATGTCTGTGTTTAATGAGCTACGATGGGTTTGCTAAAGGTTCCTATTAAAAGCACACATTACAATGCTAAAAGTATGGGCTAGTCTGCATTTAATGAGCTATGTGCATTGGCAGCAATGGTTAACAACTATTTTACGTCTACGTTTCATGAGCTTTGCCGTGGTTGCTAAAGGTCCCTACAAACACTGCTCTTTCTCCAACAACAACTCTAGATAATGACACAGTCCCCACTGGTCATAGTTTCGGTACCTCTACTAACACATGCCTCAATAGGTGGGCACCTAGAGCACGGAACTATGCATCTGAAGGTGGCTGGTTCCCTTCCCAGTCAGTATGTGTAAAGAGTGACTATTGATTTTCTTTTGCATATATTGGGAATTTAGTAAACAGGGTTTCATGGATATGTGTCCATTACTAAATGACCTGCATTCACCTAGAGGAGATATGTATCTATCATTTCATGTGAGTGAAATGTTTCCAAAACTTTGCAAAAAAATCACAATTGAGTTATAGTTCCACTTGTACTAAATATCCGATTAATCTGGTCAAATAAAGACATTCTGCTCATTTTCTATGTGATTTAAATGATTAAAAACATAGCAACATAGGGAGTAGTTATTCCACTTTGCCTTGCATGTGCTTTTATAAATGAGGAAGGACAATAACATGGTCTAATTAGAAGTATTCTAATAAGCTCTTGGATGGCAGTGATACACCAGGACTTTTCACACCCTAGGCGTCCTCCATGATGAGGACGCCCATGGAGGTAGCAATGTACCAGAAAGCTGGAGTTGCCAGGATCTGGTAAGTCTAATGTAAAGCTGCTATATTTTTTACATGACTAGACATGTCTATATATAATATGGTGCATGCACATACTGACTTACAATATAATATCAGTTTTTCTATATAAATAGACAAATGCCAATGCCTATTGATATCAAACTTTGAGAAAACTGGGGTATAAGCCACACCCCGACTTTGGGCCGATCCTATTCCCCTCTAGCTGGATGTCCACTGGACAGCGCCATATTGGACTGGTCCCAGTATGCACTCTCTCCTTTCCAGTCACTAGCTTCAGCAAATCATGTGGACCAGATCAGGGGGCTAAAGCTCTGCTTGGAGAGTGGAACTACTACATTCCCTGCATGCTAGGACACCTGCAATCTTTTACCTGTCCAATATAGGGTTGTGGTTAGGACAATGGACTCATGACTAGCAGTACCTAAGTTCAAATCCCCTCCAGGCTAGGTGTGGTGACCATTTTAACCCCATTGGTTGCAAAAGCTTGCACCAAAAGTTTTGGCAAAACGTTTTTGTAAAACATTTTATGAACCTTTGCAAAAGGTTTGGGTATAGTCTTTTGGTAACCACTTTTGGTAACCATCTATATGTTACACTAAAAGCCACACCAAGGACCGAACCCTGGACCCTTAGATTGGGAGTTCCAGGCTCTCCTGGTTGAGCTATGGAGGCTGCTGGTAGGTCCAGGTACAATAGGTAAACTTTGTTATTGATTATCCTCATTAATGATCAATGCTATAAGTTCCTTTAGCAACCACGTAAAAGCTCATTAGGGACCTTTAGCAACCACGTAAAAGCTCATTAGACGTATCCTATGTCTTCAGCACTGCTACGTCTGCGTTTAATGAGCTTTTACGTGGTTTGCTAAAGGTCCCTATTAAATGCAGATGTAGCAGTGCTGAAAGGATAGGATACGTCTGCGTTTAATGAGCTACGTCGGGTTTGCTAAAGGTCCCTAAATAATGGTGCACTGTGATAGGGACCTTGAACAACAAATGGGGTCGAACCCAGGCTAACAGTCTAGAGTAGACCAGTCACAAATAAATCTTGTTTATTTTGGGTCTGCCCCTGATCTGTTAGGGAACATGCCTTTGAGTTTATTACCTTGGGTTCGACCCCATTGGTTGTTCAAAGTCCCTATTACAGTGTAGGCCTACCATTAGGGACCTTTAGCAACCACGTAAAAGCTCATTTAACGCAGACGTAGCAGTGCTGAAAGCATAGGATACGTCTGGGTTAAACCCGCAGTTCTTACTGCACGTCCAGTAACAGTCAGAGTGCAGTCGGGACAGGTACTCAGCTCTATATATAGGGGTGCTGGGCCTTTAAATAAGCTACGTCGGGTTTGCTAAAGGTCCCAATTATCTAGCATTGATCATTAATGCGGATAATCAATAACAAAGTTTACCTATTGTACCTGGACCTACCAGCAGCCTCCATAGCTCAACCAGGAGAGCCTGGAACTCCCAATCTAAGGGTCCAGGGTTCGGTCCTTGGTGTGGCTTTTAGTGTAACATAGATGGTTACCAAAAGTGGTTACCAAAAGACTATACCCAAACCTTTTGCAAAGGTTCATAAAATGTTTTACAAAAACGTTTTGCCAAAACTTTTGGTGCAAGCTTTTGCAACCAATGGGGTTAAAATGGTCACCACACCTAGCCTGGAGGGGATTTGAACTTAGGTACTGCTAGTCATGAGTCCATTGCCCTAACCACAACCCTATATTGGACAGATAATAAAAGGTGTGTCCAGGTACAACCAATGCATAATACACATGTAGAAGCCTAGTGTAATCATTGCTCCACTCTCCCCCTGATGTTTGGCCCCCCTGAGACCCACACTGCTAGTTCTAAGTGTCCCCAATTGTGGCAGCACTGGTATCCCGCTAGTGAGGAATAAGCAGCACTGGTGATCTGACTTGCACGCAAGCTGTGGCCTATATGCAAGGTTTTACAGTAATACTGTTTGTAAGGAAGAGCCAGGGAAGGAAACAAGCAGTATAGGAAAAGGATGAAAATGAGTCATGTGAGAAGTCGGGCGCGAGTACAAGTGGGTAAATCAAGATAGGGAGGTCCTAATATCTTCATACAGTAATTTTATTGCCACAATTCACAGCTTCTGGCTCATAGCTGCCCTCTAGTGTCAGGTTTGTCAACCAGGTGTGTCAACTATGTGAGCAAGTGCTTTTACATTGAACTAAATATCCAGAACCTTGCTGGTGAAGTGGTTACTGTTCTCGCTTTGCACCGGCGGGGCCCGGGTTCAATTCCAGGCAGAAGCAATTTTTTTCCCTTATGAAAACGCCTATCCCCCCCCAAAAATAACAAGAATAAAAGACAGGCAAATATGCATGGTCAGGAGTTTTTGCATCCCTTCAGATGATATATAGATTAGGTTTAAGAACATTCACTTGGATGGTGGGGTGGGGGGACAGCTCTATGTACAGCAGTATAATGTATAGTGTATCGGTTTCCTGATTTTCTTGGGGTTAGTCTCGAAACTGTGTTCCTGCGGTCGTATTTTGCACATAGAAGACAAACATTTCATAACTCTCGATCTGTTTGGTCATTGAAATCTCATTGGGATTACAACCAATGATCCACTGTACAACTTGGATAAATCAAGTGAATATTAGGGACCTTTATCAAACCTGACTTGCTGACCAAAAAACCCTGAAACTTTTTATATACCCTACACTGGGACTCATTACTAGGCCTCTGGCACTGAAGGTGAAGATGGTTCCATTCACCCAGTGTGGCACATATTATCTCCAACATGATAGGCCACTTCAAGCACCAAGTACATGGGCACTGATCATGATATATGTGATAATGCTGTTTGTAAGGAAGAGCCAGGGAAGGAAACAAGCAGTATAGGAAAAGGATGAAAATGAGTCATGTGAGAAGTCGGGGCGCGAGTACAAGTGGGTAAATCAAGATAGGGAGGTCCTAATATCTTCATACAGTAATTTTATTGCCACAATTCACAGCTTCTGGCTCATAGCTGCCCTCTAGTGTCAGGTTTGTCAACCATGTGTGACACTATGTGAGTAAGGCTTCAAGGCAGTGCTTTTACATTGAACTAAATATCCAAAACCTTGCTGGTGAAGTGGTTACTGTTCTCGCTTTGCACCGGCGGGGCCCGGGTTCAATTCCAGGCAGAACCAACCTTTTACCCTTGCCTTTCTGCTGGTAGTAGGCCCTAACTATTAGATTTTCTATACTGTTCTTAAGACCCGACCCCCATGCTGCTGCTTATAAAATTCTGGTTTAACATCAAGTATGCGCAATCAGACCTTCCAACTAGCCTACCTATTCCTTTATACTAAGGAACTTAGCACATGTTGTGCCTGATACTCTGCTTGAAGAGGTACACACTCACTGCTGCCCTCTGGTGGAAGCTTGTACAACTAGGCTATTTATGGCCATGTCTATAAATGCTGAACTTTTTCCCCGACGGCCCAGCTTTAAGCTTCTGAGACATGCACACAGGAGCTACGCACTGCACATATATGCCATCTACAGTCATGTTCATGAACCATCACGCTTATATGGTTTTTGGAAGTCCATACAGGTTTGAGCATTCTAGACGTCTGCTTAGAGACTTGTATTACTTTGTAGTTACGTATCTGGTGTATCAGACTGCGATGTATTGCATTACCCTGATTTTCCCAGGACAATATTAGGTTGTAGGCCTATAGTTTATTGGATCATTCCAGCAGATGGTGAAGACAATAGGCTGTGAATGCCAAGTCGTTCCAAGTCAGTCACTAGCACCTAACCTAGTCTTTTTTTGGCTCCCTATACGACCAACTGAGGTAAGTTATTATTGTCCGATTGGTCAGTACCGACCAACTCACCTTAGTCTTTTAATTTCTAGGGAGAGTCACTGAGTGGTCATCATAGTATCTTACAGGTGGCACCAACTAGTGGTATACAAATACAACACACCAATGATGAACCTAGGTTAGCCACTTCTGATTGACCCCTCAACTACCGATGTGTAGTCCTAGCATCATTGGGTTAAACTATACCATGTGCTCCCTATTATAAATGGGTTATGTGGAGGTGTTGGATGATTAGAGTACAATTAAAGGGGTCTCTGATTTGCACATCAGTACCATCAGAATCTGATGATCATTTGGAGCCATTTATGACTAAGATTTTAGAGTTGAAATTCCAAGTAATTGCCTGTTTGGTGGTCATCTTGCTGTTAGGGTGGCTCCCCAACCTAGATCTCTTAGGACTTTTAGTATGTCCACTTAGAGACATAATTTTGTGGTAAAATACATTTTGTTGCAATTTATTTGAGGTTCTCAACTCTGAATCCAGCCAGATTGCCTGGAGTATAAACTCTCAAAGCATACTGTTGGTAGGTAATCA
This sequence comes from Harmothoe impar, assembly GCA_947462335.1. Classification (NCBI taxonomy): domain Eukaryota; kingdom Metazoa; phylum Annelida; class Polychaeta; order Phyllodocida; family Polynoidae; genus Harmothoe; species Harmothoe impar. The sequence continues at coordinate 70,388,965 of OX381707.1, forward strand.
GGTACCTCACTAGGTGGCATCACTGTACGGGCCTACACTGATATTCCTAGGCTCCCTATACGACCAACCTCTCAGTCACTAGTACCTAACATAGTTAGTATTTCTTTTAGCCTCCTATTTCCATTATTATTGTCAGGTTGGTCACTAATGACCAACCCACCTTAGTCTTTTAATTTCCAGGGAGAGCCACTGAGAGGTCATCATAGTATCTTACAGGTCGCACCAACTAGCGGTATACAAATACAACACACCAATGATGAACCTAGGTTAGCCACTACTGACCGACCCCTCAGTCAATTTTGAATATAACTTTGCCATTGTGACTAACACACATAATATGAGAACCTAGGAAGGTCTCATTCCTACTAACCCTTTCAACCTATGGATTTTTAGTGTACTACACAAGCCAGCTTCATCATCTTCCTGTACATCAATTTTACCAGCTGTTTTATGCTATATTTAACATCAAGAAATAAAACTGAAGTCACATGAATGATAAAATTACTTTTATTTGCTTTCTTTTCTTCTTATGGAATGAAATTGATGAAATACAAGAACATGAGCTTTCCCAGACATTGTTTAGTACAGAAATATCTGCTTCAACTCTTTACATAATACGATATCATAATAAAGTATTATGAAACTCCATACATACACTATACACATATATATCTACCTTTCATTGGGCACCTTATTAAACTTTCTGTACACATTCATACAATTGTCAGCCAATAAGATGAGCTGATAAGAAATAGGGGCAAGGAAGCACAGTGGAAGACTGTCGTGGAGACCTTTAAATTGCGTTCAGATACATAAAGTATGTTGTTGAAATCTTTGTCCATGTGGAAATGACGTAAGGCAATACATGATTTCTATAATGCACAATATTTGACATAAAATTCCAACAGGGAACATCAGTATTTCACTTTGCGGATTGGGTATGGCTTTGAGATTTATTTGCACAAATATAGGATATTTTAGTTTGTAACTTATATTCCAGTCTCAAATGGCTGAGGGATATTGAAGAGTAGTTTGTACAAATGGATGACAGATCTGGCCTCTTGGCTGGAGAGTGAGCGATAATACGGAATGTAGTGATACACAAAATACGATGGTGTGAAGGCTCTACTTCGCTGTCATCATATGTACGAATTCTGAAAGAGGAAACAAGAGATTAGATATAAGAATAAAGCTAGGAAGCTAAATTTCGGAGAGAGGTTTCCTTTAAGCAAAAGTGTATAACTACCCCCTTGTTAAAACCAGGCCCTTTCTAATCGTAACATAAATTTTGACCCAGGTCATTATAATGTACTCAAAATGAGAACAGAATGAAACGTTGAAACGTATTCTTTGCTTTTAAATCGCATTTCATAAAACCCTACACAAGGTTACCATAGGGTTATTCACTATGCAGTGTATTGCCCTGGTTCAAGCATGCAGCAAAGGCGAGTAACTCACCAGTGCTGAAGATGCAGCAAATTAGTGCAGGAAAGTTACTCGCCAGCGCTGCATGGGTGCATGATGACAAAATTAATGTTGCTTAGGGAGCTCCATAAAGTATGTACACGCTTTTTCTCCAGAAATTGACCCCCCATCCCCCTAAAGTTCTTGTACACATTAAAATAAAGGGTTTATGTATGCAGACATTTTCAAAAAATATACCTCCCCCCTTTGTGCGTACATACTTTATGGAAGCCCCCTTAACGACAAAGTTCCATACGTAAAGTGTCAAATAACCCATAACCAACCTTCATAGTTAATTTGTCCATCTCCATCAATATCAGCCTCCCGGATCATCTCATCGACCTCCTCATCTGTCAACTTCTCGCCCAGGTTTGTCATGACGTGGCGGAGTTCGGCGGCGGAGATGAAACCGTTGCCATCCTTGTCGAAGACGCGGAAAGCTTCCCTGATCTCCTCCTCAGAGTCAGACTCCTTCATCTTACGGGCCATCATGGTGAGGAACTCGGGGAAGTCAATGGTGCCATTTCCTGTTAATGAATAAATAAATATAAATAAAAATGAATGAAATATTAATTAGACATGGTCGTAACATAATTTTGATGAAAGTATCAAATTATAGGTGATGGTGATATTTGGGGTTATCATTTTGATTTTTTAATGTTCTTTCGATTAATTTTCTCTATATCAGAATAATGGTAAAGTAAGCTGATTTTAGATGTTTGTGTTATCTCAACCTTATTCTACATGATGACATGTCAACTCGTGGACTGCCTTTTAAAAATCATCCACTTGGCATTACCCCTGAGGTTGGACACATTGGGAATGTTTTAAGTATTTATAATTTATTAGTGATGGTTGTATATAGCAATAGGAGTAACCCAGCTAACAAAAACCCGTTATTTTACGTCAAAATAACGTTTTAAACTTTACATAACGCTATGCCTTAGAAAAACGTTGACATAAAACGTTATATAGCATTATAAAATGGTGTATAACGTTATTTGTTTACTGGGAAGTAGATCAGTAAAAATGTGTTTGAATTTGAATACAGTCATTTTAATACAATAGTGTGTACAACAGTACTTATTATCATGTACAGTTATTTCAAGGACTGGTCACAGTGTGTAGTTTGTACTTTAGCACAGTATACTTACCATCATGTTATGATGTACAGTTATTTCAAGGACTGGTCATAGTGTGTAGTTTGTACTTTAGCACAGTATACTTACCATCATGTTATGATGTACAGTTATTTCAAGGACTGGTCACAGTGTGTAGTTTGTACTTTAGCACAGTATACTTACCATCATGTTATGATGTACAGTTATTTCAAGGACTGGTCATAGTGTGTATTTTGTACTTTGGCACAGTATACTTACCATCATGTTATGATGTACAGTTATTTCAAGGACTGGTCATAGTGTGTAGTTTGTACTTTAGCACAGTATACTTACCATCATGTTATGATGTACAGTTATTTCAAGGACTGGTCACAGTGTGTAGTTTGTACTTTAGCACAGTATACTTACCATCATGTTATGATGTACAGTTATTTCAAGGACTGGTCACAGTGTGTAGTTTGTACTTTAGCACAGTATACTTACCATCATGTTATGATGTACAGTTATTTCAAGGACTGGTCATAGTGTGTATTTTGTACTTTGGCACAGTACTTACCATCAGCATCTACCTCGTTGATCATATCCTGGAGTTCAGCCTCGGTGGGGTTCTGTCCCAGGGACCTCATGACGGTCCCCAACTCCTTGGTGGTGATGGTGCCGTCACCATCCTTGTCGAAGAGGGAGAATGCCTCTTTGAATTCTGAGAGAAATAACCAGGAGAAATATCATGATTATATGCTCAGATAAATTACAGTAACTGAATAAGTGAGAGAGCACTTCAATACATGGAAGACCACATTTTGGAGTGATTGTACAATAAACCTAAACTTAAAACTTAAACTGCTGAGTATAACACACTGATCAAAAGTTGAGACTTCATAAATGTATAATTGATAGCGTAATGTAATTGTATCTTATACTGCTTTTTTTTCATGTAATTATTCACGATAAAAAGCCTAACGCAAACCAAGCTTTTACATTATTGGGATGCCCTCCTATCCCCAAACAATGTCATCATTGATAAACCTAGCTGGCATAATGCCGAATTAACGTAACTATACACAACATATGTGATATTATGTACAAAAATATTCTTTACCCCCAGGAGAATTAGGTGATATGGGTTCATCTGGACCCCCACCCCTTTACCTCTACCCTCCCATGGTGATACATATCATGCCCACTAGGTGGTAGCACTAGTTATGGACATAAACATATTGAATATGGATACTAGATTGGAGAACATAAGGTCGTATATTGATACCCAATAATGCCCAGTCTCTGAGGGTATAGAACCGTCCTAAACCGACTAATGTCAACAATAACTAAGGCCAGTGACTCATATAGATCATTCAACCCCTTTAATAACTGTCAGAAAAATGCCTCAACGTCTCATGTCCATGTGTCTGCATTATATACTGGCCACGTGTGGACAGGTCGTATGATCAGCATGATGCATTAATGCACAGATGCATCATGGCGACAAAAGACCATATTGCAGTTAAGCAGAATGTGTCCTTTAACGTTATAGACCACGGCCTGATGAAGGCTTATCAAATATATGGCTCTAGATCCCTTAATTCGATATGGGGACAAGGGTATTCTCAAAAAGCGACATGCGACATGAGGCCTAGCGACATGTGACATGAGGCTTAAAAGGATAGGGCAGGGGACATGGACAGTTTTAAGATCGACATGGGACATAAGCATTAATAAGCGATATAGACATGTGACATGCTAATTTCTCAAAATCGACATGGGGACCCCCCCCCCCCTCAATGGCCTCAAATAAGACGAAACGTTGAGAGTCATCTCACCCCATCCCAATACTACATATAACAAAATCCCTAGTAACATTTATTAACCCAATTTAACTTGTCTAGTTTTGTGTGGAATACATTTATTCGTTATGGTGGAATACATTTATTCGTTATGGAGTCCAGCAGTTAGCAATTCCCAAACCATTTATAGATATACCACAATATAAATGGTCCAACCGGTGGACTTGATTGGTGTTGACACAATCCCCTTTGACATGATTCATTTAGAATTGTTTGATTATCCGCTTAGTAATGTTAATTCATTTTGGATTACGAAAGGCTTCTTTGTTCAGACTTGTACCCAATAAAACTGGCTAAACTTCAAATGTTAAGCTGTCAGCACTATTCACTATACGTCTACATGGGTTCAAAGTGGGTGCCTATGGACTTTATTTCTTAACACTTTAAGGGCAGTAATGTGATTTAGTGTCCTCTCATTGCCATTATATAAGGAAGCAATACGTTCTACAAGGTCAAACGCAACCATTTGATTCTGAGGACTGCTTAATTGTTTTATTTCCGGATATTTTGATAACAGGCTTGTCATAAACTGTACTATTGGTTGGATTTATTGTGGCAATATACTTGATCTAATTAGCTGTTGTTACGGGCAATGGCTAAGGTCCAACCAATAAAATGGTGTTTTGTTGATGTAAACAAGTAATCAGTGCTCTTTGAGTAAACACGGCACACAATACTAAATGTGAGACACACACATTTGTATGTGTGGACATGTTCAGGATCTGTCATAACCCATGGTACCCTGATAAGGAAATAATCAAACTCAGGAGTTCCCATAAAAATCACACCTGATGAGACGTTCTAGTCGAAACCACTTTAATTGTACCAGACAGTTGGATTTAATCCCTCTGCACACTCAAAAGAATCAGCGTAATTGTCGCTAAAATCACCATCACTTAAAAGTCTGGCACAGCAGGTGAGAGTGGTTTTAGCGACAATGATGCTGACTTTTCTGAGTGTGTGTCACTAGTCCCATAACTCCAAACTTGTGGGACCCAGTGAACCTCCTCCAGTCCTAAATATCAGCTCTACGACAGTTTCCATATAAGGCAACCAGCCCACACTCTGCTAGGAGAGTGGACTGGGACAAATGCAGGAAGTGAGGTCATAGACTAAATCCCTGAACTCTGATTGGCCAGAGCTGGTTGGTGACCATGGTACACATGAGCATAGTGAGCCTTGTTAATAAGGCCTTCAGTGGTTGTGTTTTACCCAGGATCCGTCATCCAGGTGTGTGTCGAAATCACACATGGATGCTTACCAACACCCCAGATGACCACAATCTAGAGATTTTTAGATGATTTTCTTGGACCAATATACCCCACAAACCCTTCAGAACACAGTGATATAACAATAAAATTGCTAAGTTTTCTAAGAGTAGTATGCCCTGGAACCTCACCATACTTCAACATGTATAAAGTCAGTATTTCTGGGGGTATATACCCCGACTGGAGGTATATACCTCGACAACTCCAAAGGGGTGACTTACTTCCAAATACAACATTGTGTATTTAAAGCTGGCCATATATGATTGAATCATTTTAGCAATATTTACTCCAACTTTGGCTTGCATCAATATGAGAGAGATGTGCCTGAAAACATATGCTCCATGCAGACGTACGTTATTCACCCAGCATGCTTTAGTTCATGTCTGGACCTTTCTGACCAGACTTCATGTCCAGGGTTGACAATGAGGCCTAGAATTAGGCCTAAAAAAAAGGGGTTTGTTTCAGGTCACCCGGCCGACCCTATCAAAACAGGGCCGACCCTACGTTTTTTATGCAATTTTGAAGAAATTCTCGAATTTTTACCCTTTTTTGGTCAATTTTGGGGTATTCAAAAAAGTTGGTTAGTACTTTCATGTTTAAAAAAAAAAAAATCCGACCTACCCTAGATTTTCCTCTCATGTTACCTGAAACAAAACTTCTTCTTTTTTTGGCCTTAGGCCATATGTTAATGGCTGTCAGTGAGAATATAGACAGATAACTTAATACCAGCAGCATGAGCAGAACACATGTCATGGTAGTGGCATTACTATACCACAAATACTGGACATCCTAGACGCACGTTGGGACGAACTTGCGGAGTCACTAGACGCAGCCCATTCTGTGCATAATCTTAAAAAGCCCACTTTTCCCGGGATCCTAATAACGAAACCCCAATTTTCCTGTAATCTTAATCACGAAACTCAATCTAGTCCTAATAGTGGGGCTCTGCCCCCCAGCCCCCGTCCTTCTTTTCCTTTTTTTCCCTTCTTTAATAATGGTGAGTACTATTAAGACTTTAAGATTATGCCAGAAGTGGAGATTTAAGATTACGCACAGAATGGGTGGCGTCTAGTGACTCCGCAAGTTCGTCCCTTGTTGCGTCCTAGACAGGGTCAGTCAAGGCTCCAGACAGGAGGCATACTTTTACCATTACCCGTGTACCATATATGGTCATCCATGAAAAATAATTATTCAATAAGTTTTGATACTTCAAGGATTAGCCCGTAGTAATATAGCAACATTGAATTATTTCAGCATCAAGTGTCAGAAGGGATAAATATAGGCATTTAATTTTAATGTTCCAGTCCCAATGGTAGAAGGCAAACACTGACCTGAGGCTGTCTACCAAAAATGCGTTCACCATTTCAGGTCCAGATATTCTCAACATGTCCTTACCCTATTTTGACCAGAGCTCGCCCATGCCTTCCATAAAACATGAACCCCAACTGTCAAAGGGTTCTGCCACTCTTGCATTTTGCATAACAAAGTTATTACCGAAATCCCCCAATTTAGGGTTGGGGGGGGGTCATCTCCCCACAGCCCTAACTAATGTTTTCCCTCTGGGTACTTTGCTAATGTTTTGCTCCAAAGATGATCCAGAATATCACTCACTGCATGCCCACCCCTGTGGACCAATGCAGTGCTGGTGAGTTAGTTGTCAACCCTCCTTCGGTGCATCATCTTAGCAAATATTGCTTTGACGTGCCTCACTTAACCGGTTAATTAAATAATTGCAATTGTTAGAACTTACCAGCGATCTGTTCTTCTGTCAATTGGTCGGCCTGGAAGAGTGAAAAGAGTGCATTTATAGTTATTTGTTACCTTAAGGAAGGAACTGCATGATAACATAAGTCAAATTGATTTGAAAAAAAGAAAAAGAAATTGTTTTCTTGATATTAAGGGGATTGACCGAATATAACTACCGGTATACATCGTGCAGTTATATGTGTAGCTTCGATTAATAAACATGTTCTAAATGTCATTTAGAACATGTCTCACGCCGAGGAGAATCGAACTATTGCTGTATGCGGCCCAGGATAACACTACACTGTAAACAGTTAGTGTAGGAACACAGTAGAATCTACTGTAAATCGACAGCAGAATCTATGTAGAATGGATTTACAGTAGAATCCACTGTAGATCTACAATAGGTTCTACTGTTTAACCTCCAGTGAACTGTACAACTACAGTAGAACCTACAGTACACCTCCAAAAATGGCAACCAACCTTTTACAGTGTATGTAAATCTATGTAACAACCAGTGCTGTGGGCCTCTATTATCTATAACTACACAGAGAAAAGAAATAGCGTTTAAAGGGAGTCCAGGCTGCCTCCAGAATGTCCTAATGCGACTCCCTTAGGTGAGTCAGGGAACTATGTGACTCCCTCAAGTGACTCCCTTAGGTAGGTCAGAGAGTCACATAGGGGAGTTACAGGCAGCCTGGGCTCCCCTAAAGAAGGGAGTCATTCTGGAGGCAACCTGGATTCCCTTTTGACGCTGTTTCCTCTTTCTGTGTATATTATGGCGATTGCCCACATAAAGCTCCATGTCAATCCCCAGTCCTTTAAGCTGGGCCATCAGGGAATAAGTTCAGCATTTTCCATACATAGACTAAAATGACAGTTCCATCAGAGGGCAGCAGTGTTTGGACAAGGGACCAAAAGCATTGTCCAGCTACAATATATTCACCCTATCTTGTGCCTGTAAGAGCTGAGCTCCCAGCCCTTAAGAGCCCTCTTGTGAATCAAAACTGAACTATATCCAAAAGTGCTTTTGGCCTCACTTCAACCATGACGGTCAAGCTTTAAGGCAAATCCACTTTTGTTATCATTACAGCATCACAGCCATCCGCTTTAAGTTGCCTCATGCAAGGATATGTCGACCCCCCGGATGGCCCGCTAACTTCTGACGATTTCCCAACTCCATAACAGAGGTCCCACGGCTGTATAGTTACGTCATACTTAATCTAGATACCGTTGTTAGCCGTGAGACAGGCACCTTTATTATTCATATAGCCAATACCACTTAACAGAGGGATCTAATAAAGGCGCTAAAGCCAGTTCTGATCGTTGTGAATAGATGGATATTATTGTAATGATACAGCTTGTATAGGCCTGGGAACGTTCGCAAATGACGTCATCGGCTGGGGGTAGGGGTGGTGTTTTTCCCCTTTTTTTAAAGTTCTTTATGTTGTTGTTTTTTGTTTTGTTTTGTTTTTGTTTTTTAGGTGGGCAGGGGGGGGGGTAGATAATCAGGTATTCTATGTGCTTTGGGTTGAGGGACAATAAGTGAACTGGACCGTACATTCGTCCATGTATATCTCAGTTTGCCCAAAATAGTGCGAGATTGGGGGTTAAGAATTTGGTACGTTTTGTGAACGTTCCCCAAAACACACATTTGGGTCTAGACTTGATCTGGATATCAGATTTATCACATTGCCATGTGCTAGTGTGTAACACCATGTATAGCCGAGATAATAAGTAATAAAGATAGACTAGTAGGATAGGAGTGTTGATATCCCATCTGTGGGATTCCCGAGCACTTGACTAATACCACGACCTGTACGTTAGTCCTTTAAGGACGGCATGATACCTCAATACTATGTAGATTGGTTTTAATGATGCATTAATGCAGTGCCAGTGAATAACCTATCGGAACTGCATTAATGCATCAGTAGGAGTCACAGTGTATCAACTCCTTAGTTATTCTCGGCATGGTGCATCAATGCAGCACCTATATACCAGTCTCTCGCCAGAGCTAAATATAATAATGACAACAAAATGGTATGATGCACTAAAGCACTATATGCTGGCGGTAAAGGGTTTACTCGTGTCACGTCAGTAAGGATCACGATAATATCATGATAAGGAGGAGTGGAGGCGTGAACCTGGACCTCGGTTATCAGTTCTACAATTAGCTGTGACTCCCTTTTATTTACCATTTCATGGCCGGACAGTGCATTCATGTGCCATGATGCATTTTGCCATGATAAATGAAAGCAGTCTACTCGCCAGGGCTGCATTCGCGCATCATGCCAAGCCTTCTGGAGTGTATCAACTCCGTAGGGATGACATGATGCATGGATGCAGATTTGACGAGTAGACTCGTCAGGGCTGCATCCATGTACCATGACGACCAATGATACATTGAGGCATTCTGTTGGCCTTAAATGGTTAATCTGACACTAACTTTAGTTCCCAAGAATGATATAGAGTACTTAATGTGCTGAATAATGTTCTCTATGGTTGATGAATGTCAATGCTTTGATTTCTGAATGATGTATTACTGGGCTATGTATATGTATATAATCTAGTGCTGTAGAGTTCTCATGTTGTATTTTAGTATTTTGACCAACAGCTAGGTAGTTGAAACATCTGAATGTGTCTTGTTTCATTTTTAGTTCATAGTGCAATGCCATTGTTCATTGCTTTAGCAGTTCTTTATGAAGAAGGTTTAATATATGTGTGGACTACCATGTGCATAGGCCCGTTTCAATGTATTAAAGGGGCATGCTCACCACTCGCCACTCGCACTTACCACAGACTAGAACAGTACTAGAATTGTGAGTGGGAAACGCTCGGTGAGAACGCCACTTTAAGTTCATTGAACGTGTAGCATACAAAGTTAAACTCTAACAAAAGACTTTACATTCTACTTAAAACCTCAAAACACCAAACATGTATAGAGTTCAAGACACAATATTCCCACAATATAGTGTGACTACGGAGGTGCACCATTGACCACATGTAGACTGTGGCATTTCCCTACGTATACCCGGCCACTCTCTGATCTTTAGAATCTCATCAGATTAATTCCTTGAACAATATTTTGGCAGCTAACCCCACCCTTTGTAAGCCATGTTAAGTTTAAGCAAATCTCCAAACATGGCTATGGGCAGTTACCTAGGCCCTTTGTACACATAACGTTGGGCGGGCGATAATCAAGGAAGTGAACATGTATGAGCATGCTCAAGGTCCCCTACTGCTTGTAACAATACAATGAAAGCACTGCCATGTTGCTGGCAGGGCCCCTGGTTCTTTGCCGCATTGCAGATGTATTTTGACCAGTCAGGGCTCATGTTGAGTTTTCAGAAAGTGCAGAGCCTCGTTTTGAGTTCCGCATTGCGGGTCTTCTGGACGCCAGCCATCTTTTGTAGAACTAATCCCAGACAAGTACCTTAGTTTACCTTACTGCTCCTTACATAGAAGATTTGATCTGGGATAAATAAAGGCCTGTTTAAACCCAATCCCCTCCCCTATATAAGGCCCACCGTATTTGTTCTTTTTCCACTCTGACCCTCACTGGAGGGGCAATAAGTGTGGGGTTTTAAGCCCCCAGAGTGCAATAACACAAGCTTATTCTAAAACTGTTCTAGACACGTGTCATTTCTCAATAATCCTGTCCAGAAATCAAATATATTCAACCAGCAAAATGGAGTTATGCAAAGATGGAGTGATTCATTCCAGGATTCCTTTCTGATTTTTGGAATTGGGGGAGGGATATCAACATAAACGGACAACATTTGAATTTCTGCCCCTCCCCCCATTCCTAGTACATGTAGTACACGTAAAACAATATCACCCCTAGCTTTTGTAAATGTTTTAAAAGAAAGGTCATTGACCTCTGAAGCCTCTCTGGAAATTGTCTTTCTGTGGTTGTAGTCATCGGTGTCATACAAGATCAGTGGCAGCTACAACAGTGATCCGTTCATGATCCAAACTATAGATAACATTAGATCTCCTGTGCCACCCCCCCTCCCCCCCCCCCCCCAGGATGTAGTTATTCCTCCTGTTTCACAACAAGTTCAACTGGCTAGGCTGATACCATCTTAAGATGCCATACCCTATTGACCATAATGCCACGAATACACCAGCCAGATCGCATTCAGGGATAATGTCCTAAATCCTTAGAGGCTAATGGTGAGCAAGTGAATTAGAATTAAGCCTTTTTGATGGAGAAAAATAGGTCGGTCTGTGTAGTATTGTGTAACACTTTAAGGGCCGCATAGTGCTTTAATGTGTTTTGTATTTGGTGATCATGATGCATGAATGCAGCCCTGGCGAGTAGACTCTGCCAGGCTTTCATAAATGCATCATGTATACTAGGGATCGATACACTCACGAGGGTTGGCATACTGCACCAATGCAGCTCTGTTTTTGATGCATGTTTGTAAAGCTACCTGTAGTGCATTAGAGCAGTATGTGGCCTTTAAAGGGTTAACCCCATTTACCGACTGCTTTTATCAGAGGCCGGTATCCCTCGTATATGCCATGAACATATGCCTGTCTGGGAGTAAGTTGTGAGTGCAGTTTCGAGAGATCCAGAGGTAAATCCATGTTTCGAGGCAGCCTTGGGTTAAAACAGGTTGTTTATGTATTTAATTATAAGTTCTTAAAGATCTGACAATCAGATTACAATGCCCTGCAGTATAAACCAGACTTAATATAATCCTGCTATGAGTATGACCACCCATGGTCCAACCTTAAAGGCAGCACAATGCTTAAAGGCATTATGCTCTTATGTCGGCATAATGCATGAATGCGAGTACCTGCAAGGGCTACATTCATGCATCATGCCTACCCTGCGGAGTTGATACACTTCGGCATGATGCACCTATGCAGCATCATTCAGCTACGCATCTGTGATGTAAAGGTGCATCATGACGGCATCATAAGGCATCATGCGGTCCTTAAAGGGTTATGTATAGACTTCTCAGGGAGTAGCCTGTCGGATCTGCATATATGTGCTGCTCTGAATTATCGTGTGGAATCATCCAGTCAATAACCTGCACCGTGGCCAAAATAGTAGTCACACGTATGCCGCGCATCCAGGCATTTAAAGTGGCATAACCACCAAGCTTATCCGATTCATAATTCTAGTACTATTCTAGTCTACTATGTGGTTAGGTGCGAGTGGTGAGAATGCCCCTTTAACACTTAAAGCGGCCTCCTCACCAAGGGTCTACATTATATACTCTAGTACTACTCTAGTAAAATAACGAGCTGCATTGTAATACATGCAGTGAGAATGACGCTTTAATAAAAAAAAAGTATGCAATGCGATTTTGACACGTGCACATAATAGCAACCAAGACAGAATCCTTGGCTCTTAGAAATCACAAAAGTAGCCTGATTCATATTATGATGGAAATACTAATGAAACATTATTCAGCGATATTATAGACCTTTATAGGCAGGGGTTCAAGCTGACTACACAAAGCTGCAGATATTAATTAACACCTATGTGACTATAGACGGCCATATAGGCTGTCAACAATGGCTGCTGTTATTGCCAGAGTGAATATGACCTAACCCTTTCAGGGCAGCATTATGGCTTCATATGAATAATTCATATACCTTCATCATTCCCAAAAAATGGGTGATTAACTCGCGGGCACTGCACTAGTGCATCATGCTGACCCTTCATGATTGTATCAGCAATGTTGGTTTGGGATGATGCAATGGTGGGTTACTCGCCAGAGCTATAGTCATGAATCATATTCATAAAATTGGATAGTATTTTGCTGCACTTAAAGGGTTAATTGATCAATTTATTATTTATTGCAGTTGAGAGTTACTAATGAGTTTGTGACAGTTTGTGTAGACACAAACATAATAGAGCAAGGTGTAGATTACTTGACCATAGGCCATTAAAGGGGCATTCTTACCAATCACACTTAACCACATAGTAGACTAGAACAGTACTAGACTTATGAGCGGGACACGCTCGGTGATTATGCCACTCCGAGGAAAAAGGTGTGTTACAGGTTAGGCCACCTTTTATTGATAACTTGGATTACGGGCACTCAGAGCAAATATTTTGGGGGCGGGAGGAAAAAAAGAAAGAAAGCTACCCTTCAGTACTGAAATGTTCCAGGGGGCGGAAGGGGAAAAAAGGGCATGGAAAAGTATTCTTTTGGCTATTAAATGAGGGTATATTGAGAAACATTCCCAAATATCCCCCACTTTGAAAGCTTAAGTTTGGGTGTTTGCTAGTCAGCATGTACTTTTCTTTTCTTTTGCTAAAATTCTCAAAAAATCCCAGCGGAGGGGAATAATTTTTTTTTTTTTTGCAATATGCCAAAATTCTCATCGGCGGATCCATAATCCAAGTTATCAGAATAAAACGGCCTTACCCGACCACAACCTGATGTATAAACAAATACAATACAGCATGTACCTAACCATGTGGTCAATGTTTCATATACATTAATCCTGTTTGTACAGGTAGAAGAACAACTTTTCTGGGTAGCTGACCAATCCTATTATATAACATGTCATGGTTGCTAAGACTGGCGTACAGTTGATGCATAATACTATATATGTGACGAATGTTGGCACCAACATAACAACCACTAACATCCCTCATATACCCAAAAGTTGTTTTTTATGGAAGAAGGGGGGGGGGGATTGTAAGGGGGCAAATAGTTAGACTCCTTGAGACAAACGCAATATTTTACTCTTGAGGCGGGGGCACACTATTTCACTCCCTTTTAGCGAAATGTCCTAAGCATAGTAGGGCCAGCCACAATCAACTCTAACCCTGGGAGCGGGCGAGGGAGATTTGAATCCTTCTCCCTGTTGTTATCACTCTCTCCCCCTGATACACCTCCTCCTGACCTCTCCAGCACCTAGTCACTTATTACATGTCCCGATAGCAGCTTAAGCCGGTATTGACCCCGGATCAGTGACACCACTTCCCTCTGCTATACCCAAACCCTATTACGATCCGACAGGTGAGGTAAGTACCCCACCTGGGCAGGGAGTGGGCCATACATTGGGAAGGGAGTGAGCCCTACATTGGGCAGGGAGTGGGCCCTACATTGGGAAGGGAGTGGGCCCTGCATTGGGCAGGGAGTGGGCCATACATTGGGAAGGGAGTGAGCCCTGCATTGGGCAGGGAGTGGGCCTTACATTGGGCAGGGAGTGGGCCCTACATTGGGCAGGGAGTGGGCCCTACATTGGGCAGGGAGTGGGCCCTGCATTGGGCAAGGAGTGGGCCCTACATTGGGCAAGGTGTGGGCCCTACATTGGGCAAGGTGTGGGCCTTACATTGGGCAAGGTGTGGGCCCTACATTGGGCAAGGTGTGGGCCCTACATTGGGCAGGGAGTGGGCCCTACATTGGGCAGGGAGTGGGCCCTACATTGGGTAAGGTGTGGGCCCTACATTGGGCAAGGTGTGGGCCCTACATTGGGCAAGGTGTGGGCCCTACATTGGGCAAGGTGTGGGCCCTACATTGGGCAAGGTGTGGGCCCTATATTGGGCAGGGAGTGGGCCCTACATTGGGAAGGGAGTGAGCCCTAGACTGGGCAGGGAGTGAGCCCTAGAATGGGCAGGGACTTAGTCCTACACTGGGGAAGGAGTCAAGCCTGCACTGAAGAAGTAGTGGGCCCCACAATGTGCCCGGTCCTATCCCTGTATCTGCTTATCTGAGTGAGCTAAACTCTGCTGTGGCTATAATTTATTCGTTTATGTTGGTGAATAGATATACACAGAAAAATTATAAACGTTGTATTATATGATTGTCGTATTCATCCAATGATATCCAATATAGGGGTCCAGTGTTAGCTAAAACGGTACTTATTATCATGACATAAAATACAAGCTCAATAACTCGGATCTCATTCTTCCCTTTCACATTAAATTTACAATGACAATTTCCACATCATATGTGATGCTAAGAAACTAAGAGTAAAATGCCATTCTCATGGTATGGTATAACACATGTATTCTAATATAATACAATTAAAGCTTACCATTTCGGAGGTGTGTGGTGGTGGTAGTGGACAGAGGAGGTGGAGAAAAGTGAGCTGGCCGGTGGTCGAGTGGTAAGTGGGCACCAGGCACAACGACCAACAGGGGCAGTAGCTGAGTGGTAGGGGGAGGGGAGGGTGTGTGTGTGGGGGTATGGGAGGGGGGTCTTAGTTCATATATTGCTCCAGTGTAGTATAGCCGTAACCATCACCTGTAGACTGCACACCTCCTGGTGTGTGTGTGCGTGTGTGCGTGTGTTTGTGTGTATGATGGGGGAGGGGGGATCCATAGAACCAATTGCGCCTGCGCGAACCGCATTGCAGTCTTTATGAACAGGAAAACCCATAAATATATTTAACCACTTATATCTAATAATTTTGACGATTATATTCATCACATTATCAATAACTAGCCCTGTGCTAATTGAACACGATCTTAATGTATGGAGCCCAGTACTAGCAATGAATCAACCATACATTTATTAATGTATATATATATCAGGTATGCAGACTATATCATAATAATGTAATAGCATAAAGAGCTCTGCTCATATATGTGTTAGTAAAATAAATGGAAGAGAAAATAACAGTTGCGAAGCCTCCTTGAGTAGTAAAGTAAAACGTGAAGGGGTTTACATACACCCACAGCAGTCTAATTAGGCCTTAGGTTTACTTTGATAAACTTTACAAGTCCACATACTCCACTTTCTAGAGTAATAGTGCTGATATCTATTGCCAAGAATAACAACCATTCGATACTTAACTCTTTAAGGACGGTATCATTTCGCAAGGCTTTATGTATTTTGTTGATTAACTCGCCAGTATCTGGTATTTTGGTGGATCTGGAGTGTAACACGTTATGTTTAATGTACTTATGTGTACCCCTCGCGAGTTACTCACCAGGACTGCATCATGGCTACAAATGGGCATGCACATGGGTTAAGCACATATAATATGATCAGTGGTAAGAAAGTATCTATAATATGATTATCACAACAATTAGGTTCATAATGCCAATGAAGGCCTGGGAAGCATAACCGCATTACATAATAACTGTAAACCTTAATAAAAACACTTTAAAAAATATTTTTATTCTCAGAAGTACTGAAGAGATACATGAACTAGACTAAGGATTGAGGTTTTCATGAAATTTAAATATCCCCTATTTACACAACTGTTATCGAAACATGTTAGATGAAGCTGATTCCAAATCAATGGGTAGTTCAACTGTAAAATAACATTATACAATTTGTACAGGGTTCACACTAGTTGTTAGTAACACTCGTATTAACAATGTGCATTCAGCGTCCTATTGACTTACAACATGAGCCACTATAACTAGGTAGCATTGTTGCAATTTGTCATCACAACCCGAGGGGTACTGACTATATGGCGGTACATGTACACCCTCAGAAAAGTGAGAGTCATTGTCGCTAAAACTACCCTCACCTGAGAGTCAGGCAGCGACAATGACTCTCACTTTTCTGTGTGTGTATATGGCTGTGTCCCATGAGAACGATAGTCTATGACCGGGTGACATCCTCGACCAGGTGACGTCTTTGACCGGCAACCCTTTTAATCACTGAAATGGGGCCTAAATAGAAAGAAATGGCTTGGGATATGTTATGTATCGTGTCATAATATACTTTGACATGTTCCATCCATTACTTTCTATATACATCTCATGAGACACAGCCATAGACGATGACTGTATGGCAAACTACCGCCCACCTAATTACGGGAGCAACCAATCCACAGCCCTCCTAAATGTAGATGACCGCCCTAGATTCCTTACAGATAATTTACGTCACCACTGTATCTGTATACCTTTATTTCCTGATGCACATATTAAAGCAGACTTGAGTCATAGTTTTATCGTTATTTATAAACACCTTACTGTTTCTCAATTACTGCTCCCTCCACTTGAGTTATCCCAGTGGGGAGTTTGTTTTCTGGTCTGGGTACCCCCTCCCCCCCCCCCTCAGAATACAACAATACTCTACTGACATTTTGTGTTAGTTAGCATGACATGATGCCTGTGCTTTTCTCATTTTATTAAATTGATGTGAAACATGCCTCGGATGAAAATATAGTCAGAAACCCCAAACTGTAGTATGGAACCTGCCGGCCCCCCACCCAATCTGGAACTGAATGGAAATGTGTATCATTGATATGTATCCATGCAACCTGGACATTTATACAAGTATAATGTATGTATTATATTATCATATTGTAAATATTTCATGTTGTATAGGCTGCTTGCAGCGAAAAATCTGCATTTACATGTGAATTGTGTAACGATCAATATATGTACATGTATATCTGTATCATGGAAGCCTGGACCAAAATAAAGGGCTTGAAATCATATCAACAAAACGGATCATAACAAAAAGCTAAAAATAAAAAGCTAAATCATAATCCAAAAGGCAGTGGGTGTCTAAACCCCCTGCGTCCTTCCACCTGTATCCGCTCCTGCTTACATCAATAGCCCGGGCTCCACTAGGGCGGCACAGGCATCTGCGAAACCATGCGATCTTTTTTTATGTTTTGATTAGCATATTTTGCTTCATTTCGCCTGATTTCGCTTCATTTCGCCTGATTTCGCTTCATTTCGCATCAGTGTCGCCCTGCTTCTGGCGTTACATAGGGCGACACTGCCGCGAAATGAAGCGAAATATACAAAAACAAAACATTAAAAGGATCGCACCATTTCGCAGGGGATGGTGTCGCCCTAGTGGAGCCCAGGCTATAGAACTATAAGACAACTAATGAACGAGGTGGTCCAGGCAGTGGGCTGGCTACAAAATGCAAAGATACATTACCTTCCTCCAAGAGAATTTTCTAGTACTACATATTCTATTAATTGTTCCATTCCATTTATGATAGCAACGGTGTTTACATTTGCTCAACTCATTGACAAACCATTTTAATTGATAATATTTGCACCCCCCACCCCCCTTAATTGTGTGTTCTGGAATGAGACGCGTTGCCTATAAGTGCCCTCCAGAACTTATAATGAATGAAAATAGCTCAATGAACAATGTGGAATCCATTTACTTTACTACCTACAATAAATTGATTTGTTTAATTGGCACCTGATGTAAGTTTATACCACATGGAATTGTCAGGTATTCTTCATGGGAATATATTGGTGTGTCATGAATGGCTTTAGTTTGAAAGACCACTTGTAAATATAATTATTCCCAAATAAAAACAATCAAACTCTACTCAAACTCAACATATCAGCGGGTATTAAACAAACAATAAATCCATTTATTAAACGAGCAGCTCTTACTGCAGTTGACACTTGACCCCTCATAGCCGTCTATCCCATTAAGAATGGATAAAGCTATAGGTATGCAGTCTTTGTATAGCCGTGTAGGGTAGGGGTGGGGGCAGGCAGGTGCCCACCACTGCAATGCAGGGTAGGGATTGGCTTTGTGAACTGTTTACTCGTGTTGATCTAAACTACATAGCTGCATAGATACGTGGTGCAGTAGACCTGGCCCCATTCACTAGACGTTGTATCAACTCAGCAAGCATGCCTGCTATGTGTGCCTGGGCAAAGACAGACAAGGAAATCATTTTAGTTTTTAGACTTATGGTTTTAGCCTACATGTGTAAGTTAAATAGAAAGAGGAAAGTCATGGACCTTTTTAGGAGACTCCATACATGTACATGTATGTACATGCATGGCTATACAGCCAGCCACAGTGGTCTATGATATACCAAGAATTCATATTATCTCTATGGTATGACTTTTTTGGTGAAATTTCTGCCCGGACCTGCCCACCACACGTGGTCTATGATATATGATAACCCAGTGGACACAAAATTCAGATCAACATTGAATCAACGTTGAATCAACATTGAATCAATATTGACAATCAGTTATCAATTTTAATCCAATGTTCTGTGCCCACTGGGAATATATGTCCTCGAGAGTAATATTTTATAACTATGTATATACATGTGTTCTTAGTCCTAATGCGATTGTTTTTGAAAATACATGGCAGTGGGAGACTTGAGTTTTAAGACTTCCTCTATAGGATTGTTAGTCCATGGGAGTGCCTCTTACTGTGGCCTATTTAATGAACCCTTCAGGTTAGCGTAATGGTTTAATGTATCGTGCTCTTTATAGTCATGATGCACGAATGCAGCCCTTACGAGTTACTAGTAGTCCATGCTGCATTCCAGCTCACAGTTGAGTGTACGGGATCCTGACGGGTAGGATTGATCAATGCATGAATGCAGCTTTGGCAATCAGACTCGCCAGGGCTGCATTCGTGAATGATGACGACAAAATGTATAGCTAATTAAAGCACAATACGAGCCTTAAAGGACTAACAAGCTGACAGCAGCCGCAGCAATAAAGCCAAAAAAGAAGGCTTGTTTCAGATAACATGGGCAGAAAATGTAGGGTCGGTAGGTCGGATTTTTCTTTTTTTTTAACTTTTTTTTTTGCATGAAAGTTCCAGCCGGCCGGTCAGAAGACCCCAAAATTGACCAAATTTAAGGGTAAAAATATGGAAATTTCTTCAAAATTGCATAAAAAACGTAGGGTTGGCTCTGTTTTTATAGGGTCGGTCGGGTGACCTGAAACAAACCGTTTTTTTTGGCCTAAGTACATGTATAGGTGTACTACAGGGGTCTGTCTGATCCCAGCTTCTAACACGGAAGGGAATTAACGCTTTGAAAATAAGAAATAAAAGTAGATATTTAGTGAGTGGGCAGCTGAACGGTCCTTTCTGCTTAGCAGCTCACCTTACTTAAATCATACAAAAAAAGAGATTCCAAATTAAAAGGTTTTCAAAAAGTTTTTTAAGTGCATGAGCAACCAAGAAGAATGTATGATCCGTTAGCCTAATTAAATCACAACATGCACGCAGAGGGTTAAAGCTGCTATACCTCCTCATACTCTCAATCCTATATTTCCTCATGTGATTCTCAGATGATTGTATAATCATTTCCCTTTTATAACCTTCATTTATTCTGACAAAGAAATATTATGTTAGACAGGACTCCAATCTCAACTACTATTCATATTCTGGAGGGGTTTGGTTATTTAGTGTTGACAGAAGCCATCAGGTGGCAGTACTGAATTGAGAGGAGCCTAGAAGTTTTCCACTGCTCATCTCACAAACAAAGTCTAGCTACTAGATGGCACTACCTTGTTGATGTAATTAAATGCTCAATAGAATGCTGGAAACATTTTATTTTTCCTCAACTATTTCCTTAAATTTAGCATGGTTAAAAGACACAAAATGTGTTGGGATGCTACCAGTACACTGTAACAAGGAGACTCTTAACAACTATGCAGAACCTGAGGTGGTATAGCAGCTTTAACGCCACCCTTTGTCACATGCTATAACAGCATGGTGCAAATCTCCGCGTTACAGCCGTGTTATATAACAGCTTATTAGAACCATAGAGGTGAAAAGTAAAGTAAAGTGGAAGCATTGCCCAATTGCCAACTTCAGTGTTACATGATTGCAGGAGATCTACCTGATAGCATAACATAAGTGTTATTGTTATGATGTCGTGATGCATTAATGCAGCCCTCGAGAGTTACTCGCCAGTCCCCATTCATCCAACATACCCATCCGCATCCTATGGGTTAATAATGCCCTCCAGAAGGTTTCGTACGATTTCACAAAGCATCATGACTACAGACTTGGATAATTCATGGAAGCACTCTGCAGTTCTTAAAGGGTTAAATAAGTTGTAGACAATTCCCCCTTCTTCCAGGTTTAATGTCCCAGTGGTCGCTGCCCTGGAACCACCCTGAGAGGCAACATGGTGTGTCCAGTGCAAACATTGATATGTTCATGTGTAAAATGGCATCGACCATAAGCAGTCTTTTTCCAGCGGTGTATTGTGTATTGGCAATAAACACCACGACTATACAGTCAAGTATAGGCCATATACATCAGTTAAAATCTTAAGTAGCTTGAGTGTTGTTAAAATTGAATAATTTAATTTCTGATATAGAAAATCCCTACAATGAGTGGTAGCAGCTAAACATAGATATTGTCAGCATGGAAGGGATGTTTGATTCTATATACATGTTATTTATGATATAATAAACACCTGCCTCTGCAACAAAAAAGTAAAACTGATGTCAAAATTCTAAACGCTCTCTCCCAATTAGCCCTCTTCAAATAATATCCCTGTTTCTTATCACCGCGCGCGTCACCAAAATCGTAATTTTTATTTTTTTTAATTTTTGTTTGCAAATCTTATAAGAAAATTTGATAATAATAGACCAATATGGACATATTTGGTATTAAATTGAAGCTTACAATGGCGCGAATACAATGGGTTAGAGGAGATATACTTTTTCAAAACGTCTGCAAAAAAGATAAGAAAAGGAAAAAATGCCATCGTCATATTTCTCATGGCATAGTGATGAGAAACAAGTACATTGTTTGGAGTGGCCTTAATAGGATGAGAGGGACACCCCTACCCCAAACTGCTGTTAACCCTCAAATTACGGGCCGCATACACGATTAAACGTTGATATAATTATCCAAAATTCTAAATCCTACTTATAGATGCTCCAAACATTGTAGCAGTGCATTATTTGAAGCATGAGGGGTAAGCAATGTTTTTCATGATCAGTACATGTATATATAAGTGCTCTGCCATTGCCTTTTTCAGTCTATTTTTAATTGATGCTACCGTAACTGTTTTAACTAACTGAAACAAAGCTAATTTTGTTTAAGGAAATAGAAGAAAAAAGTAAAAAATTTAGGCCTATATTATCACTTTGCCCAATGCGATATGGACCGCGTGAACCAAAATCGTTTTCAACAGCAGATTACATAATCCCTCCTTTTCCAGGGAAGGATTATATAATCATTCTGTGCACCAGCCATAGTTGTAAGACTATAATATGATCCACTTTCCTGGATCAGTGTGTGGTTAAGAAAGGTTTCCATTATACAAGTCACCCGGCGCCTACAGCCTATACTCTATAGGACCTGGAGTGTGCCCCTTCGGTATATTGTGAGAACCAACACTGGCTCAGCAAAGCTGAAATTCTCCTTTGATGTAGCACTAAGATTGGATAGGATAACCATTTAATGAGAGCATAGGGCTTTATTGCACTCGGGTGGAATGTCATGATGCATGACTGGAGAGATGGGGATACACTCGCCAGGGCTGCATTCATGAATGCATCATGTCGGGTTGATACAGTCATGAAGGGTTGGCATGATGCACTCATGTGGCATCAGTGAGTTACTTGCAGTGATGGTGCTGCATTGGTGCATCACAACAACATATGGCAGGGACCGTATTGCATCATGCCACCCTGAAAGGGTCCAGACCTGAGGTGGTGGGAAAGTTCCTACTCCCTAAACCTGCTAAACATGGGATTAGAGAGTAGTCATTGTTTAACAACAGAGGTGAGAGGAGGTGGTGTTGTGTTTTCGCGCGGTCGTGTGTAAATATTTTCTGGTCCTACCCCAAGAGGAGTTTTTTTCCCTTCTTTGAACCATTGTAGCGCACAGGCATTTTTGATGAAAAGCGGTGAAATATTTCTGATCCCTCTCTCTAGAGGGCTCACCATTTTTAGCGCCCCCCCCTCAAACCCCCACCTCCCCTGTTGTTAAATAATGACCAGTCCCTCCGACACAGCGGGTCACCAGAGGGGAAGCAAGGGGGGATATCATGGATACATTATTCCTGGAAGGATTTATAATCTCCTGCAAATTAAGCGGTTATAATCATGAGTCTAGATATAATTTGTCACGAACTGAAGATGGACTTTATTTTGAATTATGTTAACTTACAGTAAGATGCATGCACGGGGACATCTTAAGACCAAATGATCCTGTCAGAATTTGAATTAAAATATTTAATTGAGTAGGCCTATGTAGATTTATATGTATCACAACTAATGAGATCGATACATAAGTTACTCAAATCTATGCACAAATATACCATTATAGAAATACACTTTCCTAAATATGATTATTATAAAAAGAATATTACTTCAAGTCACTATTTGAAATCCCACTTTTAATTAAAAATACTTTCATGTATAATGTACCTTTACAACTTTACGGTTTGATCAGCTATATTAGTAAAATGGTGAACCAACCGTCCTTTTAGCATAATATGAAATTAATGATATACTAGGTGCAGTCACTTAAATACCATGGCCTGCTATTCATGGTAATACAGGTATGCAGGTTTTGTCAGTAAACTACTATAACACACTAGAGTCCTGGTGGAGAGAGGTCCTTGGGTAGAGTGTTGGTGGTAGCATTAGTACAAGGCAAGCAGCAATATTTGACTACTTTAGCCGGCCGGACTTGTCGGCTTGACGACACCTCTCTACTGCGTTATTAGTGGGCAAGCAATGGTATTCTGGTGGGAATATACTGAACATGCTAGTTTCTCAACTGGAATCTGTAGTTTGAAGGGTGCTGCGGCAATTTTGGTTTTAATTTAAATTAAGCTATTTCTAGGCCAATTAAGTAATTCACTATAATTACAGCTTGGGTGTCTCTGTCTTTCTGGCAAGTAGATATATCAACATTCTAACAACACTACCCCCCAAAATCTACTAGGGGGAACCTGGTGGTAATATTTATGGTTGCCTAGCAACAGGCAATTATTGCTATTTATCTATAGAATAGTGTAAACTACTGTTGCTATTGTCCTGTTGGTATATTGCATATATCCTCTTGCACTGTTTTGATGTAGATATTATCATGATTTGTACATAGATATTGGTCCATAATCTCCTTAGCAACTGGCACATTTAGCATGTTGTGCATAGCAACAGCACTAGTTACAGTAACAATACAAAAATCAACCAATGCATTCAAAAGAAGCAAATCACAAGGAGGGCATGACTTTTCCCCATAGCAACAGAAGACAATAACCTATAGGCATATTTCTGGTGGACAAAGGCATTTTATGTACCTCCTTTGTAGTGCCAAATCTTTCAACACGTCTTTTCTTGGATGTGCAGACCCAGCTAACAAAAAAACGTTATTTTACGTCAGAATAACGTTATAAAATTTCATATAACGTTATGCCATAGTAAGGAGCCTTAAATAAACGTTATTTAACGTTATATAACGTTATAAAATGTTGTATAACGTTTTTTGTTTACTGGAAGAGGTGTAGAAGGTAAATCTTTATTGGGGGGCTCCACTCCAACCAACTTTAAGTATCGATTTTTATGCATGATGTATCTACAGACTTATATAAGATTTATGGAAAAGAAGTATTTGAGCCCCCTCTAGTTCTGATTTGGGGTCCCAGCCACCTCTGTCCCCACTCTGATGTGGCAAATGATATACACTGTCTAGTATAGCCAAATTACTGGAAATTGTCACTATCCCATTGTGGTGATCCAAATACTCTTACAGTTTTCTGTATAGCATTATAAATAATGCTGACCTGCATGAACATTGTCTTAGTTACTATTGCGGCAGTTCCCATAACATGTAGTACACAATGTACACAAACCGAGGTGCCTGTGGCATATGGCCTATTATTTCATGGTGAATACGGCTTGATGTTTGACTGATAGCGCCCTTTATACTGGACCTGAAGATCAGCGTCAGCAGGACGTAATTTAAAGCAGCAATTTGACCCCCTCTTAAACTTTAATATTTATAGGACCAGCATTTGTTCTTCCTTAAGGCAGAGCAAAAGAGCATAGTATATAGGCCTCAATATGACCTTTAAACTAAACTAAACTTAACTAAAATGGCTTTAGTCTTGTGTGGCTAGTACACTTAGAGCAATCAGTACACACTTAAGGTGGAGGTCTACATACAACCAATAAATAAGGAAGTATATATAATGTATAATCTGCATGAATACACATGAAACCCCTAATGGTTGTGGAAAGCAATAGTGCCTTCATTATGCATATAAATAGGAGCATAATGAGAGGTAGTTCACCTCAAGCCCAATAGGAGGCAGCATGAAGTGGGCAACCTGCAGATCCTTATGTTATCTGGTTTACAGTTGGTTGACTTTTTATTCTCATTGGAGGTATTGAGCACATGTTCATATAGGAAGAAGGACCTATAGATCTTATACAAAAGTCAACCAATCCACATTTTAAGTCTGTAAAGATGGCTGACATGTTAAATCGTTTATTCAACCATGGCAATATTACAAGTTATGACTTGCAACAAAAAAGCCAAAAACATGAAATGAGGATACTAACTTTAAATTAAGACAACATTCTGACTTTTGATAAATACTTTATTCACACAACAATGGGATACAGTACATTAAACCATACACATTATTCAGCTACCTTTTTCGAATAGAGGCAATGAAATGGGATGAATAACAATTCGTAAAAACAATCCACAATGATGTTCTATGATAACAAGCACCAGTGGCAATAATACTAAGCCTACAATGGACTCTTTCATAATAAATAGATTAATGGGCAGAAGCTTCTACATTGAGGTTTTTATCCAGCTTTTGGAATATGCAATGAAGGTTAGAATATCCCAGTACTAAAATACATGGAGTATCCCAGTGGGCACAGAACATTGAATCAACATTGATAACTGGTTGTCAATGTTGGTTCAATGTTGATTCAATGTTCATTCTACATTGAGCTGAATTTTGTGCCCACTGGGATAGAGTATGGAGGATACAAAGCCCTAATGCTTGGGACCTGGATCACTGAAAAAGTAAACTTGTCTCCAGACTCGTCGAAGTGACTATCATAAAATAAACGAGTCAAAAATAGTCTAACCTATCAGCTTACCATCCCACAAATTGAATCCGGAGCTGGCAAATGTCGGGTTTTGGGCTGGCACATGCCAAGTGGGTCTTTTATCTCCAGCTAAAGACCCGCTTCCTTGTCGCTTAGATGAGTTTTTGACTCGTTTATTTTATGACCGTCGCTTGGAAGAGTCTGGAGACAAGTTTATTTTTTGAGTGATGAATACAGTTAACATTATAAGGTGATTAGTAAAGTGGTTTACTTCTCTCAATATGATCATGTTTCTTTAATTAGTATATTCACTTCAACCAGTTGTAAATATCATGCACGCCTGGAATATTAATACATATTAATTTTTTGGCAGCAATTAACATATCTGCACATGGCCACCTTGAATGTATGTATAAATGGATACTATTCTGAGTTAGCCTTTTCCGTCAAATGTAGACTGGAGCTGTTGAATAGCACTGTGAGGACACATAGTGGTAGAATTATGAACTAAAGGGGACAAATCTTGCTCTCCATCTCAAAATGCCTTAGAAATTCCACATTACTGTAATATATGGCAATTGGTCAATGTTCCATCAACATTGAATACATGCACATGCCTCTTTGCGTCCCCTACATTATAAAAGAAGATATATCTAGACATGAGACAGCATAATTAACCCCTGTTCAGTTGACCTTCCCTTTTTTTCTGAAATCCTGAAATTTTAGCAGTTGATACATAATTTATCGCTGAAACATCTTCACAAGTCCAAATCATAAATTTCCCACATATATGATCAGTTCCCAGAGGGCATTAGAGTGTCCTGGGTTTTAGCAACCTGGTACCAGAGGGCGCCACGGAGTTGTAGCCTCTGGTACCAAGTGGAGTGAGGCTTAGTTCATCATTCCACCACTAGGTCTCAGTGAAGGAAATCCCTTTTTGAGGGTGATTGGCATCATTTCCAACTTAATTATGGACCATTCACTGCCACTGCAGTATTCACTTCTGACCAGAATATGACTCAGTTTTCTGCGGGATTACCCTCAGTGAGACTACCATGTGCTCTCACAGCGGTGTTCACCCCCCCCCCCCATTAGGGTTACCAGCTGGGGTTCCTGATCAACACAGAATTAACATAGGGCTCTCTTTCCTCCAGTATAGAGAGACCACCTTGCAACCTTGTGCATATTAAGATGCACTGCTTGTTAGAATATATAAATTGATTATAACCATGGACCATGGTTTTCCTAATCATGATATAACATATTATTAGAGGGGAAAAGGTATACAGATATGCTTTTAAAAGGAGAGATTCAGGTCTATCAGGCCAAAAAAAATAAAAGGTGTGTTTCAGGCAACCCGACCCTAGCAATTTTCTTTCTTTTACGATTTTGGCGTTTTTTTTTGTGTGCAAAATATTCATATATTTTCGAAAATTTTAGCATTTTTTTGGTCAGGAAAAACAAATCACATGCCTAATCAACTGTCCAGCCTCAAGAATTGCTTTTTAACAAGAATGTCTAATAATTTCATGATATTCCTATTTATAGTAAGAATCGGTGAGTAGTCTTGATGACCTACGAGTCAATGTGGCAGTCCGCGACTCATCCAAGGTACCTCCAACATTCAAAAAAAAAAATCCGACCTACCTATCCTAAATTTTGGACCATGTTGCCTGAAACACACCTTTTTTCTTTTTTGGCCTCAGCTAATACGACAGATTTGAATAACATTTGATTCTTCTGACTGCCTCCGGAGTAATATGTATTTGAATGAGCAGGGGGTGAAGATCGGCATGGGGTGAGATCCAATGGATGTGTTGACCAGCACTTAATTAACCCTT
The DNA here is from genome assembly GCA_947462335.1 of Harmothoe impar. Lineage (NCBI taxonomy): Eukaryota > Metazoa > Annelida > Polychaeta > Phyllodocida > Polynoidae > Harmothoe > Harmothoe impar. Next base: position 70,416,961 of record OX381707.1, read on the forward strand.
TAAGGGCAGCATAGCGTTTAAATGCACTATGCCTCTTTATAATGTATCATGCTGACCCTACAGGGCTGATACACTCCAGAATTAAGGGTCGGCATGATGCACAAATGCAGCTCCATCATTTGACATCTGTTGCCTTGGGACAACACACCGTCCTCCAAGGGTTCATACTTTTTCATTTTGAACCAGCTCCAATGATCAATATATTGTGTGACAGAAGCTACTCCTATCTCGACATCATCAAACGTGCAAATTCTGTAAGATAGAAAAGAAATACATTGCCGTTAACACAGGGTTGAGAAATATGCATACTCAATTGTTTCATCTCTGCCTGTACAGACATACATTTTATTCATATCTACGAAGGTCTTAAAATAATAATTTTCCCAGCTCTGAATAAATCCTTTTTGTAAATGGCCTTTGTCGTTATGATGCATGAATGCTGCTTTGGCAAGTAGACTCGTCAAGAACGAACAGGGAAAGTGCTTCGCGCATTAAAGCACTATGCCATCCTTAAAGGGTTAATAAAACATTACCTTGACGCCATGACTGACTTACACTGAAAAAGTAAACTTATCTCCAGACTCGTCTAAGTGACTGTCATAAAATAAATGAGTCAAAAGTTGTCTAACCTGCTTAATCAGCTTACCATCCCACAGATAGAATCTGGAGCTGACAAATGTCGGGTTTTGGGCTGGAACATGCCAAGTGGGCCTTCAGCTCCAGCTAGAAGACCTGCTTCCTTGTCACTTATAGACGAGTTTTTGACTCATTTATTTTATGACAGTCCCTTGGAAGAGTCTAGAGACAAGTTTACTTTTTGAGTGCACTGACCTTCATAGTTGACCTTGACTGACTCACTGACCTTCATAGTTGACCTTGCCGTCCCCGTCCAGGTCGGCCTCCCGGATCATCTCCTCCACCTCCTCCCGGGACAGCTTCTCCCCGATACTCCGCATCACGTGGTACAGCTCCTTGGGTGTGATGAAGCCGTCCTTGTCTCTGTCAAACACGCGGAACGCTTCACGTACCTACAGGGGGCAGAAACGGTGAGAAACGGTGAGAAACGGTGAGAAACGGTGAGAAACGGTGAGAAACGGTGAGAAACGGTGAGAAACGGTGAGAAACGGTGAGAAACTGACTGAATGTGTGTCAAACACCCAGAACGCCTAGAGGGGGTAGGAACAGTCAGGATCAGTCAGAAACGGTCAGAAACTGACTGAATGGGTGTCAAACACACGGAACGCCTAGAGGGGGTAGGAACAGTCAGGATCAGTCAGAAACGGTCAGAAACTGACTGAATGGGTGTCAAACACACGGAAATACGGGGGGCAGAAACAGTCAGAAACTGACGAGACTGAATGGGTGTCAAACACGCCAAACACCTTTTACACCTAAATGGGGACAGAAACGGTGAGTAACGGCCAGAAGCTGACTGAATGGGTGTCAAACACGCGGAATGGGGGTCAGAACAGTTAGAAATATTCAGAAACGGCCAGAAACGGTCCCAAACAGCCAGAAACGGTCAGGAGCTGACTGAATGGGTGTCAAACACATGGAACGCCTCCCGTACTATAATTGGATTATGAAACGGTTGCCTGGCTTATGTAATTGTATGATAGATTCTTTTCTGATATGCTACCAAGTAGAACACCAAAACAACAGACTGTCTATAACTACAGACAAAACGAAATATCTATATCTGAACTAGCAGATTAATTTATTGTCGCTCCATGTTGTCTATCGTTAAACCTTGTGCATCATTCTCTTTTCTATGAATCTGTTATATGGTAAGGTCATAATATGATCTGTTGATAACGCCCTTCCCATGACTTTATTTCTCAATGTCGTTTACAATTTATTGTCAAACTACAATCATGATAATAAATCAAATGTCAACATGCAGTGATATTTTTGACCTACAGCATTGACTGGATTATGTATACTTAACTATTTATACCATCTATGATGCACATTCCTGTATGTCATACATTGTAAAAGCCCGCAGGATATTATATGAGAAATAAAGTTTAAATGTTGTTCAAAAATAATTTGACCACCGTCTTTACCTCTTCTTCTGTATCAGCCTCCTTAATCTTCTTAGCCATCATTGTAAGGAACTCTGGGAAATCTACCTCTCCATTCCCTGAAATATAAAGGTGGGTCATTGTTAGAGTATAAGTTTGCCGGTACAGTTTGAAAAGCTTTGGAAATGCAAGTTCGAACTGTCTATAGCGTTTTTGGTTGAGGCCGTGTAATTTTGGGGTAGAATACATATCTGATGCATCTTTGGTGTTAGCATTCTACAATTGGAATGTAAAAAGAAACGTTTTGTGTGAAATTATATGTCTTGGAATATATATATAACACCTCCTGGTAAGTTGCTATGGAAACGTTAGTAATATTGACTATAGATATATTGACACATCGTAATGACCAATACCCACATACTTACAGAAGCCAGTGTAAAATAAAACGCTTGCTTTTAAAGTTTGTATGTCCACTGATGCAAACACTATATATATATATATATATATATATATGGGTCAGATTTTTGAAAAATGTCACATTCTGGGGTCAAAAGTGAGTAACCATGAAAATTCACAAAACTCAATTAATCTTTATGCAAGTTTCTTACATTGAAAGACATATATCTTGGGTGTCCAAAAACAATAATTGCATGGTTCTACCCCTACCGGTGCAGTTTTTATTGACCGGCGAACGCATTATAGAGTAAAAGTGTTGGCAGTTACGCCCAAAACTATTACAACATGGTTATTATATCAAAGAAACACCACAGTGACTCCTAAATTCATTTACAAGTAGCCTTAGTATGTGTGAATAGGTATACCAAGTTTGAAAACACTTGGCCATAAACTTTTTGATTTGTCGCTCAGCAAACTTTGCGAAAATATTGAAAATGATGAAATATTTCCACTAAATCACCAACTTTAGTCTAATTTTCTCAAAACGGTCCTTTTTGCCATCAAAATCACTTTGTGTTATCTTCAACGTGTGTACTTGCAATAGCAAGAATCATTTCACATACAAAGATACCTCTCTAGGCATGGTGAGCTCGTAAAACCAGCTTATTTTTAGAGTAAAAGTGTCGGCAGTTACGCCATTGGTTATCACATGGCATAACCTCTGCTACATATCTCAAACAACCACCACAGCTATCTATTCTATATTTCTATGTACAAAACAGGATGGATGTATATTTTAACCCTAAAACACACCAGTTATAACACATTTTATACCAAATGGTATTCCTCAAAATATGTCGAAATAAGGGAAAATTTAGGTAAAAATGGAAGGCCAGTCACTTTAAGGGGAAAAAAATGAGTCGTGCAGTATGGGCAAAATGACTATTTGGGATGGTAGAAGTCCCATAGCGGCATTCTCTGTTAAAATATGGAGATGATTGACTGAGTGAAAGTAGTATATTTTACAAAATATAATAAAAGTGTCGGCAGTTACGGATTCTTAGTCAACCCTGACAAATTAAAAAATCAGCAGAATTTATATATTATTTGTTGAAGCTATTACAGCACATAGCCCCTCATCATGCTGTGCAGAGAAAATGTTTATACCATTAATATTAAGGTGTGTATGGCAATAAATACATTTCTGCGTAACTGCCGACACTTTAACTATATGAATGACTATTTTCTGCTGTATTTATCACAAGCATGTTCTTAGCATAAGTATAGCACACTACAATGTTGAAGGGGATGTGTAGGTATAATATAAACCACAAAAAACACAATTAAGATGATAATTACGGACTCAACAGGGATTTCTGTTGACATTTTGTTCATTTTCTCTCTGAGACACCCTTTAACAACCCTTTTAGTAAACTAAAACATGCCAAACTGCTATGAAATCACACTATATTATGTATTAATGTCCATTTCCCAAAGTTGGTTTGAGATTTCCAGGGGATGCACAATATTACAGCATCAGGAAAGGTTTTACAATAGACCAGAGTAAAAGTGTCGGCAGTTACGTAAAAGTGTCGGCAGTTACGTGAATGTTGCGCCCCTTGTCCCACTACACAAGAGCAAGGGACTAGGCTGCAAATCCTATCCAGATTGAATAGACATAAACCTCTCATGGTTATACATGTCTTAGAAATGATAGGGATGGGGTATTTCTAGATTTATAGAGGAAACTTACCGTAATTGCCGACACTTTTATTATTTTCCAAAAATACATTTTTAGGCTTGGAGCCCTCAATAATGGGTGTATCCCCACGAAATTTTTACCAGTTTTAGTATACATATATCCTTCAAGATTGAAAGCAAAAAGTACATTTGGTGACCCGTACTAATTGTCCAGTGGAAGAACCAAAAGTAAAAGTGTCGGCAGTTACACGAGTGGCATTTTCAATACAACAGGCTAGTCTGACCAATTGAGCAAAGATATCTTTTAAAAAAAATTGTATGTGTGAGACAACATATATAACTAATAGGAAACCATGATTAGGCAAGGTTGTGACTGCTTTTGTTGAGGTGGGGGAGTTATGAAAAATGTAAAGAAAGGTTTGACGCACAGTTTTGGGGTATTTTAGCCCTTTGGAGGCTCATAACTTGAAAAATATCCACTTTGCATCCATGATTTTACATTTTTCTGAAAGCCTGGACTGGTACCTATTCTATAAAAAAAGAAAAAACTGGATTGGTGCAGCCTTTTTTATTGCAGAGCTGTTTGAAGGTGAAAAACACCCAAAAGTGACATTTTTCAAAATTCTCACCCATATATATATATATATATATATATATATATATATATATATATATATATATATATATATATGTATATTTTAGTTTCCCTCATGACCACAGTCCACTGGGGATCTTCGGCCGATTAAGCCCATATATTTCCTATATAACTTCGGCCGATTAGAGCCCAGTGAACGGTGGCCATAAGGATCCGTAGCTCCCTGAACATACTACGGGTAGTAAAATACTGATGCTGAGCAATATTTCGCTTTGTGCAAAGCAGCCTAAGCATTTCAATCCCATAATTTAGAATCAAAGAAGTATTACAGATTGCCTGCAGAGGTGGACCGTGTGCTTTAAATGTATTGCTGCAGTGGCTCACCGCTAAACTCCTAAGTACTACCCAATATACCAAAGTAGTATGCCAGTAGATGTCACTAAGGGTCACCGTGCACAGAGCATAAACCGGCCGTATGCGGCCATTTTATATATCATTTACATATGTGTATGGCAATATGTGTATGACAGTTTTATCCATATACGGCCGATTTATGCTCTGTGGACGGTGGTCATAAGCTGGAAAGAGGTTTCCCTCAATCTCCTGAGTTGTCTCCCAATATAGTGTGTAGTTGGTTCGCCGAACAACACAGCATTTGGGAACCCTTTCGCCGAACAGTGTCCAGCTGAGTACCTTTGTCCGTTCTTCCGTTATTAATAAATGTCCTGTTTCACATACAACCTAGCAAAACCATGTGAACTTGTACATGTCTTCCTTAGTCTTCCTTAGTCTTCCACAGTCATAACATGTTGCCTCAAATTTAGTATCTCACTACGCATCAGGGCTGCATTCATACATCATGAGGAAAAGGGACATAGTGCATAAAACACTATGCTGTCGTTAAAGGCGGCTCAATCTATTAAAGGGGCGATCTCACCACTCGCACTTACCACATAGTAGACTAGAACAGTACTAGAATTGTGAGTGGGAAACGCTCAGTGAGAATGCCATTTTAACCTCTATATTGGGCACCTACCATATAGGGCATGGTGAATTAAATTAAAAATCCCTATGCTGTCCTTAAATGGTTAATATGCTATTGGATACCTACCATCCAGGACATAGTGTCTTAATCACTATAATATTATATGCTGTCATTAAAGGGTTAATATGTCCGCACTTACATGGCCACCTACCATCCAGGACATAGTGTCTTAATCATTCTGCTGTCCTTAAAGGATTACTTTGTTAACCCCTACTGGATTATTGGCAGACTCGCTCAACCAGTACCTTTTCCACCACGAGGGCTGCAATTGGGACTGGTGGAACTGCTATATCTAGATTGTTACTTCCTGTCAGGCTGTGCACAGGAGTTGGTGTACATAATTTGATTGGTCAACTCCTGAGCGCAAGTTAGTGAAACAAGTTTTTTATATGAGTTTGCCCAGACTCTACTATTATAAAGTCGGGGCATGACACTGGTATACCTACCATCCAGGTCGACCTCCTTCATCATGGTCTGCAGCTCCTCCTCGGTCGGGTACTTGCCCAGGGAGCGCATCACCGTGCTCAGCTCCGTCACCGTGATGGTACCATCCCGGTCCTTGTCAAACAGGTTAAACGTCTCCTGGAACTCTACAAGAAAAACAAACAATATATATTTTTTAAATGTAGGTGCTGTTCTTTTTTTTTTCAGCCCGCACCCTCCTCCGTGGGTGTACGAACTTTAATCCTTTAAGGGCCGCACAGTGCTTTACTTAAGGTGACATCCCTTTGTCGGCCTGGAACAATTAAATGATTAATTAAAGGTTTCATCGTTTTGAACAAACTGTCTAAAAGTAGATGAAACTCTCAATAGCCCGCTCAGAGGACATACCCTAATACTGTAGAATACACTGATAAAATGAAGGGATCCAAACTTGTCAAAAGGTCGTCTTATAAGAAGGGTTTAGGGTCTTTAAAGTGACGGTCATAAAATAAACGAGTTAAAGGTTGTCTATTTGATGAACTGTCCGGTTACCATCCCACAAGACAAGACTAGGGTCATCTAACTGACAATGATAGCCCAGGCAGTGGCCCACTCCAAGTGACAAGTCTTAGGTCGTCAAATTCACAACCCAGAATAGTTAACCCTTTATTGGCTGCAAACTGATTTAAATGTGCTTGAATCCCTTTGTCAGCATGATGCATGAATGTAGCCCTGGTGATTCTATTCGCCAAGCCTGCATTCATGCACCTTTGGAAATGGATCAACAGTTGGGAGAGTATACTTGCCAAGGCTGAATTAATGTATTATGATCACATAGAGCATAGCACCTTAAAGCACTATGCACCCCTTAGAGGGTTAACCTGTGCACTCTAACCTCTACTTCACTGCAGGTGGAGCTAACTGGGTTCTGCCTAGGCATAATTGTTGTCCATGTCTGTCTATATTTCTGAGGTTTATACTAGCTAATTCATACAAACATAGAGGTATGTAGGTTAGGGGAATTCCTGCCATATCCCCAAGTCTATATTGAGAGTATTTCTACCCTTTAGTTACAGACTGCTAACACATATGTGGATGTCATACCAATGGGAGTTTCCTTGCAGCTATTGTACCATAGAAATAACCACAAAAGAGGTGTCTGTTCCCTACACATATTTGTTTTGTCTCAATTGTATCAAAACATTGATTCCTTTACCTTTTCTAGCATCCCCAATAGATAAATCTCAAGATTCTCCATAACATGAATGTGTATTCCCATAAATATGATTAAAATCAACATAGAAATTATGCAATTCATTCCCCAACTTTATACAGAATGCATGTTATACTGATGCCACCTACAGGGAAAATCCTGAATCGGACCCTGGTTGACGAGTCTAGGGCTGGCATGAGTCAGGTTTTGGGCTGGCACATACCAAGTGTATCTTCTATCTGACAACTACAGCTAGAGGACCCACTCTCTTGTCACTTAGAAGAGTCTGTAGACGAGTTTACTTTTTGAGTGTACGGTCCTGGCGAGTCACTTGCAAGATCTGGATTTTTTTTGCATCTTTAGGACAAAGGCCAACACACATTACAACAATATATGCCACCCTTAAAGGGTTAAAGCTCTCGATCATAACACATCATGTATATCGATTTCCCCTGACATTGCAACCGATGTTGTGCATTTTAACCATGCTTAATTCAAAGAAACAGATGAAGACAAATAAGTTGCTTCCAGCTAAGGATCCAGCACGTGCGCACAAGCAGAATTCAGTGTGCCAAATGTTATAGCTGCTTTAACCATAAGACATTGGGTGTATTGCATATGCTATCAAATAGCTGCATCAGATTCTATTGGAAATATAATTAGCTCTTTAAAAAGTGTTTGAAATAATTCCCCAAGTTAAAACGAATCTGAGGATCAGGGGTGGATACGTCTCTTTGATGTAGTAAGTCTTAATTGATAAAAACAGGCCTTTGAGCGCGAAGGATACCTGCTTTAGTTGACAGGGCTACACTTATAAAGGAGTCCCACTTTTCACGTATTGTACACCCCTGTATACAAATTGGCACTCGGTGGTAGCTTCCACACATGCAATGGCATCTGGTTTACCGGTATATCTTTTTTGTAAATCAGGAGGTGTCTATATCTATTATTTTAAAGAACACTGAAACATTTCAACGGAAGTGTAACCGAAAGGATAGATGGAAATATGCCAATATTTATAAACCGGTCAAGAGAAACAATCCATCAGTGATATAGGTTTTACTTATTTTCTAATGTGTTAATACATTTTCCACCACCTTCTCATCAATTATCATGGCGGCAAGCACCATACAGTGTCGTTACTTCTCTTTTGGCCCGTTTTTATGTTATAAGTGGGCTTCCATGAAGTATTACCTTTTTCTCCAGAAATTGACCCCCCCATCCCCTAAAGTTCTTGTACACATTAAAATAAAGGGTTCATGTACCCAAAGATTTTCAGAAAATAGACCCCCCCTTCCCCCCCCCCCCTCCCCCCTTCGTGCCTACATACTTTATGGAAGCCCCCAAGTCTAATCATGTACCGCCGTTTTATTTCGACGACAAATTAAAAAAAAGATCAGAATGACTGTATAAAAACGTCATTTTGTATCTAAAGTTGTTTGTTTCCCTCTGTCTATGCCCACACCATTAAGGGAGTCTTATAACTGGGTCCTATGTTAGCCCTAATAGTATACACATTCTTTACGTAGAGAGGAATGTTCATTCGGGTTGACACCCAAGGTCACATTTAATGCGTCTACATGCTTAATGAATAACCACAAAGTGTAGAACACTGTGGTGCCAAAACTGTGGAACTGCAGGCCTGAAGAATGCGGGTTATGTAACGACCTTTTGGTACTGAGGCCACAATTATATTTCTTTTTGGAATAGAGCCAGGGCGATGGCATAGGGTGGCAGCAAGGCCATGCAACACTATACATTATGCTAGTTTAATCGGTTAATATGGGACATTATCTAGACCTCTACTTAAGAAGTATAATTGGTTTGATTAGTAAATCCGAAATTTGATATGAACATAAGACTCTCAAACAATAAACAGTATTATTGATAGATTCACTAAAATATTCATCATATAGTAAGTCTTTTTTTGTAAAATCGAAAAGGCTATTGACATTTCCCATTATTAGTAGTGTGAATTGATCTGTTTTTGAACAGAAATAAAATTGTGCTATTGATAGTCCTGAGGGCCACCGTCCACAGATCACTAATCGGCGGTATGCGGCCATTTTATACGTAATTTACATAGGAAATGTATGCACAATTTTATTGTACAATCTTAATATTTAAGCATGTATAGATATTCCGCAAATCAACCACTGCAATATACATTGAATACAAATGTAGACATTAGGTATTTAGTATTTTAACAGGATGCCATGCTATTAATAGTCCTGGCCTTGTGTTTAGTATGTCAGCCTATTAGAACTCAAGTAGAACACCAAACGTGGAAACTGAAAGCACCTAGATCTTACGCCTTAGTTATTTACTAACCTATTTATCTCATTTTGCCTTTATAACTAGTGTTCAGAGGTATGTTTTCAAACAGAACTATAAAGTACACCTTTACAATATATAACTATAAGTTTTCCTAAATTATTTGATTTCCTTGTGTATTTCCTTGTAACTATTGTTAATCAGAACTGTTTCAGGAATCAAGTTTTAATAAGTCTAAGGGTTTTTCTTTTACCCAACTGCCCTTTGGGCGTTTAGGCATAGGCCCCCACCCATGACGAAAAGCTACATCTACGTCGTAAACCTAAATTCTTTCCATGCACTCAAGTTGTATCCCAAACACATCAGAAAGAGATCCATATAGATCCAATAAAAGTTCATTGATATGTATCTAGATCATGAATGTAGCCGAGTGGAAAAGGGACCAAACGTAAGCATGCAGGCAATCGATAAAAAAAAGAGAATAAAATATATTCGCCTAGGGAATACGCTGTCACATTTTTTCAAAGAACAGATGCACATAATGTCCGTCTGTAGCGTACAGTGAGTAACATATATACTATATAGATTCTAAGGATGTATCAAATACTTCATTTACTTGGATCAAGCTGCCCAGGAACTTGAGACGTTCTCTTAAAAAAAACATGTTGAAAAACACGTTCTACCAAAATAGTCATGCGACGAAAGTAAACAGTATATATACAGGGTCTCACAGAGATTAGTCCTGATAGAGTTTTACTTGTATATATATGTTAACAGACAAAGGTTGAATAAAACAAATGTACAGCCTTTCATAAGAAGTATACGTAGACACCGTGAACTATTCTAAAATATCTCTCATGTCTATTTCGTGTTATACGCTTCGTGCCTTTCTTGCGGGGTGCACGAGACACATTCTCACATCATTCTCGAGTGTTGTTTAGAGGTTGTGGTCACTAAACTAATTTAACCAAGTAAAACCCTCTTTAATACACGATGAGGAGTCTATTCCCTTGATTGAATATTAAAGTGCCACTCCCTACCGTAACATGCCCCTCGATATTTGACTATAGAACAGTACTAGAAAAGTACACTTAGACCCTTGGTGGGAATGCCGCTTTAAAAGAGAATCCGATATCACACAACTCTAATATTCTGCACCAAGTTGCCAAAGTTCACGATGTCACACAATGTACTAGGAACGACTAATTGTATAGCAATTAAATCGACTTAGGAAGTTCTATAAGCTCATCCAGATAGAGATGGAAACAGAAGGGGCAAACATTGACATTTCCGACTGGCCCATGGGCCACCTGAGGCGCAGAAATCTACGCACCGAGACCTGCGGGTCCAGGATCTAAATTGCTCCAAAAAGAGCATCATAAATAGTTATTTTTATGAAAAGTCCGAAACACACATTTTCCCCTTTCTACCGGTAGAGATCTTACTTTTTCTCAAGGAAGACATAATATATGGTGCTAGATAATAGGGGCACGATTCCTGGGCGCCCCTGGTGAGAATCTAAAACCCCATCTGTTTTGGAATTGTTAATATGTTATTCGTCCATCTACCTATAAAAAAGGGTTATTAGTCAACTATCACTTACATAGATGTATAGAATAACAGACATTTCATTAGTAATGCAATGTGTCCAAGCTAATTTATGCTTATCACGACAGAATTCGGAAGTACAATGTCAGGTAAATAGCTCATGTGAACTTTGTTTTTGGATTCCTGCCAGGAGTCCTGAAAACATTTTCTCTTCCTCTAATGAAACTTGCTATGCTGACAATAAGACTTAAGAGGGCCTGTGTACATCCTAAATTATCTATGTGAAGTGAATTGCAGAAATAAAAAATCATTCAGGACTTCCTAGATGTGATATCGAGTTACAAGAAGGTCTTCCCCCACTGAAGTGAAAGGGATGGGCACGGGGATGAAGGGGGTGGGAAGTGGAATGGGTACACACAGAAAAGTAACAGCGTGAAAAGGGAGTCCAGGCTGCCTCCGGAATGACTCCCCCTCTTGGGGAGCCCAGGTGCTTATATGACTCCCTTAGGTGAGTCGAGGAGCTATATGTGATTCTCCCTATAGGTGACTCCCTTAGGTCATCCAGGGAGTCACCTAGGCTGCCTTTGATAGCCTGGGCTACCCTAAAGAGGGGAGTCATTCTGGAGGCAACCTGGACTCCCTTTTGACTCTGTTTCTTTTCTCTGTGTAGGCAGGACTGGGGATCGATTAGTACGGCTAGAAGGGGAGTGGTTCACATTTCACAAACACGCAATTGCTAACTATATATATATATATATATATATATATATATATATATATATATATATATATACATGCGTGCAGTGCCAATTCATAATGGTATAATAGACTATCACATGTAATCAACAGAATTATTAACACCTAACCAATTGGGGAAATCATGCTTTAATCCACTTTTTGAACAGCGAATTAATATCAATTAGTGTATAGGCCTTCTGAATACTACACAGGAAAAGTTCCCACCATGCCTAGGATACTGTAAAGCAAAGATCTTCCCTTTGGACTGAATTGCTATAGTTTGCAGATTCATGCAAACAGTAATGGTTGATAATCTATCCCAGTATAGTATAGTAGGCACAGAGCATTGAATCGACATTGATTAATAGTTTGCATCAAGGTTGATGCAATGTTGATTCAACATTTAACTAAATTCTGTGCCCACTGGGATTTAGCCTTGCAATCAATGAACATATCAGGAGAAATATATAAATCACAGCACTTAGGCAAGAGGCCTTAGCTTATATAGTCTTGCAATATAAGTGTGAGACCTTGTTTATAGCAAAGTCCCACAAGTTCACAGTTTTCATACAAAAACTGCATGATCGAATTTGGGCCAGTTACAGTTTAATCATTCAATTAATTTTCCAGGCAAAGGTAAATGACTACTAGGTATGGCATTTGATTGTCATGTACTGAAATCGTCTCAGCAAACTTATTTGCAGATAAAACATATAAGTCTGGCATTAGGCTAGAAACAATGGTAGTAAATGCCACAGAGAGGGTATAAAGTTGGGGAACCAGTATAATGAGAAGACAAGAGGTAAGGCCTCACATGGTCTGCGGGAGACTATTATATGGTGATAAAACGATGTAATTTGCCAATAAAAATTTTTTCCCACACAATTATCATAGTTGATTTATACATGTTACAAAGACCTATACGCACATGATATGGAACCTAGCCAGCCATAACACATAATGTCGGTGGTCCCTGCAGGAAGCTCCACAGCACACTTTGTATTGTAGCTGTCCAAGCCATCTGCTTATAACCAAGAGACAACAACCATAAGGAGCAAGTACGATGTAATATACAGCAAATTTATAGATCTTGTTTAACACATGACATGGTATTGAAGGGACACTGGCGAGGTAGTTTATGATCAGATAACATTGATAACTCAGCACAGCACCATCTAGGTTAGACTGCCTGCTAGCCGGCCCAAAATATTTCCACTATTGACAGTTCACACTGTCAATAGTGGAAATTATTCCTGTTATCGACAGTTCCTCATGTGAACTGTCAAAAGTGGGAGATTCCTATTTTATTGACAGTTCCCACTGAGCTTGGGGTCAAATCAACCTTTGAATCAAATTCAACCTTTGTGTCAAACTCGACCTTTTTGGTCAAATTCCACCTTGGAGTCAAAATCGGTTTTGTTGCAAAAATCGGCTTTGCACTCATGTATATATGCTTTGCACTCAAAATTGGTTTCACATTCAAAATTGGTTACGCACTCAAAATCAGTTTTGCCTTCATATCAGTTTTGCCTTCAAAATCAGTTTTGCACTCAAAACGGGGCTTGCACTCAAAATGGGGTTTGCACTCAAAATCATCAAAATCGACCCTGGAGGCAAAATCGACGTTGGGGTCAAAATTAACCTTTGAATCGAAATTGACTTTTTGCATCAAAATTGACTTTTGCATCAAAATCGACCTTTGCACCAAAATCGACTTTACAGGGTATAATTTACCACTATTGACAGCTCGAACTGTCAATAAGAGAGAAATATCCCACCATTAACAGTTTGAACTGTCAATAAGAGGAAAGTTTTCCACTATTGACAGTTTGAACTGTCAATAGCAAGATCATGGTGGGCCGGCTTTTTACAGTGTGAACTGTCAATAGCAGAAAGGAATCTTCTTATTGACAGTTCGAACTGTCAATAACAGAATATAATTCCCTTATTGACAGTTCAAACTCTCAATAGCCAGTTAAACCTGAAATAAACTGCCAGGTTTGGGACGATCCCACCATTCTAGTAGGAATCACTTGTTAACATGTGACACTCATAACCACAAATAGATATACAACACATACCAGTATTATAACGACCTGTTACAGTATATTTATATGTGGTACTAGTTGGATAATATGCTGAGGGATTTTTGCCCAAAATGTTGTAAAAATAGTCCATGTCAATCTAAGCATCGTGTATTTTATGCTCAAAAAGCTAATCTTTGAGACTAAGTGTGACCTATCCATTAGTTCGAGTTCAAGTCACCTCCTTAGTTCTGGGACTTGCTGCATCATTTACAGGCCCGTAACTATAGCCCTCTTCGTGAAGTGTTTTTTTTTTTGATAAGGTGGAACTAGGAAAATTCAATGGTGGAACTTGCTGGATGTTAATGAAAAAATATGTTAAATAATGACTCGCCTCATACTCAGAACTATAATTCATAGGGGCATATAACAAAATGGACCATCCATTTACGGTTTACTCTCTAGATACCTTAATAATTGTCTGATTTACAAACCGCGAAAACTGGCATGTAGCTAATTATCCCCACTTTTGGCCCAGCTAGGGTGGAACCTTTTTTGGTCCATTAGGGCCATGGGGAAGGGGGGGGAGGGTCGTTCGAACGGACGAACGCCCCTGGTTACGGGCCTGATCTAACACATCTGTTGTGTAACAGGGAAAGTGCCCTCAATTCGTTCAAGATGCACATGTACACATGGTGATACGGGTTCTGACTTTGAAAAATAAGGTATCCCATAAAAAAGCAATTAATGCACGAGTCATTAATTTTCTACACCAGTCGTGAGGCCAGATTGCATGTCCTCTTGTCTGCATGTCCCATATACAGTGATATAGCCTATATAGTGACCGACGCGCACTCAACTCTAGTACACATGTTATAGTTTACATGAGATATAATATACAAAGTTTCTTTATCAATAAAAATGACAACAATAACATCACCACCAACAATATTTTCATATAGACGAATACTCATAAGTATCCCTTACCATTACGAAAGAAAGTGAATTCCGTTCGAGATGATAAAAAAACTTTATAGCAAGGCAAAATAGGATGGTTGTGATTAAAACGCCAGAAATTAACTATAATTAGTTGATAATAAGCGCTATCATCATGCAGATAAAAAGATGGGTGCATTATTTTTTGTATTGCGGGTATTCCCCGGGGGGGGGGGGTTACTCAGTATAGGAATGGGTACCAACTGCGGTAACCACCCTGAAGAGCTGTCGCTGTGCGTGCATCGGAGCGAGAAAAAAGGGGGGCTGTTAATCAAAGAAAAGTGAAAAACTAGGGGCTGTCAACGACTGGAAAGTACAGAATCAGGGGCTGTGACACTTGAAATAAAGATAATGAACTCTTAAATCTCATACATGACTTGAGAAATCTATAATTCCAAAGTAACCTTACATTGAATGGAAGAGGCCTCTTAACATTGGACTGTCATCTGATTTTATTCCCCTAGTCTGTTTGGGGCGTAGGGGCGTAGGGGGCGCTGTGCCCAGAATCGGCCCCCATTTTGTTGGGGGTCTGAAAACACTGAATTTGCTAAAATTTTAAAATCACATTTGTAGAGTCTGCACAATTAATGTACGAATGCAGCACTGGCAAGTTACACACCGGGGCTGCATCCATGCATCATGCCAACAAAGGGCATATAACACATTAAAACAGTAGATGTATACATGTGCATGCATAATAAAATAGTGTACCTACCGCTGATCTGCTGCTCCGTGAGCTCGTGGTCAGACACGGTGACCATTGTGTAGCGGTAATCTCCTGGTATAGTACTGGTCAATCCCTCGATCCAGGCAGCTGTTGGTAATCCCTCCAGAGATTAAAGATTAAACTCTGATCTCAGTCTCAGGAGTCCAGGCAGATCCACACTCGTATACTTTATAGGTGACTATAATCAATACTAGAAGCCAGTCCTGTTTGTGTAAAAAAAACACGGACTCCCAACTGACAGTGATCTATCAAGCCTCCCCTAACATGTCACCCACCACCTTCCTTGGAGGGTGTGTAGCTTCTAAATGGCAGACAAGCACCTTGTAGGTGTGGACGTCTCGGCCAGTGTCTGTCAGTTACACATGGAGGGTTCCAAGCCTTCAGCGTAGGCAGCCACTCGTGTGTGACTCAGATTGCAGCTCCTTTAACAATTATAATGTATCATACACCATGTTACTCCAATTCTAACTCTGTAAATTATGTATGTGGGGATCCACCTACATGTCATTGATATACATGGATAGGATGGGATCCAGTATTTGGCGTCAAATATAAAGCTCTGTCGATTTAGGCTGAAGTATTGCGGTACTATTAAGTATCGGCATTGTATATTTAGATTTCGAGATCATGGTTCTAGTAGAGTGAGTTCCATAGGGTAGATTTACCATGAGTCGGGCACACAGCTGAGGTAGGAAATGTTTAGTGTAAAATATCGTAATTTATCGTATATTCTACTAACACAGACCAGTCATTATTACTGAAAAAATACACTTTGCTCCTTTAATAGCACACAATATTCACTAATTATTCACTAGGCCAAAAAGAAAACGAGGTTTGTTTCAAGTAACATGGGAGGAAAAAGTAGGGTCGGTAGGTCGGCTTTTTTCTTTTTTTAAATTTCTTTTTTTAAACATGAATGTACTAGCCAACTTCTGACTACTCTAAAATTGACCAGAAAAGGGTAAAAATGCAAAGGTTTCTTCAAAATTGCATAAGAAACCGTAGGGTCGGCCCTGTTTTTATAGGGTCGGTCGGGTGACTTGAAACACTGAAACAAACCTTTTTTCTGGCCCTAACCGTAATATCTTACATTATATTACCAACGAGTGTCAGGCAGTGGTGAATCTACCCTACTACTTGTGTTGGTCTAAGTTTATGAATCAGTTCCGCTCCATGCAACCAACATGTAATAACGCTATGTTTATGTATAACTGATCGATTCAGATAAGTAGCCATACTCCATAAATAAAGATGTGTAGATAGATCCTTCGGGAGGTCTATTCATGTTAGTCCAAGCTAATGTAAATGAACAATGGCTCGGGGTGGGGCATTAATAATTTTCATAATGTTATAGGTATGAATGTATATATATATGAGGTGGTGATTTGTTATAACATGGGGTGGAGAATCTGCACGATATATCCTCCCAGAGAGATGCAAAGTGTCCAAGACGACTTCTGTTATGTAAAGACACTGATTCACTAAAAGGGAGGAGACCTCTCTCTCCCTCCTCCCTTTGTATGGGGGGGGGGGAGAGAAGAAATGACAGAACTTAGTGTATAGAGGTCAACCCGAATCTTTTTAGTTACCCCCACCTCATCTAAATCCACCCCTCTCTGTTAGAAAATGACCACTCCCGTATGTACTGGAGGAAGCCCAGCTGTGGCACCAGAGGAGCCCAGCTGGACCTGCCGGACCCCCAGTGGAGCAGGTATGTTAGTCAAACATATAGTCAGCCTAGCACAGCAGTAGGAGACGGGATTCCAACACTGATAAAAATAAGTATTTCTAATTTCACTGGCCAGGACATGTTCACAATCTATTATTAATGTAATTGAATTTAATGTAAAACTATAATGAAAATACCTTTTCTTTTATATGAGGAGGCAATGATAATAATTATTAAGCTGGGTATATAGTTAGGAAATACATGTACCTCATCAGCTGAATAAAATGTGTGAATCTGTTAATGGTGAAATGTTTGCAGAGGGTATAGCAACATGTGTGTCCAGAGGAAGAAATTGCATGAGAGGAGGGTTCAGAAAGTAGGTCTACACAGATAATTTAATATTCAATGGCTATGATACAGGATTCAATTGTGTGATACTATGAAGGAGCAAATAAAGATTTAAAAGCAAAATTGTCCATAGCAAATTGGTAAATTATTGCCTGCAAATGGACACATCTGATTGGATTAAAGTGGCTTGGACCAATGATTTAAGGGTAAATAATTAATTTAGTTAAAAATGAACCAGAATGTTCAATATTGCCATACTTAATAACCAAGATACTTTATTAAACATAATTGCTGAGAATGCAGCTTAGACTTCAGCTAATTATCAATTTTGTGCACAATTTAAGACTTTTGGAGTGCACGGCATAAGTCCACCCATTGAAAATAAACTGTAAAAGACAAATCGACAAGGGCGACACAGATAGAATCTACGAACGGAATAGTTTGTAAAATAAAATTCGACAGCCTCGCCAGTACCCAATAGGCGCCACTATACTTGTTACATCGAGCACGTGCTGTGGTGATAAATCAGCCATGAGGCCCTTTAGACCAAGTTCAAACAGCGGAAAGAAAGTTTAGCAACCACCTCTTGGATGGATTCTAGGTCACTCAAGAAATTACATCGGAACTCTGGTATATTGCAAAACACATTGGCAGTCAAATATCTTCTCCTGAAATGTCTGTTTTTCTTGTTTAATATCACTTTCGTATTTCATAAAGGCATCTACCAGATATCTCCTTACCCACCTTCCAATTCCTATCCATTAACTATATTGCAAATATACGTGTATAATCACTGGTTCGACGGCACTTTCCTTGTAGCTCTTGGAGGTGGGTCACACTGGGTTGTGTCTTTCTTCTTTCTTTCCTCTTGTAATATATTTAATGACCACAAACCATGTAGCACGTTCTACTGTAATAGTCAGCGAAAGTATACAGACACTTTACATATCCCGGAAGACATAAGTACTGGAAGCGCCACATTCAATGTCCCCATTGAATACAATATGGCCGTATTCAATGGGCTAGGAGAAAGTTGTGTTTCCTTCATTAGATGGCTTCAAATAAAAAAATAAATACAAATGCCAACTACATTGAAATAACCTCGCATAACATGCGCCCTACGTTCAGGCAAACCATCTACCTGGCACTTACCTGGTTGTTCCTATCGCACAAGTTAGTATAATTTCTCCCTTTGCCCCTTTCATTGTTCCTTTCTTTCGTTCTTATTCCTTCCTGCTTTTATCCCACAGCCACTCACTCAATTCCTCTTTTGCTATTACTTATTATATGTAAAGTTCGTGTATCCGATGATTTGAGCTCTAAATTAATTTTCTTAAAAATGAGTCAGAATGTTCAGAAAGACTATACTCCTATGATTGACTCTTATTCCCTGAAGGTGTAGAAATACATCGAACAGGCCTATAGCTAGACACTGTGGCACCCCCTAGCTGTCTACTGCCCCTCTAATCGTTTGGAAATTTCGGATGTAACTTTGATATTGTCCATCTCTTTGATTGCAGGGCTATGATGTCCGCTACCGTCAATAGGCCTGTGTCCACTAGCATATATAAAGCTGTTTGTCGTCCGTTAAAACGTGAATTTGAATACAAATATGAAATATATGTTTTGTCTCCCTGTGGACACAGGTTGACGACAAAATTAGCAAATACAAAAGTGGGATAGCAATCTGGGGGTGTCAAAAGTGGACGACAAAAGTGGGAATTGATATATCTAACATGTTTGATTTTTGGTGCAGAAATTGGGCAATATGCTCTTTATTCTATTATAATGCCCCATCCATGTATGCCCTGGGCAGCCTGGACAGCAATTTATAACGCCTAATGGACACAGTATACCTGCAGTTAAAGTGGAATATATCTAGGAAATATATTCCCAAATATATACATATCACTGGACGTCAAACAGGTGAAATATTCCACTTTCCTTGTCGTATGGTGGACACACACCTATTAAGGACAAAGGGCTACTGCGTGACACCATGTACTGGAGCAACATCACCTACTACATGAGCGGGGCTAACACGGAATGCAATTAGATGCCCATTTCCCTCCTCCATGGACTCATGCCTTGGGAGGTGCCCAACAGTGGTGGAGTGCTGGATTTTGTCCCCTACAGATCTGGGAGTACAAAGGTTTTCTTTGGCACAAACACCAGGTATGTGACCGACGACAAGTGTATATTTGTAATGATAACTTTAGCTGGTACTTTTATGACTTGCAGGAAGGTATCAACGACACTAGTGTCGTTCCCCCTTTCTGTGTAAAGTAGAATCAATGTTTGCCAAGTTTGGTATTTGCACCCTCCCGCTCCAGTACAATTTCCGCTTTTAATTAATGCCTCTTTTGATACTTCTTCGATTTGTCTCACATCTAGAGGTAGATGAAAGGGTATAGTACAAATGGAACATATATTCATCATATATTCTGACATCAAAAGCTGAATACGTATAGAATTGGTTCTTTTGAGGCGTAGTGTTCAGTCCACTCCAGTTTATATCAAGGTGCATTTTAGTATAGTGTGCTAAATAACATTCAGATAAATACAGAGTTTCACTTTCAACATTCTGAGAGGTTGATCTATGATGATACATCGTATGCAGTGACTGCTTCTTTCATGCCGCTTCTATATGTGTACGGTTGAAATGTTCCCATCCTCTTCTCCTGCTGCTGAAAAAATTGTATGTGTTCTCCAAAATTGCCCGACCGTTTAGCCCCGAAGTATCTGAGATGTTTTATGATGCCATCTAGACTGGAAATTCATACCAATTCTTGTTTGACTACCAATCCATGTGTTATGCTTTAATCGCTCATATTAGGGTGTTACATCGAAAATGAGCTATGATCCTCAAAGTATATTCATCTAATGGCTCCAAGAGAAAAGAGATGTACAAAGACGATGAAAAAAAAACAGAATAAGAATATCTGTAATATTAAATGCTTAGAAGGGCTGTAACGTTGAAAAGATCTTTATATTTTAACCCCCTCCTGCTCTATATACAATCTGCACAGAGGGAAGAAACAGCGTCAGAAGGGAGTCCAGGTTGCCTCCAGAATGACTCCCCTCTTTAGGGGAGTCCAAGTCGCCTAAGGGAGCCTAGCTAAGGGAGTCGCCTGGGGGAGTCATATGACCCAGAGAGCTATATCACTCCCCCAGGTGACTCCCTTAGGTCATCCAGAGAGTCACCTGCGCTCCCTTATGCGCCCTGGACTCCCTTAGAGAGGGGAGTCATTCTGGAGGCAACCTGGACTCCCTTTTGACACTGTTTCTTCTCTCTGTGTACCAGGCCCATGATACTCACACTGAAGGGACACATTGGTCACTGTGGGGTGCTGAGGGCTGAGTAACCACCCTGCAGGCAGCCACAGGCACTGGGAAGAGAATTCTCATTGAATTTAAAATCTAATAGCCCAAACGGTATATCAAATAGACTGTTGATAATTTCACCATTATTATGTATCAATCTGTGTCTTTCATTATTTATGCCTGAGGTGTTATCTGTGTAAGGATTTATAGTCTAAACATGACCATAAGTATGGGTGAGATGTAGGGCTACTTTGACTTCAAGTATGGGGGATTTGGCTATATCTATATCATGTTTTATTGATGCATTCTGTTCATAAGAACATGTAGTTTCATGATATGAATACACATTTTCTAATAAGTTAATGCCTGGTGAAATCCTTTTACATAATATGTCACAAAATCTAAACTATTGCCTACAATAAAAATGTGCACATCATATGGGATACCCCAATATGTATGGAAACCGCCAGTTGCTATAGATTTATTCGGAATTCCATAGATTCTCCCAAATTTGACATTAACCGAGGCCATGTCTAGGTCTCCTACTGCAGATGTAGGTGCCACAGGCCACCCACTCGTGCAGTGCCAAGACTCTAGGGTAACTGCACATTCACAGGTCTTCTATTATAAGAATGAATTACACAAGGTAAGAATCACTATGCCTATCAGGAGCGCATATTCATTGGGATTAAATAAAGGGCTCAACCAATATTGTGGAATGGTTATCAAAGTTATGGAGAGAATATATGGAACCATGTCAGTATTCTCCCTCTAACCGCCTGCAGGGACGCATTTCCGCGGCCCATATAACACCCAACTCATATTGCAGTCTACAAAATAATTAAGCAGTGTAGTTGAAATCGTACCCCCATATTTAAATGTTGTCACAAAAAAGGGAAAGAGTTATCAGGAAGAGACCAATAAACAAAAGATTTCACATTTGTGTTTTTTGTTTTCTTTTCTTCTACATTATAAATATTAGGGTTTCATACAAAGTACTGTTGATAAGACGCAGTGAGCAGCGTTTTGAGGTTTAGATGGAGGCACCGTGTGTAGCATGGTCCAGTGGTTCTCTGGGAATCGGCCTGTAGTTATATAGAACAAGGTCCCGCGACCGTGGCCATTTCAGGGACGTCCTTGGCCAGACCTCATTAAAGAATTCACTAGTCACACTCCACTGTCAAAGATATGTACACACCTGGAGGGAAATAACCCTCCCCTTTACCTTTCAGTATGGCAGTGGACCGTTACTGTTTATGGCATTATTAACTCTTTTAGGGCTTAGCAGTGCTCTCTTATAGTCTTATGTGCCATGCCCCTTGTCCCCATGATTCATGAATGCAGCCCTACTCGTAAGGGCTACATTCAAGCATCATTCAAACCACTCCTGGAGGGTGAAAAGGGTCGACATGATGGATAAATGCAGCCATGGGGAGTAGACCCACCGTGGCTACATTCATGCATCATGACGACAATACCGGAGCATATTAAACCACTATGCAGTATTTAGAGGTCTACCAGCATCTGCGGAGAAGCCAGGTCATCCGTCATGGTTAGAGAGAGGCCCGGGGGGGGGGGCACTCCCTCAGATTTGGATACCATGTGTGAACACGATTCCAAGGGAAAGGGTCCGTTTTTGGGTCCTAGGCACGGGCCTGCGAGGGCCTTTGATAAGGGGTGCTTTTAAGCAAATTTTGGGAGAAAGGGGTAAATTTTCAGAGCTTTAAAGGGTGATTTTTACTTTATTTTCCTATGATATTTCTTGGTCACCCTAAACAAGTGGATATTTTTCTGGATCACCCGTAATTAGGGTATATATTTCTCAGGGTCATCTGTGAGTTAGGTCTGTTTTCTTGCTAATTTCCCTTGAAAAGGGTATGTTTTTTGAAAAATTCGCCCCTTGATAAGGGTACCAGATGTGAGGTGATGTTCACACATAGTGACTATAGAAAAAATAGGCAGTGGTCCCCCCTGGAAGAGGTGGAGTATATATGACGAGAGAGTTACTTTCGATTTGAGTGTCCCATATTCACAAGTCACCGAGTGCTTTCCATTACACTAAATAGGAAGGTATGTATAGTAGATGTTTGAGCTGTTAAGCAAAACCGATATTCCACGCAAGGGGCGCCCGGGTCATCCTTTCTGCTTGGCTGCTCACAGTCTTCAGCTCACATTTTAAAATTGATTTAAGAGACAGCAGCCAGGATGATATGCGTCCCACATATTGAGCGTAGTTTTGGCATGTGCGCTCACATGATTTGTCTCAAAATGGACTAAAATGTAAGTTTTCAAACAGAGCTATAACATGCAGGGTTTCCTCATTCATTTTTATAACCAGCATTATTAACCAGAACTGTTTCATGAATTAAAAATAGATTAATTGAGCTTTGGAAAAAAGTACATCCGTAAAAAACTGCTTCTTATACGGGCTAGAGGACCTTGGTGTCAAACACTGCCTTATTTCGTTGTAAGCAGACTGTCATGCAGGCATTGCACTATCATTGTTTTGAATATACTAGTCTGACCAGAAACCACATGTCTCAAATCCAATGCAATTACACAGGAGGCAGTTTCACTTCAAAGTGGTTGCGGCACCAACAACACATTTTTGGGGCTCCATACAGTATTTGGCCCAAAAAAAGAGAAAAAAGTATTTCACGTTACATGGTCTGAAAATCTAGGTAGGGTAGGTCGGATTTTTTAAAATATTTTTTTAATTTCTTTTTTACTTTGGCCTAAAAAGTAGCAAAAAAATCCCTTTAAGCTATAGTAACACATTCTATATTTTGCTAAAAATGGACAAATAAAAGGGGTCCCAGCGGGGGGCAGAAACAGTACCCAAAAATTGACTTGCAAACTTCAGCACCAACTCGCCGACAATGGTGTCGACTCATGGACCATCAAATTGACTCTGAAACAGCCCCAAAATTACTTTAAAATATTTTCTCAAAATTGGATAAGAATTTCTAGGGTCGGCCTTGGTTTGTTAGGTAGGGTCGGGTAACCTGAAACACACCTTTTTTTTATTTGGCTTTTGCAGTGTCAGTTTTTTTTCTTTTTCTTTTTTTCATTTGAGGTGAAACAACCTCCAGGGTCTGCGTGGTTGTTTATCATAAAGGGTTGGTCGTGCAGTATTTAAACTCCATACTCAGAGTAAAACAGATGTTTTGAATGTGAGGGCAATTTTAAAACGAGAATGAATAAAATGATGTGTCCTCCAAAATAAGCACATCAATCGGCCGTAAATTTCACAATTACTTCAGATGCAAGTTGAGTGGGACAATAGGAGTGACTGGGATAGGTAGCAATGATACCATTGCTGTGTATATATCCTGGTTCTTTTTATGCTTTATGTCTGTTTACTTGAATTTAAAAAAGATCAAACTCGCGTATATGTGATAGGCGATATGTAACCATTATCTAGTGTGCACACTCCAGTCTCAGTCTGCATCAGTCAATACCCTTCGTTTGGGTTGCATAACCCAACTAGTAAGAGTTTTAAGGTGCTGCATTGGCCAGCAAATTAGTCACCTAGGAACCACTGCAGCGAAATGGCTAATGAGCATTTGGTATGTGATGCTGTGCCCCAAATCACTATCAGGTTCCGAAGATCTAGTATGCCAATAAAAACCAATTTTCCCTTTCAGTAGGAATTATTCTAAATGTGATAAGTCATATGAAAGAACAGATCAACAATCTTCTCAGGGTTTCATTTTTTTTATTTAATGGTATTTAACTTGTCGCACATGTATAAAAATATAAAAAAAGAAGTTCACGGGTTCTGTCTCGCGATGAACGAGAGAATACGCAAAGACTTTTATGTGTGCGTCGAAAGTTAGTGCTTGTCAGTTCTTTAATAAATAGCTACAAATACTATTCCCTACATCATATTATACAGATGGGTGAGGGACTGTACAGGCTCCCTGTAGAGTACTATCATACAGTGGGGGTTATTAAAACACTTACTGGATCACAGTCAGTCATTTGCAGTACTGAGGTTAAGAGATTAATTCAGGAACACATCTACTCTTGTATACATTTGGTAAAAGAATCGTTATCGCATTGAATACTTATCAGTAAAATGATACCTATGTTGTCGTCCCGTGCCTCGAAGGCCGCAGAGAGCTGCTACGTATCCACATTCAGTTCACACTCAAATCATCAGTAATTAAAAATCATTATTAATAATTAAAACTGCCATCAAACTTTAATAGCCCAGCCAATGGAGTACATCCCATGTACATCCATGAAATGGAAGCGCACGCCACGGTCATTAGCGCGCGAGGTAATTAAAACAGAATAATTCAAATTCAACGTATAATCTCAGTATTTGGTAGAAATAGTAACTCCATAAAACACATCATTTCAGAGTATTACAGTAGAAAACACCTCATGTTCCATTAATGGTTCATGAATTATAAAATTCTTGTCCGATAAAACTAACGGCAGCACCAGTAGCTTTGTTTCGCATTTCAAATAAATGCGCTTTTTTAACAATATAACATACTTTTTCGGTACCTTCTTTCCACAGTGCCTTTTCCAATGTCCGTACTCATAAAATCTTTCCCAGAGAAAAATGCAGGGGAATTAACAATACATCCCTTAACCTAAGGGCTCTCTGTCCTATGACATAGTCAGCCTTCATTGTCACAATATGGAGTGTGCCTTTGCCTTAAACTTTCAAATCTGGCCAATGAGCATCAAGCTTATTCAACACGGCCAGCCATTCACAAAGCACTTCAACCAATAAGAAGCTCTGTAACATTCCACGCTTGGAAAAGGGGGAATGTGTCGCGTGTTTTGATTGGTTCTGGGGTTTAAATGGGAAGGGTGCCCTTTATAAGGGGCAAAGCCATCTAAACTAGGGTAGACTCAGAAAAGGGTGTGATGCGTTACAACGCTAAACATCGAACACAACCAGTAAAGAATGCATGGTCTACATGAAAGGATGTTGCAATTTTGCCTCGCTATAATTATAATATAAATTAAAACACATCAATAATATGTGTATACATCATAATGTGATAATATCACTGATATTTATAGTAAGTTGGTTATAAAAAGGTAAGAATAGCATTGCAAATTCTGATAAAACACACGCGAATACCCAACTGTCCTTAAGAGTGTAGTAAAACGAAAGAGAAAATCTGCCAAGCAGAAAACAAATATGCCGGTGTAGTGTGCCAAATATGGCCCATTAAAATGCATAACATACGTTGTGCCAAAAACGTTTACAAGTATGATAGTGTAATACATTGGCTATGAAGGTAAATTTACTGTTTGTATATCATAAAAACATCCATACCTTTCCCTACTGGTTGGAAACACTACTAAAACTAATGCACACAAACACTGACAATGCCAACAAAGGAAATAGGCTACACGAGTTATAGGATATAACTAGCTATAGTTAAGGAGCGGTTGAGTAAGGCATGTGGCAAACCAATCAAGCACACATCTTTAAATGACTGACCTGTTAACTACAATAAACACTTAGGCACATTTTTAACACATTTGGCACTCCATCGGCACTCCTCCTTTCTTGTGACTATATGAAAGCGACCAAGGTATTTCGTCTAGGCCACTCCAAAATGCAATATCCATTGCGTATTCTGAATACAAATCGGGTACTTTTTCAGTACAATTATATCAAAATTCCGTCGTGTACTTTCATGTACACCAATTGTGTGAATCCCCAAAGAAGGCCTTTTACCCCGTTTGGCAGTAAATTCTTCTGTTAAAATTCAGTAGCCGTATACATATATAAATAGATTCAACCGTGGGAACCAAGAGGGCGTAAGTGCTCACCTTCGGCAAGGCGCTCTGTGAGAAACACATCTACCTCTCAATTTGTATAACCTCCTATAACCAGGGGTCATTTGAGCATGGGCTTTGCACCACAGGAACTTTCCTGAACATTCATGATAAACACCAGAATTTGTCATGGTTCATAGAAGAAAATCCATCTCTCGACAATATTTTCATTGGAGAGGAATCAGTTTGGGGCCATTATTGAAGGGCCGACACATTCAATATTTTTAATCTCGCATCCTTCTGACATCACCGTCTCTCAAACTATGGACATTATACGCAGCTCTCTGACTCCTGAAGCTTCTAGTTACGGCCACTCGGAGCACTCTTCAAAATGGCAGCTTTTTGCTTTAATTAATACAACTCTATGTGTTGGCATGGCAACAGCAAGTCTGTTTACCATGGCAACAAGAGAGAAATGTCTGAACTGGGAGTGAGGCCCCAGCCTCACTTTCATGGCACGCTGTGGTCACATGGGGGTCACGTGACAGCTGCGTCCGGGCAGTTCTGTTTCCTGTCCGCTCTGTCCAATCTAGGAATCCGTGAGCGGACAGAGCCAGTTTTCAGGATACTGGTGCGGTGGCCACCTTGGCCATCCCTCCGTGGATACTGTTAGGTCGGCTGCCCGGCTGGCTGCCCGAGCGACTGCCCGGTTGACTGTTGGGGGCGGAACGCTCCCCTGAGACTCTGCTGTGAGGCCGGGAGCCCGGTTGGCTGTTGCTGCCGTTGAGGCTCTGAAAAGATAAATAATCACATGAGTATGTATGTATTTGCCTCACATCTTACTTTTAAAACATTTCTCATGCATTAGGTATCTCATGCTCTTAAGGTAAAGGCCTACACAGGTTGTTTGAAAATTTTTAGTCTATCTGAAAATTCATGGTACACCATTTAAATTTCCCTTGGAAGTTTAGAGCCTAGAAATTAAATCCTAGATCCAATTTCACCCTTATAATCACAGCCTGCCTGTTTTTATAAAGTTCACAGAGTCCTGCAACTTTGAGAACTGGGTAGCTGTCAACAACAATCCCATTTGTGTTGACAGTCACCCCCAACTCCAAGTTTCCTTGAAAATTTGGGACCACTGGCAATTTAATTGTCACTGTTTTAGCACAAAACAGGTGCCTGATGAGTCCCCACAGGACGAAACTATTAAAATAGGCCCTCAAACTTAGTTTTGGGGCCAGTTACTAAGGATTGTTGATCCCATAGTGACAGTTGTCATGTAACCTAGCTTCTGAGACCACAAGTGACTGTTGCCAAGCAATGGTGTTCCTGATGACGTCATGGTCAGACGACCTAACCGTCATTAGAAGTGGTTGCACCGTGCAGGGGAGTTCACATCTTTAGCTCTTGTCAAAAATATCTTTCTCATGCATCAGAATAACATTTAAAATTTGATCTCAATTTTTTTCTACAGAACACTGGATCACCTGTCTTATTATGGATACAGTTAGATTATTGTGAACATGTATTTCCTCAATCATTTCAGATGGGGATGGAAGAGCAGTTGCCCTCAAATTTCTCCTATATGATGATATGCAGTAAAGATTCTGATCATCTCAACTAACAAGAACACCATTAACAAACATGTGATGTACTCCTACTCACCCTCTTACTATGTGACCTGAGCAGAGAGACTTCTTCTATAAAACTGGCAGGGACCAAACCCTTTCTACCGTGAAGCTGCAATGAAGGATAATACAGAGATGTGAATCATATGGTCATCACTGCACCAGAGGAAACCCAAAATATTCTCCATGGAACAACAGCTAAATTAAACTAAAGTAAAACTAAAGTAAAAACAGATCATATATAATTCACTTCACATCTATAGAAAGTTATGCTCAAATTCAGAAAATCTGACATGCAATATTGATCGAGGATCGAGAACACTGTTAGCAAATTACATGTGACAATTGTATAATCATTAATGCTGCCAATTTAAACTGGTAATGCACAACAACAACAACTTACCTTAGCATGATAGAAACCCTCTGCATTAACACTCCCGTATGCGGTGATGACATCACCAGCACGGAAGCTCAACTCGTCTGACGGACAGTCGTGCGGGGAATGTTCGGACGGGTTGTAGTCGTACACGGCCATGAACTGAACAATCATCAAAAGGACAATACTTATAAAACGCTCAATGTATAATGTTCTGGCCGGTGGAATTGTTAAAAGGTACTGCTGCCTTTATTTGGTATAAAAGTGTCATACTTATGCTTGATTAGAAGACACTTGTGGATTTCTTATAGAGTTACTTTTCCTAGAATGAAAACAATCGATGTTACAAAGTGATGACTAGCTGTGAGCTAGGGGCATCAAGAGAAACTTTGCAGAGAGACTTAAAAGATGAAAATTATACAAAGAAGAAGATAATGAAAGGGAATTGATACAACTGCAATGAGTCTATAGCTATTGGAGCTAGGGCATTTTGAAAACACAAAAAGTGAACTGACCACTCTCCGCTGTCCGTCGTCATGACGACTGCTGCTTGACGAGACAGAGGAGTTATCTCCATCGCCTGCCGTCTCGCGATCGTCTCCTGTCGGTGGTAGTATATCCTCAAACAGGACATCCACTACCCGCGACTTGAGTCCACCCTCGCCCGCTGACTGGATGCTGAACCGGTTCGGCCGCCGCAGGTTCAACCGCTCCACTAAGGCTTTTGGCATGTGTGGGCTTGGGATCTTCTGCTTATCCCGATTGTTGATATAAATCTGGAGAGGTGAGATATGATATTGCAATTCTGGACGAATGGGGGAGAGTATTCTGAATTGAGAAAATTCTGCTGCTATTGTGAATTGCCAATCAAGGCTAATTTAATACCGCCATGCTGTGAATAGAATCTCTGGGACTTTATAAAGTCTAATTCAATAGAGAAGCTTCAGATCAACTGAAAAGCTTTATAATATGCCCTATAGAAGAATTGTACATACTGTATATCCCTTGACAACGGCTCCATTGCTTCTTGCCAACTCATCCATTTGCGGTGGTTGCCATGCCAACAGCACAGCATTGTCACCCACCACTCTCTCGATGCGGAAGTGGCTCGGTGGCTCTGGCGGTGCTGCAATGTAGAACCATACAAACATTTTAACGACCATGTACATATAGTCATTCCTTATTGTCATTGAACAGGCTTTCACTTCAGACAATACAAAATTCATTGTGTACTTTAATTTGATATCAAGATATCTCCTTCTCTGAAGTTGAGCTTCATCAGTCATATTCTTACATTCACTATCCTGTAAATTGATCAGTGGTCTACATTGTCAAAGATTTCTAAAATTCCAAAACTGCCTTGTAGAGATAAAGGCAAAATGCAGCTTTCGCACTAGATCATACCGTGAGCTAAAGAGCGGGAAACACATGCCAGCTGACAAAAAAGACATCAAGAAAACATGCCAACAATATGGGAATCATCGTCATTATTTCAAGTTGTCAACGCAATGCATAGAAAGACACCCTTACGATAAAGGAAATCATACATTGTGGATTTTCAAGTTCAACCATTCTGGACTAGTTCTCAAGTAGCTATTAGGATAAGGCGCCATGCATTGCTGCTTCTGCTGCTTCTGTAGCCTTGGGCAACTATGCCTGTTTCTATGTCCTTAGTCGGCATGATGCATGGATGTAGCCCTGGCAAGTTACTCGCCGGGGCTACGTGCATGGTTAAAGCATCGCATCGCCATAGTAGTAGCTTCACATGCAATGGGTTTCAACACGTTCACGTGGATTTCTTTATCATTACCTAGCATATATAAAAAACCATGCATTTTACGGCAAATTTCACTACCCTCCCTCCCATCCCCACTTTGGCCCTACGCAGCTACATTTACAGAGACTTAAATGCGGGCTGAAGTGGGCTTAAAGTCTAAACGTCATGCATTGAATGGGTCATGCATCAAGCGTCACACGACCCACCTCGCACGGTGACCTGTTTGATGGCCCGCTTTAGGCTGGTGGGTGGGGTACGTTGGGCCCCGACCGGCCCGTGCCTGACGCCCATGATCGGGCGGGGGGGCAGGACCGGGCGGGGGGGAAGCACCGGTAGGGACCGGCGCAGGGGAGGCACTGCAACAAAATGGTCGCCCTTCATTTTAGGCCAATTTCCGTATACTACTACCCCATGTAGTGAACGCTATGGCAAGCGATATGTTCAACCCCGATATCGGAGTTTCTAACCTTGATATTGAAGTTTAAAACTCTGATATTGAAGTTTAAAACCTTGACATCGAAGTTTTAAAGATTGATATCAAAGTTTTTAACTCTGATATCAACGTTTTTAACTCTGATATCAGAATTTCTTACTCTGATATCAGAGTTTGTAACTTTGATATCAAGGGTGAAGAAATGGCTTGCCCCAGTATGCGGCTGTAGCATGCTCCAGTCTCTTAACACTGGTTATATGGTAATTAATATGTACCATACACAAGAAGAGATATCCCTCCAGTGAAGTGATGTGCTATTTAATAGTGCGAGAGAAACTCCAAAAGATAAAATTGACCAAATTAATTGTACTTAAATCTCCCTCATACATTGATGACACGCTACTAGAAAAGTAAATTGTAATCAAATAAAATACAAAATTATGGGGAAAAAAACTGGAAAAAAACCATTAATGATATTAAAGCCCTACTCACCCGTCATGAGGAGGCCGTCGTAGTTGCTGAGCAGCCCACTGGATGGCGCTGCGGACGCCCGGTTGAATGCGGCGGGGTGTTTGTGGGCAGGCCGTTGGCGGGGGAGGGTGGTGGACCGGTGCACCGGGGGCACGGTGGGACGGCGCACAAAGGCAGGGTGCACGATGGTGTTGACCCTGCTCAGACTCGGCTTGTGCTGCGGGATCACTGCAGGGAGAAGGTAGAGGAGGAGATAAGAACAATACAGGGTGGAAACAGAATCTAAAATATTTTTCTAATTTTCAAGAAAATAAGATAAATAAACTCGCGTGGCAGACAAACGACTAGTTTTAAGGGGGAAGCAATCCCTATTTTGATTTTCTTTTGCTATATCGAGTAAAGAAGAGGAGCATAACTCCAGCTAATAACAGGGTCTACATATCTATGGATTATATACTATCATAATTTTGTTCCCACAGCATGAAGGTTCAGAAGTAAGTATTACTTAACTTTCCAGCGTATTTCAGTGTTTAAGGGAAATTTACTCCTCTACTCCTAACGCCTATAATATACAATATCGATGCTCTTTTGGAACAAGCGCTATAAATCAGGACGTGGCAAGTGGGCCTTTAATAAAGAGTTAACCTTAAAGGAGCTCCCATTAATAATATTATTTTATAAAGCACTAGACTCCTTTCCGCCCGTACCTTGGTGGTGAGGTATGTGTGACTGCTGCAGCTGGGCGTGCAGCGCCAGGATCTGCTCTGGGCTGCCGTTCTGTGTCACCGGCTGTAACACAACAACAACATCAGTACATTCTGTTTATATCATTACTTAATTCTCACTTTACTTTCATTTTACTTGAATCCATTATGCTGTACAGACATGTAATACAGATTGTACTTTTGATTGCAATTCTACATTTCCGTATACTACTAACATGGCGTAATGCAACATTTCTGTGCACTACTTACAGGTACTGCGACTATTTCTTACAACTTATAGTATGTAGATAAGCACAGCTCTGATTGAATAGGGAAAGGAGATTCCAATTTTTCTGCTTGTATCGACACTTCATGGACAAGATGATGCCTCAATGCTTCATGTGCATGATGTACAATACTGAAGTGAAGCACTAGCCAGTTGCTCACCTGGGCTGCATTCAGGCATCATAAAGACAAAATGGCATGGTGGATCCCTTAGGGAGTGTTCATTTATTAATTACAGGGGGGGGGGGGGTGGTGAGATTTCGTGCGGAGGGGCGTAAAAATTGTTATGCCCCCCCTTCGAGAGCGCGTGTAATGCCGAAGGGGCCGAAAATTTTTCGCCCCCCCCCCCCCTTTGAACTATAGTAACGCGCGGGCTTTTTGGCTAAAAAGGGGCTTACATTTTTACGCCCCCCCCCCCTCAAGAGGGGTCAGAATATTTTACGCCCCCCCCTCAGAAGGGGTCGGAAATTTTTACGCCCCCCCCCAAATCCGCCACCCCCCCCCTGTAAATAATAAATGAACACTCCCTTAGAGGGCTCCAGCCGCAGTACTCACCTTGGTGCGCAGTGTGTGGTGCTTCCTGTGGGTCTCCTTGACGACGGGCTGCAGGTAGTTAGCAGGTACCAGCCCGATCTTACCGTCCACGTCAGCCTCGTAGTAGCCGTGTTTGTCTAGACCTCCTGCAGGACAAGGGCAGACAGGGATGTTAATGCCGGGGCCAAATGAAAAAGAAATTTTCGTATTTTTACCCTTTTTTTGTAAATTTCAGGGTCTTCAGAGAGGCGGGCTAGTACTTTCATGTTAAAAAGAAAAAAAATTCCGACCTACATTTTTTTACCATGTTTAATATGTTTTGGGCCCGATATAGCAGCAGTGGTGCTTTATGGCGTTCTCCATTGTAGATATGATCATTTTAGGCTACATGTCGACATTTAAAGGCAATTTACTTAGTGTTTACAAAAGAGACTGTATATATGGGGTAAGAGGGATCTTCTGAGTAAGAAAAATTAATGACTATACCATTCAAGGTAACTACATGGTACAGCAAGTGGTCGGTCTGGACCATTAAATCGTCTTAGATTCTACATTGGACATGATGGTTCTCAGAGAGGCATCCATGCCCAAACTCGCCTCTTAAAACCCCATGGTATTAAACATCCCCATTTTTTCCACATGCGACATGTGGGTCTCTTATAATTGTGTAGAACTGTCCCTCCAGCACGTACCGAGTAGGCGGACATGTTGTCCCTCCAGGAGGGCCACCTCCCGGTGCTTCTGTCCGCTCTGACTGAAGGTCTCCGGGTCATAGTCCTTCACCGCGCGGTACACGGTGGGCGGCGGCGTCGGCATGTGCGTGGCCTTCTTCCGGGGCCACGTCGACGTCTCCCCGACGTCACGTCCACTCTCAAGCAACGTCACAGGTTGCAAACTGACGTCGCCGCTAGATGGCGACACCACGAGGTCGTCGATGGTGATTCCCCCGTTGTTGTGCGTGTGGATGTCGCGGTGCTGGTGACGCGACACTTTGCCGTCCGCTTTGCCACGTTTACCGGAAGGACTGGTCTTGTGCGGTTTGGTGTCGTCGTCGTTGTCATGGTAACCATGGTCGTCGTCCAAGAGGCTGTCGGCCCCTGACGACCCTGCTGACGACCCGGCGGAGGTGGTGCGCAGGCGTGTTTGGCTACTGTAGGTTCCTGATTGTTCAGTGGTGATCACAGGCACCTCGTCCTGTGGGGAGAGGGAGAAAAGAGGAAAGTTGAATTACAAATTGATTTTTTTCCCTTTACTGTTGGTTTACATGCAGGGATTGCTAGATTTGGCATTTGACTTTTCCAAATAAATTTAGAAAAATACGGTACCGTATCTAATCCACAAAAATGCATGTTTTAGCATTTGGGAAAAGGGAAAAAAGTTAAATTTCGTTTAGACCAATATCATTCTTCAGGTGTTTAGCATTACATGTATTAATGCGATAGCGCTAGCATTCTATACAGGATATCACCAGATGACCACCAGAAAAAAAGTGATGGGGGCAGTGTAATCAATGCCATTAATTTAAAGCCAGTCAGATTCTATGAAAGGCAGACGTTATGTTTTTTAAGACATGCATACGAATCACTCAATCGCTGGCGCCGTCGCAAATAAAGAAATATTGATAAATTTCTTTGGTTTGGGGGGACCAATAATAGCATGAAAATAAAATCAGGTTTACCTCGAAAATCTCGGCAGGCAGTGGGGTTGCTGGTCTGTTATATTCCTCGGAGGCCGCTAGGGCCTTCACTCTGTCTGTCTCAGCCATTAAGTCACTTGGCTCCCCGGAGCGTCCTAGCTCTTCTGCTAGTCGCTCGATAAGATTATCCTACGATGCAAACATGAGACATTGCTTTAAGTGAGAAGCATTTAAAGTCCACATATGGGAGTAATATTAACATCCTTTGCTAATACTCTGAATCTGGTATAATCTACAGACGTTGATCATATCATGGACTTATAGTTATTTTGTCTGAAGCATCTCAATCTTACGATTAAGGTGTGTTGTTGTTCAACAGCCGAGGGGTTGTTGCTTCTATAATGATATCATACACCATTGGATAACATAATTGTTCTGATACTACACATCCATTTCATGTTTATAATTATATTCAAACCATTAGGAAACGGACTACGCCTCGGGGTTCAAGTTATAGTCATTGAGTAGTAGTAGGGCCAGCATAGTGCATAAATGCAGTCCTGGCGACAAAAGAGCATAATGGAATAAAGGCTTAACAACTCACCTTTTCTTTACACTTCTGCGACAGTCTGATGGCCTTGGCCCTCAATGGAGTTACCATCAACTGCGCTTTATTTTTTATTTGTTCCATGTTCTCATACTGAAAGATTAGGAGATAGGTGTCGATATTGATTGAATAAGGAGATTAAAATACAATTTCTCACTGTTAATTAGGTTACCACTGCAACAGTACTATTTTACTTGTTTCTTTTTCTTCATTACAGATAAAAAGATAGCATTAACTCTTACAGCGTGCACCATGATATACTCTAAAGTCTCACTGTATAAAGTATTTTTACACGTATACTACAATACTAAAATCGCCATAATTAGAACTCCCCTGCGGTTTATAGGATTTTCTCTTACAAGGGGTGCACCTCACACGAGGATTCTGCTTCAGACATTTGGTATGTATGGCAATTGGGATCAAATGCATTGAAAACGCTACAATGTTAGAGTGACTTTGAATAATTACAGGTGACCTTGACCTACCTTAGCGATGACCTTTGTGTAGGTGACATGTGTGGCGTTCATGTGCTCATTGTCCTTTGTAAGTTGATCAAGTCGGTGACGCATCTTTGCGTTTTGCTTAGTCAACTCGGACTCTGTTTCCTTCGTCAGTTTCAATTCATTTTCCAAGGCCTTTGCCTTTTCCTCCAGGGTCTGTCGCTCAAGGTCAATCCTCTCTAGGTCCTTGAGCTGTCCCCGGAGTTTGAGCACAATCTTCTCCAGGGCAAACTTCTCCTCGTTTGCCGTGGAGTACTGTTCGTGCTGCGCCACAAGGTCATCATACTGAAAGGAGAACAAGAACAGGGAGTTATTTAGCGGTCCAATTTCTTCCTTTAGGATACACGGAAAGATACCCTTGCAAATTCAAACTGACAGGGTTACATTAGCTTACAAACAGTCACACATGTCTCAAACATCTACAATGCTTTGTCCAAGTGTATATTATCGTACAATATCTCCATAGTATTGCTAATACATGGCAGCATTTATTTTACATAGTTGACCAAACAGGAACAAATTACTGTATGTGTAAACAACTTCGCCAAGAAAAATGTCTAAAACTCAAAAACTCAGATACAACTACTATCCACAGAGATACCCTACAATATTAAAAAAAAGATTTATTGACGAAAAACTCTTGTAGAAAACCAATTTCTTGAGACCTTCGTGCTGAATGGTGAGCTGGGTGAGCTACCGGGTAATACAAATATGAAAACTCAGACCCCCTCTTATCACATAGCATCCACACAGATACTTCACAATATAAAAGGCTCTATAATAGCTGTGAGCGGCTCACCTCTTTCTTGAGGGCTTCATGCTGGGCGGCGAGCTGTGTGAGCTGCTCGCTGGAGGCGCGGTGAGTCTGCAGCTGGAGCTGGGTACTGGTTAGTTCAGCCAGCACCCCCTGGTGCTCCTCGTGGGAACTGCGTGACTCGTCCTGCACCTTACGCATCTCTTGGATCAAACGGTCTACTTCATAACTCTGTAATAAAGATGATGTTGTCAGTGTTAAAGTTACTTCATAACTCTGTAATATTAAAGATGATGTTTTCAGTGTTTAGGGAGTGTTCATTTAGTAATTACAGGGGGGTGAGGTGGAAAATTTGTACGCCCCCCCTCATGCCCACGCAAAATATTTTGAGCCCCCCTCGCTGAAGGCAGCGAAAAAGTTTCGACCCCCTTTTGAACTATAGTAACGCGCTGGCTTTTTTGTTAAAAAGCAGCATCATTTTTACGCCCCACCCCTCAAGAGTGGTTGAAAATTGTTGCGTCCCCCCTGTAACTAAGAAATGAACACCCCCTAAAATTAGTTTAACTTGCTAACCCTTTAAGGGGCACACAGTACTTTAATACATTATGCTAGGGCTACATTCATACATGGATACAGCCCTGGCCAGCCAACTGAGTATACAGTGCAGGGGGGTCCCCCCCTCCCTCAGGTCGGAAAGTCGCCGAAATTAAGGGCTCCAGGTCACCCCTCTGGGGCCACCAATCGGATTGGTGCTCAAACGCAGCACTGGCGAGTTACTCTGGTAGGCAGTTCAGTATAATGTAATTGAAAAGGGCTTTAAGATGTTAAATATCTCACCTTGGCAGAAATTTCTTTTTCTTTACGTTCTAATTGTTCTCTGAGGTAGTTTTCACTGGAATCGGCATCTATGGAACTTGGCTGCAAATGTTGAAGAGGACATGGTCAGTCAATTTAAGGGACGATGTTCCTTTAGCCTTTGAGGATATGATACAATATTGGACAAGTGTAAAAGTATTAATTATTAGTTGGTTTTAGTAGGATTAGAGTATGCCATAGATGTATGGTAACGTAAATACATGTAGCTATGTGTGTTGCGCTGTTAACTAGTATTGTCAACTTTTTGAGGGCAGCATAGTGCTTTAATGCGATATTCTCTTGGTAATGATGTATGAATTCAGCCTTGGTGAATAAATCACCAGTGTTGCACTCATGCATCATGTCGACCATACAAGGTTGATACACTCCCGAAGGAGCAACAACTGCAAAGCGCATAGCACTATGCGACCCTCCAATGGTTAACACTGTATTAGATATATTTCCTTTTTTGAAGTATTTTATAGACTATACATTCTTATCTCTAACTTGATAAATACATGGGTATAGGGGAGGAGGGTTAAGATGATACCATACAGTATACGGTGAGTCGGGTGACGAGGGGGTCGTAGTAAGTGTAAGTGTGAGTGATCAGTGTGAGAATGTTAAAGGAATCGTCAATAACTACAAAGTGGGAAATAATCTAACAGAGATCCAGGTCCTATAGGTTAAAGATGGGATAAGTGATGATTGTAACTTTCCTTTATTCCCTTAACTGGAATTTGTGTTATCTTTTGATCTTATATGTAGTTTTACTTTTTATTTGGGGATACCTATTCCTCAGCTGATAACTGGAAGTTGTACTTATGGTACTTATTCTATGGACTTCAAGGTTGATCCCTACAACTATGTCAATCATTCGGGGATAAATATGGCTGTGTCTCATGAGATCAGGCCAATGTGAACGTCTTTGACCAGGTTCCATCTTTGACTGGGTGCCATGTTTGACTAGGTGCTATATTTAACCGGCCACCATAAAAAAATGATTTAAGGAAAACATTTTTTTCCTTTGATATATAAGATAAAGAAAATGGCAGTGGTTATAATTATCTCCTCATATATAACTTTATATGCCCTGAATAAATCGTTTTCTGTCAGGAGGTCAAAGATGGCACCCAGTCAACGATGGCACCCGATCAACGATTGCACCCACGCTCACATTTGCCCTCATGAGACACAGCCATATACTCATACCCTAGCATTATGGAATCAGCTATCAATCTTATATTCTTTCAGCAAAAGGATGTCTTGATGGAATGTTGGACTTCTTCATGTTTCAACTTGACTTAGATATTGCTCAGGACTACCTTCCACTCTCTACATATTATCATTAAACTTTACAGCGATCTCTTCTACTGCAAAAGCTCCAAATGTTAAAAAGCTCCAGTTCCTACAGAATATTTTCATAATTTTTCTTAATATAAGGCTTCCTTTATGAGTAGCTGTCCAATACACATTGCAAAAATGTCAATCAAATTTATTTAGTTTCAGTCGAATATATTATCTGACAGGCTAATACCAAGTATAGCTTTAACTTTTTTTTAATGGAATTTATTATTGCTTTGCAAATGTGGGTAATTATAATTTCAACACTGCGAGATTAAGATTTGCATTTCGTCATGCAGGAACACACAAAATATCAGTCACATCCTCACACACATGAAAAGGATCAAAACCAAATAACTACTAAAATATGAAATGCAGATGAGGTATGAATCCAATAGTGACATGTGAGACACAATAAAAACTGAATGAACCAGAATAAAGATAAGATTTAAGGTAGCTTAGATATGAAAACACTCTATATTGGATTCTGGAGGTTTAAACAGTTGTGCGCAGTACTACGAAACTATCCGGAATTACCAGAGTCGCTTTAATGTTAATCTGTGAGTACTAACCACTTTAAAAATATACTGTTCTCTGATTGAAAAGGGACAAAGAGGCAATGTTCAGTATACTGGTATTCTTATAGTGCTGTATAATGTATTTAATCGTAAATATGATATAATTCTACAGCAGTATATAGCAGTATAGGCATGTGCAGTATAAGTGCGTTAGTAATTATTATGTTGTACTTTTATTAGGTGAGGAAATGCAATAGGTCTTGTTGGAAAGAGAATTATTGGTGGTGGTTATTTACAAATTTCAAAACATAATCTTGACACCTATGTGATTTCAGCAATCGTTATGGTATCTCTTGGACAAATAAAACCTCAACTATTACACAAGTGATATCACTACCTCATTCTCAAAGAATGTTCTCTAAATGTATGCGAAATTCACACTATTTAGGCTGCTGTCATAAATATTAATAGCTTTCACTATATCTAAATCAGTAATAGTGACTAGTAAACGAAACACGAGGAATATGAATTACTCCAATTGCGATAATCGGTTAATAGATTCTTAAGATATTTGACATTACTACCATTTTCATCAATACGGTTATGGAACACAATAATTGACAATTTTGACATTATCTGACAAAGGTTCCCTTTGTGGGCTTAGAGAATTATTCTGTAAACGTAAATATTTTTGCTCACATATGTTTTCGCAAATTTGAAAAAAAACACCACAATTTAGTGTGTATAATTCGCGGAAATTTTGTGAATATGGTAGTAGTATGACCATACTGGATAAACTCTCACTCTGTACATATTTTTGCGGATTTTAAAATCTGCGAAAAAAAATCGCGAAAATATGTACAGCGCGAAATAAAGTATATTTAGAGTAACTGAGATAATTTTTTAATTTTTTTTTTGTAAACTGAGATAAGTGTTTGAGTACTGACTGCGGCTTTGAGGGCGTTCTGGAGGCGGTCTACGTCGGCCCGTAGCCGTCTGACGTCCGTCTCCCGGTCCCCGAGCTGCAACTGGACCTGAGATAACTCAGTTCTCAGGTCGGTCACGTGGTGGCGCTCCGCTTCGAGCTGCCGTTCGTGGTCACTTAGCTACAGGAGGAACCAAGAGAACACAGGTTATGTTAGCCTCTAACCCTTTAAGGCCCGGTTGGTGTTTTAATGTGCTATGCCATCTGGCCGCTCATCAATTTTCAGCCATTTTCACCAAGAGCTCCACCGACAATGTAACCAGAGCAATGCTATGTTCCCCATATCCCGTACTTCTTAGATATTAATGACATGCAACTGGAATGACTACTTATCATTGCACTATAATTATCCAAATTGACGAAATGTACAAAAGCAGTGACACCATACTATTCAATCTTATTATCATAAGAATAAGGCCATGTGCCTACCACACTACCGGTAATATAATTGGATATTGCGTCACCTTACCTTAAGTTTTAATGTGGCGGCTTCTTCAGCGTCTTTGGCCTTTCGCTCAAACTCACGCTGATTTATACGGGATACTTCTAGCTCCTTCTCTCTTGTCTGCAAAGTAAAGATATGTGTTCATGAGCAAATGACAGTGAATTATATAAGTGTGTGCTGTGCATTCACCGTATACAGCACTGCCTTGTATGTATGCTTACTGTTATTGCACATATCTCTGTACATATGCCTTCAGGCAAGTTGTTGAGAAGTACTGATGCAGTACCAAGTACACTTAGGCCAAATTAAAAAAAAAGTGTGTTTCAGGTTACCCGACCCTACCTAGCAAAACAGGGCTGACCCTGGAAATCTTTATGCAATTTTGAAAAAAATATGAGGCGTTCATCTGCGAGTCAGCATTGAAGTTTGTGATCTCTGCATACTTTTCAGGCCAAAGTAAAAATAAAAATCTAAAAAAAACCCACCTTGAGCTGCTTTTCCAATAGGGCGATACGCTCACGCAGGAAGTCGGCATCGGACTGCCTCATGGTGCCCATACCACTGTCAGGTATGCTGTCCAAGCTGCTCGTGTTAGCTCCCAGCTTCTTGCGCCGCCTCTGCTGAGGAGACGCTCCGAGGGGGAGCAGCTCAGAGAAGTCTGAATCACGCTCGGCTGATTTCGCGCGTCTCTTGGCGATGAACGCTGCATGGCTGTCTTCGTCTAGATCGGGTGCCTCGTCGGCACTATCGTCATCAGCGTTGGGGAGGTAGTAAGAGTCTCTTGCTGAGGGTGCAGTGTTAAAGGCGGTAGGAGGGAGTGTGGTCGGCAGGGGTGGTAGACTGCCGTCACTCTGTAGGCTGGAGGTGCTGCGACTTAAGGCGTCTGTCTCCTCAGCAAAGGTCAGGCAGACTGTTAAGTCGTCCAAGTCATCTGAAATATCATGAGAGAGATGTCATATTATTCTTGATCTTGTAACCGAATTGCTGATATGTCAATTTGTACTCTGTGGATACAATGTCTAGCTTATTCACTTATAAACCAAACCTTCCTAAACCAAGTCTTCCAAGATATGTTGTGTGGATAGGGCCAGGCATTGCCTGGCTAATATAGGAGGAAAGTCAGTTCCGATCTGAAAATCGGATCAAATCAGTTCTGGAATACCTGCTTTCCAAAAAGAAAACCTACTGCCATGGAACTCCTTTTCAGGCGTCTTTGCATATCAATCATCATCAAGCAATCTTCTGAAAACATCGGAGTCTATGGAGCCAATATTTTTCTATACTTCCAGAAAATACAAAAGTTTCTATTTTGCCGGATGGGCAAAAAATGGGCCCCTTTGCACTTACTGCTGTTGTTCTCGATGTTTGCCCAGTAGGACTCCTCCTGGTCTGTGCCTGGGCTGAAGATGGACGCCCCATAGCCCTCTATGGTGGCCCACAGGGGGTCCTCTGACGTCACCGACACCTTGCTGACACCACTAGTCTGTAAGGGGAGTAAGGGGGGTTAATTAGAGTTGGGGTGGAGATTGGGGCTTGACAATCTGCGCTTATCATAAATCTTTAAGATTATTGTAATCATTAACTGACTGTTTGAAGAGGGTATTCTATAGCCGACGGATTTCAACCATCACGCATCTGTTAAGTTTTAATATGTGTAGTAAAACCTGACGGATGATATGGTGGACGAGTGTCCATCGACGAGATCGTCGGCAATGAAATACCCTGTTCTTATAGTGTTAGTCTATGGCATAGGGAATGGAAAAATGACATGGTCATGTTAGGGTAAGACTCTATGACAATCTTACCACTATGTATCTTACAGGTAGGAATACAGTGTATTGTGCAACCAACAGAACCTTCCCATTGTGACTTACACCAAAAGAACCAAACACCCAGGCACCTGATCCATAACAGTAGTGAAGGCCATCCAGGCCATGGGCAGGGAGAGCAGGAATGACAAGTTAGCCCCATCCTAGGGGGTGGGTGTATGGTAGAGGAGATTTCACGTACACTATTTCTTTTCAATACGTGAAATGGGAGTTATGTATAATGATAGAGGGCCAGGGGGAGGAAACCCTGCGATCAACTGAACAAAGTTCCGACTTTTAAAGCTTCAGAGGGTCCACTTTCTATCAACTTAGAGTTGGTACAAGGTTAGTAACCAACTCATCAGGTAGAAAGTGGGCCACTCCAGAGCTTTAATGGATACTATCTAAACCTCATCCAGTGATCCTTACACTTAATAATCAATGTTTTAACAAGTGAGCAGCAGTAGCGACGCAGAAAGGATGATCCGCGCACACCCGCGTGGAGCATCCCTTCTGCGTGGCTGCTCACATTAGTCACAGTGTATTATATACAATCTAGGCTTTCTGTAAAAGGTCCACATCCAGGAATACAATGTACACATACAACCTTCCAGCCAGGGGATTGACCCAGTGGTAGACAAGAGATACCCTGATCAGCCTATGTAGTAGGGGGGTGATCTCCAGTAAGTGAGTCTAACCTTTACCTCTAAGTCGGAGGGTTCAACGTACTCCTCGACCACAGAGTAACTGCTCGTGTCCTGCTCGTCCCTCCTAGGGGAGCTGCTCGCTATAATTCCCACCTTGAAGAGTGTAGACTGAGGGGTGTCCAGCTGGGTTAATATCAAAGACACACCATGCTAACACAGCAGAGGCAGCCACATGCAGCTATGCAAGACCAAGGCAGTCAGAAAGGGCCACTTTGAGTAGTTTGAGAAACTTTTGATTTTTTTTTGAGTTTTGAGAAAGTTTTTCAAGTTTTCTGAGGGTTTCAGAAGGTTTTTGATTTATTTCTAAATTCTTTTGAAGTTTTCTGATGTTTTGAGAAAGCTTTTGAACATTTCTAAATTTTTCAGAAAACTCTTGAACCTTTCTGAAGTTCATTCTAGAAAGTCACCCTTTCTTGCTGCATGAATCTCTAGACTAGCTCATACCCATCTCATATATGATGCACCAAGGGCTAAAGGCTGCTATTGTCTCATCTATTATACTTTTCTAATATTATGAATGTTAGATTTGCTTTCACTCAAAGCTAAATTTGTAATACCCACTTTACTTCACTCTTAAAACACATTAAAGTCCATGTTAGATTGGTTCTGGGCAACATTGACATTGACTTTAAAGTGACTTTAAGTAAGAGCAAAGTAACTTTTATGGAATTTCAACAAATAGATCATGACTGGATCGATTTTGAAAATTTTTCGTTCATCTTTTGAATGTGTGTTTAAAAAGTCTTTTGGACAATTTTGATAAGTTTTTCTTTAATCATCTTCTAAAGGTATGTTTAGAAAGTCTTTGGATGACAAGAACAAAACTACCTCACAGTATTTCATAGGACAATAGCCGCTGATGCCACATACATTGGAGTATACATAGAGAGTGGTTAGGTGTGAATTAAACTATAGTCTTTGTTAAGTGTAGAGTCCTCCAGGTGGAGAGAAACTAAGGTTAGTTAATGTGCTCTAACTAATCAGTATTAGTAACGCATCTACATATACATCAGTCTCAACTCAACTTGTGTGTGAAAATAAATAGTGTTCTTGAACTTAGTTAACAAAACTGAATAATATCATTTACAAGCATGCATGCTTCAGAATACCGTGCATATATAATGTGCATGTTTATATGATCAACTAACTGCTTCAGTTTACTATAGTGACTGATTTAAACCGGGATACTTGGGTTTCAAAATGTCATATTCATAAACAATGTGACTAAGATAATATAGGGTTAATGCAGAATATGTAACCACAGTAGTGTATACACTTATCACACTACTAGGTGGAGGGAGGGGACTTAAACCGATATCTATGGATTCCACTAAAGCAGATGATTTTTCAGGCGCTTTAAAAGAAGTTCATGTAGCAATCCCGAAGGACTCAATTGATATTTGGTACATGTTGATTAGGA
The DNA here is from genome assembly GCA_947462335.1 of Harmothoe impar. Taxonomy (NCBI): domain Eukaryota; kingdom Metazoa; phylum Annelida; class Polychaeta; order Phyllodocida; family Polynoidae; genus Harmothoe; species Harmothoe impar. The sequence continues at coordinate 70,461,553 of OX381707.1, forward strand.
CAATATTTCTGGGGTTATGCTACATGGAGTTTGGACTGGAATCACCCTCAAATACCACATTATATGTCCTATCAAGGGTAAAGTGTGTAGAAAGAAGCCACAATTTGAATCCCAGCATGAGGTCTGTTTTGGATACTTTCCAGATCCATTACAAGCCATTTAAAGATGGGCACCAGCTTTATGTGGCATTAACATGACATAACTTGACAGAGGTGTGAGTCAGTCGATATAATAAAAACTGTAGTCCCTCCAAAGCCCAGCACTGCCAGGCTGGGTAGATTGGAAGGAAGTATGGCATTGAAACTGGAATCTCTTCCCTGCGTCTATTTATGCCTGTCTCTCTTTGATGGCTGAAAGTCTAGCACTGCCAGACTCTAGAAAGAAAGTGCAGCCTTTCCAGAGTCCGGCAATAATTAATGGACTCTGGAGGAAGAGTCAAGCCTTATGCTAGATTCTGGAGGGAGTGTAGTTCTGGCCACATTGACAAACTCTGCCCTTCCTCTCTGTGTTGTTACATTAAGTGGGTTCTTATAGCATTCAGGGGGTAGTATATGGGGTGGTAAAAGGTCCAAACTCCATGTAGTGTAAGGGATATGATGAGGTATACAGTTGGGGTAGGGGTTACTTACACCGGCCACTGGGGACTCATCTATACTGGAACCAGACTCGTCTGAGTCGCTCTCCGCAGAGCACTTCAGCGGCACGTCAGCCATGGTGAGCTGCTCGGCCAGCTCGCGGATACCCTCAAACTTGGCGAGCTTCTCCAAGTCACTCGGGCCAGAGCTCTCTTTTGTCGACTGTTTTGTATATTGTGATAAGGGGAGTGAGTATAGGGGGTACATGCAATGGTGTATAACTCTAAGTGCTAGTCATATAATAATTAATAAGTAAATATCTATAAGTGCAATATACCATGGCTCTATAACTATGTCCTCATTATGTGTTGCATTATTACTCTAGATATGATTAATATTACGGTATGTGTAATTAAATGGATGCTACATCATGCAACTTCTATTCTACACATAGCAGTACACTACACAGCACAGACAAGCCACATGCTTATGTATTAACCCTTTAATGACAGTATACTGCTTTAATGTGCTATTGCCATTTGTCGTCATGATGCATGCATGCAGCCCTAATGAGTAACTTGGCTCGGCTGCATTCATGCATCCTGCCAACCCTCTGAGGATGATTTTTACCCCGAAGGAGTGACACGATGCAACAATGCAATGCCTGTGAGTTACCAGCCAGCTCTGTGTTGATTCATCAAGGCGACAAATGTAGCTTTAATGCAACACATCGTCCTTAAAGGGTTACTAATACTGCATTAATGTTCGCATTTAAGCGAAATTCGGACTACTTAAAGTCAGACATTAAGTTTCTTAAATTCCAGTAGATGCCACTTAAAGCCAGTCATTATGACTTTTCCGGGACATTTACATGGAATTTACTGAACTTAAAGTTGCTTAAATAGTGACTTTAAGCAATACAAAGTTTGCTCTACTGCCAATATTCATGCAGCATAACACAACTTACCGGAGACACTTGCTCCATGCGCTCCTCCTGTTGCTCCTTATCACTTACTACCTCTACAACCTCCCCCATAGTGTGTACAGCCACATCCCCCATGGGCATCAGCTCTGCCAACTCTCTTACCGCCTGCTGTCTCCTGCTGCTCTGGGGTGAGCTGCTCATGTTGGGGGCCTGGAGACTGGAGCTGGAGGATGGTACAATCATGCCCTCCAGCTGCTGCTGCTGTTTAAGCTGCTGCTCCCTGTGCTTGTGCTCTCGGGCGCCCTGTGCCACCTGGCTGGGCTGCAGGGTGCGGACAAACTCCTGGTAGGCGTCAGGGTACTTGGCTCCTAGCCCCTTGAGCGCTGTGCGTAGTTCTGTGATGGGAGAGAGGAAATATGTATACTTCTTAACCCTATGTTCTTAACATAATCTGTCATAATGTAAGAGATGCAAGAGATGCAGGAATTCCTACAAAAAACAGGGAAAGTGGCATATCCAGTACAGATGATCAATTATATGATGCACATCTGAAGTGTTGGCTTCCACGAATTTTAAAGGAGGTGAATTTTAAATATTCAACATATTTATGGACACAAGTCTTACATATATACTTTAACAGCGGCACTACCAAAGAAGCCAGTGGTACCTTTCTACTGGGTTTTAGCAGTATACAAGTTAAGTTATTAATAACATACAGTGTAACACAGGGTCACCGTTGAAACGTGGTTAAGTACTTTTATAAAGCTTACATTTTCGGATGAATAACCAGTATGGTGTGGGGTACCTTACAGAAAAACCAACATTGACCAGAGCAAACACTTTGTGCAATTTGTACCATTATAGGTTGATCACAATAACAGTTAACACCTGTGTACATCACGTAGAGAACACATAGTGAGATGAGTTGAAACAGATATATATATAAGTCAATTACTTTCTCTTCTATACACCCTCAGAAAAGTGAGCGTCAATGTCGCCAAAAGCACCCTCACCTGAAAGTCAGGCACTACCTGGCTTTCAGGTGAGGGTGCTTTCAGCGACAGTGACGCTCACTTTTCTGAGTGTTTAAAGTAACCCCTTACAGTGGGGTGGAGGATACAGGGACAAAAGTACCACGGAGAAAAACAAATCAACAGAACACTAAGGAACAAAAACACCAGTGCTAAAGATGCTAGAGAGAAGGTGCCACACAGACAGTGTACACATTACACAACCACACAACGTACCTTGGAAGGTTTGGTCAGCTAGTTAGGTTAGACATAGTCACACAGGTTAGACACACATTACATAATACACAGACATCCATTAAATGTGGACAATTAGTATTATTAGTACCTATAACTATTGACGGCTATCTCAAATGGCAATTAGTATTATTAGTACCTATAACTATTGAAGGCTATCTCAAATGGCAATTCCTCAAATGCATAGATTGGCCTGATACATTATATGTCATTTCTAGAGATCACAATAATATTGTTAAAGATGTATTAGTTGAAACATAAAGTGGTTTTAATAATCAACAGCATATTAGTTCACTTTAGATGCCCCTATACATGTTGTCATGGTTACTGACCTGGGGAGACCTCCTTGAGTTTGTAGGTCTGACTGAGGCGTGCCTGGACGCCGCGGTTTGACGTCTCTGTTTTAGTGTTCCCACTCACAGTCTGCAACAGGAGAGAGTACATTTAAGGTGTGGTCATTTTTAACAAGATAAAAAGTGCGACAAAGAAGGGTTCACATGAGTCCCTACCCCCCACCCAGCAGGGTTGATAGTACACTTCGCAGTTGAACCGAATTACCTATGGTAATGTATATATGTGACACGATCTGCGAAAAAGGCCCTGAGTGCAGGGTGCACTAAGGGCCCTTTTCCCAGTATATGTCACATATGCCTTTTTGTTTAAAAAGACGGGTCCACCTCCTACCTACCCACCTAAATCTAAGTTGTACACCCATCTCCAATCCACCATCCTCCTTCTGTTGTTAAAAACTGGCCACTTCCTCAGTCAAGGTGGCATCTAAATGGGGCCCACTCATGATGCAATATACAATTGAGATAGATGAGTAGATGTGGTCTAATCCAGATCATCTCTTGAGAAGGGATAAGATTATATGACAATGGCCATTGTGTTAGACAGTTTGAATATAGAATCCCTAGAGATGAAAGATATCCATGGCTGCATTTATGCATCATACCGACAAATGAGCAGAATACATTAAATCACTATGCTGTCCTTAAAGAATGTCGAGAATGTCCTAACTCGACCGCGAGTGTTAAGAGGGGACAACAAAATCCGCCTCAAAGTGATGCGAGCCAAAAAGGGCGTTTATACAAAGAGTCCACTGTACCGTGGTGCTCCACTGTGGGATAGACTAGACAACCAAACACAGCATCTTGAAACTCACGAGAAGTTCCTAAATGCCTGAAAAGCCAGTGTGTTTTTTTCACTCTACAAACTACTTGCATTGTGACTATATAGCCATAGTATATGCTCATCTATAAGGACTTCCTCTGGGTTAATCATCTGTCTGGTTAACTCTTGCAATTGGCATGTTGCTGAAAATCTTCGTATGTAATAAGAGTCATTGGCTAAAATAAAGATTTACCAACAACAACAACAACAACAACAGGGTAAAGTAAGGCTTACACCAGTTGGTGGTCCATCCAGGTACACCTGGGTGGTGTACATGTCAGTCATGCTGACCAGTGTAGTCTGATGGTCAAGGCTGACCACTGCACTCCTCAGTGTGTCCTTATAGTATAGGAGTCCCTTTGGCAGTTGATACTTATGTTTATGTACATGTATGTCAATAAGGACACTATATCACTCTGTTCTCTATATACAGGTAGTGCAACCACAATATAAGTATTGCCTTTTCTCTTTCTTCTCTCAGTGCAAAGACAGCTTTGATCTATTAAAGCTTATCTCAAAAGAGTTAACAGGTAAAGGCTATTTTCTCTTAAGGATACAGGATACCCTCCTCTTTCCAGACAGCAATCACACATTAAATCATCTCTAATTTGATGAGTTTCTGTCCGAGCAGTACATAGTATACACCATTATGACCATAGATAATGTTCCTTTCAGATTCCTTGGAATAGAATGACCGTTGCTAGGGCTGGAATGTGAAAAGAACAAAAACGTTCTATTTTAGGCAATTTTTCTTTAAACAGTCATATGGGATGGAATATTCTCAAAATAAACATTTCTGATGAACTAAGTGTAATCTAGACATGATTTACTAGAGAACGGTCTTTTCTTTTATGGATAATCATATTAATAAGGTCTAGAGAGCTATTCAAAGTGAAAAGAATGATAAAAAGTCAAGAAAATCAAAAAATCACAATTTTTCTTTTTTGAATAGCTCTGTAGACCTTAAAAATAGGAATATCCATTAATAAAAAGACCGTTCTCTAGAAAATAAGGTCTTTATTACATCCCACCCATAACAATTATTAATTATGATAAAATTCCATCCCATTGGGCTGTTTAAAGAAAAATAACCTAAAAAAGAACGTTTTTGTTCCATACACATTCCACCCTAGCAACCGGCCCTCTATTCCAAGGAATGTGAAAGGGGCATAATATACGGTCATCATGGTGCATAATAAGTGAAGCTCTGACAAAAACTCATCGAATTATAGGTAAATTAATGTGTGAATTTTGCCTGGAAAGAGGAGGGTATCCTGTATCCTTAATCTTTCCAATGCAAAAGCTGCAAGTCATTCACCCATAACGAACTAGAGCAGTTCTATAGATGTGAGTTCTGACTGAATCTGATAAAGTTTACATGAGATCCATACTCTACCCCACTGAGCAGCTCACGCCCTGATTACGTTCCCTCCTTGAGCAGCTCAAAGGTTCCACACCCAGGAGGCACCCAGGGCATTCTGAGTCAATAGTCCACTTGGGATGCACTCTCTGAGGTGCCCAAATCTATAGCAGAGGCCTCACTCTCCTAACATATTCTTTCTCTATACTCAAACCAAGTTGCATGAGTTATCCTACTATGGCTGCCAGTGGCTAACGATGGCCACCTCTGTATAGAGAGGTAATCAGCTCAGGTGGCGCCACACCTTGCTACAGAATGGGCCAGGTAGGACTGGATTAACTGGTTGGCATCCCCTCAGGTACCAGCGCAATGTGAGCGCGCAGACACTCAGTGTTACTAATTATAGCATCAGGTTAGATCATCCTGGGGTGAGGGCTACAGTGCTAGAGTCCAGGCATTATTGTAGGTTAGTTTCTATGATAATTATATCCATAGGTCGGCCTCATACAATGGGCGTGTCGAGTCTAAGGTTACCATGTGCGTGGTTGTCAGGTCGATATGATATCCTTGTGATTACAGTTTGTAATAGCTATAACAGCTGCCCCACTATATTATAACTGTATTATCAGATGATAATAGTCAACAACAGTGTCCTTGTCGTGACCATGGTACCCCTGATCAGGTACAATACATGGATGCCATTGCTGCACATGTACATCCATGGGTTATCCAGTATAGAACAATTGAAGCAATCCTCCCAATCCTCCCTTGCACTTCCAGCAGTGCTCTTGCTCCCAATTGCAGTAGAAGTTTGTAACAGTATTGACCAGGTTGTTCTAACACATCCAGTAGACAGAAGTAAGTGGCTTGTAAAGCATCCCTCTGCTCAGTACCCTAGCAAGATGCCGGTCCGTTTGCCGCCCACCGAGTTCTACTTTTGCCCACAACATGCAGACGGCCACTGAATTATAGATGGCGCTGCTGGCGCGCCGGTCACGTGATCCCCCTGCGTCCCAGGGGGGCGCTGCGGCGGTAAGACAGGTTGAAGCGTTCCAGTTGATTGGTTTCCAGCAGTCAACACCAGTATAGAGGTCAGGATTCACTCATTGTTAGGCACTTGGATAATTTTTTTAAAACAGTTACAATATATTCTGACTGTTATCATGTGATAGAGCACATTGACCCCCTCTCAGAACATTTGGAATTACATTTGTATCCTAAGTAGAAGCATGGAGTGTACAGTAGACTGGAGGAGACTCAGTCTATACTGAGCAGTCTAGGCTCATTGACTCGGGTATGGGGCGCCACCTGTGTCAAAAACCGGCACTAGCCACAAGGTGCACACTGCTAGGTAGCAATCACATTCTGACTTTTTGGGCATACTTCTACTAGTCTCATCATAATACCGTTTTTAGTGATGGAAAGCACTAGGCTAGGCGAGGGTGACTAAATATATGCCAAAATTCATAGATTAAGTCTTCAATTTTTTCAGAGGGCATGAAAATCGACTATTTTATGTTTTTTTGTAAAAATAGTTATCGGAAACTCTCATAAAAAAGACAAAATCTACTTCTGACCTTCCTAGTCCCTATCAACCCTTTGCATACTTGTTATGGGCTTTCAGAATCTGTCTTTAGATCTTTGATATGTTGAGAATTGAGGAGATGGGAGCGTTTTTAGTATAATTGAAATTTATAAGAGTAGTGATAGGGTGTCGGCCACCGACCTCCAGGTAGCAATCACATTCTGACTTTTTGGGCATACTTCTACTAGTCTCATCATAATACCGTTTTCAGTGATGGAAAGCACTAGGCTAGGCGAAGGTGACTAAATGTATGCCAAAATTCATAGTTTAAATCTTCAATTTTTTCAGAGGGCATGAAAATCGACTATTTTATACTTTTTGGTAAAAATAGCTATCGGAAACTCTCATGAAAAAGACCAAATCTACTTCTAACCTTTCTAGTCCCTATCAACCCTTTGCATACTTTTTATGGGCTTTCAGAATCTGTCTTTAGATCTTTGATATGTTGAGAATTGGGGAAATGGGAGCATTTTTAGTTTAATTGAAATTTAACAGAGTAGCGATAGGGTGTCGGCCACTGACCCTCCAGGTAGCAATCACATTCTGACTTTTTGGGCATACTTCTACTAGTCTCATCATAATACCGTTTTTATTGATGGAAAGCACTAGGCTAGGCGAAGGTGACTAAATATATGCCAAAATTCATGGTTTAAGTCTTCAATTTTTTTTGGAGAGCATGAAAATAGGCTATTTTTTTTTTGGTAAAAATAGTTTTCGGAAACTCTCATGAAAAAGACCAAATCAACTTCTGACCATTCTAGTCCCTATCAACCCTTTGCATACTTGTTATGGGCTTTCAGAATCTGTCTTTAGATCTTTGATATGTTGAGAATTGGGGAAATGGGAGCATTTTTAGTTTAATTGAAATTTAACAGAGTAGCGATAGGGTGTCGGCCACCGACCCTCCAGGTAGCAATCACATTCTGACTTTTTGGGCATACTTCTACTAGTCTCATCATAATACCGTTTTCATTGATGGAAAGCACTAGGCTAGGCGAAGGTGACTAAATATATGCCAAAATTCATGGTTTAAGTCTTTAATTTTTTTTTGGAGAGCATGAAAATAGGCTATTTTTTTTTTGGTAAAAATAGTTTTCGGAAACTCTCATGAAAAAGACCAAATCAACTTCTGACCATTCTAGTCCCTATCAACCCTTTGCATACTTGTTATGGGCTTTCAGAATCTGTCTTTAGATCTTTGATATGTTGAGAATTGGGGAAATGGGAGCGTTTTTAGTTTAATTGAAATTTAACAGAGTAGCGATAGGGTGTCGGCCACCGACCCTCAAGGTAGCAATCACATTCTGACTTTTTGGGCATACTTCTACTAGTCTCATCATTATACCGTTTTTATTGATGGAAAACACTAGGCTAGGCGAAGGTGACTAAATATATGCCAAAATTCATGGTTTAAGTCTTCAATTTTTTTTGGAGAGCATGAAAATAGTTTTTTTTTTGTTTTTTGGTAAAAATAGTTTTCGGAAACTCTCATGAAAAAGACCAAATCAACTTCTGACCATTCTAGTCCCTATCAACCCTTTGCATACTTGTTATGGGCTTTCAGAATCTGTCTTTAGATCTTTGATATGTTGAGAATTGGGGAAATGGGAGCGTTTTTAGTTTAATTGAAATTTAACAGAGTAGCGATAGGGTGTCGGCCACCGACCCTCCAGGTAGCAATCACATTCTGACTTTTTGGGCATACTTCTACTAGTCTCATCATTATACCGTTTTTATTGATGGAAAACACTAGGCTAGGCGAAGGTGACTAAATATATGGCAAAATTCATGGTTTAAGTCTTCAATTTTTTTTGGAGAGCATGAAAATAGGCTTTTTTTTGTTTTTTGGTAAAAATAGTTTTCGGAAACTGAAAAAGACCAAATCAACTTCTGACCATTCTAGTCCCTATCAACCCTTTGCATACTTGTTATGGGCTTTCAGAATCTGTCTTTAGATCTTTGATATGTTGAGAATTAAGGAAATGGGAGCATTTTTAATTTGATAGAAATTTAGCAGAGGGTAGAATGTTCCGTTTTTTTTCCACTAGAGGGCTCTCTTTGTGTCTATTTCCCCCACACCTCATGAGAGGGCGCCACCAGTAGGGCGAGTCAATGATGGGCCCTTGACACCCCTCCCTTCTTGTACTCTCCCTGGTAGAAGTGAAGAAATCAACCAGAACATGCATAGGCTGCAGAAGCAAGCTGGTGCCATACAAATGTACAGAGCCTGGTGTGGCAAATTGGCACCAACTACTAGAGACACTCTGTTCTCTCTTTAATTGTAAGGTAACATGACATATCAGGCTTGCAAAATGTTACAATGTTACTTGTGTATATACATATCTCACTGATTAAACCCGAATCCTACAATATGTGACTTGTATAGCACATTCTTTTATTGATTAAAGTGAACAGTGATACCAGACACAGGTGGTGAGACCACAGATTAGGTCTCAACCATGACTCACCGGTGACATCTGGTGTTAGGATCTAACATCTTACCAATAGGCTTACATAGGGATATTAACACTGGTATATCAAGACAGAACATGACTGATTTAGGGGAAGGCAGGAAACCTCTTGGGATTCCACGAAGGAGGCTGGAAACGGACATGTAGCATACTATTGATATGTAGAAAGAGGGCCGCATGTTAATACAAAGGGGCCATGAATATTTCAATGAAATTTGCTTAGATAAAGTTGACCTTTACATTTGGATAATTGCCATATTAGGACTTACAATTAAATATATTCCCAATGATAAGTGGTGGATAGCCGGCTAAAAGAGCTTTCCAATAAGCTAGTGCATGCTCTGTTATCTGTAATAGGGGCTGAATAGGAGCAAAAACGAATAGAGTCATTTCAGACAGGCACTCATAAGGGTGCCAATTTTAGTATGCCAGCTGTGACTGCTGGTTTGAGCCCTGCAGTGCGGTTCTTCCAAGTGCCTATCATTGTGCTTTAGCTGTGGTTATTTTGTTTAACCCTTTAAGGGCAGCATATGCATGTTTCATTAAAGCAACATGTGTCATTATGATGTACCAGTGCACCAAAATCCGGAACTATTTTCCACATGGAACTAATGTAATGGTACACCGGTGAGTAGCCTGCCAGCACTCTTTGGTACAGCATGCCGACTCTTCAGCAGTGTATCAAGCCCGAAGCAGCATGGATGCAGCACTGGCGAGTTACGCGCCAGATCTGTATTCATGCATCATAACAACAGAGATAATAAAGCATTGAAGCACCATTCCTCCTTGAAGCGTACTATTGACAGATACTATTGAATAATTGATACATGCTATGTTTTAGACTCTTTTCAAATTGAATATTTATATGTTTATCCTCCTGTATATAGGCCTATAGCCTTTACCACAGAAAGGTGTCACGCTAAGGACTAACTTATTAGTGTGGGCGTGGCATCGAGTCTATGTGTTTGGAGTAACCATGGGGAATCCATCAAGGTAGGATAAGGTATGTTGTGTGTGAAGGGTAGCTAGGTTACTTTTAATTAATCAGGGGATACCTTATGCTATCGGGCAGAACCAGGTACAGACCAACCTCCTCATCTCAGAGGTAGGGAACACAATAATGGACTCATACTGAGAAACATTCTCAGAATGCCAGAAGAAATGTCTGTATGACTAGGCAGTAATGCTAATTAAAAAGCCTATTTTACTTAATACCTCCGCTGACTAAATTCTCCTTCTGTAATAATACTAATCTTCACATCATGACACATATACCTGAACATGCCCTTCTGAGAATTCACCTCTATGTTGCCATGGTAACTGACAAGTGAGCACATTCAGCATGTCCTCACCCCAGGCCCATAACGTTATCAGCGGGAGGTGCCTAGATCTGGGTAGGGTGCCCTGATGATGTCTGCTCATAGGGCATGTACTGCTTAACCCTTTAATGTATGGCAAGTGTCGTCATGATGTTTGAAAGCAGCCCTGGTGAAAGCAGCCCTGGCGAAAGCAGCCCTACCCTCAAGGGATGGATCCATGCTTTATACCAACCCTAGAAGTAGTGTATCAAGCATATAGGATCGATATGATGCTTGGTGCCATTGCTATAATAGACTCGCCACGTCTGCATCTATATGCATCATGACGACCAAATAGATTAAAACAGTATGCGGCCCTTAAGGGGTTAATGAGATGTTGAAGGAAGAGACCTCCCATGTATAGGCCATAGTTCAGAGTCCCAATCATTCAGTCCCTGGGGGTTTACTTAGTAAGCTTACGTCCCAAGGGGAAAGGTAACCATGGCAACCACAAGCAGCAACATAAAACTCAGTCAGGCTGCAACTAAAACAACATGTGAGCCATTTGGTAACTCCATGAGAAAATAGAATTACTTTAGAAATAAATGCGTTGCATGATCCCAAAATAGGTCAGTATGAATGCCATGTGGTGGCAATATTATTGGTTGTGGACTCATCCCCCTGCATAGGCTGCATATTGATTTCATTTGTGTCATGTAAATGTATACATATAAACTAGAAAATAGGTCACATCCGCTGGAGTGTAGTATCGGAAATAGTTTGTTGTACACGAACATGGATACTTAATATATTACATTTGCATCAATAATGGCACATTTAAATCGTTAGATACGGAGCCCTCGGGTATTGCTAAAAGCCACTTACTGGACCGAGGCATGAATTATAGTTTTATAGTTTAGAAAATGCAATATCATTACCTGTATTATAAATAGAAAATGAGATCCATAAACATACCACTGATAATATGCTATTCCTCCCATATGTCTGTCTCCAAATATAATTGAGACATGATCCAAAGTAGAAGCGAATTATCTTATCCACAGGTGCAATGGTATCCTGACTGCATCCCCAACAGGTACCTGTAGACTGGTGGCCTCCCTGACTGCACTGAACACAGGGCTGGTATTGTATTTGCCCAGCATCGAGCCCTATGTCACGTGATGCGTACCACGTGTCTGTGTTCTCTGATCCTCAAAATGTCATGACGTCATCAGTTTGTGTGGTCTGATGATCTTCGATCCGCTCTAGGCAGCAGGTGGGTGCCACCTGACTGACGGCCACCTGGTGGGCATTGTCGGAAGCTTTACAAAAAGGGGGTGTGGGGTTGTGTATATGTACCGTACCGTCGCGATAAAGCGCCTGGTCTTGAATAAGCGCCGGTCTTGAATGAGCGCCGGGGTGTAGGGGCTTCCAAATAGTTCTTAAGCACTAAAATCGTGACCTTGAATAAGCGCCTGTCTTGTATAAGCGCCTGGGTAAGAGCCCCTTCAAATTGAAGAGCGCCCCGGCGCTTAATCGCGACGGTACGGTATGGTCATATGTTGTGTAATAAATAAACATACCCAATAGGGTCTCTGTGGGCTGTTCAACAGAGCGCACACTCATCCTCCCAATACAATAGAAATATTGGGTCAGGATGTTCTCTTCTCTGAAGAGTATAATTCAGAATAGCCAATGCCAATGGCGTAGACTGTCTTAAATGCTGCAATTGCAGTGTTGGTATTTGTAAAATACCCAGGCCTAAGGCTAACATCCAAATAGGTCATCCTGGATGCGTATGGATGTTGGTACTTCTAAAGGGTTATGAGATAACTTGACGTTATTTCGGGTAGCTCACAAAATGTCCTTAAGGCCCGGCCTTAAGGTAAGCCCAGGTGGGGATCCGATTAGCTATATCTGGGTAGAATTCTCATTTATAGTGAGACCCTATACGTACTCTTATACATTATTGCACATGACTGGCTTCAATAGCACACATTAAACAATGGTATTGGAAGTGTCAATAATACATTTCCCCTCCCATATACAAACCATACAGACGTCTGCAGTACACCAGGTGATGCTATTGTTGTGGTTATCGATAATTAGCATACACCTACTATGAATGGTTGAAGGGGTTATAGCTTATGGGACAAGTACATAATAATGTATTGACAATTGTCGCTGACGGCTCTCTATCCCCCTAACCATAAGGCTATTTTCATACATGTATGTATATGGACTACCAGTTATATTGAGAACAGTCCATATGCAGGTTACCATTGTGGACATAAAGTGATATAGCCCTATGTCAGTTACACATGACAGCTTTACCTGACTATATGGGGGAAGTGTTAAAAACTACTTAACTGTAGCAAGGATGTAAAAGATCTCTATGGCTCTACTAGTCACCCGGACCAGGCCAACTAACACCCCACCCCTCCTGCCCCACCCACCCACCACCCCCTGCATCCATCTGTTACCACTGTGCCCCACCCACCCCTCTATTGTTCCGTTACCATGGTAACTGCCAACGCTAGGGTGTGCAGATCGATTCCCACATGGGATGTGCGTCCTTATAACCATGGTTACGGACCACGTGTGTTTGTTGTGGGTTATGTGGATGAGTCTAGGGTGGACATGGGGTATTTGTAGAAGTCTTTGACTTGATGAATTGAACTTGGAGGATACTGGTAGACCTACTGTGTTAAACGTTGTGCGTGTGATTTCTTCCTTTACTAACAATTTATTACTCACTGTATCTCATTGACGAGTGTTCTTACATTCTTACCCCTTGATTTTAACATTGAAAATATTCTATGAATATAATCTATGTTCATTTCAATCATCTTTGAATTCTATTTATATATATCATTTTATCTTATATTTCATTCTAACATTTCCTATCAGTAAACATTTTACTTTTACCTCATTTTTAACTGATCACCTACAATTAAAAGTGGAGGCTAATGAGGCAAAATTAAAATAAAAGGTTTGTTTCAGGTAACATGGGCAGAAAGTCTAGGGTCGGATAGTCGGATATTTTGTATTTTTTTACCTTTATAAACAATTTTTACAGCCCCTCTACGATAATTGAAAAAAAAGTATAAAAAGGGGGGGGGGAATCAAAGTTTTTGTAAACCTAAAATGGACCACAAAAAAGTGTAACAATATTTTTAAAATCTGCAAAATTGCAAAAAAAGAGGTAGGGTCGGCCCTGTTTTGATAGGCTCGGTCGGGTGACCTGAAGCAAACCTTTTTTTTGGCCTGATTAATTCCTAGCATGGAGCAATCAACCACTCAAGTAGCGCCTTAATGGTAGAGCACTCATTGATTAAGATAACCCTGGGACTCACCTTGGTTCGGTTGAGCAGTTGACTGAGCTCCTGTTTGGTGGCTTCATGGTTTTCTTTGAGCAGCTCATGGGCCTGAAACCATGACAACAAGAAACACTTATAAACACATACAACGAGGTTAAGAAGTGTAGGGGAATGTCTGGGCAGAAGTGCAGGCTTTTTGATGGAGGATTTTGCATAGGGTTTCAATATAAAGGAAGATTTTCCATAAAGTTCCCCCATTATGTTGTTAAATTTACAATACCCATATGTTCGTCTTGAAATATGATTGCTCAAAATCCGCGAACTCTGTGTTTCCTAATGTGACTTAGAAATGACAGCTATTAAATCTATTTTGAACATGAAACCTTTATTTGAAAATTTGATTTATTTAAAAGATGAAAAGATAGTGTTCAGTCCTTGCCGCTCATAATAACCCTGTATATATACAAGCACAACCAAAACACTGTTCATCACGATACTCTTTACGTTATTTACATTTGGCAAAGTTATTTACAGATTCAAAGTAAGCAAAACAACCTCCGAAACCATTTGATCACAAAGTTACAGTTTTACCATCGATATTTACACAATAATCACAGATTTCTGGTCGACAAAACTTGATAGCCAATGTCACTGACTATTCATCTAAGAAAGGCATGGCTTCAGTGATTGGGAACCTGGGATAGAGTGAGCATCCCAGCCAGCATTGGCCCCTGGGGCCCATATATGTGTTTAACTCGGGCCAGCTGGACAAAAAGGACCAAAACCCAGGGTGGGCAAATCAGCTTGCCCAGGTAAAAACACATATGGGCCCCACTAAGCAATGTTGACTGGGATATGATCAATTTTTTTTATAAATCATTCCTAATCTAGACTTGTGTGATTTGATGTGGTAACTATGTGGATAGAAATCAGTGCAGGCCAGTGATACATGGGACAACTATATATACTAATATATTACTAATATCATGAATAATGTCTATCAACTGCTGGTATTTATTTTGGGGGAAATTTCTAAAATGCTATGTGGTAATATTTGTCTACGATATTTGTCAGCAACTTTGTGCACGCTCACTTTATATATGATCCACACCAATCAACCACCGGGTAGACTGCCATATTGACTTCTCATTTACCCAATTCTATATATACCGGTACCATATCATGCACTGCTATCGTCAGCTATATGACCCATTCTACTAAATGTCCTAATGATCTGAAAAATATCTCCTTAACCTAATTGTCTAAAGACTAACCTTTTCGCCATTATGTGAATCACTAAGACTTGTCTTTTTAGTTTTACATTAACATTGACTAATTTAGTCTGGTGATTAATAGTTCTTAGGTGGAGATGTAAGTTATATTGGTGCTTGTAGAATCAAGTTACATCAAAGAATGTAGATTGCATAGTTCTCTAAGGAGGAAAGTATCATTGATGATTGAAGAATATTACATGAGTCAAGGTACAGTGTGAGCTTTTCAGAGATGCCATTCCCTGGTCAATAAAAATGACAAAATCTTAAGATTTTGATCAATTCCTTTTTGAGATGATAAATAGTACTACCAGTAATACAGGAATTCCAGCACAAAGACAGGAATTCCTGGGGAAAAACAGGAAAAGTGGCATCGCTGAGATATAGAATACCAAAGATAAAATGGCAGAACACGGGGAAGGTGGTATATGGGTGAGAATGACTAGATTGTTAAACCATCAAACATGCAGAGGGTAAACATCACACGAGACAATGGCCATGGTGAAAAGGGTAAAAGAGGTACCCGTTATAAACACCGCCAATACCAGCTACAACACACCTTTCTAGTAGTATTCAGAGCTCGCTTGAGTCCATCGCGTTCCTATAAATTGTTTTACGCAATGGAATAAGAATGGATGATAATATGACTTAATAGTAAGCGGTTGCTTCTACCTTCTACCTCAGAAATATCTCACTGTTAGGGCACAGGTATGTCAGACTGTGGTTGTGTGTTGGAGATGGACAGTTGAATGACAAAGTTAGTACATTTTGTACATATACATCACAAAGTACTAACTACTTTAATTAATTAAATTCAGGACTATATACCAGAGAACACACAGAAAGTGTTTTGATATAGATTTGTGTGTGGAAGTATGGTTGCTATAATACCAAGTGAATGAAAAATCATGAATATGATTTCTGTTTTTGAAAGTTTAAGAAGTTGTTATGGTAAACCTCTATAATATAAGTTTAAGAAGTTATGAATGCAAACCTCTACATACAGGTAGTATCATCAGCAGGGGTATAATACAACAATATGTAGATCTACATAACACGTTCTACTACAGGATACAGGCAGCAGGGGTATATGATACTTAATATACACAGCACAGCAAACTAAAACATCGGTGCATTAACTGTATCTAAGGTGTGTGAGGTATCATATTTAATGCCCTATGGACCTGTCAGAGGCACGAGGTAATTATTGCTATACATTATGAACAGGTCTAGCATGGTGGGGCATGTTAAGAATGAACAACACTTTGGATCTAGGGACTACGTATTCTTGTATTAACATTGCCATGATTAAGGATCCTCACCTTAACAATGGAGTTTAGGTTGTTGATTTCATCCTTCAGCTCTTTGATCTCCATCTCATGGCCGCAGGCATCCTGTTGGGGAAAGGTCAAGGTCAAGATGAGTCACTGGTTATAACTCCATTGTCTAACTCCGGGTTCATCTCCAATGCCTTTCTATGGCGATTAACTCGCCGGCAAGACATAGGTGCATTAGGACAACCTATCTCAGGAAGTATATCAAGCGATACATCGATACGGTCGTCATGATGCATGAATGCAGCCCTGGCGAGTTACTCACCAGGGCTGCCTTCATACACCATGATGGTGGAAGGTATCATACATTAATATTATCATTATGCTGCCTTTACAGGGTTAAGATATGGCTATAGTCCACCCACCTTGCCCTGTCGTAGCTTCTGTACAGTGGCCTTGAGGTTCTTCTCAGACTTCTCATACTCGGCGATGCTCCTCTCCATGTCCTCCAGTAACTTGACCTGTGCCCGGAGGGTGCTGAGCTCCTCCCGGGGTAGGGTGGCCAGGTCGTTGTTGCTCTGAGCAGTCTGGAACTGCTCCAGTTGCTGCTGGACCTCTTGTTTCTCACCGTGGAGTGTCATGCTGGCCGCACGGGTTAGTCGGAGTTCCTCCAGCAGCTTGCTGTTCTCCTTCTCTATGTCCTGGTAGCTCTGGACCTTAAGGAGGGAGGTATGGGGATGAGTATATGATATATAGATATACCATTAGCATTAATCCGTTAGGGACATTATTATGCCCAAATGCAGCATTTCTCTTCCATAATGTATCAATACAGCGGTGGTTGATAACTCTCTGCTGCTGCATTAGTGCATCATGCCGGCCATTCGGGAGTGCATTAAGCCCGTATGATCGGCATGATGCATTCATGAATATTACTCGACAGGGCTGCATTCATGCATCACGACGACTAAGGGCATAGCACATTATACAAATATGATGTGACTTGGGGAGAAGTCACTGACTTGAGGAATGATTAATAAGGTGGTTTCTGAGGTATATTTCCAGAATGGTTGACGAAGAAATGATATTCAAGAACTATAGTAACAATAGTTATATTTCAAATCAACTTAAAATTAGGATCATGACATAAAATTGGTGATACTGAGGAGAAAGAATGCCTGAAAAAAGGTATAGTTCCCAAATGGAGAAAAATAAAACCCTGGCCATTTTTGGTAAATGAATGGTAAAGATCCGATAAATAGAAATATATTTAAATGGGATGTCTATGTAAAAAGGCTTTACTGGCTATAGCTTGTCTTAGATGTCTTAAGACAATTATTTCTCTAGTCCACACAATATGTAAAATGGCCTTATATTATAGCACACGCTTATACAAATGCACCTTATCTCTACAATACTATTTCATGTACAATACTTCAGGCATTAGCATTTTCAATAAATGGGTATATATTTCTATATGGAATAGGTAAGGGACTGATGCAGTTCATTTAATTACAACTTTCTTTAAGAAACAACATTTACATTAGAGGAAAGTGGGTATTAGCATAGGGGGTTGGGGTCAAGTGTGGAATAAAATGACAAGGTATCAAACTTCAAGTTATTTTAATATACCTCTCGTAAAAGCTGGCACAAAAAGGAGACAAAACAGCACAATGTCAATCACAAAATCACCATTGAAATAAAACTGCATAGGTCAAAAGTTTGAAATGTCTATAATTGATCCAGTCGTAAACTACTAAAAGATACTGTATAGAACGTGAAAAATGTAATGCACAACCAAAAACAATTTTCTTTTTATGAAATGAGCACGACAGTACCATACAGTACACCCTTAAGAATAAAACTAGTGCAATAGCTATCTGCATCTAGATCTAATGATTGCACACACATGTCCCGAGTCGTGTTAAACTACTCAAGGCAAATATTTACCCTTTAAGGGCCGCATTAATGGCCCATGGTTTGCCTTCACTATGCATGTATGCAGCCCTGATGAGTTTATGCATCATGCCAACCTTTTGATTTACTCACCAGGGCTGCATTCATGTATTATGACAATAAAAGGGCATTTAAGGACTATGCTGCCCTTAAAGGGTTAAATACCTGCATCCACTGGACATAAATCAGCACCAATTCAGTGATTATTACAGCACATTAACCCTTTAAGGGCGGCATAATCCATCATGCCCTTGGTCGCCATGATGCATGAATGCAGCCCTGGCGAATAACTCGCCAGTGCTGCATTCAAGCATCAAGCCAGCCCTACGGGGTTGAGACACTCCCGAAGGGTTGGCATGATGCACCAATACAGCCCTGGAGAGTTACTTGCCGGGGCTGCATTGGTGCATCATGACAACAAATGTCATCCTTTAGCGACATCCGTCCTTAAAGGGTTAAGTAGAGAACAGAGAGGTGCTGGAGGTACAAGTCGGCGCCTTACCCTGCTGTTCAGCATGGAGATAGACGCCTCCAGCTGCTGGATGGTCAGCTTCAGTTTGGCCTCATTCTCCTCCAGCTCCTTAACCTTCTGCTCACCGGACGCTTCCATCCGCTCGTACTCATCTAATTTCGACACAAGCGACATTTCTCGCTCGGCCTGTTCTTCGATCTTCTTCACCAGGGTAGTTTCGCCATGCTCGCTGTCGGACATGCGCTCTTTGAGGTTGTCTACGGTGGATTTGAGCTGCTGGACTTCACGCTCGAGCTGCTCTTTGCTAGATTGTAGGTCACTCATCTCAAACATGATGTTGGACTTCTCCTCTTGGATACTGTGCAGTTTCTGGGAGAGACTCTCATTAAAGGCTTCTAGCTCTAGGGCTCTGCCCTTGGCGTCGGATTCAGAGTGCTCCAGCTCAAGGGAGGAACTCTTCAGGTCCATCTCTGCATTCTCAAGGATCTTAACCTTAGACTTCATCGAGATCTCAACGCCTTCGAGATCACCAACTCGATCGGTGAGCTCATCAATACGCTCAGTAAGCACCATTTTTTCACCCTCCAGATCAGCGATCTTCTTCTTGAAGCGCTGTTCGTCGTTTCTCCAGTCCTCAGAGATGTTCTGGAGCTGGAGGCTGAGCTCGTTCTTACCCGATCTCTGCTCCTCCAAAGCAAACTTCAGCTGCTTTTCCGAGCTGTGCAGCATCTGGATGTTACTCTGGTGCTGCTGGAGGCGGTCGTTTAGGTCGTCTATTGTCAGAGTCAGGCGACCCTCACTGGCCTCGAGGCGGTTGACTTGGTCTTTGAGGTTCTTCTCGGCCATCTCGAGTTCTCGCACGTTCACGTTCAGCTCGTGGATGGTACCCTTGTCGTTACGACTCTGCTCGTGGAGCATTTCTCTGTCGCCTTCAAGCTCGATTATCTGATGGGAAAAAACAATTTGATCGGTTAGTCCATCAATGATGGTTGGTTGCTTAAAGCAAATTTTGCAGTCATGATGCATTAAAGCATCGCATTATTATATCTTTTTAAGGTTCTGAACGTTATATTCATGTCTACTGTTATAGTCAAATTTTTTATCATAATGTACATATGATAGCACATAATATTATTTAACAATATAATACTATATACACCTGTAAAAGGACATATGGTGCATATATACATGCGATTCAGCTTGATTGCTCACAATTATTTCTTTTCAACTTTAAATTTAAGTTTTCTTTAATGAAGTAGTTTTTCAATAGGACTAGTGAGCAGCCAAGCATTAAGTTCTAAACGTTGAACTGCTCATCCCTGCGAGGAGCATAATTTCTGTGTGCCTGCATGCAGAATAGATATATCATTCTGTATTAAAGGGACATTCTCACCACTCGCACTTAACCACATAGCAGACTTGAACAGTACTAGAATTTTGAGTGGGATACTCTCTTATGTAACTCTAACTGACCTGCTTCCTGGAGTGTTGCTCCATGTCCTCCAGCTCAGAGACCCTCTTCTTGAGGATGGCCTCCGGGGTGTCCATGGAACCCTGCAGGGCAGCGAAGGTCACCTTCTTCACTTCTTGGTTCTCCAGCATCTCTACCTTCCTGAGCAGTCCTTTCTCCGACATCTCCAGATCAGCCACCTTCCTTTTCAGTGTTGATGTATCGTCCCTCTCAAGTTTGGTGATTTTGTCTGACAGTTCCTTATCGGATGCATCCAGTAGCATGACTTGTTGAATGATGTCGTAATATTTGTCGTTCTCGTTGACTGGAATCTCAAATGCTTTATGTGATGCTTCTGATACCTTTAGCTTCTCGGTGAGTCGCAGTTCAGAGTCCTGAAGCGTGTTCACTTGACGTTGGAGTTTTCTCTCAGATGCCTCTAGATCGAAGACCAATGATTCCAGGTGCTCGACCTTGGCTAATGCTTGGTTCTCCTGACCCACCTGGCCATACTGCAGTTTGTTCTTCCACCTGAGGGAAAAAAGACAATGAAATTTAAATAAATGAAATTTAAAAAGAGCGATATATCATAGTGAAAATATATTTGATGAGGATCAATATTATGGGACATCTTAAAGTAGAGTTGATCCAATTGATGTATTATTTTGCACTGAAAACAACTGAGCTATGTAAGACAACTGTAACTTTAGACGCACTACTATTTTCTTTTACAACGTGTCAAAAGGTCTCTTCTTAGGGTCACATAGTGCTTTAATGCATCGTGCCCTTTATCGTCATGATGCATTAATGCAGCTCTGGCCAGTAACTCCCCAGGGATGCACTCATACATCACGATGACACATTAACATATGAGAAAAGCACCTAAAGGCTTAACCCTTCAACATCCTAATAAATGTAAATATAGAAATGTAAGTTGTAACATAAACTTACCTGGCCTCCGACTTGCGTGCCTCATCTAACTCTTCCTCCAGCTCCTCAACCTCGGTGCGGAAGTTGCCCTCCATACCGTGCACCTGCTCCTCGGCAGCTGCCAGCTCGGACCTGGAGAAGCACAATTATAGCATATAAGGGAGAGCTCATTTTTTAACAACGAGGGCGGGTGCAGAAATTGTGTGCAGATGACTAAAAAACTACCCCTGTGAGGAATCTTTTGTAGGATAAGGGCCTGGTATATTCCCATCTCTCAAATGGCCCCTACCTCTCAAATGTTTGTGAGATAGGGGCAGTTTGAATGTGGTCCCTATGTCTCAAATATTTGTGGGATAGGGACTTTTTGAAATTTAGGGACTACAGGTGTACCCCAAGTCTCAAAAGGCCCCTATCCCACAAAAATTTGAGGGATAGGGGCTTATTGAGACTTAGGGGCCTCACAACCCTTCCTGACGGAGCGGAAACAGTTTGTGCCTTATAGGATCGTTCCAAAATCTAGATGCGGCCTATACATATTCTTAGAGGTGTACTACAGTAATAAATTAGCTAAAATCATATCCCACTTCTGCATATAGGATTTCCTAAAAACCAAGTAGCAGCTTATGTGTGGGTAACATTTATACGCAAGTTTATCTTCCATGCAAGATATATCTTTCACACAAGCACAGACCTAAATCATACTGCAGAAGATATCTGTATTCAACTCATCTAATAGTTTTATGAAATACTCAATTAATAATACACTCATTAGAATAAAGTTCAACATGGTATCTTACCTTAGTATTGAATCTTGCCTTTGGAGGTGCAGGATCTTCATTTTTAGGTTCACCTCTGTGCGAACCATTTCTGCAACCTTGGCTTCATACTCCGCATCCTTGGTCTGGGAGCGAAGGCTGATAGGGACATCGGTGCCAGTTTCCATGGAGACGGTTGCTGTTTCTACCGCCTGCCGGAACTGAGACAGGTTTATAGTGAGTTCTTGTATTCTCGAGCGATGGAAGCGCTCCATGCTTTCAAGCTCATGCACCCTTGACACTAGTTCCTCCCTTGATTTCCCTTCGAGCAGCTCAAAGTTTGTCATATCGTCCCACTTGTGTGGGCTGGGCGTGCGGCTGCGAGGTTTGGGGGAAGTACGTCTTGGGCTGGGGGAGCGCCTTAAGGGCTCTGACTTTGTTGCACTAATTGTGGAGACCAAACTGGAGTTGTGGCTCTCAAGTTCACTGACTTTAGTCTGGAGTTTGACTTCCTCCTTCTCGAGGGTAACAACACGAGCTGTGAGAGATCCCTCGTTGTGCTGGTATTCAGCAAGTTGCTGCCTGAGCGACTCCTCAACACCACGCAGTTCACTCTGTGTCCTCTCATAGTTATCAAACTTTGTAAGGTACACCGCTTCTGACTTCTCAAGATCATTGACTACATCCTTCAGGGATGCTTCTGACTTCTCAAGATTATTCACCTTATCCTTTAGGGATTTCTCACTATCTTCAAACTGACCCACTTTCATCTCAAGAGCACTGATCTTGGCCTTCAGGGATGAAATAGTATCTTCTAGCTCAGTGACTTTTCTCGCTGCTGTTGCCTTGTCGTCTTGAGCCTCATCTGCAGCCTTCTCAATCTCCTCCATCTTAGCGAGTTTATCTTGGAGCTGCTCGATTTCCTGGTTTTTAGAAGATGTCTTCTCATAAAGTTGAGTGATTTCCTCTTCGAGTTCATTGATCTGCTTGCTGTATTGTTCCTTGACTGTCTCTAAGTCTTTCTTGGCCTGCTCTAGGACCTCCACCTGCTTCAGTTCTTCCTGCAGCTTGCTGGTCTCTGCCTCACTAGTGGTCAACTTGTCAGTGAGCTCATCCATATCCTTCTGGGAACTCTTCAGTTTAGTGATCAGTTTTACGATCTCCTCCTCAAAAACTTTAACTTTGTCGATTTGCTGACTACGATCCTTCTCGATCGTTGAAATCTTAGTTTCCAGTTCGGATATCAGCTCTTCTTTTTCTTTCATGTCTTCTTTGAGCTTCAGGTTTTCTGTGGAATATTCACCAGCTTCCTCGATCTTCTCCTTCAAGCTGATAATACTCTCATCAGCCTCTGACATTTTCTTCACCAATGGTTTCAATTCTTCAACCTCCTTCTTCTGAGTAGACAATTCAGCAGTCAGTTTCTCAACTTCGCTTTCTTTCGCTGTCAGTTTCGACTTTAAGTCTGCCTCAACAGCATCTTGCTCTTGTAGACGATCAATGAGCTTCTCTTCTGTGTCCAAGAGGATGTCAACTTTATCTTGAAGACGCTGAACTTCTGAAGTTTCACTTTTACGAGCATCATCGAGCTTTCCTGCGAGTGTGTCGCGACGGCTCTGAAGGTCTGTTACCTCGTCTTTGAGATCCCTCTCCTGGTCCTCTAGCTTCCTGATTTTGTCAAGAAGGCCTTGTTGTCCTGAGGAGTTAGCGATCTTTACGGTCTCCATATCCTCTTTCAAGCTACGCTCCGACAGGGTTATTCTGTCAAGTTCTTCCATGAGTTTATCTTCTGATTGTTCTAGGAGTTCAATCTTTTGTTGCAGCTTCCTTTCTCCCTGGGCATGTTCCTCTAATTCAGCCTCCAGCTCAGTTCTATGTTCTTCTAGTTGAGCAATCTTCTTTTCCAGAGCCTGGAGGGTGTCAATCTGGGCGGTGAATTCCTCCTCTCGCTTCTCAAGTTGAGCCAGTTTGCCCTGCAGCTCTGCGAACTTTGCAGGGTCAATAGGTGCAAATGAAGATTTAAATGTGTCCATAGCACCCAATTTAGCCTTCAGTAGCTCATCCTTGAGGGCCTTATTTGCCTCCTCTAGTTCAGCAACCTTATCTACTGCTTCGATCCTCTCTGCAGGGGCTACAGGAGCACTTGCATGCTGTTTGTGAGCTTTCTCGGGCGTCGGTACCTTGTCACGGGTATCTTCCTCATCAGCTTCATGGTCGCTGCCATCTTGAAGGAGATCAATATGTTCTTGAAGCTCCTGGTTCTCAAGCTGCATGGCATAGATTTGCTCCATCAGGTCACTCTCATGACCAGCAAGTTCTTTGACGCGGGCTTCGAGGTTTTGGCAGCGCTTCTTGTATTGCTGGAGTTTGCTGTTGCCACTGGAGGAGTCATCTTCAGTCTGTACGTCTGGCTCATCATCACCCTGTATGAGAGAAGATCAAACACAGATTTAATATTTTTTCTAATCCTTTTATGATGACATAATGCGTCAATGCTTTATGTTTCTTTATCTTCATGATGCACCAATGTAGTGCTGGTTGGTAAATCGCCAGCACTGCATTGGTGCATCATGCCGACCCTTCTGGAGTCTATTAACCCTTAAGGTAGATACAATGTATAATGCCAAGTTTGTAGGGCTTCATTCGTGCATCACCTGACAAAAATTGATGGCATACTTCACAGTAGTAAGATGCATCATTTCACGCACCAAACATAATAGAAATGGATTTCTCTTTGGCGCACACAATAAACTATAAAATATTTTCTTAATGATAATTTTCAAGAATAAATACACATCGTAAGATCCTTGATATGAAGATGATTTGGCATGCCAAAAACATGCAAATGAAATGTCTAAATTTTTAACTTAGCTACCTACACAAGTTTCCTTAGAACATGGGCTGCATTATCAGTGAAAGAAAACCATTTTGTAACCTGTCTATTTCTACAATTTTCGCAATTAATCATTAAGTATATTTATCTCAGCGATCCAATGTATGAATGCATAAAAATATATTGCAGAAAGAGAAAGGATATGCTATGAGTTCCTTCTTAATCGTAATGACCAAACTCATCAAAATCACAATGGGGCTTGAATTACAGTCATGCTTATATTGCATTAAGGGCCTCCACTAGGTAACTATTAATCTACAGTCATTAATGAAATTACGTGTAATTTAATATCTCATTCTCAGCAACATGATTATGAAAGCCATGTCAAGAAGCCATATTCACCTCAAGTGTCTTAGTTGTGGTGAGCTGAACCTTCAGTGATTTCTCACTCTCCTCCAGTTCGTCAATTCTTCCCAGCAGCCTCTCCTCGGTCACCCTAAGCTGCGTCAACTCCAGTTCGAAGTCCTTGAACGACGAGCCGGTTGACGACCCGCTCTTCTCCATGGTACCCGACCTCTGGAGCTGCTCTCTGAGTTGACCCTCGAGCTGCTCGACATCGGTCAGCGACGAGTTAAGTTTCCCCTCGCTGTCCTCCATTCGGTCAAGCTGCTCTTGGAGGAATTTAATACAGTTATCCTTCTCGTTGAGAGCCATTTCCAGTTCATCACGAGCTTCGAGTTCTTTCTCCTTTGCCATGAGGTCCTCTTTGAGTTTGGCGATGAGTTCTTCGTGTTCGGCCATCTCGTTGGATGTGTTCAGGGCGGATGTGCTAGAGGACTTGAGTGCTTCGAGTTGGGACAGGAGTTCAGACTTCTCTTCTTGGAGGGCCTCTTGAGTGGCCTCAAGATCTGCCACCTGTAATTAATATAAAATATGAAAAATTGATGATTTACTTTGCAAGAATATTAACCAATCTGGAATTACATACACATTAATGTACGCACATTTCCTCCAGAAATTGCCCGCCCCCCCCCCCCCATCCCCTAAAGTTCTTGTACACATTAAAATAAAGGGTTTATGTACGCAACGGTTTTCAGAAAATAAACCACCCCCCCCACTTTGTGCGTAAATACTTTATGGAAGCCCCCTTATATTTACACATGTAATACAGTTTGCCTATGATAAGTCGTTGCCCAACAAATTCCCCCCATAACAATCCCTTGTCGATGGTTACCATAATGATTAACTCGTATCCAGCAGTTACACATATATTTATAGTCGATCTAATAGTCTCTTAGAATGCACCCATAAATTATTTAAATGGTATGATCATGCATTCCCACAGACATAAAACTAGGAGGTAAATGTGGCTATTTCCTGACTTCCTGGTCGTAATACAGACACTGGCCATTATAAGTGGCCATGAATAATGGAAGATATAAATCAATATGATGATATCCATGACAGCCAGCATGTGGTGGGATCCATACAGGTAGTTTAGCTGACCCTATAAGGACGACACACCATGTATCCATCAAGCCTTCGTGTATATTTGTAATTATGAAGCACCAGTGCATCATCTTGACCTTCGGGGAGTGTATCCACCCTATAGGATGGTAGCGCGTCACCTGGAGTCGGACACATACCTTGAGACGGACACTTGATTTTGTGGTTATTCAAGAACTTTACACCCTTTATTTGTGAACAATAGTAAAGTTTAAGTGCTATTCTTTCCACCAGAAGCATTACTGTACATGAATAACCCCAAATTTCACTGACTGTCTAGGGGTATGTGTCCGACTCATGCTGACTCTACCCTAAGGCATATATACAGTCGTGGAGTAATGTCGCTCACCTAGTCCAGTGATCTGTTTATCTGATATAATATATACTTGGACAGTGACATTGACCCTGTAAGGACAGCAGCCTGCTTTAATATCATAATGGCTATTACTGAGTAGCTCACAGTTACTCAGAGTTGCTCACCTGATTGGTCTGCACCTTGAGTTGTTGGTGTAGCTCAGTGATCTGTTTGTTTTATATACTATATACACTCAGACACCGACACTAACCCTGTAAGGACAGCAGACTGCTTTGATATGTTACAATGCCTGGGACTGAGTAGCTCAGAGTTGCTCACCTGGTTGGTCTGCACCTTGAGTTGCTGGTGTAACTCAGTGATCTGTTTGTCGTACTCCTCCTCCCGCCTCAGCAGACTCTCGGCGTTCTCCTTCAGCACCGCGTGCGACGCGTTCATAGCCTGCAGGGACAAAGTATACAAAGGGTTAGAGTCGTGAAACCTTTAACTCTTCAAGGACAGCATGGCCCTAAAAGATGACGTATGTCAACATGATGTACCAATGCAGCCCAGGGGAGTAACTCACCAGTGCTGCATCGGGCGTTAGGACACTCCTGAAGGGTCAGCGCGATGCTTGAATACAGCAGTGGTGAGTTATTCGCCAGGGTTGCATTTAGGGAGTGATCATTTTTTATCAACAGGGGGGGGGGGGGTTGGTTTGGGGGGGGGGCAAAAAAATTTGGACCCCTTGACCGGGGGGGGTGTAAAAAATTTGGACCCCTCTTGGGGGGGGGTCAAAAAAATTTAACCTGTTTTGGGCCAAAAAGCCCGCGCGTTACTATGCTTCAAAGGGCCCGCACGCGCGCCGATTTCCGACCCGTAGGGGGGGGGGGGTAAAAAATTCCGACCCGTTGACCGGGGGGGTGAAAAAAATTTCGCGCGCTCCGCGCGGAAAACCCCCCCCCCCTGTTGTTAAAAAATGATCACTCCCTTATGCATCATGACCACTAAGGGAATGATGCATTAAGGGGTGATACCGTTCTTTATTAAACTAGAAAGGGCAGCAGAGTATTTGATGCACTAAATCCTTTGTCCTTATGATGCATGGATTGGCTCATCAGGACTGCATTCTTGCCGTACAGGGTTGATACAATCCCAAAGGATGGGTATGATACATGAATGCAGCCCTGGAAAGTAGGCTCACCTGAGCTGCATGTACGCATCATGACGATAAAGGGTATTGTGTTTTAAAGTACTATGCTAACCTATTCAACATGTGATCAGATATGCTAAGGCATCATAAAAGATTATTGGAGATTCTGAAATTAAAACACTGCAATGGTAGCCATGTGCGTATATACATATACACACGTGGTTTGTTTCCATGATTGGTATATAGGGACCTTCAAACCATACGAAAATGTCTATATAATATCAAGCACTATTCCTTAAAACTTACTGACAAAAACAATACCTGTTGGAGAGAAATCTGGTAATAAAATGGCTGAAAACCTTGTGTTGGAACACAGCCAACAAGTGAACTACAATAACAAGATTAATGAGGCATGAGACTCATAACTGACGGATGATTAAATCAATCATTGGACCAGCGTATTATTACCTAACACTTGGTAGCCTTCGAGTTACCCCATGGGTCTGTAGCCACCAATATCAATATGTATGTGTTCTCATCCATGTCAATGTCACTGATTCACATCAACGGAGCATGTCAGCGCCTATACATATATTTGTATTGACGATATTCATAGTCTGTATGAATTGTACAATGTGTGTCTATGCATATATATGTGTACAAAGACGTCTAGTGACACCACATTGGGCCATCCTATCGGGCTCTGTGTAAATGTATACATAGAGTGCCAAACCCATTGCCTATATAGATGCCATGAGCATGGACAGTACCTGTAGAAAACCCCTGTCTATAGTATTCAGTATAATCACAACTGCATACTAACATGAACTAGTGTTACATAAGTATACTCCCAGAGCATCTCTCTGATATACAGGTAGATGCAGGCCAATACCATTGTGTATAGGCTAACGATGAGCTCTATGAGCTCTATAGAGGCCACCTACAATGGTGTTTATCTCATTAACTATTTGAAGGCTGCATACTGCGTTATATTATGTCCTTGGTCGCCATGATGCATGAATGCAGCCACAGCCAGGAACTCATTCAAGCATCATGCTGATCCTAGGCAGAAGGATCGTCATGATGCATGAATGCAGCCCTGGTGATTAGACTCGTCATGGCTGTATTCATCCACGGTGAGGAATAAGGGAACAAAAAAGCACTATGCAGCCTTAAAATTCTGATCTCGGTGCCTCTCCAGCGACAGTCGGAATGGAGTCGGGACAGGTACTCAGCCCTATATATAGGGGTGCTTGGGGATTAAAGGGAAGGTATAATAAGATGAGCAGCTGGCCCCCTATCACTATAACAGCACTATGTCTATGTGGTACCTATATATATATAAGATGAGCAGCTCGCCCCCTATCACTATAACAGCACTATGTCTATGTGGTACCTATATATATATAAGATGAGCAGCTCCCCCCTATCACTATAACAGCACTATGTGGTACCTGTAGAACAGCTCCTTGTACACACTACACATGCAGTGAGTAGGTCCATGGCTGGCGGCCAGGTGAGCTGCTCCCCGTCCTGCTCACCTACAGCTCTACCCTGCACCAGGGTGGCGCTCCTCCAGCAGGTGCATGTTGTATGGGGTAAGGGGGCCGCCCACACCTTATACATACATCCCTTTGGTGTTAAAGCCAGTGTGAACTGTCAATAGTGGAAATATTTTCCACTATTGACAGTTCGAACTGTCAATAGCCGTTTTGATGTCGGCGTGGTACTTGTATATAAGATGAGCAGTTCCCCCCTATCACTATAACAGCACTATGTCTATGTGGTACCTATATATATAAGATGAGCAGCTCCCCCCTATCACTATAACAGCTATGTCTATGTGGTACCTGTAGAGCAGCTCGTTGCACACACTACACATGCAGTGAGGAGGTCCATGGCTGGCGGCCAGGTGAGCTGCTCCCCGTCCTGCTCACCTACAGCTCCACCATACACCAGGGTGGCACTCCTCCAGCAGGTGGCTGTTGTATGGGGTAAGGGGCCCCACACCTTATCAATACATCCCTGGTGTTTTGGTGTCAAAGCCAGGTGAGAAGTACCCTCCTCCAGTGGCTGCTGCTAGTCCCTAGATCCAGGTGGGGAGTGCTTTAACAGGGTATTAACAGTGAGTCCTCCATGGTAGCTTCCTCCAGTGCTGCATGCATTGTGCTATGGCAGTGCATCCAGCCGTGCCTGTGGTGGTAGTGATCCCTACACCGTCCTGTCTATACTGGACGCCTGCACTGGTACCATGCTACCCCCCCCCCCCCCCCCCACCTCCACACCACACCCTCCCTACACACAGCCTCCCACCCACCCAGCCGCACAGGTGTCTGCTATGGCACGCCAAACTGGTCATAAACTTGGAGGTTTTAATTCGTTATGGCATGCCGCTAGCGCAGTATAACGGTATGGAGTTGGCAGGATTTTCTCGGCTGCAAATATTATTGCTTATTTTCAGACTGAGGCGTGTTGGCGTGACGCTGACTGTTGCCTTAAACAGCCTTTAAAACAGCTTATTGCATGAATCACTTTGCCCTTTAATCGTCATGATGCGTGAATGCAGTCCTGGCGAGTAACTCACAGGTGATGCACTCATGCATCATTACAACCCTATGGGACTGATACACTCCCGAGGGTTGGTGATGATACCAATACAGCAGTCGGGATACTAGCCTTGAGGCGTACTAGTAATTCCATCCTCCATAAAGGGTTAGGTATGCACGTGCTTAATACTGCACGGGGTGCCACACCCTAATTCTGCCTGTTGTTGCTGCTGCTGCTGCTGCTGTTGCTGCTGCTGCTGCTGCTGCTGCTGCGGCGGCATTGGACCTGTCACGGTCTGTTTGGTAATCGATTTGTTGGTGCTATTTTGGACAGCAACCGGCTGACCTGATTTCTACTTTTTCTCTCACTCCCTCTCTAAATCCTTTTGAAGTTTGGAGCGATAAACATTAGCAAATACTTATAGCAGCTTAAACTAACCCTTTGTGGTACTAGGATTTTGAATTATAAACCAAAAAGAAAGGCTATAATAGACTTGTTTGTAGCGATTGCATGAAAGCCCCGCCTTACAGTAAATAACAGGTTCCGGTTAGAATCAGCATAATATTGCACTCAAACCTGGCAGACAAACCTATGTTTAACATCAAGGCTAACCATGGACTACATCCATGTTGGCATTTATCTTTTGCCAAATATCGATTGAATACATATGATAAGCATGTTGACCGACGTAATAGAGCTAGAACATAGTAGTATTATCTAACATCTATTTTGAAACCATAACACTGAAAACGATTTTAAAGAATCATTGATTGGTTAAGCAATTTAATCGTTGGTTGATTTCTATCTGGAGACTTTGAATTATTCATATTTGAACATTACATCAGACAACACATACCTAATCTACACATATTGTGACGGACAACAACAGTTACATCAATTACTGCCTATAGTAGCTCAACACATTACATATATGTGTAATCGTACTTCTACTTTGCACCAAAATATCAACTGTGCATGGGCATTTTCCCATCCGCCCTTCTTTGATATTGCAAGCTCAATGGCATGTGCTTTTCTGACCAACTCTTTCTCTCAGCAAAGCTAGCTTTTATACAAACCACAAGCTTAGCCCATAAATGGTAAATTAAGTGAATTTATATATTTCAAAGTAAGGGAAAATATGTAAATGAAATGAGCTCTGATCACAGCCATTATCCAGCAAATGGCGTATTATCTAAACCAAAAATTAGGAATAATAAATATGTATAAGCTGTCAGCTCAAACGCAAAAAGAGCCAGCTATTTCATCTTAAACGAAAAGCACCTACTAAGAAACCCGCTGATTTTCGTATCTTTTAAGACATTAAATTCAACACACCAGACACATAGACAAGTAAAAATATACTCAACAAAACACCTAAATCAATAAAGATATGCCATTTCCTTAACCCTTTAAGGTCAGCATAGGGCTTTTATGCATTATGCCCTTTTGCCATCATAATGCATGAATGCAGCCCTGGCTTACGGGGCGATAAAGTGTCGGCATGATGCTCCAATTACTCGCCAGGTGCGTTGTTGCATCATGACGACAAAATTGACACCAATCATTGGACGTTATGCGGTTTTAAAGGGCTAAGAAAAATGACATAAATCTGAGATAAAATGATAGAACTGACACCGATAAGAGCATGATCTGCTGTGTAAGACTCCACAGTAAACATGAGACAAGACGAGCAGCACAGAGCGGCTCTCTGGGCTCGCTATTGTACGCTATAGCCGCAGTAGGAAGGAATTACTCACGTCAAAATTGGCTACATTGCCACGTAGCAAGCTGTGAAAGAAATCCCGACGGTTTTTAATTTTGAGAATTCTGGGTTGGTCACAGGAGAGAGGGCGAGAAAAAAGAGAAGGGTGGAAAAAAGAGAAATGACTATCTTGGCTTTAATTTCACTTTTTTTTCATAGGTACGAAAATATTTTTTGCCTCACTTACTCCTTTTCATTCAAATTACTTTTCCTGTTCTCTTTCCTTTTTCATATTCATTTTGGTTTAATTTGTCTCCGGTTACATTTGACTGTGCAGCCTTGAAGATTAGTTCACATTCACATTGATTTGATCAACTCAGATTTAACCAAATATTAACAAATTGTGATAATTGTGTTGGTTTCATGTTAGTTATCATTGTCTGTGAACAACTCAAAGTATATGTTTTGTATTTTTTGCACGGAGTGCAATACATGTACATCATGGATATGATAATCGATCTGATATTATATAATTTGGAATTTAAATCATGCTGCGAGACACGGTCATGCTAGGAGTAAAGGATAGAAAGACTGCAGCAATTAATTAGGAGAAAAAAACTAAATTTTACAAATTTGAATAATGTTCAGAAGGGAAATTATAGTGAAATGTGCCACAGTGGTCGTGGTTAAGAACCGTTCACAATATAATAAAATGGGCCACATGAGAAAGATAGTGTGCGAAAATATGAACACTAAAGGTAAGAGGTAAAAAAATAACTGTGTAAAGAGGTCATCTACAAAGAAATGGAGAAAGTCAATTCCATACGAATCAAAAGCTTGATAACTGGGCCAAAGTCACTAATCATAATACTTAATTCTCAGTGGTTTAACTGGGGTTTCTATAGTGTGGGGACACGGTGATCTATCAGGTAAATATGTGGCATTGATACTGTTATCTGTCATTACCCAATGCTACATAAGAGGGATACTAGTTATCAGTGGTACTCAAACTGGAGAGGAGTGGGAAGAGCTGGTGGATATGTGACATACTACTGTGGCTTCTCTCAGGAATGCCCCTACGGGACACTATGAAGTATGATGGGCTGGGTCACTAAGGTACATAGTTATGATAATATGTCATTTTTGCTACATTTATAAAATTGTTACAACTATTTAATCTGGTGAAATAGTTCTAGCATGTACACAAAAGCACACTCAGTACCTCCAAATCCATTTACATCTAGCCTCTACTATTCGTAAAATAGTATATCAGTCCAAAGTAATTCTCAGTCAGTGAAGTATTTCCACAAACAATAGGTTGACCGAGTATAACCCCTTGCAAATATCCAAGGATATATACGTTTCAGAACAAGATACACTGCCTATTTATTACTCAAAACTGCTACTAGGGCTTTATAATGTGTAAAATATGGGAATAGATTTGGAGGTAACCTAAGGGTTTAAACAGTGTGATAAAACAGCATGCAGCAGTTCCGCCCAGGCCGGGTAGGGGGCGCTGGTGGTGTACAGTGTAGGGCACTTTACCTGGAGATCCTCATCTGCCTCCACCTGGTGTGAAGCATGCGAACCAACACCAAATGCAATCAGGATTAATAACACAGGCACATAATGCTATTTTTGTTTCAAGAACAGCAAGGTCATAGGGGTATTTTATATGCAATGTAATAAGGCTTATCTCATTAAGGGAACATAGTGCTTTAATGTACTAGGATTTTGTTGCCATTATGTATTAATGCATCCCTGGCGAGTTTCTTGCATCAGGGTCGTATTCATGCATCTTGGCGACAAATATCTTAGTTTATTTAATAAATCACCATTCAAATGATCCAAGAAGTTCTCCATTTCACAAAACTGAGAGTTCATTTCTAAGTAATATTTCAGCAGAGATATGATTATGTCGCATAACATGTCAAAAGACAGTCCATGCTTGGCCAAGCTGTAATGAATATCATATCAGGACAAACCTTGTTGGGTATAGAAAACAAAAACTTGTTTCAAAATCTCTAAAAAGAAGAGTGCATTTTCTTAAAATTGAAACTTGCAGTCGTGCAAAAGAATATTAGTATTGCAGTTAGTCAGTTTTGTATGTTTGTATGCTTGCTCTTAAAATCGATGTAATGGGTTAGGTGCAAAACTCTTTGTCGGTTCAAAGGCATGGCAGAAATCTAAAATGTCTAGATGTCCTGCCTAACACAGATTTCAATCGCTTTCTGAAGACTAGAATATGGACAAAATACATAGAAATGTACTTCGAATGGGAAAGGTACCTATTGTGGGAATCGGCGACTTCATATCCATCAAAAATACACAATATCGAGTTTTGAGCGTAGGAAGTACATTAAATACATTTGAGGAGTCATTCTTCATGTATTGCAATGAAGAGCTTCTCTAATAGTTTTGTAACCATTTGAAGCATTGAATCCCATGTGTTTTCTTTCTTGGCTTGACACATGAATGCAGCCCTGGCAAATCTACTCGCCAGTACTGCATTCATGCATGGTGCCGACCAAGGGTTAGTAAGACAAATGCCAATGCCCATTGATACCGTCTCTGCCCACAAGGCCGCAGGCTGAGTGGGATATGCCCCAGCCCCCACTCGTTAAATATGGCAGCGAGGTATCAATGTAGTTGGCATTTGAATATATTTTTTAATTTTAAGCCATTCAGGGAAGAAAAGACTGCTTTTTCTTAGCCCATTGAATGTGGCCACATTGTATTCAATAGGGGCATTGAATCCGGCCCTTCCTATAGTTAAGCATAGTAAATCTTGTATTAAAAACAACAACATTAATGTACCCCACAACCTACTCACCTCCAGTTCCTCCCTGAGCATCTCCTCGGCCTCCTCCAGGTCCTTGTTGTTAGCCTTCAGCTTGAGCATGTCCTTAGCCTTGGCGCCTCCCTCCAGGAGGTCCAGCTTCTCCTGCATGGAGAACATCTCCTTCTTCATCTCCACAATCAGCGACTCCAGGGAGTTAGCCTCCACCCGGGCCTGTTCA
The DNA here is from genome assembly GCA_947462335.1 of Harmothoe impar. Classification (NCBI taxonomy): domain Eukaryota; kingdom Metazoa; phylum Annelida; class Polychaeta; order Phyllodocida; family Polynoidae; genus Harmothoe; species Harmothoe impar. Next base: position 70,496,686 of record OX381707.1, read on the forward strand.
ATGTCTCCCTCCAGCACCTGAAGTATAGGATGTTCGATGATCAGGGTTAAATTTGTTATTCATTGAGGATCACAGGGTAAGGAAACAGCGTCAAAAAGGAAGTCCAGGTTGCCTCCAGAATGACTCCCCTCTCTAAGGGAGTCCAAGTCGCCTAAGGGAGCCTAGATGGCCCTCTTGCTGACCTAAGGGAGTCACCTGAGGGAGTTATAGAGCTCTCCGGGTCATATAACTTCCCCAGGTGACTCCCTTAGGTCAGCCAGGAGAGTCACCTAGGCTCCCTTAGGCGACCTGTACTCCCCTAAACAGTGGAGTCATTCTGGAGGCAATCTGGACTCCCCCTTCACGCTGTTTCTTCTCTGTGTGGACGGAATAGTGCGTTGATGATCCATGTCCATGACCATACTGTGTTTTCTAGTTTCTCCATTTACTCTAATCTCTCATCTCTTGCTTTATTTTTAAATGTCATATTGTAATCATGTTCAATTTGCTAAATTAGAAGTGCAGAATTTCATTCCACTCATTGAGAATACACTGTAACAGACCCTTGGGAAATAGGACATAACACATGATTATAACAGTGTCTGGCACACATTTTGGAGCGGTTAGGAGCTAATTTGGGGGTCGATTTTTATTTTTCAGTTTTTCAACATATATGTGTGTAGCATTTGATACTTGTAAATGCATGAAATGTAGAGACAACCAAGTCAGGAGACCCCTTTCTCTAAAACTCGGGTCCCCTGAGCTATTCTGACCATGATTTGCTTTACTTTTTCAATGATTTAAAAAGCTACACATATGAACACAAATACGTTGAAAAACTGGAAAATAGAAATTGACCCCAAAACAGGTCCTAACCCATTTTTAAAAAGCTGACATTGCCATCTGTACTCACCTTGATGTGTGCCTTCTTGTCGCGGAGACCACAGCCCAGCTCCTCCTCCACCGTGTCCAACTCCTTCATCTTCTCACGGAGACGCTCCTGGAGGAACAAACACATTTTTTTAACATTCTTGAGAATGATATAATTTCTTAAAACATTATTTTTTTTTTTTTTTTCAATGAAATGTTTGTTCAATTTCTTTTTCATATTTCTTTCATCGATTTAAAAAAAGAAACAATTTGTAATGAAATAGTTTTTATAATGAGCTGAGTAGATAATGTGTACACTCTAAGAAAAGTGTGTTGTGTTTACATGCTTTTTTGAAGTCACTTTTAACACACTTTTGTATTGTGACACACTACACGCTACTCAAAGTGTGTTGACCTCAAAAGTGTGTTACTCTGTTACGCTACTCAAAGTGTGTTACTCTTTAAATGCATGTTCCCACAACACTCATATTTTAGAGTGTAGTCATTGACTTATCGCTTACCTTGAGTGTGACATTCTCATGTTTAAGGTCCATCAACTCCTTCTCCAGGGACTTGACCTTCCACTGTGCATCTCCTGCACCCACTGTACTGGACATCCTTCTCATCCGCTCCACCTCCTGCTCAGAGCTCTTGAGCTGCTCCCTTAGACTGAACAGCTCCATCCTCATGCTCTGGTTGTCCTCGTTCAGGTCGTTCTCCGACATGCTCCCAATGCTGCCCAGGCTGCCCATGCTCACTAGGTCCTCCCTGGAGGCTCTCACCCTACTGGAGCCAACACTAATCTGGCTCTGGTAAGAGAGCAACTCATCCTTGGTGGATTTAAGGTCATGCTCCAGGGTGCGTTGTCTTGTTTTTGAGGTTTCCACGTCTTGTTGGAGGTTGAATGTTTTCTCGGTGAGCTCGGCTTCGATCTGCTCGTACTCGGTGAGTCGCTCTCGGAGCGTGCCGAGGTCAGACACGAGCCTCTCGTTCTTCTCGGATAACTCATGCTCTGACTTTTCATGTTGGCTCAGTTTAGACTGCAATAAATGTGATTATCTTTTTTATTTTATGGTATAAAAACAAAAAGAGATATTTTCTTATATTCCATATACTATGCTTGAGTGTACCCATATTTGTCTATATATTACACCTGCTTTAACCTTCCAACAGTCCTTAGGGAGTAGTCATTTTTTAAAAAGGTGAGAGGGGTGGTGGATATTCTTGCGAGCTATAGTAATGCGTGGGCTTTTCCGTTGAAAAGGGGTGACTTCTTTTTGGTCCTATACACCCGAGACGGGTCTAACATTTTTGGTCCACCACCTTCAACGGGTCCATCATGACGACCAAGGACATGATGCATTAAGATATCATGCTGTCCTTCAAATAAGAAACAACCACTCCCTTGGTTTATGCAGGGAGGCTATAAGAATAATCTACTGTACACTCCATGGTTTATGATAAAACATAAAGAATCAGCCCGGTAGCCCCAACCTGCCTTTTTAAGAAAGTTTTATTGGATCTAATGATCTTGCGGCAAAACCTAGGCAAAAGCGCATTGCCTTTCTGCCGCCAGGACCCCTATCTATGTTACAATTGTATTTGACGGTCTTAGATAACTTAACCTGCAACCCCCTTGACTAACCCCCTAACATTTAATTCAACTCAATTGCATTTGTCTTGCCAGACTATTGTTTGCTGTTTCTTTATTTTGTCTGTTCATATGTCATGTCAACATTCTACTCATAGAACCATAATGCTCAAACATTACCGGTATATCTTTAGTTGTTTAGTTACATATAGATAAGTATGTCAACGTGAACCCCAAGCTGGTCTGTGACGGAAAGAGTCGGAAGCCTAATTGTATACCAGGATAAGTAAAACTTAAGGTTGTGCAGGAGGGTGCCACCTTAGTCCGTCATAGTATCTTACAGGTGGCACCAGCTAGTGGTATACAAATACAACACACCAATGACGAACCTAGGTTAGCCACTACTGACTGACCCCTCAGTCATTCTTGAATATAACTTTGCCATTGTGACTAACACACATATGACGAACCTAGGATAGTCTGTACTGACTTACCCTTTCAACCTATGGATTTTCAGTGTAGTCCCAACTCACCTTGAGGTTGTGCAGGAGGGTGGCAGTGTCCTGCTCACTCTCGGTGAGGTCCTGGGTGTCCTGCTCCATGGTGAGCCGCTCCTGTAGCTGGGCAGCCCGCTGTCTGGCCTCCTCCAGGGCCGTCTGCAGACCCTGCCTCTCCGCCTCCAGCTCACTCACACGCTGTTAACGACACAAGGGGAGCAGAGGGTGAGTCAAGGGTACAGGAGGCTTTTTCAGAACAACTGACATAATCGTAGGCAAATGATGATGTGATGAAACCTGTTTGACGACCACTAGTAAAATTTCTTTCGCAAGATTTCCTGTTGAAAATTAATGTAAATACCCCATTTTGCCAGCTACAAATACTCTTCTCAATTGCAAATATTGCCCTGTTGACGAAAATCCAATTGTGACGACTGACAAGTCCATTCTGAAAGACCCTCCAGAGCTACTAATTGGTATCATCAAAGAGCACATAAGGCTAAGAGGGTTCACTTTGTGGATGCTTGTTCTCTATACGTTGCGCTCATGGAGTCATTATGTGTGTGCTCTAAGGCCTCGTTTCCCACGACATGTTGAATCCTATAGACCAATGCAGTAAGAAAGGGGGACTTTTTCATGATAAAGTTGGGTTTACAATGGTTTTAGCAGAATTCTCAGAACATTGTCTATAATGGCTATGACATCGTTTGCAAGCATCTCATATCAAGAGATTCACAGGACAATCATCTTTCAAATAGTGTATATCAGAATGCACAATTCTGAGATTACGTTTATGTATTTGTGGGTCACGCTTCAAAAATTCTCAAAAAACTTTCATGAAATGTCACCCTTTCTTGCTGCATTCGTCTATAGGACCATTTTCTAAGATCGGTTGAAGACTTTCAGAAGGTGTGCATCTTATTTTTCTTGATCAAAAATTAGCTTTAACTGATGTCAGGAAATACCCTGGAGTCGACCTTTTTGGCCTCATCAAATATACATTGTCACAAGGGAGATCAGGAGAAGCATGAATTATAGCACTCAATGTTAAAACAATATTGGCTGTTATAAAACTGCACAGACATAAAACATAATTATTCAAGTTTAATTGACCTTTGTCAGGTGATGCCTTGTAGTAGGATTAAGCTATTAAGGCAAGAAAAATGTAGCCCAGAGTGTTGCCAAACAACAGGAAATAATTATGAAGGTACCCTCTAACCAGGATCGTAACAGGAGAAACACGTAACCTATCGCAATTATAATGCAATCATTGTCGGAAATATACTCGTATATGATATAGTATTTGTGAAACCCACTATAATACCATATTTAATATATCTAACACAGGTGCACATATATGACTATGTGTCCTATCAAATCGGGTAACAAGCAGAGAGGATTTCGAGAGCTATATCCACATGTCCCTGGACTAATGAGATTGCCGTTATCAGTATGAGATGAGTGTCCTGTGTGTGGGCATGGTATCAGTAGTATCTGGTAACCCTCACCCTAACCCACCTCTCAGCCCCTTACATAACACACAGGAGATTGGGGGAGAGTCCTCCACCTATAGACCTCTACCTGTAATCCCCCCTGTCCCCGATACCTAGGGCTATCTACCTGAATGGGTAACCCTCTAAGGAAGGCATGTTACTTTAATGCATTACCCATTGGTCGTCATGATGCATGAATGCATGCGGAGTGAGTTACCGGTGCATTCTTGCATCATGCCAATTTCAAATGCTTGATACACTCTCGAAATATCGCCATACGATGCACCAATAGTGGCAAATGAACATGAATTTTGAGACGTCATTACTATCCTTAAAGGGTTAATGGTACGAGGAGGAGGGGTGGGTTGAGGGTTGAGGGTCCTACATGGGATCAAGGCTTTATACTAAAGAATGGTAAAGCACGTGAGCTAATCGGATAAAACATCCCGTGCATATATATCATACCAAAGTCTATACAATGTAAGAAGGGGTAAATCACGGTCATACATCCCTAATCATATGCGTTACTTATCGCCATTCTTTGGTAGTGCTATTGAAGAATGCATCGTTGCAATATTGGCGTAATGCTGACCAATCATATTCTGATATAAAGAGTCTACAATGATTTCATATTCGGAGTGGAACCTGTGTTCTATGTACATTTTGCATTAGGCCTACCACGGCCATGGCCAATATCACAGGCAGATCTGGTAAAAAAAAGATGTGGAGCATAAGCAATTCGTGCACTTGTCACTGAAGTCATGTGGTGTGAAATGTGTGTACAAACAATGCATCCAGCCACGAAATGCTTAGTTCAGGTCCGTTGCTAACCCTTTGATGTACCGAAATGCCACTTGCCAGCACTGCATTAGTGTATCATGCCGATCATTCAGGGGTGTACCAAGCACATGGGGTCAGCATGATGCATAAATGCAGCATTGGTGAATTAGCTGCCAGAGCTACATGCATCATATAACAAAAGGGTAATGCATTAAAGCAATACATGGCCCTTAAAAGGTTTGTGTAGCTTTCTAATTTAGACTAGGGTTTTGTTAAGAGTAAGTGCAAAATAATATCAATATTAGCCCACATAATAATTATCTTTTGAAATGGCAGTAAGGAATAGTTGATTTGGCTTAAATTGAGGAAGCCCGACTTCTGAAAGACATCAGCAAATATTTATACAATGTCTAGAGAACCGCATCGTAGGAGTCTGTCTTACTCTGAACCTCTCAACCCAACCCTTATACCCATCTATGTAAGGGGGATCTTAACAAATCTGTGTGTATTCACTACTCAAGGCCTATCTAGAAGCCCACTTCAATGACACTGCTAAGGCACTTGAATTGGAGACATTCCTTAGATAATTACAGAGACGATCTACAACATCAGATTATGGCTCACTTGGACATTGACAGCATTATTCAACTTGTCAATCACCTCTGAAGGTAGGGCTTTATTGATACCAGAGTGGGAGTGGAGGTGTGTGGAGGGGGGCATCTGGAAACCCTTTAACATTGTTATGATTTATAGTCCCCAATCCAATGTCATATACAAGGAAAACAAGCCCACGTCTCCCAATAATAAAGCACAGGTTCAGCTTAAACTAAACATATCTGGGAGTGACCTAAGATTTGAATATTGTATTTTGGCACCATTTAAGTTTAGGATTGAGTTGATCTCCCATGCTGTTTACTTCTGTAGCACCTCTCACCCTTCACAGGATTCCTGACTATGAATATTCTGAATTCCTTGACCGATATATCACTATTCTGCTGCTTCCACATTGACTTGCCATTCTAAAGGCAGGGCTAATGCTCTGTGACTGAAGGTGGTGTCACAAACCCACTTGGGATGGACTAGCTTATACTGTGACCTGAAACTGCCTGCACTTACCAGAGATTCAATTCTAACACTCTACAGAGTGCGTAGGGGGTCCATTAGCATTATTGAACAAAGTTATTATCGATAACATGATTATCTGATCCGAAGTCCAGTATTGTGTTCACAGATAATTAACTTTTCTGTGTTGAAGTTGATTATATCTGACACTTTGTATCCGATATGCAAATTAAAGGATAACAACAAAAGATGCTTATAAAAATAACACAAAACACTGAACATAGCGGTGTTCCTCCTATCTATAGTATGTGATCCTTTACCAACCCAGTTCCTACACGCCAGACCCCCACACGTCACCTGTTTGTGCACCTAGCAGGTTAATTTGTCACTGCTACACCATAAGGGCCGGATGGTGCTTTAATGTGATGTGCCCTATGCCCATGCATGAATGTAACCTGGGAGAGTCTCCAAGCCTGGGCTGCTTTCATGCATCATGACGACACTTAGCGAGCGTATCAACCCCGCGGGGTCGGCATGATACATGAATGCAGCACTGGTGAGTTATTTGCCAGTTCTACATTCAGGCACCATGGCCATAAATGGGCTTAGTGCATGAAAGCACCACATTGCCTGTAACGGGTTAATTTGTCACTGCTAGGGTTAGTGCGTTGACACCTGAGTGATAAGTCCCGGCGGACAATGACAGCTCCACAGTCTAGGTCAGAGGGCAGATTCCTTAGGATACCTGCAGGGTCGTATACATGCACCCTTAAACCCCCAGCGCCCCTATTTATAGGGCTGAGTACCTGTCCCGACTCCACTCTGACTGTCGCTGGAGGGGTACCGAGATCTGCGCCTTAAACCTTTAAGCTCGAAGTAGTGCTTTAATACACTGAAATATACCCTTTTGTAGTTATGATACATGAATGCAGCCTTGCTATGTAACTTGCCAGGGCTGTGCTGATGCATCGTCCAGGGGTGATGCACTCCTTGGGGTCAGCATGATGCATGATGTGAATAAACTTGTCAGGGTATCATGACGACATGAACAAGATGTCCTCAGGATCATGTTGTCCTCAAAGGGCTAAAGACTGCTTGTCACCAGGCTCCTATTCCCACACTGTAGATGTCTAACTGCATTCATGAAGTTGGATAAAATGGGGGAATTTTCTTCAATCTGTAGATAACGTTATCCTCAATGGGTCTAAGTTATCCTGTTACTAGGAAAGGGTATATTGCCACAGTGGCCCTAATGTATATGGATATCTCATTGAAATTCAGTTGAATTCATGTTGAGAGCCAAAAAACATCGAGTAGATCAAAGAGGAAATCTACTATTTGATAGGAATGAAGATAAATACATGGATCTAATGCTTATTTTCATATAATAAAGGCATGCATAGTGAAAAGTCATGAAATATAATATGGGTAGTCTCTACTGATCAGCTTAGCCTGAAACGCCTGGCTGGGGTTTGTTGACTCCTCACTATCGGCTATTTGCAGCTAGACCCACGGTTGGCTGCCTATATTCACACCTTCACAAAAAGTAAATCCTGCCCAATGAAGGCCTGCCTACTTTAGAGGTCACACTGTACACAATCCTGGTCAGGAAAAACATATTGACATTGGGGCTAAGTATTTAGGTTCTGAGGAGCGGTAAACTCTTTCTACTTTTAGTGCACCATTTATGTTTAGCCCTACTCTGCTGCAAGTGGACATGGTTTACAGAATTCCTGTTTAAAGGCGCAGAACTTGCTGCCCCTACAGTAACAGTCGGAGTGCAGGCATGCCAGGTACTCAGCCCTATTTATAAGGGCGCTGGGAGTTGAAGCAGGGCAATGCTGCTACAGCTATATGTATAACAGCTGTACGACTGCATTAATTCTCATCTGATATTCTCATCTATATCTAATTATTACTGGTAATGAATAATGCTAGTACATTGTAGCTGTATGAAAGGAGCTATTACTGGTTCCCTAGAGGTGTAGGGACTGACATGCCAACTGATCTGTCTTTAATGTTTATGATTTGATCAGGAATACCTGCGGTCTACCTCTGCAGAAAACCACATGTGAGGTACAGTTAGGGCAATTACCCACACATCCACCCACCCAGTATGGTTACCAGTGCCAAAGTCCTGGTCTAAGGCTGCAGGCATTGGCTGATTAGGAACACATCTCAATAATTGGTCACATTTACTCAAGTACATAGTCATTTTCACCAGCAAACAGGCTGCCCTATATGAAAAGGAAAGGGTCCTGACTGATTAACTAGTACTTGGTGTAGCCTGTAGAGCAACCTGACTCTGAACTATTGGTGTGAAGATAGACAGTCATGTTAAGTGGTATTGGGGTGCTAAGACAATTCAGGTCATTCCCTTTATACATGGTTTGTGGGATATATAGGGTGTGACTGATGCTCTAAATACATGTCTGTACTTAACTGCTTCGTCATTAACATGTTTTACTAATACGCCTGGCCCCCTCACATGTGTACCCTTATCTAATATTATTTATATATATATATATAAATAAATAAATATATATATACATGTATATATATATATATATATATATATATATATATATATATATATATATATATATATATATATATATATACTATATATATATATATACTATATATATATATAACTACAGACACAGATATGTTTATAGCTTCATTGATAGACATCAACTGATTTTCAGCCTTAAAAAGGGAGGCAACATGTTTTCTTGTAATTAGTCCACTGTTCTCCTATGTAATAAGATGACTATTATATGGAGTTCTTTAAATTGTATTCAGCAATGTTTCATTCAAGCTGGAAACTAGTCCAAAGGTTGCAGCACCACCCCTCGGGTCATACTATATTCTCCACAATTATCAATAAATATGGACTTATTTATTTTGGTAAACCTAGAGAATTCAATAGAAATAACATAATTGAAACTGGATTGTTTCTACAGTACAATTTCTGGCAGCTGGGGCTGTGAAGGCCTGAGGGCTGGCTATGTAGCTGACAGATCCCTCTGTACCCCTCGGGTCACTGTCATAGACGACACACCACTGCTAATGAATCCACTGACCCTACGCCCTTACAGCCTCTAAGGCCACTCAAAAAGCAACTGTTTCCTCATCATAGAAATCAGGCTTTGAGAAAAAAAACTTTCTCAATTTGCAAACTTTCAATGAAAAGCATGATGAAAATTGACAAATATTTGTATATATATTTCGTATAGAATAAAGGCGAATACTGTCAGTAATGTAGTGGGCTAGAGATAATGTATATTTCCCAGCTTTTGAAGAATGATAAACTCCTAACTACTAGAATGTGATCTCCGGTCACAAAAAGCTTATAAATATAATTTTCCTATTTCCTATCTGTTTTGAGCATAACATGTACAGTCAACCACAACACACAGAACAGCAGTAGCTGACCCATAGTGCATTAATGCAGTCTGCCCATTTTTCGGCATGATACATGAATACATCCCTGGTGAGTAACTCACCACTGCTGCATTCATGTATCACACCGACCGTACGGGGTTGATACACTCATTAAGGGTCGGCACTAATGAAGTGAGAGTTACCCCTCAGCGCTGTGAACATGAAACCATGAGGCATCATACTTTCATCAAAGGGTTAACATTCACACCCTACATAACACCCTGTGCCACACCCTAACCACCCTAGTAAGGACCTGGTGAACATCTCCTCTTACTGTCCTGGATTGACCCATTGGTGGATTAAAGGAGGCAAGGAGTGCTGCTTACTTACCCAGAACATGGTGAGCCCTCATTATCCTCAATACATGGCATGAATATTATCAGAAAGATAGAAGTCAATTGTTAATTTGTTTCTAATATTCTAGTGAAAGATATATTTCCCCTCTATTCTTCGCATATATTATAGCCTATGAATATTTCAATTAATGTGGGGATGACATAACCTACTACAATCTGAAATGTCTGCTTGTGTGTATGCATAGTCTATACCTAATGTCTATGTGAGACTGACAGTCAGTCTACTACTTCACAGCTAAAGGGGCTAAGTATATATGATATACTCTTATGGTTTATACAGTTTAAACAATATGTGTGTCTATAAGTATGAGTAAACATAGGTTGGCCTTGTTCTTAGTTGAACCTACCTGTGATCAGTTCATAGATCCTCCATGTAGGGTAGACTGGTCCTAATCCAACTGTTAAGGCCTACACTGACACACTAACCAGCACCTCCTGGGTTCACACCTCTAATTAAGGTCCTCTGTGTCCCCCAGGGTCCTTAGACCACCTCCTGAATCCTCAGCATACCTCCAGGGTCCTCAGAACACCTCCAAGGCAGGGATCCACATGCCCTGTCTTAATACAGGTGTCAACTGGAGGAAGGATCCAACCTACAGTGTCTATGTAGAGAGAAGCCTGGTTGAGCTGTCAACTGGAGGAAAGATCCCACTCCTGTATGTTAGGGAGAGGCCTGGTATAGAGCCTTCAGTGAGTGTCAGGTCCTTGAGTCACCTGTACCCGTGTGCTCCCCATACAGTACTGAAGGCTCCTGCACTACCACCTATAGCTATAGCTCACAGGTAGGGAGATAGGCCTTATCTGTGTTGACAAGCAGATACCATGGGCTTGTCCTGTTGAGGGTGCAGACCCTTAACACCACCTGTAGTACATTATATAGGTGGGAGTTGTTGGTCTTAATGTGCCTGCTCCCCAGCCTCCCTCACTGCCTGGTCAGGGGGTGGTGGCTGTGGTGGTGGTGGCATGCTATATGGTGCATCTACAGGTGAGTAGACGGCTACAGGTGAGTGGTGTGGCTGTATACAGGTAGAGGAGTATGTACACCTACACACCTCCCTGCTCCCAACGGCCCCGGAATGTGAACAGTCTGGGCAGCTTGCCAACTGATCCAACTGATCCAAGTCGGTGGGCCCTCCCCCCTCCCCCGGCCCCCCTCCACTCTCCAGCCCCTCCCCCCCCCCTTCCCCGTCCCCCTGGTCTCCTTAACCCTTTAAGCACCACAGCATGCCTTTATTTCCCTGTTAATTTCCTAAATTAGTAGTATTGCATTGGTTTATCATGCCGACCCATGGGTATGTATCAATCCCATATGGTTGGCATGATGCATGAATGCAGCCCTGGTGAGTTACCGGTAGTAGCCATTGCTCCATTCATGTATCATGACGACAAATGGGCATAATTCATTAAAGCACTATGCTGACCTTAAAGGGTGAACCCCCTCTCACCTCTTCCAACCCATGTCATGCTCACAGGGTGACTCAACCAGTTAACCCTTTCAACCCAATGATACCTTAATCTGTTAACTTAATTGAACTTATACTAGTTACAATGTATACATGTACGTAGTCTAGGTTCTATTAAAAGGAACTAGACCTGGTTATATTCCACAATTAATACTTTTCTGGAGCTATGGAGGATACTATGAGATGGTGTGTGCATGGCTAGGTAAAGATGTAAAAGAGTTGGGTGGTGAGGGAGGTGTAGCTGTGGTGGGTTACGTATGGCTGGACTGGTTCACCTACTTACAATAAGGGTTCACACACACCAGTACACCACCTACCGCATTAACCCTTTAAGGGCAGCAGAATGCTTCAATGCAGTCTGTCTCTTGTCGTCATGATGTGTCAATGCAGCTATGGTGAGTAACTCGCCTGGGCTGCATTCATGCATTATGCCGGCACTACAGGGGTTGATACACTGTATATGATTCGGCATGATGCAAGTACCAATGCAGCGCAGGGAGTAACTTGCTGATGCCGCATTTGTTGATTTTTTCATGACGACAGATGAAACTCAGGGCAAACCTCCCCTCATTCCTCCATCCCCAGGGCTAGTATTGCCTATTCCGCTGTTGATGCAGGCTTATAGAGGCATAGCACTGCTTCTTTGGCTAGCTATATGGTAGGGCCTACACAGTAATTATGGCTGTATTTATTTTTCTCTTTCTGACACTTGGCCAAGGGAGGTGTGTTGATCAATTCAATTACTCTTATCTCTAGAATAGTGCTAGAAAAAGCTACTGTACACTTCTGGTGAAAATGCCACTTCTAGGCCTGCTATAACATCATCACTGCCAGTTACATACAAATACTAGAGGTTTGGTTTGAAGTATCAATCACGTCCGTACAAAAACAGCCCTCCTGCATAGATCTGTATTTACAAACGGCTGGGAGAGCCTGTGATAAGGGAGTGGTCATTTTTTAACAACATGGGGGGGGGGGGGGGGGGTTGGTGGATTTCGGGGGGGGGGGGCAAAGAAATGTTGACCCCTTGAAGGTGGGGGACCAAAGGAAATTTGGACCCCTCTTGAGCGGGGGATTAATAGAATTGCACCCTTATTTAGCAAAAAAAAGTCTTTGGTCAAAGGGGTCAGCCGTGCTCAATTTCAACTTGCCTTAGGGGGATCAAAAGCAATTTGACCCGCTCACGGGAAAATCCACCGCCCCCCCCCCCCCGTGTTGTTAAAAAATGACCACTCCCTAAGCTGAACATTGCTTATCACAATGGTCATAGGCAATGTCCATACCAATCACTATCAGAAATAGTAACGTAATCAATGGGATAGTGGATCTGAGTACCCACCGTACCAAGCATACCAATGGTGGCATGTCACCGTGAGTAGAATGCATAATTGTGGTGTGGCAGCCATTTAGGTATCGCGCACAGCTTAATTTATTATGCACACTTCATGTCATGATGCATGAATAATTTATGTATTATACATCAATTGATGCATTGTCGAAGGGTTGGCATGATCCACCAATGCAGTACTGGTGAGTAACTCGCTGGCATTGCCTTTGAGAAGTTAAATATATTGAAATAGTAATCGAGTAATTGTAGTCAATTTGTAGTGAGGTGATTGAGTAGAGATACTGGCATGATGCATTAATGCACTATGCGGTGCTTAAATGATTAAAAGCTTTCAAACCCACATATCATCTGCACTTCATCACCAGTGTTTGTTGTACTCTTCTAGTTTGTTGTACTCTTCCAGATAAAAATGTCATTCAAGAAAGTTGTTCTCAGTCAATCAAACGTACATCTACCCAGTGGATAATAGCCCACATTCCTTATACCTAAAACTAAGAAAAAAAGGGTGTGTTTCAGGTTACATAGTTTGAAAATCTAGGTAGGGTAGGTCGAATTTTTAAAATTGATTTTCTTTTTAAACTTTGGCTTGAAAAGTAGCCAAAAGTAGACTCGCAAACTTCAGCGCCGACTCGCCGACAACAGTGTCGACTTGTGGACTATCAAATTGACTCTGAAATAGCCCAAAAATTGCTGGAAATTTAAATACTTTTTCCAAATTGGATAACAATTTCTAGGGTCGACCCTGTTTTGCTATAGGTAAGGTCGGGTAACCTGAAACACACATTTGTTTTGGCCTAAAGGGGGTATCTCCTGATCACTGTCCTATGTAGGTGGTGTACCTGCACTTAAAGCCCACATTATCTATTCTATCAACCTTTAAGGACAACATAACGCATCACGGATTACCGTTAATTTGTTGTCATTGGAGCATCATGCCGACTCTTTGAGAGAGTATAAATCCTGTGTATGTTCGGCATGGTCCATGAATGTAGCAATAGCGAGTTACTCACCGGGTCTGCTTTAATGGCTTGTGACAATGAGGGCATAACTCATTTAAATCACTATGCCTCCCTTAAAGGGTTTAGCTATAAGCTCACTAAGATCTCCCATCAAACAAATCCTCCTGTTACCCCAAATCGGTAGCTGGGTTTTAACGCCCAGACCTCCAGCTATTTATATAGGCGTCCACTCACATAACCGTACATGTAGTATATGTTAGCCATACTATAGATCTCTATGACAAGGACGGGGGACTTTTCTAGATGTGGACATCTGTTGAGTAGTATATACATATGTAAACATAGCATGATGAGAAGGCATTGCCATTATAAGATGTGAAATCAAAACATTACTAATGTTATTATTTTCCCAATTAGATCTATTGAGGATATATTTGATTCTGAATATGTTTTTGTGTAAGGGCAATTGTACTTGAGCGATGTACAAACATATCTTACAAAATGTACAAAAGATTCTGAGAAAATGTACACTTTCTTGCTTCAATGGCCTATAGTGTTGTGTCCTAGCCTGCAGGAGAAGTCAGGTCTTGACAGTCCTGGAGACGGTGACAGCAGACTTTCCCACCTGAGGGGGAGGATGTATATAACCTTTAAGGGCCGCAGAGTGCTTTAATGTGTTATGCCAATTGTGGTCATGATGCACTAATGCAGCTCGGGCGAATAAATCGCTAAGGATGTATTCAAGCATCATGCTATCCACACAGGGTTGATACATTCCCGAAGGGTCGTCATAATGCATGAACGCAGCATTGACGAGTTGAGTCGCCAGGGCTGTATTTAAGCATAATGACGACAAATGGCATACTGCTTTAAAGCACTATGCAGCCTTTAAAGGGTTACAACCTACATACCGTCACGCCACCTGTAGCTAACTCTACCATGGCAACATCCATCACCAGAATTGATGACTTTACTCATATTGCTATTTAATAGTTCTAGGGCATGCTTCATATTTACTTACTTACTTACTTACTTACTTACTTACTTTATTTAAACACCTATCTAAGGAAATTTATTTATATACAACAAATAGATGTTGATGGTTTCGCCGCGTGAACATTTAATTCAAAATCCAAAAATTATTCACATATACTTTTATAAGTAGACTAAAGTTTTAACTAAAAGGGAACTTTCATTCATTTTTATCAATGATTAAAGCGACGCTCTCATCACTAGGTCCTTGTTTGTTGACTATCTAGAACAGTATAACCATGTGGTTAGAAAGACCCTTTGGTGAGAGTGCTGCATTAGGATATGCCTTAACTGCAAACTGTACTCTGTGTAAGACAACTGTACGGGTGTACACTGATATTCATAGGCTCCCTATACGACCAATCTCTCAGTCACTAGTACCTAACCTAGTTCGGCACTTTTTGGCTCCCTATATGACCAACCCAAGTAAGTTAGTATTGCCAGGTTGGTCAGTACTGACCAACCCACCTTAGTCTTTTAATTTCCAGGGGGAGCCACTGAGTGGTCATCATAGTATCTTACAGTTGGCACCAACTAGTGGTATACAAATACAACACACCAATGATGAACCTAGGTTAGCCTCTACTGACTGACCCCTCAGTCATTTTTGAATATAACTTTGCCATTGTGACTAACACACATATGACGAACCTAGGATAGTCTGTACTGACTAACCCTTTCAACCTAAGGATTTTCAGTGTACATGTACTTCTAAGTTCAGTGCAGTATAGCAGTCCTACCCCCTTGTCTCTATTGAAACCATTGCTCGGCAGGTGAAGGGAATTAAAGGGACTATGTCAGTGACTGAGAGATGGCCTGCCTATACAGACAGTATGTGTTGTAATGATGTTATACTGACATACACAGGGTGACCTGGTGGGGTGAGGATGGGGCAGTCAGTCAGGCGGGGCAGGTGGCCGACTTAAGAAACCTCCACAAATTGGACCCGGAACTCATGATAAATATCGCCTGATTTATACACTGTGAATATTATAAGGACCGGAAACCATGCCTTGATAAGGCCAGCTAGGGGGATGGCCTCGCATGCTGCTTTTTGAGTTGTATTTATCGTATACCCCAGTTCATATATATATATAAATAGACAAATGCCCATTGATACCGTCTCTGTTGTATTTCACAAGTGGGGGCTGGGCCAGTATCCCATGAAGCCACAGGTTGAGTGGGATGGGCCCCAGCCCCCACGAGTGAAATACATTAGAGCTGTATCAATGTAGTTGCATTTGCGTTTATTTTTTTATTTGAAGCCATTTAATGAATGAAAACCAACTCTTTCTTAGCCCATTGAGTACGACCATGTTGCATTCAATGGGGGCATTGAATACGGCCCTTCAGTGCTAAAGCATAGGACATCTTGTATTTCAACAAAATAAATATATGTACTGCAGGGCTGACAAGCTGGCAGTCTAGATGCCATGTTATCTATACTAGAGTAGTACAAATAACCTTTTGAGGTTGGCATAAGGCCTTATATTACACTGCTTGCGGGGGCTGCAGTTGTGAATCATGACCACAGAGAGGCATGGCTCAATATGCGGTGCTTTGCGGTTAAGGCATGTTTCTCGTCATGATGCATCAATGATGTCCTCGCGAGTAACTCACCAATGCTGCATGCAAGCATCATGAGGTTGATACACTCCCTTAGGGTCGACATGATGTATGCATGCAGCCCTGGCAAGTAGGCTGCCAGTACTGCATTCATGCATGATGGCGACTAAGGACACAAAATGGCGACCATGGACACAAAAGCCCCACAAAACACTCTGTGGTCCTTAAATAATGAACATATTTAAAGTCCCTCACCTGCTCGAGCTCCTTCTGGTGCTGTAGTTTCCCTGCGAGCAGCTCGCTCTCATAGTCCCGTCCCTCCTGTGAGGTGCTCAGTTGCCGCCTGAGGGCGCTGATCTCTCCCTTGTAGCGCTCCTCTGTCTTCTGGTTGAAGTCCTCGGTGTACTTGTGCACCGCGTCAGACTTCTTCAACTCTTCTACCTCTGTGCTAAGTTCTTTAATGAGGACTGCGTCTGACTTCTTGAGTTCCTCGACTTCTGTGGTTAACTCCTGTATTCTCTGTGGTGGAGATGTGGGAGATGTGAACTAGAGTATGAGGTGAGAGGTATTATGCATAACTTTGCTATTGTTATGTCTCGAAAGGGCCAACAATGAAATAATTACAAAATAATCATGCATTGGTCATGTGATTGATTTTCTCCCTTTACTATTGTTAGTAGCGTACGGAGAATTCCATTAATGCATTGGTCATATCAAACAACGTTTCATATCAGATGTATTCATTGTATTTGTTTGTAAAAAAAAAAGGTCATCAACATCAACTTTTGAAGGACTATGTCGGGTTTGTGTGACATTTTATATTTAGTTTCGTCTCACCGTGTTTCGGTTTTACATGGCGATTCTCATATACCATTTTAATTTTCCTTCATAGTATGGCTATGCAGTGAATGTAAGCTATTTCTATTACTTTGTACATGGCTATTTCATTGCACATGGATAATCTACACACTCTTTCTAGCATAATCTTCAAAATCTTACACAATTTGCAATTGTTAGCTAGACGTTTTACAAGAAGACCTACCAATTCAGCTGCCTCCAATTTCGCCTTTGTCTCGTTGTATGTGTTAGCTAGTTCCTTTGATACCCCGGCCTCCCGTAAGCTTGTCCGTTCTAATTCTAATTCGTTGAGTTTTGATTTGAGTTCTCCTTGCTCTGTCTGGTGCTCCTTCAGTTTCTGAAAACACAATTTGAATTATTATTATTAGCCAAATGTGGAGAGATTATTCTCATGCATCTTTATACTAATTGCAAACAAAACACTCAGTACACAGTTCTGACAATTATTGAGTCTCTGCTAAATACCCCAGTTATATTATGCTTTTAAAAAAGAAAGAAATATAAATCTCATAACCATCATCATTTAAACAATTCAAACGACCCCTCCTCTTAAAAACATTAACCTATGGCCTACAGAGAGACAAGCATGGATACGCATTTTACAAAGTGTGGGCATGGGCCAACTACAGGTGTGAACAACGGTATTCACATCTTGTTCTAACCTAAAAGAAACTTAAATGAAACATAATCCTGCCTGAGAAAATGGTAGGTTGAGCTTCAACTGTAAAAACTTGTGACCTGTCTATAGGAGGATCTTGTGTTGTGCTAAGAGGACGTGATGGATTTACACTATCCTCTTGAGATGGGTCTTGAATTATATACATCACGTATTTCTGTGTATTGGATGTACATTTGCAAATCCAGAACTTGAATGATGGCATTAGCTTATATAGAGCTATCCTTTGGGCCAGAAAATAAAAGCTTTGTTTTCGGGATCATGCTCAAAAACATTGAGGGTAGTAGATCTAATAATATGTTATCATAGATAACATTTCCGTACTCTTTTTTTCTGAATGCTTTTCTAAATGATATTATAATAATTGCCTAGATTTTCCTCTCAAAACCACACAGAGAAGAATGAGTGTAAACTGTTAATTTACTTTTGGCCGTGCCTCAAAGTTCTATCTCTATGGCGTGCACTGATATTCCTAGGCTCCCTATACGACCAATCTCTCAGTCACTAGTACCTAACCTAGTTAGTAATTTTTTGGCTCCCTATA
This sequence comes from Harmothoe impar, assembly GCA_947462335.1. Classification (NCBI taxonomy): domain Eukaryota; kingdom Metazoa; phylum Annelida; class Polychaeta; order Phyllodocida; family Polynoidae; genus Harmothoe; species Harmothoe impar. The sequence goes on from OX381707.1 coordinate 70,515,207, forward strand.
TACGACCGACCTAGGTAAGTTATTATTGTCAGGTTGGTTAGCACAAACCAACCCACCTTAGCCTTTTATTTTCCAAAGGGAGCCACTGAGTGGTCATCATTTTACAGGTGGCACCAACTAGTGGTATACAAATACAACACACAAATGATGGACCTAGGTTAGCCACTACTGACTGACCCCCCTCAGTCATTTTTGAATATAACTTTGCCATTGTGACTAACACACATATGACGAACCTAGGATAGTCTGTACTGACTAACCCTTTCAACCTATAGATTTCCAGTGTGGGCTCGCTCCCTTAGGATTAGTTATTAGCATCAGGTACCTCGACACCTGACGTCCATACAGTATACAACTCAGGTGGGCCGCACAGGTGTCTCCCACCCACCTGGAAGTGGCCAGTTAGACATTACATGCTCCCTCCACTGTTCCCACGGCATTAAACCTCCATGTCCAAAGGTAGATCTACCTATATAGGCTTGGTATTGAATTATGAGCCTAATTACTGACAGGTACAAGGCCTATACCTGCTAGGACACCTCGTGAGAACAGCCTGACATAGTATAGCCCAGGTGGGGTCTGGTTGTCATATAGTGATAGGATAACCCATCATTGCCCACACTGAAGGCTAGTAACAATAGGAGGGATAAGCCATATAATTATATATACATCGAAAAATGTTTTTAAATTTCATTTCTGATGAGTTCCAAAAAAGAATTAGAGGCATCAAGAACCTTGTATTTTCAATTGGATCATTAACGTTTTAACAGAGTATGCTGGTTTACAGATGTGAAGTACTAACATCAAGTGGAGAGACTTTATTCATGGTATTCACAAAAGTGCAGGTAATGTTGAATAAGAGGGTCTGGTAGACCTAACCTAGGACGCTCAGGTTACCTGGGGTCGGCCCTGTATACCTGTATTCAACATTATGTCCTCATTCACAATGTCAGCAGTCCTAGGGTCAATAAACATGGCCTTGTGTATCCTATTACACTGGGGCTGAATACAGGGTTTGTGCCCATCCCCCAGTAGGGTTTCATCATGCCTGCGGCCTGTCTACTAGCTCATTGTATATGTTGGGCATTGAGAGCTTGCTATGTCTATAGTTGACCTCAAATGAGACCTCTGGGGGTTTGTAGGCTTTATGGTTTGCTATAATGTTACAAGGGGGATTTGTGGGTTGAGCACATGTCTGCAAGACCTTAAAGTCAGAACACCTCAGGTTATTGCAAGATCCGAAAGTCAGAACACCTGAGGTTCCAGGCAACACACTGAATTCAGAACACCTTGCAGGTGAGATACATAAGTAGAGGAGGGTATATCAAGGTAGCCTCGAAGGTGGTAGATGATCTAGCTTGGATAAAGTGCTGAGAGAAGTTGCCTTATAATAGCACAATGTAAATGTGAATAAAATGATGTACCATCAAAGGACAGTTTATGGTGTGAGATTCTTTTCATGGCTTTTTATCACAGTTTGATGTGAATCTTGGGTTTGTTGGCTCAGCACAAAAATAGCAAACACTACCGTGGCAGGTCTGACCTCTCTACACACATCAAGGATGTGATATTTAATACACATTATGCCCATCTAATGAAGGCCAAACGTATCAGGATGCCATCTTTAAATAATTGGAAATTGAGTTTTTATTTAGTAAAGGCTATAATGAAATATATTTTATGAAGGAGACATTTTGAAGCAATCTTAGTGCTGAAAAGCCACCAGATGGTAAGGTCAGGAATGGTTGACACTGGAGTTATGCATTAAGCAGTGTTAAGGTCTTCAGGGACCAAGGTTATGTTGTGGCACTTGTAGGGGCTGGAAAAAGGGGAGGCAAACATACTAAATGTAGGCTAAGCCATCCCCCCATAACTGAGGGTCGTGATTTAGATGTTTCACTGTCTATAGCCCTTGTGTGCTTAGACTTTATCTAGTGTCTTCTCCAAACAGGCTGTCCCTGCTGCACCCCTGTACCCCATCCCACCACTGACTAGTAGGCACACACAGACACACACAGGAAATGGGGTGCGAATTTAGATACAACACACTTTATGGCCTCCTCTTTCCCAGGACCTTATTGAAAAGGCTACCGTGCAATATTGTTCTCAACTGCTGAACTGGTAATCCTCAATCTAATACTTAGTGTAAACTATACAAGTCAGAGATGTCACGCCTTGGTCGACAAAAAAGCATGAAATCTTGCAATTTCGCCAAATTTCTACAGAAAATTAAGATATTTTCATTCAGAAATTCCAGGGATTCCTTGGATTCCTATTAAAGTAGAAGAAGTGGCCTCCAGTACCAAATGGCTGATCCATCGAATAGCCATTCACCGACACATTTGGTAATAGATAATATTGGATGAATTCAAATTGTAAACCCTGGTTTTTCTTTTTTTCAAACTTAGGAAAGTTCACTTACATTATCCTCCGATCAAATGATGTGAGATCTAACCTAATCAGATACCATCCCGTATATCAAAAGCAGATATTACGAGAAGGGATTTTTATATTACAATAATGTTTATTATAGATTTAACCCCAGTGATACCAACAAGAAAAAGCATAATACTTAGGTTAAATCTAACTAAGAACTAATGCCCCAACTAAGAATAGCTGACTGTTTATGATATCACACGAGTTTCATCTGCTTCCCATAAGGATCAGAAGTCTTAAAGGCATGGATGTTCCATCTGACCAATAAAGAAGAGTGGGGAATTTGTGTAGAATTCACTTGTCAGATGAGTTTCAGGGCATTTATACGGAAGGGAAATACCCTTTGACAGTTCACTCCAAGGGTCACAAGGTATGATAAAGACTGGGTGCAAAACTGCCTGAAACCATAATAAGGAAAATAGCGTCTATATGGCATTGTTAACATTTATAATACTCCAATTACCTTCTAGGTATAATCTGCTGTCCCTGTATGTGGACTTCATGTATAGCTGGGCCTACAACGTATTTACCCAAGGGGGATATCCTATTATTAAAATGTCTCCAATCCAAGCTTATTCTTGACCATTTTAGAACTAACACACTAAACAGATGTCAATAGGGGGGGGGGGGTCTACTCTCATGACCATAAAAGGAGGTGGCTGAAAGCTTATGGGAAATAGAGTATTTATGGCATCATGTCCTCCCCCAACCCAGACACAATAGCCTTAATACGTATTTACAGCTACCAGCCCTCAGTCAGTCCCTCAGTATACCTGCACTTTAACCTGCTTAGTAGCTTAAGCCGTCCCGCATGCTGCTTTAATGCGTCATGCCCTTTGTCGGCATGATGCATGAATGAAGCACGGGCGAGTGCTGCAATCAAGCATCATGCCAACCTTACACTCCCGAACGGTCGACATGATGCTTGAGTGCAGCCCTGGTAGGTAGCCTCACCAGAACTGCATTCATGTATTGTGGTGGAAAAGGACATGATGCATTAAAGCACAATACAACCCTTAAAAGATTTAAATGATATCCACCCCCCATACTTTTCCCATCCCTACACCTGACACTTAGGCCAAAAAAAAAAGGTTTGTTTCAGGTAACATGGCATGAAAATATAGGGTCGGTAGGTAGGATCTTTTTTTTTAACCTTTTTTTTTTAACATGAAAGTACGAGCCGGCCTCTCCGAAAACCCTAAAATTTACCAAAAAAGGGTAAAAACACAAAAATTTCTTCAAAATAGCATAAAAAAAAACGTAGGGTCGGCCCTATTTTGATAGGGTCGGTCGGGTGACCTGAAACAAACTTTTTTTTTTGGCCTTACAAACCATACAATCACTACAGTAGCCCACCACCCTCCCCATATGGAGTACAGTCTGCTGATTTAGTTGTCCAATGGTCAGGAGTAGGACTTGCTCTATAGAAGGTCCATGGTAGGGATTTCCCCATAAGTGATTCTCTAGAACCAGAGTTAATTGGGGCTTGAGAATTCCTTAGAAACCCCTCTGGTTGTCCAGCCTAGCACTATATTGGTCATCCAGATGATTCAGATGGCAAACACTAACCTATTCACAGGTCCAATGGGGTAGGGGGATATAATGATATGCATTAGAGAGTTTTCACAAGCAAGAAGTCTCCCTTGGGATCCCTAGACAGGGCAGTGATTGACATACAATGAATTCCAAAGAGGATGACTCAAGACCTGGGTTCAAATAACACTTTTTAAATGAAAAAGTTATCCTTCAGGCAACATAGTCTTAGAGGTATGGTAGCGGTCGTAGATCGGATCAAAAATGTATACTCAGTATACAAACCTCTCCCTAGAAAGTCTAGCTATGAGTTGAGTTTTGGGTACCAAAGTTGACTTGTGGATCGACATTTTGCCTCATGGATCGCAGGGTTGACTTAAGGACTTCAAAATTAACTTAATAATTTCTACCGGTAATTATAATCTTTATAAATGGGTAGCATAAAATTCAAAATCTATATTTTCCTAAAATAGCCTCAATCGGACAACGGGCTTGTTTTGCCCAAAGATGCTACCAGGTATCTCTATTATTCACACCAAACCTCAGTTAGATTAAGCCCAGTCTAGTTCAGGTTTTCACCACAATCAGCAGTCCCGTCCTGACCACCCCCACCTACTTGACCCTTACTTGCTATCACAGCCTCCAGCTCTGTATTAAGGCTGAGGTCAAAGGTTAAGTTGATCCTCTTGTTAAGGACCCTCCTGTCTGTCACTCTCAATCATATCCTGAGGCCATTTCTGTCAGCATTGTGTTAGCTGACCTGCCCCTGAATATGTGTTTGGGGGTGTCCCAAGGGTCGACTATAGGTAGGATAGGCATGATGCATTAATGCAGCGTTGATCGGGGATCCATTAATGCATCATCATGACCACATATGGGCAAAGTGCATTAACCCACGATGCTGCCCATAAATGGTTACCAGCTTCACCCATCTCCCATCCCCCTGTACCCACCTATACCCTCCCCTGTGCTCCCATGTCGACTCCCCTTAAGAGGACACGACTTTCACTCCACTTAACTCTCATGCTCCACATGGCTCCTTGATGGCCAGCAAAAAATAGATCAACAAGACTGAGACCATCCGGGTGCTTAAAGGGCCCTCCTCCCCCACCTGGTCCGTCTTGCCTCTCACTACCTGGTGGTCTAGGTAATGACTTCACCACGGAGGTGTCTTGTTAACCATTTAAGGACAGCATATATGTCGCTTTGTTTATGAATGCATCCCAAGCGAGTAGCACACCAGAGGTGCATTCATGTATCATGTCTACACCAAGGGATTGATATACTCTCAAAGGGTAGGCATGATTACTCATGGGTGCCACATTGATGCATCATAATGACAAATGTTGCTTTATGGTAACATGCCATCCTTACAGGGGTAAAGGTAAGTTAAGTGGAATGTTGAATATTCCGGCAGAGTCTACTCCTCTTGTATATGTTTATATAGTGTTTTTATTTTGCACCCTTTCTCTTTTTCCTAGCTATTGCCTTACATATGATTATTTTCTACATTTTCTATGTTTTCTTTGTTTTCTTCCCATGTTTTGCTTCCTCCACATTGTGGTCCATGTTGAGTGTAGGACTTGGCAGGGGTAGTAATCATATACCAGAGCTGTGACAAATGATGTATGATACAAGTAAAGTTGGATCACTGCGGTCGGGCAGGATAAAAGCTCTGTCACACAAAAACTGCAATACATCATCAGCAATTATGCTGTCCAACATGCTTTATCTATACTGCAAAAAGGTTAGACTCCTGGCTATACTGTATAATCCATATCTAGGCCACCTTTAGATTCCTACTCAACTTATAACAGGCCTGCGGGATAGATCATTTGGGTTGAAGTTGTACCCAAACTCTCTACAACTACATCACTTCAGACTAAAAAGTACATTGACTTATTATGTTATATTTAAGTTAGACTTTATTTTAATTGTTTGCTGTGTGTTTATTCCTATATATATAATCGGAGGACACCTCTTTCATTTCCGGGGCCTTTTCAGTAATCTAACTTTCGGATTAACAGTATAGAGTCCGCTTCATTTACAATGTTCTTCCCTTTCGTCTTTAACATATCTTGGCCATTATCTATTCCCGTCACACATATAGCATCAGTCTCTCTTTGGGGAGTGCAGCATTGTTCATATACATGTCAGGTAATAATCTCCCTCCTAGATCCTGTTCAAGACTGGAACAACCAGAAGAGCAAGGCTGGACTCTGTAGGGAGAATTATACTTTACTCCCTTTGAAACACCTTACCAATTTTGGACCCAAAATTTGTATTTTTCTTTTGCAATTATTTTGTTTTTTAACAGTGCCCAGCGCCCCCTGCCCTTTTTTAAAATGCTGTGATTGGGTTATATAAATTAGCGACATGCCTGACCCAGGGAAGGCATGTCAGTCAAGCTAATATTCTCTGTGCAACAGTAAGAAAAGATGTAAAGGTATAAATACTGTATTAAAGTGACTCACCTGGTCAGCAATGTTGAGCAGGGCATACGTCTGTAGTAACACCACCTGTTCATCCCGACTGAAGTGGCCATTCTGAAAAATATGGAAAAAACTCAGAATTAGATGTCTAGTATTTATGCACATTTTACATGTAAAAAATAATGTTTTATATACCGATTGAAGGTTGTAAGCACTAAGCCTTTGCGTGCCATCAACAATACTAGTTAGTGGAGCATCTAGAATCATAGTCCACTCTTGGGAAGAACTGTCCAGTTCCACGCAATATAAACAAAGATGCAAGTTATGAATGGGTCCATCCCAGATATGAACCTTCCCATGACAGAGGACAAATCAAAATCCCCCCCCCGCCCCACACCCACCCACAAAGAGCCTTAAGCTGCGTTAACATGTAGCATTAACAAGGTAAGGGGCATGTAAGGAACATGTAGGAAGCATGTCATTAGACCCTGACTCCATACCCGAGTTGGCAGCTTGGACAATGAGGAAGGCGGCCACGAGTCTCTCAGACCTCCCCGACCCTCTCTGTACCCCCCTCCCCCACACTGATATTCCTAGGCTCCCTATACGCCCAACCTCTCAGTCACTAGTGTCTAACCTAGTTAGTCATTTTTTTAGCTCCCTATACGACTAACCTAGATTAGTTATTATTGTCAGGTTGGTCACTACTGACCAACCCACCTTAGTCTTTTAATTTCCAGAGGGAGCCACTGAGTGGTCATCACAGGTGGCCCCAACTAGTGGTATACAAATACAACACACCAATGATGGACCTAGGTTAGCCACTACTGACTGACCCCTTGGTCATTTTTGAATATAACTTTGCCATTGTGACTAACACTCATATGACCAAACTGGGTTAGTCTGTACTGACTAACCCTTTCAACCTATGGATTTTCAGTGTGTATCCCCACCCCTCCCCCCACCCTGGTGCACCGCCAGCCAAGCATGCATGGGTGCCTGGGAGGAATGGGCAATACCTGAGGTCGTCATAGCAACCAGTTCTTATTATATATCTCTACAAGTCATAGGTGTGTGTACATCTGCTACTATAAGCTAATTTTATAGCGCTTAGACATGGTACTACTGAGAGCAGAGAGTTACCAACAGATTCAATTCAATTACATGCTGTACAAAGTTACATTTTCTCGGCTATATCTCTATTGAACCTTAAAAACAAAGAAACTTGACATATTAATGGCACATTTTCTAACCATGGTCCAAGTCAAGTCAAATAGCTTGGCTACGTGTATACAGATCAAACGGCTTTTTTTCAAGCTAGTGCTTTGCACTATTTGAATGGGGATTCAAATTTCTGCTCAAATGGAACTTAATTCCCTGAGGGCATGGGACTTAGATACCCCACCCATGAATAGTTAATAGTGTACGGCATGGTAAAGTACAGGCCAAGGTATTTTCAGAATAACAGTATAGGGATCTATACTGAAGGTTTCTATTGAGTGAACTGGGGTGTTAACTCCTTTTATCTCCTACTGGGCCGCATACTGTTTAATAAGCTATGCCCTTTATAATAATAATGAATACAGCCCTGGTGAGAAACTAGCTATAGTGCTGCATTCAAGCATCAAGGGTCAAGGGTCGAGGGTCGACACAATGCGCTGATACAGCCTTGGCGAGTAGACCCACCAGGGCTGCATTCATTAGTTAATCATGACAACAAAGGGCATAGCGCACTAAAGCACTATGCGGCCCTTAAAGGGTTATAAGGAGGACAGGAGGGAGGTGGGAGACCCTCCTACACCCACCTCCGTGTCAGCTGATCACGTGACGGCACTGAGGGGTCATCCACAGTGACAGCCGTCTCACCTGCACCTTATAATTAGGTCCCGGACCCACCTGAAGAGCCGAGTATTGAGGGACGATGGATCTCCTTCCTTCACACCCAGCAGACTATATCTCAGCCTTGTTAACCATTTAAAGCGGCATTCTCTACGCTTTAAGGATGGTATGACGCCTTAAACACACAGAAAAGTGAGAGTCATTGTAGCTAAAACTACCCTCAGGCACTGCCTGACTCTCAGGTGAGGGTAGTTTTAGCCACAATGACTCTCACTTTTCTGAGGGTGTACGGTTTGCGTGTATTTGTTGTGATGATACAGAGCGTCGGCGGGTAACTCGCTTGCACTACATTAGTGCATCATGCCAAACCTTTGGGGGGGGGGGGGGGTGTTTAATCCTGGTCGGCATGATGAATAACTCGCCTGTGTGCATTCATGCATTGTGACGATAAAGGGGCAGAGTGCATTAAAACACTATGCGGCCCTTAAAGGGTTAAGGTACCAATGTTGAGGTGTGAATGTGAGGGATGAGCAGGGAGCAATGAGGGGGGGGGGGGGTAGTGTAAAGAGAGTAAAAAGTGTATCCATATATAACAGGGCTTCTTGTGAATTACGAGAAAATGGGAGATTAAAAAACTCACTGCTTTACAACAGTAGAGCAGTCAGGAAGATGGGCACACTGTGAATAGTTAGTGTAGGAACACAGTAGAATCTACTGTAGAATTGATTTACAGTAGAATCAACTGTACATGTAGATCTACAGTTGATTATACTACTACTGTTTGCCTACAATTACCTGTACACCTACAGTAGAATCTACTGTGCACCTACAAAATGGCAACCAACTTTTTACAGTGCAGGCTCGCGGTGCACCAATTTCCCTACCAATAACCGACATACAAACATATAGGCTAGTTCCCTATTTTAGCCTGAATATATTTATCACCATGCACCCAGTCCAGCATTATCTCCCATTCTGCAAACTGTGTACATAGGTGTTGTGAGATGGCATATCCTTAAGCTATATACCCGGTATGTTTCATTCCCGACAAGTATGATGACAATGGCAACAATTACCTCAGCCAATACCCTTCATCACGTACACAATACTTTCCTTTTGAAACAGATGCTTCTCCATATTGATTTGTGGTAATGACTGGTCATTACCACAGCATGTGGGCTAACTGAATGCTGTAGTCATTTCAAACAGAGACCCCCAGGGATGGAGACCTGCATGATGGATGTATACAAAGCAGGCCACCAATAGATCACCAGGCAGACACCCCCAATCCAACAACAACACAGATTCCCAGGCAAAAACCAGGATACAAATTCTAAACTATAAAGTAGGAGGAAATAAGTCAATGGCGTGCACTCAAAAAGTAAACTTGTCTTCAGACTCTTCCAATCAATTGTCATAAAATAATAATAGAGTCAAAAACTCATCTAAGTGACAAGGAAGCAGGTCTCCTAGCTGGAGATAGAAGACCCACTTGGAATGTGCCAGCCCAAAACCCGACATTTGCCAGCTCCAGATTCTATTTTGTGGGATGGTAACCTGATAGGTTAGACAACTTCTGACTCATTTATTTCATGATAGTCACTTCGACAAGCCTGGAGACAAGTTTACTTTTTCAGTGTGGTGACTCGTATGGTAGCTAGATGAGACCTGCATGGAGGAAAATCTTTTTTTTATATATAAAGATACTTTTGTATTTCTTACTTGTATCATTATTGTATTTTAATTGGTTTCAATTGACCTTCAAAGAGACTTTGATTGTTCTTTATGAGAAGGAGTCGCCTGGTTGGTGGGTGGCGGGACGTCTCAACTTGACACCTATCGGACAGGTGAGGTACTAAAACACAGGTGTAACATCCCACGGTAGTGCCTTCAGTCCTCACATCAAAGGGAAACACTCCGAAGTCCTATGGGGTGGGGGTCTCATAATAAAAACTTTGAGTCACTTTTCTGCATGTTTGAAGCTATAGAGGCTAAGACCCTATATTGGTTAAATTGTATTTCATTTGTAGACCACACTTCGTACGTGGCAGGTGTCTATAGTTTATCCAATGTAGTGGTCTCAATCAGTATTAAAGTATGGTATAAGTCAGTATGTTACATAGAGATATTAGAGACATACAATGATATATAGTCAGCCTAGTACCACTGTGTCATAATATCGAGACGGTGGACAAGGAAAATTACTATATATATAACCCCAAATATACCAAATCTGTAGTTGGATCCTTAACCGTCTATGGTCTATTTAGCTCTGTTGTCACCACCAGGCGTCATATATGTGCTATTATTACGTCACCAGTGACGTCACGCTAACTGATCCTTATTTGTCCTAGTAGTTAAATACTGGAATGGTCAGGAAGGATTAGCACGTTAAGAACCTCATAGTGCTTTTTAACCTTTGTCATCATGATGAATGAATGCAGCCCTGGCAAGTAATTCGCATACCGTGCCTTCATTAAGCTGGGCCGTCAGAGAATAAGTTCAGCATTTTCCATACATGGACTAAAATAACAGTTCCACCAGAGGGCAGCAGTGTTTGGACAGGGGACCATGAGCATTGTCCAGCTACAACATATTCACCCTATCTTGTGCCTGTAAGAGCTGAGCTCCCAGCCCTTAAGATCCCTCTTGTGAATGAAAACTGAACTATATCCAAAAGGGCTTTTGGCCTCACTTCAACCATGACGGTCAAGCTTTAAAGGGTATCGCTACCTGTTTGATGATCTAGATATTCTATTGATTTCTGCATATAACTTAGTATAATATTAGTTCAATACATAAGGAACTAGAAAAAGTAAAGAAAATGGCATGGTACAGTGCTCAATTCTACGGGAAAGCCACTTGAAAAAGCTAGTTCTTAACTAAGCTAAAAGAGCATTTTTATTTTGTGGTCAGATGACCATGTTCTTCTATTGCTATCTTCGAATCACTTTGGATTAGATTAGTTGGCAGAATAATCAAATAGAAAATGGAAAAAAAATTACATGTTGTGGTGCTCATTTTTCTGTAATGCCCATTTGAAGAAAAAGTACTTCCTTTGTGAGGCAATCTATTATCTAGCCCTATTGCCCATGCAATGGACATTGCTGCTTAAATACTCTCTATGTGAAAATTAGAATATAATGCAAGATTCCTTCCCCCCTTTATTTTACCCCCGCCCCCCCCCCCCCCCCACCAAAAATATAGAATAACTATACCTTTTTTTGAGAAAAGGTCATGGCACCTTCTGGGATGGAACTCCCGATCCTCTGATTGCAAAGCAGGCATCATAACCACTACACTACAGATTCTGGTGGAGATCTGAAGAAGTGTTGTGCTATTATTCCATACATCTCTTATTGACATATGCCACGAGAGGGCATCACTAGCTACATAGTACAATGTTGTTTCTCTGACATCCACAGGGTTCCAGCACCTACTTTTGTAGCGATACCCTTTAACGCATCATGACTGGTTGATACACTCCCCTATAGTGTCGGCATGATGCATCAATGCAGCCCGTTTTTTTTTGTGTAAAATTTGGTTCAAAGGTTGGGAAGGAAGAATCTTTTCGCCCCCCCCCCCCCCCACACACACTTTTTCAAAATGCTGGATAGGGTTACCAGGTGCGCTGTGGACCCCCAGCCCCATGAGTACCAGTGGGTGTGGGACCTAATGGGTTAACCTGTTCCTGGAGGTATTACACCATCAGTGTTTGACAACAATCAGGTGGGGCACACAGGTATACGTATAGGGGGGTGCTCTAAACACCTATAACCCTGTATGAACCGCACAGCGCTTTAATATGCTATTCCTGTGTCGTTCTGAGTAACTCACCACTGCATGGTGCATTCATGTATCATGCCGACCCTATGGGGTCGTACTCCCGAATGAATGATGCATAAATGCAGTGCAGTGCAAGCACTGCGTTGATGCATGCATGATGACAAATGTTACAGGAGACAACATGCCTCCGTCTCTAAAGGGTTAAATAGCCTGCCCCCCCCTCCCTCATACATACCCAGGGGTACCTGTCAGGGTAAATCTACCTGAGGGGGGGGGGGGGATTTGGCGTGTGAATGGCAGAAATAGCCTTTGCGCCGTGTGTGTGGGGGGTCTGGATGGGGGGCTCCCAATTTTCCCTGTCGATTTTAAGAAATGGCCATGTCGCCCTGTCGATTTTAAGAAATGACCATGTCACCATGTCGATTTTAAGAAAAGGCTATGTCCCATGTCACTATCTCTAAAATTCCTCATGTCGCATGTCACTAGGCCAAAAAAGGCCCATGTCGCCATGTCGAATTTAGTGGTCCACACCCATTGTGTGTCGGGGTATGTGGGGTTGTGTAATAGGGATTCTTCACCACGAGGCATCCCATTTGTAGGAGACCACATACCTATCTCATTGAGATAATAGGGACCTTTAGCAAACCCGACGTAGCTCAATAAACGCAGACCAGTGGCGGATCCAGGATTTGGAAAAGGAGGGGGCGCGCCCCCTTTTCTAGGCAAAAGGAGGGGGCGCACCCCTTATTTTTGGCCAAAATCGGGGTCTAAAAAAGACAATTAAACTCTTAACTACAGGCAAAAAGGAGGGGGCGCGCGCCCCCGCGCCCACCCCCTAAATCCGCCACTGCAGACGTAGTAGTGCTAAAGGGATAGGCTACGTCTACGTTTATTGAGCTTTTACGTGGTTGCTAAAGGTCTCTAATGGTAACTTGGTTCACCTGTGTGGTGCAAGGGCTGATCTCAGGTAGCCTTAGTAGATAGACCTTGACCTAAACTAAAGGTGGTGGTTGGGCTATATATAATCCCTCTGTTTATACTGATACCATGGAGGCCGTATTATATTGATTTAGAAGTGGATACTATTGATTTTTTCCCTAATTGGTATTATTATGTGACAAAGGGATATGCTTGGTATGTCCTACGTATACAGTGTATTACTGCATTGTTTTAACCAAACTAAGGTAGCATTTCCAGTGCCCATATGGGACTTGTGGCGCAATGGATAACGCGTCCGCCTACGGAGCGGAAGATTCCAGGTTCGAGTCCTGGCAAGTTCGCGAATTTTTACCTGAAGCCCAATGGGGGATTTAGAATGGGACATCTACGTACAATAGACGCGGGACGTATATATAGAGCAGTAATGTCATCCCGGGAATCCAGGTTCGGTCCGTATGGGCCCTGTGGACCTGCTGACCAGCCTTCGGCTGTGTTGGTTTCAAAACTATATCATCCCGGGAATGTCATATATTACAGGTCTGTAGTATACATGTATAGCATACAGATTGGTTAACAGTTACCGTAGTAATTATATTACAGTTAATTACGTGTACCACTACCAGGGTATAGGTGTATAATTAGGTCGTGGAATCGTCTATACTCACCACTAAACTACCAACAAATGGAGCAAACATCCTCATGGTCGGAAGTGGATTATCATGGTAATTACCTAATGTGTTAATTACCGTGGTGAAACCTCAATGTCACCAGGCCTTGCCAAGGAGCATGGATACGGATCCCATGAGGATGAACAAGGCAATGTAAGACACATTGCACACTTTTATATCGTGGCAGAATTACCTGTGGCAAAGTTGGTTTTTCTCTATGAATACTCCAGTTTTAGAACCCTTACAAAAGCTTTGTGGTTCAATTTTGGAGACCTCGTTCCAATTCTGAACCCCTTTGAATTTTTGCATTTGCCACTCTGGTCCCAACAACTAAATGAAAAATGTCTATATGATGCCATAATATATACTCTGAACCAATCATATATAGATTAACATTGGAGATCCATACAGCAAGTCATTTGAGGGTGCAGTTTTGGCAACTTTCCCCAATATAGTTCGTTTGTTCACTTGTTATCAAGAATACTAGATGCATGATAATTATCATCACAAATAGTCTTGATGGTATAAAACTAAATGGGTCTGATGGCATATATATATATATATATATATATATATATATATATATATATATATATATATATATATATATATAGTCCTACCTGCTGCAATGTATATACATGATGAGATTACAAGTACATGTATACCATAGGCTCATTATGCCTAGGCCAAATAAAAAAAAAGGTTGGTTTCCGGTAACATGGTCAGACAACCCAGACCCGGCCGGTCGGATTTTTTTTTTTTTTTTTTAAATTTTTTTTTTTTTTAATTTTCTCATTTTAGGCCTATTTTTAGCGTTTTTCCTCTAAAATCCTTAAAAATTATCTGATTTACAAACCGTAAAAACTGGTATGTAGGGAAAAATTTGAAAAAGAGAAAAAAAGAGGGGGACCCGGCCCTGTTTTGCTAGACCCGGTCGGGTGACCGGAAACAAACCTTTTTTTTTTTTTGGCCCTATTGAGACTTCATACATTATTGTCCTAACATTCCTACCAAACCATAAATCTCCTAGAATACAGACCCTTTTGAAAGTTCGTGATAAATATTTAGTGATTGTGATCTATGCGGTGTTAAGGCTACATAGGCCCTCCAGGTACCTATTTGAACAAACCCCAGGTCATAAAAGAATTACCTATGGTGTCTACACATGTGACAAGGTGACAGGTTACAGGGTGAGTATTTATTCTAGGGTAGTGGGGGTATATTCCCAGCTAGGGGGTGCAAGGAATGTTGGGGTTATATGCACTCAAAGAATGCCTCTCAACTAGAGCACGTCCCTGCATCTCCTTCAAGGAAGAACTGAAAAGGATAAGTTAAGGCTGTAGGAAACCTCCCATATGTGCCCTTTTATGAAGGTTTCTATACTGGAGTGCATGGGGGAGGGGGATGCTATTTTTGAGCCATGAACTACCCATGCATCGTTCGTTAGAAATAGCCAGCAAATTTCTACTGTGCTAACGTGCTGGGGCAGCATGTTATGTATATATTTTTGAACTTCCTGAATTTAACCCGAAGGTCCCAATTAAGACGAACTTCCCATCACATGTGATGATGATCATCCATCTACTATTTTCAATAAGTTATTACATGAATTGTATATGAAAAAATCTCAAAATCATGATAGTGAGCCTTGTCTAGAATCATATTTTTATTTTGCTTGAGCATCTTGTTAGAGAACAGTTGAATCTAATCTTACAGAACCTCATAAATAAGATTAGTGCTATGCAATTCCACCCTCCTCTTTCTGTGGGGTACACTGCTATTCATAGGCTCCCTATACGACCAATCTCTCAGTCACTAGTACCTAACCTAGTTAGTCATATTTTGGCTCCTTATACGACCAACCTAGGTAAGTTATTATTGTCAGGTTGGTCAATACTGATCAACCCACCTTAGTCTTTTAATTTCCAGGGAGAGCCACTGAGTGGTCATCATAGTATCCTACATGTGGCACCAACTAGTGATTTACAAATACAACACACCAATGATGAACCTAGGCTAGCCACTACTGACTGACCCCTCAGTCATTTTTTAATATAACTTTGCCATTGTGACTAACACTCATAATATTATGACGAACCTAGGATAGTCTGTTCTGACTAACCCTTTCAACTTATGGATTTTCAGTGCATCTTGATGAGCACCATGCTGCAGATCTGACCTGGTTCAGGATATCAGGCTTGGATCTGGATCCATGACCCTGAATTATTAGTCAGACTGGTGGTAGGGCCTATAGAGATCTATCACCTGTATAATCCAATCATAATTGCACACTAACACTAAAATGCACTGGGCCTTCTATCCTTTGATGGTTTTGCCATTTAGAAATTCCTCATTTTAACCATTTCCTTTCCATAAACCATAACACCGGTAATATCACTTATTATTATACGATTGGGGCTCTGATCGTGTGATAACAGCACGATTGAGGGGAATATTTAGAGTTAAAATCCTACGTTTTGTCGGAGGATCGAACCCGGGGCCGCAAGACTATGAGTCCAACGCCCTATCCACTATACCGTGCTGGCCATACAGAAGAAGCGGGTAAAACAAGAAGTCTACAGACCCATTCTCAGCCCTCTAGCTCTTATATTAACAGAGATACAGCAATTTTTACACTTTTTGTTATAACTTCTCCTAAAATCAATTTTTTTTTATAATTCTTTTTTTACTATAAAGGTAGTAGTTGGACTTTACTTACCTATTCGTTAAAATAATTCTAGGGATCTTTTTTCACATACATATAGGTACTTTAAAATTGGTACATTTCCACCGGGATTCGATCCGGGGACCTCTGGTGTGTGAGGCGGACACGCTAGCGCCCATTCATATCTGGCCATGGTAAAAGGGTAGGGAAACGCTGCCTATATTGAAGTATAGAGGGGAGCGGTTAGTAACCAAAAGGGCAGGTGGCGACGCGGGAGTACAGCCGTATTCTTTAAGCTGGCGAAAGCAGCGTAACAAAATAATGACCGGTCCCCGCGCCTAGCTTCTGCTTCCTCACCTCCCCTACTGAAGAGTTCCACAACATGGCGACAGCACCCTCTGTACAAGACGACTTATATATCATTCAAAATGGCGAAATTAGGACATATATACGGTAATTAAAGACATTTGAATGGAATAATCGTATAATAAACCTAATAATATATGGATAACGGGCACACTCGGGGCTGTATACCTATATAACACCCTCAGCGCTACGTGCCTCGGGCGTTATATAGGTATACAGCCCCTCGTGCGCCGGTTATCCATATATTATTGGTTAACTCTATCACTATAGTATAACTGCTTCTATGGAAGCTGTAATAAATTGCTTCTGTAACTATACCTTAACCTATCTGAACTCACGTACTCACATATCGAGAATACCCTGGTAGTTGCTTGTTCATACAAACTAGCTACATTGCAAACATCTCCCTTTTTATATTTCAAGTATACATGTATTTGCTTAGGTATGGTAAAACATGGTCTGACTGGTTTTATGCTTGGAGGTACAAAAGATGTAGGCTACAAATGTATTTATACACATACCTTAAGAGATGTGAGCAATTAAGCAAAAAGGATGATCCCTTTACATCACAGGAAGTGGTTATTGAATAGTTTACCATTCCTATGGATGTTTACACCTACCATTTGTAGGCCTATAAATTAACATATACACCTTATGTCAGAAATATGCTATGCATTTTCAAAAGGTAAAGGATCGTATTCATATTGATTCTTTTCATGAAGATATATCCAGATCCCCTGTTTTTATTACATCAAAACATATAAAGGGGGGGGGGATCAAAATAGTGACAGCTATAAAGGGGGGACATCAAAATAGTAACAGCTTTAATGGGGGGGGGGGGGGCATCAAAATAGTAACAGCTATAAAAAGGGGGAGGGCATCAGAATAGTAACAACCATAAAAGGGGGAGGACATCAAAATGCCACCCGTACTCGTACATGACATATATCTAACTGAAGAACAATACGGTCACGCTTTCTTAGAACTATTCTTTGGCATTCCCAGATGTCTGTGCTACGAGTTGCCGACACTCCTGTAAAGTCAATCCTGTAGCATTCTGTTCTCTTTCCAAAAACAATATTTCCATAATAATTACAAGGTATAATGTGTCATAATAGCATTCCATGCATACTTCAGGTGATGAAGCTACATATATGCATGTACATCTATATTCAACAGGTAAGGTTGGCAGACCACTAAGAGGTGGGTGATGTAGACATTTCTCTACCCTTTGATCACCTCTAATGGTAGTCAAATGAACACCACATAAGAATGCCCCGGGCCAACAATGGGTTATCAAACAACACGATCAAGTGGTCTTCATCTATATTGCATAAGTGATGTTATAAATAACAAGCAGGTATTTTATTCTGGGTGGCTCACTTTTGTATAGCAGGATTAGGGTCAGTCAGCCTAACATAGGTTAGGGATAGAGGGATAAGTACAGCATTATACTTGACTCCTCTGTAATTCTACTAAATCCCTATTGTAGTGAATCAAAGTCCCAGTAGCATAATGAGCTAGCCCCACCCATCGCCATCGTAGACATCATGGAGGGAAGCCTCTATACTGAAGGTCCATCACTTATCCTACACCTCATTTTCAATGCATCTACAATTTCCGGCTGATAACCAAGTGGGCTATTGGTAATGTGCTGTATATCAGAATCAATTGTTGCATATATAGAGTGGCTCTGGCATGAAGTCACTCTTCATTCTTTAGATGTATGACATGTACTGTAGTGTACAGGTCTGTCCCCTATTCCTCCATCTTTAGAATTAGAGGTGAAGAAACTGCAATGTATAGCATTAATATAATACTGAGTGGAGTTTAATGGTGGCATATTTTGACATTTGTATGATAGCTAAGTCATAACAGCCAGCACACAAACGGCCACTAACTACACCAGTTTCTCTCCAATGCGATAAGCCAAGAGGTGCACTGTAAAAGGTGGGTGCCATTTTTGTAGGTGTTCAGTAGATTCTACTGTATGTGTACAGTTTACAGTAGATAAACACTAGAATCTACTGTAAAACTACAATAGATTCTACTGTAAATCTATCCTACAGTAGAATCTACTGCAGATCTAGAGTAGATTCTACTATTTACAGTGTGAGAGAGTACATTGCCCTGGAGGACATCTGGAATCGTGGGATTCATGAGGCACAATTTAGTCGTTTTCCCATGGAACTTAGGCACCTGGAAGCTAATCCTTCCATGGAGACACCTCCACTTCCAGGGAAGGCAATTCCTCCAGGGACCCCTTCCTGAATAGCATTCCCTGCAGGTTTTTACTCGTTATGCATTGCTTTGGGCTGCTGGTCATTCCCTTAACTCTTTAAGGACAGAATGTTGCACTAGACTTCATGCAACCGTTGCCTCTTGTACAGCAACACAATACCACCGGCTAACTGCCTTTGTGCATCATCCCGACTCTCGGGGGGTGTAGCAGCCCCAGAATGGTGCATTAATGCAGCACTGGTAAGTTAGTTACAATCATGCATCATTGTGACTAAGGACATAGTGCAGTAAGCATCAGGCTACCATTATAGAGCTTTAATGTCAGTATTTTGATAGTGGCCTATGGCTGAAGTGCTATTCCTAAGGTATTATCCCTACCTATTACTAGTTATGTAAGGCTAAACAAGGTTTTAAGTGGCAATAATTCCTGGTCTATGCCAAACGGTATAGACCTAGTGGAAACAGCTTGGGGCCACCATTGATTCTCCCAACTCTGTTTCTGTTACCTCATCTGTGTCCCTGTTCATGTGTTCAGATTTCTCCTGTCTCACTCTTCGCCTTTGTCCCTCTGACTCTTTTCTGTCTTTTTCTCTTTCTCTCTATCTCTATCCCTCCCTCAGTCTCTCTGTCTCTGTCTTAGTTATATGGAAACTAAGGAGGAGCGAGGAGCTCATTCCCTCACGAAATTACATTGTGGCAAGGACTACACCTTGACTCCTGTTTCATGTTTGCCCTTGTGCTACTTCTCATGTGTCAGTAGAGGATCCTGACTCCTGTTGAGGCCAAAGTGCTCCTGACCCTGTTACAATTCTGGTGGTCACGACTGCGTCTAAGTATCCCTGTAAATGGACACGACTCTACATGTTGTCCAATTCACTTAGAGATGTAGAGAGGAGTACACCTAACAAGGGAAATGGTGAGAGTTCGACATTTCCCTATGATATAGGGGCAGTTCCAACCCTCCCTTCCCCCTCAGACTCATTTCTAGCTATAGGTTGGTCTGGCAATACTGGAGTATCCTGAAAAGACCATTGGCAGATTGTAAGGGAGTCTGGCATGGTGAATCTCCCAGATTCCCATGGATCCAGCATTGACTGTATGGATAGAAAGTTTCAGGGAAGTTGAGGGAGTTTGGTCGGATCTCACTTCTATTCTGGGGGAAGCCATGTCGCCATGTTATAATATTATAACCAAATTACCCTGTGCACTTGTGCTGGACCCGTCCATCGAAATAATTAAACACCAGACATTATGCAAGTTCTAAGCGTTAATTTTATTTCAACACGTATAGATATGATCAAACGGTTGCATGTTTTCAAAAAAAACACTCATATTAACCACATTAAAATCTAATCCTACATAATTTTGACCCTTATAAATGCATTACCATCAACCATCATGTGAAAAGAAAGTGTGTGTATGCATGCCCTAAGGCTATATACAACCATATGCCTGCCTGGGTGTCCCCGGCCTGCCACTCCTGACGTGGTTTTAAATCAGCCTGCTTCCTTTTATGTATGTAATGCAGGATTTTGATCTCAGGGGGAATGTATACTGAAGGGTCAGCACTGTGTGAGTGCATGTACTTGTCTATATAACCCAGACATCCACAACCCAATATCATCTCAATATAGACTGGTGCCTTATGAATAGAGGTCATATAACCTGAATAGAGATGGGGAAGATAGCTGCCATGTATATTTATTTCTCACAATATGTATAGCTTGAGCCCACCTATACTATGATGGATAGCCCCTTCTTGACTATTTTAAATAGGTGGTATTCCGCCAGCGATATTCGCACGAGGAACTCGTGCATATAAGGTCCGTTATTCGCACGAGGAATGGCGAGAGAGGTGACACAGCAAGAGAGGCGACACACGAGGGCATGAGGAGAGAGGCGACATGGTGAGCGAGGCGACATGGTGAGAGAGGCGACATGGTGAGAGAGGCGACATGAGTCATTGTCGGGGTCATTGTTATAGATGTATAAGTGTGCACATTAGCAAGTGATGCTATGGTGTAATGGTAGAGTGTCTGTCTCCCACGGGGACGGCATGGGTTCAATTCCTGGAGTCAGCATATTTTTATAATATGACGATAAGAGAGGCGACATGACAGTGAGATAGGCGACGTGCCAGTGAGATAGGCGACGTGCCAGTGAGATAGGCGACATGACAGTGAGATAGGCGACGTGACAGTGAGATAGGCGACGTGACAGTGAGATAGGCGACCCGTGGAGGGCAGGTGAAGGGAGGGCAGGTGAGGGGGGAAGAGTATACCCATACACATAGTGAGCAGCAAGTGTAATAAACAAATATGGTAAGGGCCGTGAGGAGCCGGCAGGGCCCCTCAGGAAGACTCGACATCAGGTGGGGCTTAGGAAGTGATCATTTTTCAACAACAGGGGGGAGGGGCGGGTTTCCACGCGGAGCGTGTGCAATTTTTTTCACCCCGGTCAACGGGTCAATATTTTTTAATCCCCCCCTAATGTGTTGAAAAGCGGTGCGCGTGGGGCCCTTTGAAGCATAGTAACGCGCTGGCTTTTTGTCCCAAAACAGGTTGAATTTTTTTGCCCTTCCCCCAAGAGGGGTCCAAATGTTTTACACGCCCCGGTCAAGGGGCGGGTAGTACACTATAAAATAAGTGTTTAGAATTTAAACACTTATTGTGGCCGTTATTTTAAACACTTTTAGCTTCTAAACACTTTTCAGCTAAACACTTCAATAAGTGTTTAGGTTTTAAACACTTATTTGCAAAGTGTTTAGGTTTTAAACACTTATCTAAACACTATTTTGAAAAGTGTTTAGCCTTTAAACACTTTTTACCTAAACACTTAAAGGTGTTTAGATTAAAAGTGTTTAGAACAAAAGTGTTTAGATAAGTGTTTAGATTCTAAAAAGTGTTTAGATAAGTGTTTAGAATCTAAACACTTTTCTATAAATCTAAGGGTCACTCAGACCCCCAGTGCGGGTTATAGGATTCTCACATAGTCGGGGGAGGTGCGGGTAGTATGCGGGAATTTACGGTATGTCCACTACCACCCTCGTGCAGGTCGCCTCTCTCGCCGCTCCTCGTGTAGGTCGCCTCTCTCGCCGTTCCTCGTGTAGGTCGCCTCTCTCGCCGTTCCTCGTGTAGGTCGCCTCTCTCGCCGTTCCTCGTGTAGGTCGCCTCTCTCGCCGCTTCCTCGTGCGAATAACGGCTGCTATTCGCACGAGGAGCTCGTGCGAATAGCGGCCGCTATTCGCACGAGCTCCTCGTGCGGATATCATCGGCCGTGGTATTCACAAGGCAATGTTAATAAGGAATTTCAGTTTCTTCGCAGGCCTCTCTGGCGTCTTATTAGTGCCATACCCAATGTTGGCATGAAGTAAAAGCAAACTTCTCCAACATTCTTGGCAGGTCAACCTTTGCCACTGACTAATGCTCTGCTGGAGAGTGTGACAATATGCAATGTGTACATGCCTTGGGAATTCTCCTCACCATCCCAGTATGTCTAGCTCTCGGTATGGCCCCAGGCTTAGAACACAGTTAACTTTATAGAGTTGTCTCCCAGCCAGGACCTGTATAGCCCTTTAAGAGCAACAGAATAGTACACCTCAAGCCTCGTCTTTGAGCATGTGTCAGCATTATGCACCAACACCGCGCTGGCGGGTAACTCACCAGTACTGCATTAGTGCATCATAGTATGTACCGACCCTTCAATAGTGTACCAACACCATAGGGACAGCTAATGCGTCAATGCATCATGGCAACAAAAGGGCATAGTCTATTGAAGCACTAAGGAAGTATGCCTCCCCTAAAGGGTTATGGAGTCTCCTCCCCAGCAGCTGGAGAGCCTTGCTCCACATTCCTTATGGCTATATACCTGCAGCATGGGTCAGTTCCCATTGTTGTTGTCATTTCCTCCTTCTCACACGTGGGGAGGCCATGGTGTGGTTTAATGATCTAACTATAAGGCTCTGACATGACCTTGTACATGATCCACATCTCCTATATGTGAAATGTCTAGACCTCACAGCCACTGTTGGATTGCATGTGCACAATCATATTCAAAACATGAGTTCATACATTGTAAATAGTTAGTGTAGGTACACAGTAGAATCCACTCGAGATCTACAGTAGAATCAACTGTATAATGGATTTACAGTAGAATTTACAGTAGATTCTACTGTTTACCTACAATCAACTGTACACAGTAGAATTTATTGTACACCTACAAAAATGGCAACCAACTTTTTACAGTGATGGGGGATGTCTTCAAGAGTTGAGTTGACATAGAAAGCTTTGAGAGATCCCCCCATCATACTGTGGGTTTGCTAATGTGTAATTCCATATACACATATTTAAGTTCTAAGTATATATCAGAGTTTGGCAGCAATACAGTCTAGAATTTCGGAATCATTACGCAGCAACACAGCACTGACTCGTTGCATCAGTGCATCATACTGACCCTTAGGGAGTGTATCAACCCAAAAGGGCTGGCATGTGCTTCCATTGTCAACTCTTCAACCTTTCAGTAAAGTTAGTTGACTTCATTGGGAAAGGTTCAGCCTCTCAGTAAGGGCGGCAGCAATAAAGTCTTGGTGGATTTGGCTCTTTAAGTTAGCCTTAGAGGTGTTCCTGGTGAGAGAGGTGAGTGGTATGTAACCCATATGTCGAGAGAGTCACATTAAAATGAGTTATAGGGTGCATGTTAGTGGCTTTACTACCTATAAATCCGTCTTTATGGGTTAAGGTATTTAATTGCCAGCAGTATGGGAAAGTAAGAATAATTTCAAATCCTTCTTCCATAAGGATAAAAAGATAAAAGATATGTTTCAGGTAACATGGGAAGAAAGACTAGGGTCGGTAGGTCGGATATCTATTTTATTTCAATTTATTTTCTTAACATGAAAGTACTAGCCATTCTTCGTGTAAACCCTAAAAATGACCCAAAAAGTGTACAAATATGAAATTGTCTTCAAAATTGCACAAAAGAAAACGTAGGGTCGGCCCATTTTGCCAGGGTCGGTCGGTTGACCTGAAACAAACCTTTTTTTAAATTTTGCCTAACAGACAAATCAGGGCTCAGTGCAATAAGGTGACACATTCCTGTGAGAGGGTTCTGGTTACTTCTCAGGCCCCTTACATAAGGAATCGGATAACACCCCTGTACAATAGAGCCCTGAGCACTCCAAACATAACAGTACTACGTAAGGGTGGGGGGTGAACACCATGCTATAGCCTTACCAAAGTCCTTTACTTCTACCCCAGTAAGTGGGATCTCACTGGATACCTGATGTCCAATACAGGGCTTCATACATATCCCTACTGTCCTTAGGTTGACCTCTTAAGGTGGGTCGCTACCCTTTAATCAAAGTTAACAGAATCTCTCTATTCTTTTTCTACATGCAGTCTAGATCATATAGAATCGGAAAATGCAAAGAAAAGTGGGGGGTCCCGAGCTACTTTTTTAGATACAGAATTTTGAAAAATTTAAGTATTTTCATTTTTCACAAAAAATAGAAAAAAGATATGAAAACTTCTATGATTTTTTTTCATATCAACCATTATGCACAGAAATGTAAAACTTCACATGTGAAACGCCTACAAGTTTCACTTTACTACAAAAATAATTTTACAGTTGTATGCAATGGCATTCTGGGTAAAATTATGATGTTTCCGGAAAGAATAGGAATAAATTTTCATTATTTTGTAGCCTTATTAGCTAAAAATAGTATTCAAAGTTAACAGAAATTTTTAAAACTCTCTCAGAAAATAGTTCAGATCATTTGCTAACATATGAAAGTGCTTTTGATAGGGGGTCCCGGGCATATTTTTAGGTTTTTTGGCCTTTGAAGTTAAAAAATAGTGCAAAAATGGTCTAAATCCTTTATCTAATGCCTAGAATAATGGGTAAAATGGCAAGAATCGGGGTATAAAATGGTTGTACTTTATGCCCTTGGTTACTTCAAGCAATGTAGTGACGTTTATACCAATCTCGATAATGATTTATTGATCAATAATTCCAATATTCTAGCTTATGTCAAAAATAGCAAATATTACTGTCTAAAAATATAGCAAATATTCAAAGTCCAATATAAAGCTCAATTTTGCTCAAAACTGTCCAATTTTTGGATATTGCTTAGTCAGCATATATATGTACCCATTGATTTAATATCAGCTCATGCTGAGTCATCTAAGCTATATGCGCACATACCTGCGCAGTGGGCCCATATTCAAGAGGTAGCGACCCACCTTAATAATGGGTTGGTGCAACCCACAGGCTCATCCCAATATTGGTATCAATAATACCTGCGAAACACCTTGATATAATATGCTAAATATAACTCAGTGACCAATTCACCAATGTATGTATTTATATTGTCCATATATAATAGAAAAAGATGACACTTATTCATGCCAACTTAGGGCTGTCCATGGCATTTCGTCCATTAAACTTCCATGTTCTATATCCATAGAGAAAAGGCATGGAGGTCCTAGTGGTTGGACAGGTAAGTACATCGGTCAGTACATCGGTCAGTACAAGGGGTGAACCACACATGACCCCCCCCTCCCACTCACACACACACACGCTCCCAACACTTCTCACCCCCTGACAGGGAACTGACCCTATAACCCTTTAAGTACAGCATGATACCCCAAGGCAACATTCTTGTCATGATGCACCAATATAGCCCCAGAGAGTAACTTGCCAGTGCTGCATTGGTGCATCATGATGACCCATCGGTAGTGTATACATGAACCCCTAAGGCTTGATATGATACATGGTTGTAGCCCTGGTTGGTTACTCATAAATGCTTATCAATGCATCATGGCAACAAACTGGCATAGTGCATCAAAGCACTATGTTGTCCTTCAAGGCTTAACCCTGTGGTCATACTTAACACCTCGACCATACAGTGGTCAATAGCTACCCTTAATAGCATGTCTAGGTTCTCCAGGTGGGTACTCTGATCCTGGTCTTAGTTTAGACCATTAGTTTATGTGCAGGAGGAGTGAGACTGACCCGGGACCTGACCTGTGGGCCCTACGGTGTAAGTAGTGCTGGAGCTGTAAGTCTATTATTAGCCCTTTAAGGCCCGGATATTGCTTTTATCTGGTATGGCCTTTATAGTCATGATGCATGAATGCAGCCCTGCATGGCAAGCAATTTGCTATGTCTGCATTCGTGTATAGTGCCTAGCCTATGGGGTTGACACTACTGAAGGGTCGACATGATACATGAATGCAGTCCCAATGAGTAGAGATTCATGCATCATGACGATAAAGGGCACAGCAGATTGCAGTACGATACCGCCATTAAAGTTTCTAAATGTATTATACAGTGCAAACCCATATATACATTGTGGCCAAAGTAAACTGCAGCTATTCAACTTACAATGTATATATTCTATAGGGCCTTAGCGAGATGATCAGTGGTCAGCGCCATTCCCACTGGTACTAGGCCTAGTCCCAGTACCCACAGCAACCAGCTTAGCCAAATCTCGTGGCCGAGATTAGGGTACAAGCAAGGTGCAGGTATTGTGAATAGCTTGTAACTGGACAATACTCATATCACCTAGTCCTGGATAGGGTAGTGGTTAGCACTGTGGACTCATGATGCAGAGTACCTGAGTTCGATTCTCTTCCAGGCAATGCATGGTAATCAAATTTATAAGTAAAGCTATTTTGGAAACAGAATACATTATTCATAATACTAAAGAAAATTTAGAAATATATAGGGATTTGAACTTGGGCTCCCAGCATTATGAGTCCACAGTGCTAACCACTACCCTATCCTGGACAAGGTGATATGAGTATTGTCCAGTTACAAGCTATTCACAATACCTGCACCCTGCTTGTACCCTAATCTCGGCCACGAGATTTGGCTGAGCTGGTTCTTGCAGAGCAAAGGGTTATGATTGTGACCAGTGGTCCAAAAGGTGGAGCCACTGTATCTCGCTAATGCGGAATATGGCGGCTACCATGGCCCATTTCCTTATTGGTAAGATAAGATTGGTCCATAGAAGTAGATCGTGGTAAAAATCTGAGAAACATCTCCTATTTATTCTCCTATTTAGGTCCATTCGTAAAAGTATGTTGTAAATATACAACTTGATGTGTATTAGGTATTCTTTCATATTTGGGCAACCCCATATATATGGCGGAACTTGATAGATCTTACAATTCACCATTTTTTGGTGAATTAAACATGTAAAGTACTACATACTGTACACAGAGGAATACCATGGTATGATTATTATTGCTTAAAACACATTTTTTTAATTGAGTTTGAAAATATTGGGTATACATGGATAATATGGGTAATACTTATTTAGTAAAAGTAGGAGTCAGAGTACCAGATTGTAGTCTATTCCCTGCCCGATGTTAACTTATCAGTTAGGCAATTCAGTTTAATAATGTGGAGGAGTTGGCAGGGCTATAGGTACACCAGCCCAATTCATGTGAATGCCATTGCCTTGTTATATTTGACCCAGTATGACCATAAGTAAATACACAACGGTATATGTCACACATGTACATAGGCTGCCCCTATATATATGTATGCAGGAAGACAGCTTTTGTCAATATAAATAATGAATGAACAGCAGGGGACCAAGATGTACTGACCTGATAGTATGCATATACATGTTGACGTAGCTTTATGCAGTTTCTTATTGTGTTGTAGACATGTGGATGGGGGCACATACTAGTACTAGTACTACTGAGTTTGGTATGAAAGTATATAGGACCCCCATCGACTACTGATATTGACAATGCATTCCCATAGTTATGATTGAATTGTGTCTAATGTAAAAGTTCATGAATGTGTTATTACTTATACATTATAGCCAGATCTTCAACATTGAGAATACAATATAGATATGTCACTATTTTCAGGTGTGAAACATTGTATATTGTACTATCAGCACTTACAATACACATGTGTCATTATATTATGCTTATTGTATGATATATATATGAATATGGCTGTGTGTATTTATTGTACATGTGATTCATGATGACACCATCCCCAGCCCAGGATAGAATCCAGGTGCTGTATAAGGGTCATACTTGGAATTCCTCTGGTATGAGAACTGTATCATTGCTGTGTGCACTGTGCAGTATTCCAACACACTGTATGTAAACATGTCCCATTGCTCCCATGTCACACACATCTTACATGTAACATCTGAGCACTGTATACTACTACATGTACATCTACAAGTGTGAACTCGTCTGACCAGGTCTAACTCAACCTGCAGCCAGAACACCATCCACACATACATACCTCCAGCATACACCTCACACCTGGTGAACTGTCAACCCACCACCCACCACCCAGCCCAAGGTAGCCGCCTCTCCTCCTGTCAGAACTGTCACCCTCCTTAATAACATTATTAATGCAGCATCTCACACCTACCTGGACAGGCCCTGGGTACCTCCAGCTGGTATTAACTCCAGTAGTTAATCCCTCCTGTGTTGTAGCATAGGCCTCCTGTGTGTTAAAGGTGTTCTCAGGTATAAGGAGCCCAATGTGAGATTAAGAAGTGGCCAGTACTGAGTGAGTGGGGAGTGGTAGGACCGTACAGAGGTGGGTACTACCTGTAGCTGTACCTTGGAAGTCAGGGCCCTGCGTCTCAGCAGTCAGCGTTCCTCCGACCCAGTTCTACGCCTGACTGACTCCAGCCAACCAGAGGCGGTGTTACGGCGCAGGTAGGGCGGCATCAATACGTAACCCGCTCTGCATGTTGGGTTCAGGGGTCGGCGGGGGGGGGGGGGGGGTCGGGGGGGGGGATTAAAGGGGTTTAAGAAAGGAGGAGGGGGTTTACTTAGGGTGGTTGGATGGTGGGGTGTATGAGGGGGCGTGTCTCCTCCATAGGTGTATCCCTACCTGCAGGGCATACCACTAACTTTAAACCCCCAGCGCCCCTATATATAGGGCTGAGTACCTGTCCCGACTGCACTCTGACTGTTACTGGAGGGGCAGCAAGAGTTTTGCCTTTTAAAGGGGCACCTATTGAATAGGGTCTCATTGGGAATGTGATCCAATGTGTGTATCGATTGTCAATATATGAGTACTAGTCCTGTTATATCCTCACATGTCGAGGAACACGAGATTAAAAGTACATGTGATGTTGTACAGGTATGGGACGATTGTTTCACAGATTCATGGCAAACCTGATAAGGTATAGGGCAGAAGGGATACCCTGTTTCCCGGCCTTCCCACTAGATGGCGATGTGGTAGAGCTGTGCCTGTCGGGGGCTAAGTCTTAAACTGGCTCTTTGTTCTATAATACTTTGGTTGACTTTTCTACTATTCCTTCACACCCTTGAGCATTCTTGACTTATTACACAGTAAGGGTGTATGAAAACAATGTCATGGGCAGCTTTAAACATGTATCAAAGTGTTAATGTACAGAAGTGTGAAGAGTCAGAGGTGTGACAGCTCCCTATTTTCGCTCACAGTGAAGCCACTGTGGCACCCCACCTGTCACACTAGAACAGACTTAAATGTTACATTTCATGGCCCACAATTTAAAATCTGGACCCACAGCTTTCTCAGGATACTTAAATGTTAGTGTACACCCCTGTTTGAGACATTTCTGGGAACCTTGACCAGTTGACAGTGGCTTCTTGCATGTCCACATGACAGGTTACCGGCACATGTGCTCACCTCACCTGGTGTTATGTAATGGTTGGTGTCGGGGGCGGAGGTGTCATGGCGGCCCCCAGCCTGGAAAGGCTATCCTCCCTATAGGCTATACCAGAGACATAAGGGGGTATACCTTGCATGCATGTGCTGCTGTGTGTTGCCCCTCCAGTTGTGCATCAATGCTACATGTCAATCGCTATTATTATATACTTGTTTGGGTCGGTTGTGGGGAATGATACATAGGAGTTGGTACATGTATACACCATACATGATTGGGATAGGGTGGGATGAGGTGAGGTGGTGGGTGGGGAGGGGGGGGGGTAGGAGGGCCACTGGTTGTGGTGTACCATCTATGTTTGGTATGCCTTTAGGGTACACGACCAATGAGGATATGAACCTGACCATTTCCCACCCACTCACCCACACTTCATGCCTTTTACACCTTCCCTTTTCAAGAAATACATTTAATAATAATATATAGAGTACATATTCCTTTGTCATCTTAAAACTACCCATGTCATCATATTGGAACCTACTGATAGGAAGGTATTTCAATGTGAGACCATAATTTGGCTTTGAATAGGTTTGCATGTATAGGTCTGTGGGGGTAATAGGGTGAAGCTGATGTACAGATACTCTTGTCCCCAGACCCTTCCACAAGAAGGCTCTGGTAACTACTACTATGACCTTGAACTATGATTTGACTGCATTTGGGAAATCCCTGCTGATAGCTTAGAACCAGTGAACAAGGGCCTCCTGCCATGCATTCTGGCTCCTGTCCGTTGGTTCCAAGCTAACATCGCTTTGGTGGTCTCTCTTTGGCTAGTGAATGAAAATGTTCCCATGTAACAGAGTTTTCCATGCCAAATAAAGATTTCAAACAACAACAGGGATTGCCCAAACCCAGCAAAAATGTTCAAGTTTAATATCATAATGGTATTTACAAGTGCCATTCTGTGCCAGAAGTATGCGTGGGACAAGTGTAACATGCAAAGAGCAGAGGGGGGGGGAGGTGCTGAATCCTCTTCAGAGACTTCAATATTTGGG